>VRYO01002482.1:9494158-9757060 GCA_009812075.1 Sialia sialis | reverse complement strand
TTTCTAATTTTAAAACTTCAAAATGCAGATTTGCAGATAATGCACAGCTACATCAAGGCAGAGATTATGGTCACAGCTTTACAACCTTATTGATGCCAACTGTGGTACCAAGGCCACCACTAAACCATGTCCCTCAGTGCCACATCCACACTTTTTTTAAATTGTAGACCCTGTGATGAAGAGCACAGAATTAAAAAAATTTCTTCATGGATTTGACCATCAGAAAATGATGCCACACACTCACTGGAAGTGCTAATGCAAACGTATGCTTGTTCTTTAAATTAAGAGTTAGGTTATTACAGAAATATTAAAATTTCAGCCCAGGCCCAGCTAAATGGCTTAAGATAATACATCATATTTTAATCTAACAAAGGCTTCATCTGTTATCCTGAAATTCAGAATTAGCTAGATGTGTTTCATCCAACTCACTTGTCCAGGATTGTAAAATAATGATGCAATTTGTAATAAATTACTAACACTGAGTTTCAGCAGTGACAAATTGTTTACTTAATTCAATAAAATAGTGTCACTTTTGTAAAGTGCATAATCTCAGAGAACTCAGCTGGTTGTGAATTGCAGGTTATGAAGAAAAACATTCATGTCAATCCAACATACAGAAGAAATGAGATCTGAAGCAAACTAACTGCATTCCCTCAGATCACTCCTTTGCACTTTAGTGTCGCTCTCAATTTAAGTTTTTCCAGGAAATCAGCCAG
Organism: Sialia sialis; assembly: GCA_009812075.1. Taxonomy (NCBI): domain Eukaryota; kingdom Metazoa; phylum Chordata; class Aves; order Passeriformes; family Turdidae; genus Sialia; species Sialia sialis. The sequence continues at coordinate 9,756,344 of VRYO01002482.1, read as the reverse complement.
CCTGGAACAGGCAGGATCATTCTTGCTCACTGAGTCTAATGTGACATGACTAACAAAAGCAGACACGATATGTCATAGCCATGAATGACTCATCAGGCTGGGAAATTAAAGAAAAAATACCTTTTTCCAAGATACAATTTTTGACCTTTACACTCAATCCCAACCTACTGCACACAGCCTTGTAGAAGCAGCCCTGAGAGCAAGGTGCAATAAAACTTGACAAAAGAAGGGAAACTTTGGGGGAAAGGGATGGCATTTACCCACCTCTGGCAGTATTTTGTACAAGTGACAGCACAAAATCTCAGCCTTTCTGTGCTTTTAGACAGAAATTCCTTCTTTACAAATCCTTCCCTTCTGTCAGCTGTTTGGGGGCCCAGGAAAAGTGATTTATCCTCGTTACCCTCTTTTTCCATCTCTGTAACAAGGACCAAGACACTGATCTGTGTTACAGCATTGCTGTGACAATTCATTAATGTCTGTGGAGTGCTCTGGAGATGTGAGGGATTATTGCTGCTACATTTTGCACTAATTTTTATGTACCCAGTCAACCACTCTCCCCAAATCCCTGTGCTCTGCAGGGCCTAATTGGGCTAAAAGGAAAGAGTTATTGCAGCTTGCCCTGGTGTAGCCAGGAAGAGAAAGGGAGACAATTAATTGATTTTTACTTTTTCACACTGATTTGGATTCTAGTGGTGATCAAAGCACCAATCTTGCTATATATGTGTTTCCACACTAAATTGCTCTGAAACCAATGAGGTTCTTGATCTGTTTACCCAACTATTATAGGAGGAAAAATTAGGACCTAAGTCATCTTCCAGATTCCCTGTTGTCATAATTTACATTTTAATTTTCCTTCCACAGCTCATATCTAGAAAATCAACTTTTAAAATTACACTGAGAAAAATCTGGTAGGAATAAGAGGCAGAAAACTGAATTAGAATATTAGAATAATAGGTAGCAAGTAGCCTACGCATGTCATACTTTAATTTAAATTCACAGAATGGTACTTTTCCGATGATTACAGCATTTCTTTGATTATGAGTATTTTCAAGTAATGAAATCCATTTTCATTTAAGCCACTGTTTGAAACCCAAAAAACTTAGGCAACCTCCTGTATATAAATCTGCTCTGCTTTTCCCCGCTGGACCATGCAGCACACGATGTTTTCTCTTGTGCTATGAGGTAGTTGGGAGAAGAAGCTGCCAGAAAGCTTGGAAGTCATATCTGAAGAGATGAGAGAAGACTGTTAAAAGATAGAAAGGAAATGAGGAAGGATCTGAATGCCAGAACGAATCCAGGATCTGTGTGTGTCAAGGAAAACAAAGATGAACAGATCAGGGCAAGCAGCGTTGAGCTCATCAAGAAAAGCAAGGCAGGAAACCAGAACCTGGAAACAGGGAGATGAAAAAGGAGCAGTGACAGATCTGTGCTAAGGAAAAAATAGGAAGGAAAGAAGTAACAGTGCAAAGATTATTAGGAAACCTGAGGAAATCGATGATGAATTTTCTTCCATCATTTGCTTCCCAAACCTTTGTGAAACATCCAAGAAATGAGATTTGCCCATCACAGGAACAGGAAGCACTGAAAAGAAGGAACATGAGCAGCAGGAGTGTGGAGTGCAGGTACCTCTGGAACATGGATGCTCACTCCAAGGGTCCCTTGTTGTAACTGCACCATCCACTTACTCCCGAGGAAATGCAAACTCAGTTCATGTTGCCATAGCCCATCATTACTCTTTGTATTTAAAAAGCAGAGAGTGCTCATCTCAACTTTCATTCAAATGCTTTACTCATTAGGTCCATTCCTACATATGAGTCTGTACACAGGTAATTTTCAGGCTTATCAGTTCTAAGCCAGCAAAACACACGAGAAGAAATTCTAATTCTCTCCCTACATATTAAATCAGATTCCAATCTTTCCTTCAACAATTTGATTTTTAGGAAATGATAAGGACTGCATTTACAGTAAGAGCACTTTTCAATAAATCATCATTAATTATACATGCACACTAAGTGCATCAAACAAGTTTGGGCACACAATTAAGGAACTAATTACAGTGACTCTGCAATTCCAGACTTAAATGGACTCACCTGCCCTCAGATTCACCTGATCATTTCGGGGGGGGGCTGTTCAGCTGCACAATGGTTTCTCTGCTATTAAGCGCCAACTGTTGAAAATTTTTAAGCAACTGCACTTCCATGCCTAATTAATCATGTAATTGCCATCATTATTGGGACACCTTTTAGATAAGTTAGCCTTTGCAATGCTTCAGTTGTGAGGAAGGCAGATGGGAGAGTGGAGAAGCAAGTGTTGTAGCCACGCACAATCAGGTGGGTGCTCAGCTTGCACAGTGGAACAGCCTCGGCTCTGACTGCAGCCAGACGGCAGGAAATGCTCCAGCAGCGATCCAGGGATGCCAAAAATCCCTCAGCATCTTCCCCCTCACACCCACCACAGTGAAAAATCAGAAAAAGGACATCAAAGTATTGTCTGTTGCTGAGTGTTAGTGCACACACTTTGCCATTTCTATCAGTGCAACCATAATTCTATAGAATCATTTCATATTCAATTCTCATAAATCATTTTTATACAACCATAATTCCCTCCTGGAGGTTTGGAAAAACCAGCTTTTCTTAGTCAGATTCTGCCTGTGCCTTCCCAAAAGCCTGAAGCTGAGCAGAATAAAGCCCATTGTTCCAGCAGGAGCAGGTCTGGCAGGGATCAGTGTATCTGGTAAGGGCCATCCAGATCCATACGTGATCTCAGCATGGTTATTCCCTGGACAGATAATCAATGCCTGTGGATAAGCAACATTTTCCTTGTGTCTTACTGAGTGCTACACATTTCTAAGCACGGACATGCACATGTATGTGTAAAAAGGAATATACACAAGGAAAACTAAACTTACCCAGACTTCCTCCACACTCAAACCTGTTTCAGAGGTGAACAGGAGCCATTAACTTTTATTTCTTCCCCACCATTTCTCAGAAATTTTTCAAATCTCCTACAAAGCTAAAAGTGCAGAATTCAGGGGAAAGCAACATCTGTCTTGGTGGCACTGCCAACTGAACTTTGAAGCCTTGAGAATTTCAAATTAGGTTTGAAAACCATCACTGCTGGTTGAGGATTTGTCATTACCCAAATAAAAGGTGAAAACTCTGACAAAATTTTTCCACTTCTGGGTTGAAATCTGAGAGATTCTGAAAATATGGCTACTCCAGAAAAAAATATTAAAATAAAATTACAAACTTCTGCATTGTGCTGGGTCGGCCAGAGGCTACAGACACCAGACAATTTTTGATGTCATGTGCACAATTTCAGGAGCTGTCAAAATGCATGTCCTGTAGTGGCAAAGTCAACAATGGTATTTCTTAAGAAATGAGGTATTTACCAGCAGAGGAAAGGCCACTCTACCCTTTTTATTGCCCATTTAGAGCAATCTATTCATGTTTTCACCAGGCTCCATGTGCAAATTCCACTGAATATGCTGTGATTTGCATATGCGTCTATGGGAGGGGAAATATTTGTGTAAGATTCAAAGAGCAGCCTCTCTCTAATATCTAAAGGGTTTGTTTTTTTTCCTGGTTGGCATTTGGGGCTCAGCTCTGCCTTCCTCTGCAACAACTAAAACTATTTCCTACTGATACAGCAGTTTAACAGTTTGTTCTCCCTGATGCATGCGATAAATAGAGCAGCCTTCAAACCTTTTAAAAATATTAAAGGTTTTATGGCTGGATGTGTGACAGCCTTGATTAATCCTGTGCTGACAGCACAAGTCAACATGTGCAGATATCTGCATTCAGGACCTTCAAAGTTGGAAGAGTTTTCTTTGATAAAGGTAAAGAAGCTTTGTAAAATATGGCTTGTGACATGCAGTGCTGGGAGAGAATTTTAATGCTGCAGTAAACACTATAGTTCACTGGAAAATAAAAAAACCAAGAAGTTCTTCTGTGACTGAAAATACTGAAAATACTGGGGGTTTTGTCCTTTTTTTTCTTTTTTTGGTCTGGAAAAGGACATGGACTTGCTGTAAGGCCATGAAAAGAATCAGTGCTGGAGCCCCTCTGCTCTGGAGCCAGGCTGGGAGAGTTGGGGATTTTCAGACTGGAAAAGAGAAGGTTCTGGGGAGACATCAGAGCCCCTTCCAGTGCCTAAAGAAACTCCAAGAGAACTGGGCAGGGACTTCGGACCAGGACTTGGAACCACAGGAAAAGGGGGAATGGCTTCAGGCTGACAGAGGGCAGGGTTAGATGGGATATTGGGAAGAAATTCTTCCCTGTGAGAGTGCCCAGAGAAGCTGTGGCTGCCCCTGGATTCCTGGAAATATCCAAGGCCAGGTTGGACAGGGCTTGGAGCAACATGGGATGGTAGAAAGTGTCCCTGGATGGCCTTTAAGGTCCCTTCCAACCCTGTGATTCTATGCAAAGGAATCTAGAAGATGAGAATCATCCAAAACAGAGCTACCCTTGCATAGCTTAATGGGTATCTATGTAATTTTTCACCTAAAATTTAATGATTTTTACCATGAAAAAAAATCCAAAATTAAATCAGTCTCTAGGGTTCTCAGAAGTCTCTGAGTTAAACCCATAACTGTTGGCAGATGAAAGCTGGAACATTCCCTTCTGGAGCAAAGCAGTGACTTTAAACTACTTTTAACTTCCTTGGACTAATACAAACCCTGAGGGTAGGAGGATGCTTAGGATTTATTTCACACCTTATTTACCTCAAAAGTATTTCACCTTTATTTTTGTATCTGTGCTGTGTATTTTTGCTGGATCGCTAGAACACCAACAAACTGGTCTATGGGTTTAAATTCAGAATAAAAAATATCTATCATGTGGGAGACAGCTGCCTCAGAGAGACCATGGGGCAGGCTGTTCTTCTCCAGGTCCAGCTTGATTATGATGACAATTGGCAGAAGAAACCTTGCTCACCCAAACAAAGATCAGCCACTGTGGTTTTCAAGTTTCCATAGCAATGTGATAGTCCAATATAAGCAGAGCTCCAGGGAACATGGAGAAACAATACAATTCAATTATCTCCATCATTTCAAATGGCTGATTGGGGTGGGGGGAGCCTTAGGAAGCCAGCCCACTTCCAAGAGAAGGAAAATAATCTCTTTATCTTTGGCTTTTTAATTCTGTCAGGGATGGCCTAAATTAGGGAGTGACAACTTGCAAAGCAGGGACATATTCTCTTCTTAAATCAGGTCTGGAAATGCCGTGAGATGAACTCTGATAATGCAGCCTGCAAGCCCTGGGAGCCAAAGCTGTGCAAAATTGTTTAATATGGTCAAATCCTTTAATCCTCATATCTGCTGATGCAGAAAACAGAATATTTCTACCATTTATTACCAGAAACATTATTTTCAAACTCCATAAACGTTGCCTGAAGATCTTATGCAGTGGAGAGAGCACAGGCCTGCATTTTCCTCACTGGACAATTTTGATTCTAATTTATTTAGGCACAAAGCGAGACATATAAAGGAACAAGCGCTGATTTTTCTTCATCCCCTTCAATGATTTATTTCAAGAACTTTATGCCTTTTCACCTTATTCTTTACTATCTGTAAAGTTCAGGAACTTGAATGCCCTGAAAAAACTTAGGAATTGATCAGACTTGTAATGAAAAAGGATCTCTTTCTCTCTCCAGTAATACAGGAAAATAAAATATCGTTAACTCTGCAGGGCAATGTACTGAAGATGGATCAATCCCTCTCTTGTCCTACCATCCCATAACGCAGGAGCAAAGGGGTCAGTCAATAATTGCCAGTAAATTTGGAAGGAATAAAAGGAAATACTTGTTCACAAAGCCAGCCTGAGGAATTTCCTATCACGAAAGGCCATCAAGTCAAACACTCCAGCTGGATTCTAAAGCGGCAAGAGGAATTTTGTAAGCAGTGATTCCCCAGCCAAGGGGCTGGGGTGGAAGGCACAGCACCCAGGGGAGATAAGAGAGCAATAAGGTAATGATGATTACATTTCATGCTCCAAAGCACGAGGAGCAGGAGTCAGGCTGGATGGCCAGATGAGTTAGCGCCGGCTGCGGGTTCCTCTGCTCAGAGAGAGCTCAGAGAGCTCAGCTTGGGCTCAGAAATCACTGATGGCAAGGACATGCCTTAATCAGGGGAGGATCCTCACAGCAATGGGATAAAACACCCCATTTCCCAGCACACAATCTGGTGGGATGATCTGGATCTTACAGAACCATGACACCGTTGGGGAGAGGGGGATGGAGAAATCCTGCCTCAAACCCCAGCCCAGGGCAGCCAGGCTGTCTCCCCTCCATGGGCTGCTCCACATCCACTCCTCCTGCTCCTGAACGTCTCCAGCACAAGGTACAGGTCATGAAGAGCATCAGTGGGCACAGGTAACAAACCAGATTCTGTGGAGCTTGTCATGGTGATGCCTTCAGTTTTAGCTTTTATATTTTCCAGATCCTGTTCTGTATTAGTGTATAACTCTGAATTTTGTATAAAGTGTTAGCAAGTTCTCCTCCCAGCTCAGTCACACAGAATAATCCTTTTCCAGCCCCAGAACCAAGGACAGCTCTGCAGCTTCAGCCTCAAAAAGTGCAAACAGCAGCGAATTGAGGAGATAATGTGGGAGGGTGGGACAGCAGAACCTGGAGCTGGAACTGGACAACTGGACAATTCCAACAACATGGAAATGGACCAAAACTGATAAAAGTGTGAAAGCTTCTGACTTGGGGTCCATCTTGGGTGGAGCCACGGCTGAGCTCTTGTGCTGCCCAAGGTGAATCCTTTGAAGGCCTTTTAATAAATACTACAGTAATTTCACAACTATAAAGCGCACCCTTTTGACTAAACTTTTGATCAAAACCCTGAAGTGCGCCTTATAATGCGGTGCGCCTTATAGTTGTGAGATTACTGTACTTTACTCCCTTTACACTGTTCTAGGTAGACTCTTCAGGCATCAAAGGGCTGCTGTTCCAATTGTTTGAGCCAGAGTCTTGCCTGAGCCCTGCAGGGATGTGGCTCCAGGGCTGGCCCATGAGCACACCTGCCACATGGTTGCCATCTCCACTCCGGTGACATCAGCATTTAATCCATCCTGGAACATTTTTTGCTTGGGAAAACTCCCCTCTCTAGTGGAAGCCAACAAGTCCCCAGAGATGTCTAGGGTGATCCACGCAGGTGATCAAACAAAATCCCACAATAAATGTTTACTTGCTGTCAGTATCAGAGGCAGCCTGGCCCATTCACAAGGCAGTCAGCATCATTTGCTTCAGAGAGCAGAGCTGAGATATCAGCGTGCAGGAAGAGGGACATAATTTGTCCAGATGCAGCGAGGAGCCCAATGACTAATTCATGAAAGTGCAATTGATTTTGATGAATCAATGCATTACAGGATCCAGGGGAGGAGGGGGAGGCACTGGGCATTTTACAGGATCACACTTTGATCTGAGAAACAAAGACAACCTTCTTCTGTATCAGAAGGAAAGCCCTGAGTTTTTTTCAGCCAAAAAAATGTGGCTTTACTCTTTTAAGAGACAAACATCCCCTGTCCGTACATTTTCCAAGGTGCAGATGCTGTGAATTAAACTCTCTTGGATAACCTCATTCTAATCAGCTAAAACACCCAAATTTTAAGAATTACTAACCCCAACTGGGATCAAAGGCACTTTGGATGGGAAAAAAAAATACATACATGTCAGAAAAAAATAAATAATGTTAGCTGTTAGCATATTCCTGTCCCTGAATTGTTAGGTTTTAAAACAGCCTCTTTCAGAAGGAAGCACCTGTAAAGAAGAAATATTGATTTATATTTTAATGGGGAAAAGAAAAAACAAAACAATTTTTTACAGCAAGAAGAGATAAATGAGAAATGCCCCCATTTATGTTAAAAGGAACAAGAAAATCTTTGCTTTCCCCATACTTTTATTACAGGTAAGTGGGAAAGCAAATCCATTACAATCCTCACATTTCAATCACTCATTGTCTATCAAATTTTGCAATATCCACTTCCCTGAGAGCTGTTCTCTCTCTCTTTTTGCAGATCATGAGCAAAACTGAGACACTGCCTGGTTAAGGCTAATTCAAAACCCATTCTCTACTGGGATACAAATGCATCTCTGTGTATATTAAGACAGGGAAGGTTTATGGTGGGTGACTGACTCCGAGGCTGATTTAACATTTGCCATCAAGCAGAAATGCACATTCACAAATACACCAAGACTAGCAAATTGCTCCCTGATTTCTATTCCCCAGGTGCCTCCCTGCAAGGAAACCTATTTAGGTTTATTCCTCATATTGATACACAAAGTAGTAGTAACCAAACTCTGATTGTCTGCACTTTACTTCCCATTGAGCCAACCATAGGGGAAATCATTAGCTTTGACCTTTTGGAGGAAAAGACAGGAGAGGAGAATTTATCAAAAAGGAGATTTTACTCCAAGCCTTGGCTCTTTATGCCTCTGAATGCATTTTCCTGACCCATCGAGGATCTGTGGCACTTAAAAAGAGCTCACTTCCATTGAAGGTGACAGCAAGAGTTCACTCAGGCTCGTGAGCATCCTCTCCTCTGCCCAAAGACAACACGGTCAAGGAAGAAAATCAATCTCTGCTCTAAAGCATAATCATGGTTTCAGCTAAGATCCATGGCTGAATGATTGAGTGCACAGATTTCCAAACCTGCCCTTTGATATCTCCTGGTTATTTAACCTGGAAATTTGAAGAGAAGAAGCCAGAGAGAACCTGCATGCAATAAAAAGAAATAATTATATTCTCATTCCTAACCACACTGAAACCTTGCAGAAGGGTAAGGGACACACATGGGTCAGAAACCAAATTGGGAAATTCCTGTTTCTGAAGAACAGTGCTCCAGGAGAGGCTCAGAAATGAATACCCCATGTGTTACTCCCACCCTTTCAGGGTCATCTCTTATTTCTTTTTTAATAAAATAAACATTACCAAGATTAAAGATGCTCCTCAGGCTCCCAGGTAAGTTGGTCCCCCTGAGGAGGTGGTCTGAATGGCTCTGAAAATGAAACTTCAAATTAAATGCTGAGATCATTCCTCTCCTAGCAGTGATGGGCTCACACTGTTGAGTTCAGTGTGTCTCTTTTTCTCCTCACCTTTCCAGTGAGGACCACCCAAAGCACTTTTGGAGGTACAGCCTGTCCTTGTGACCAGCACTTGCCCTTCCCTTGCGTGCCAGCAGCACCCAGGATTTGAGGACACCCTGGAGGCTGAGAGCTCTCTGATGTTTCAGGCTCCTACTTGACCTTTTACAATTCTCACACATCCTGGGAACTGACAGATGACTGGTGGTTGCAGTCACTGATTTGCAAAGCAAGGTGTCCAAAGGATTTTGTTCTAATTAAAAATTTAATCCGTGAACAAATCACCTGAAAATGGAGCAGATCAAGCAATGTTCTACCCTGCCTGGCAGCCAGGGCACATGAATCCAGAGGGGAAGAGGGAAACAGAGTGTTGGAAGGGATAAATAATAAATAATAATAATACCAATAATGATAGTAATAACTAATTCTGCCCCATGTCAGGATTGAAGGGGTGAACAGCCCCACCAGTGTGAGCACCCAGAGCTGCAGCAGGAATAGCAGTGGGAGAAAACAGAAGGATGCTGAAAGGAGAAGAGGAAGAGCCTGTGGGAGAAAGCAAAAGAACTGAAGTAGAAAATGAAGAACAAAATCACCAGAAGGAGCATTATCAATGGCTTCGGTGGGAGTGGTGCAATGGAAATGGTGTGAGCCAGCAGAGCTCCCAGGACAGCCACTCACTGCCACTGCTGTCACCCTGCTTCCTGGAGAAGCCTTTCTGGAACCTTCCATTCCCACTCTCATTTATTAATCCAGCTAAATCCGGCTCCCACCTCTGCCCAGGACCAACTTGCTCTGCTTCCCCTCCCATGTCTCTCTGCCTTCCCTGCAGCATTGTTGCAGGATCTGAAAGGAAAGAGTTGTCACCCCCCCACATGGGAAGAGCAGGAACAGGCACCAAGTGACAGACAAGATGCACAAACATAACTCACTGCTGTGAAAGCAATTAATGGCACTCCTGAAACATTTTTCTCAGTAAGAGACATTCAAATTCAGCCAATCTGTCACAACCCTCCATTTGTCATTGTCATTTTTACCATTGTCATGTTATTTGCCATTGCAGACAAGAGCGAGTCGTACGAACAACTGAAATAAGCAGAAGTTGATAAAATAAATTAGCTCAGAAATTTGTATACACAGATATTAAGTAAAAAGCAAAATGATGTCAAGGTTGGAAGAATTAGGAAACAAATTTTAACCAGTCCACATGTTTATGGCTGATTTCCTGATGAATATTTTATTTTTAATAACCTTCCTATCACATTCACTAAAAGGTCTTACCAAGGATGGATCAGTAAACAAATCTGAGGGGGAAAAAAGGCTGCTCTGAAACATAAAACACTTTCAAAGCTCCAAGTCCCTTGAGAGTAAGAGTCAAAAGGAATAAAGACAACTCTTAGCATGAAAAGGGAAGACATGGTGTGACTAAATAAAAGGGCCATATTTGATAGGTACAAATTGGATATGTTTCCTGCTTCATTCCTGCTGCTTAAAAATGTCAAGCCCATATGCAGATTTTCCAGAATAAACACCTCTTACTCATGGGCAGGGGCTCAGACTTGGGCCTAACTCTGAAATCAAAACCTTGTCATGTTTTCCTTTCGGTTCTTTCAAGCTGAGCTAACACACACCAGAGTTTGGGATACACCATGGAGCACATTGCATCCCATGCCAAACACCATTCCCACACACACAGGATGCAGTGCTCTGTTCCTTAGGAAGTCTCCCCACATACATTTATTTCATCAAAAGATAATCTCCATTTTCACCTTCAAAAAGGGTAGGTAATTATAAATGCATTCTTTTTACTCAAATATTTTAAGCAAGTAATTGTTGCCCATGGGAGAGAGTTTAATTATTTCTGATGAACAGCCAAGGCACGGAATCAGGAGAACATGACAGGAAGAGTGTGGAAAATGTGTTCCAGTGCTTAATTGTGCAGCTATCTTGCCTTTTCATCCTGAAAAACCAGGCATTGATTTTTTTTTTCCCCCTGCCAATTGATTTCACACAATCTTCAGTTTAGTAGCACAAAGCTTATCCAACTGCAAAGGCTCCCAGCTCCCTGGGCCAAGGCATCTCTGATTCCCACCAGGAACAGGCTGATCACATGCAGCTCACACTGGGACAGCTTGGGATGGCCTGTGTGACACTGGCTGGAACACAGGAGCCACTTCTTGTCCCCCACCACAGTGTGCTCTGCTGAATGGCAAATGTGTTAAGAACAGTCACAGAATAATGGAATCAAAACACAGAATGGCCTGGGTGGGAATGACATTAAAGATCACCCTTGTTCCACCCCCTTGCCATGGGCAGGGACACCTTTCACTATCCCAGGTTGCTCCAAGCCCTGTCCAGCCTGGTCTTGGACACTGCCAGGGATCCAGGGGCAGCCACAGCTGCTCTGGGCCCCCTGTGCCACGACCTCACCACCCCCAGAGGGAAACATTTCTTCCTAAACCCCAACCCAAACCTACTCTCTGAAGCCATTCCCCCTAGTCCTGTCACTCCAAGCCCTTGCAAATCATCTTTCCACCTTTCATGCCAGCTCCCTTCAGACACTGGAAGGCTGCAATTAGGTAACCCCAAAGCTTTCTCTTCTTCAGGCCATAAATTCCAACACTTTATGGCCTTCGCTAAATAGGAATAATGAGACAACTACATATTCAGGAGACAGGAGCTGCTTCACCACAGCAAGCCCATCCATAAGCAGACAGGTTCAGACATTGTGGAGGATGCACAAACTCTCCATCTCATATGGAATATCTTCTCCATAATAGACTGATCCTTCTGATTTTTGTCAGCTGAGGTTTGCCATGTGACCTGGAGCATGTGGGTTTATAGTGCTTTTAAAAGAATTAACTATTACTACCACTCATAAATATTTCCTTTGGTTTCCTGCTCAGTAGCACACATATACAAATCCATCTTATTTATGGAGAAAGGCACTGGAAAAACTTCCATTCATGTTCTTTAATTTAAAAAACATTTTACATCAGTTGCTCAGGTAATTGATTCATACGCAACAAAGAATTCCCTAATGCATTGCTGGATAAAGGTTTATCACACACTGAACACTTGAACCTAATCATGATGCATCCTATAAGGGCTGTGTCTGCATTCACACACTAATGGTGCCTATAGAGAGGGCTGCAGGTCTGGAAATGCCAGACAAAACCAGCCCCTCTGAATGGGTACACAAGACTGGATTATGACAAGTGAATGCAGTGGCAGGTTGGACTTGAAAAGAAAAAAAAAGATCAAATAAGGAGCTACAGAAAATGCATCTCAGCACTCTGCATTCCAGGGCCGGGAAACTGCGCCTGCCTTGTGCAAATCCCCCCCAGCAGCCATGGAAATAAAGCTGAGGAAGCAAATATCACACATCCTCCCATGAGCTCCCACTGTCCTCTCCCAAGAGGAATTCCCAAATGTTATCTCTCACTAGTGCCATCGCAGCTCCCCTCCACCATGTTTTGAAAAGGCTTTTCATGCTCTGTAAGGAAGGAGTGAAAAAGGGGGAAATGACAGAGAGCTGGTGAAGAAAGCCCTACTGGAATGCAGCCTGTGATGGATGCTGCTCCTTAGGGACAGCCTGATGTGCAGGGCCCAGAGGAGCACGATGGATGTGGGAGCTCCAAGAGGCAGCAGGGCTTTCCTGGTGTCCCCAGGAAAGAGTGGCAGCAGCAGAATGAGGCAGCAGATCCTGCAAGGGGAAATGTGGGACCAGCCTCAGCCCTGCCTCCACCACCATGAACTCTTCCTGTAAATACAACATGAGTTCAGGACTTTCCTTGGTGGGGAAAATTCCCTAGACATGGTGGAGACCAGCACAGAAAAACAGGGAATAAAACCTGCAGTACAGTTGTGACATGCCTGGATCACTGAGAAATGCCTCAAATTGCTTGGAAATTACTGCATGCTACTTGTCCTGCCTTAAAAAGACACCCAAATTCAAGGAAAACTCCAAGGAAGGGAGAGGAGCAATGCTAGGAGATGTAAGGAGCAACTTGCAAGTCATAAATTATGAAGAGTGAACAATTCACCAGCACTTAAAGACTAAAGCAGACTTGTGTTGTTTGCCAAATTGAGGGAAATTCTCAATGCAATTTCAAAAAGTCTAAATTCTTGTAAAGTCTAAGTTGCAGGCGTTAGACTGAAACTAGTAGGGAGAGTTTATATATTAATGTGATTGGAACCACTGAATCCCAGAATCACAGAATCCCACAATGGCTGGGGTTGGAAGGATCTCAAAGTTCATCCAGTTCCACCCCCTGCCATGGGCAGGGACACCTTCCACTGTCCCAGGCTGCTCCAAGCCCCATCCAACCTGGCCTTGGATACTTCCAGAAATCCAAGGGCAGCCACAGCTTCTCTGGGCAGGGCCTTCCCACCCACACAGGGAAGGATTTTTTCTGAATATTTAATCCAAACCTGCTCTCTTTCAGTCTGAAGCCATTCCCCCTTGTCTTGTCACTCCAGACTCTGATAAAAAAGTCCCTCTCCATCTTTCTTGTAGGCTCCCTTCAGGTACTAGAAGGGTAACTTATCCTTAAGGAAAATATGGACAATTATCTACCTTCCCAGAGAACCACTCCTGTGGTTAAAAAGCCTACAGTGGGATCCACTTCTGCTGGTTTGTTGGTGTTCTTGTCAGAGATGACAGCTGAATTACAGTCTCTCTCCCTGCTCACAGATCATTCCACTTAATGAAGTACCTGGATAAACAGAATTTGCTGATGAGCAGAGCAGGGTGAGCTGGTGTCTCTCCTTCCCTTGTGCTCCTCACCAGCACTGAGAGCAGCTCACTCATTTCTCTCTCACCCGCCATCTGCAACTAAAAATAACATTTTGGGGGCTTTGATGGTCGCTCTGAACTAACAATTGCCCAGGACTGTTATATCCATTCATCTCTACTGCTTCCAAAAAAAATCGCTCTTGAGCCTTCCCGAACATAAGCCTAATTTAACGAGGCACCTGTTTCACAGGAATCTCTGCACCCTCTGCAATCACACAAAAAGGGTTTGCAAGCTGACTGAAATAACCCCAGAATATTGTTACCCTGCATTTTTGGGGTTTTTTTGTTTGTTTTTTTTTTAATTTAAGTGGTTATTTCCTATTGTTGTTTGTAGGGGTTTTTCCCTTATTCCCAAACCCTTCAGATGTCACATCACAGTTCTCATCAGCTGGGAAGCCCCTCAGAAAGTGCAGATCATGTATGAATAAACTCTCCATGAAGAGAAAAATTCCCTCACACGAGCTGGAAACTGCATGTACCAAGCATCATCCTTTGCACTTGTTCCTCTTGCTTTTCATCCCTTTTGTCATCTCTGTGATTTACCTCCCACTCTGCAATTTGTGTGGCTTTATGGCATAACAAATCCAGGCTAAAACTACTTGTTTCTTGACTTTAGAGAAGTGCAGGATACAGGTAAAACACCAGTATATCACTTCGACTATCTACCTGCCAATATAAGAATATTTTTCACAGTGTGTATTTTAATACTTCCTCCCATCTCACTACCCAATGTGCTGAGAGATGTGAGTCACGCTGCCACGTCCTCTTCACTATGATGAAATGCTGTCAAATACACCCCAAATTTATATTTATTTTTCATATTTTCATACTTCATCGCCAGCTTACATCTAAATTGTCCTTTCTATTGCTCTCTCAGTCTGTTCTTCCAGCACCAGCTGTGCTTCCACACAGCTCTGCTGAGCTCCAGGAACACCTGCATTTGTATTTTCAAGGTGAAAGCAGTTTGTTATCTTTTTGCCCACAATCCTTATTTCCCTCTCCTTTATTATCTGCAGATCTTCTCGAACTGAGATCATTAATTTGCACACTTACACTCTCTCTCCCAGCCTATTAATGAAGAGGTTAACTAAAACTGGACCTAACACCTTTCCCAGAAAAGCCCATTAGGTGCCTCTCCTGCCTGCAATCCTTGGCTATCCATCATCCAGCTTCTGCTGTGCAGTCTCCTGGCTGTGCCTCACACTGCAGCCCTCACTAAACTCATTTGTCAAATAGATTTCTTGAAATGCGTTACCAAATGCTTTGGAAAAATCCAAATTTATGACATTAATTACGTTACCTGCTGCCGAAAGAGGCAGTGATTCTGTTTGAAGGCACAGAACACTTTCTTAGTGGGATTTACTCTTTGTAAACTTGCATTCCTTGCTGCACTCGGTTTCATTAGCCCTCTAACACCACTGATTTTAGCTCCATTTATTTCACTGATGATAGAAGATACTTTTCAAATGGAACTGCCAGAATCACTTTACATACTGTTTTCAAACTGATAGTCTATTAGCTTTCCACCAGGTAACCCATGATTCCTCCAATTTTATCAGCTCCCCTTTACTGTAATTTGCCCATTTTGTTTACCCAGAGACTGCTAATTAAATCCCTGCAGGTGAAGTTCATTCCTCTGCAGAAGACCAACATCAGTGTGTCTGTCTTTAAAGTTTTCTTTCAAATGGCAGAAAAGGATTTCTTTCTACATTAAAGAAGAAACAAGAGGAGGAGGAAAAAAGAGTCAGTGGAGGATGCGTGGCTGCCACAGACACATCCTGCTGCCTGAGGACCCAGCCCAAGGTGCTGTCTCACATCCTTCTGCTGAAAATCCCACTTAATGCCAACTTGGACATATTGTCACACTTTTGGCACCCTCCTAGACACTCTCCATCACTTCAGCCATGAAGACATCCCATGGCTTGCCCTGGCTCCTGCTTCAGAAAGTGCTAATTAGATCAAGGCTTGTAACATTTGCACCTCTAAATGTTAGACAAGCCCATCAGCTCTTCCACTGATGAGTCAGTCACTAGTTTAACTCCTTGGACCCTGGAACTCCACAGCATCTGGCCTTCCTCAGCTGCAAAGAGCCAAAGATCCTGCGGTCCCCTCCACCCTCCATCACTTCCATCCACATTTATTACCTCCAGGCTTCCTGGGAGATTTTTGGATGCCAGAGGTAACACACATAACCCCTTCACAACTACCGGGCAAAATATGGCCCCATCAAAACCAAATGACGATCAATACTAATTCCCTGGAGGTAGAAACTAATCTTTCTTTTCACTATAGAAATGTTCAGAAAGTTTTTTAGCACCGTAGCCATTTGAATTCCTATTAAATAGACCCTTCTCGTAATTTGTTATTGGCCTGCTATCCACCTTGAACTTCCTTCTCCTTTATAGATTGTTTCTAAGGAAGTTTCTTTTTCTTCTTTTTTTGCTGACTCCAACTCCAGCTTATCTTTGTTCTTTTGCATTTAACTCAGCTCTGTGCTCCTCTTTCTCTACTCTGGACTTTCAACATAAACTTTTAGCCTTAGTTTCTGAGAAGTCCCTCTTTGAGGCACAGCATCACTGATTGTTCATAAATCCCTTCCAGCCATCCTAGTTTGCCTCCTAAAACTTCCACAATTCTCCAGATCAGGTCTCCTGGAACCTTTGTGTTGCAGCTGTCTGTGAACTAATAGATTGCTTCTTTTATCCTGGGTTTTCATCTTTGGCTCCATCGTGCTGGGTGTGTTTGTGGCTGAGCAAACCCATCTTGTACAATTTCCCAGATGGAGCCACAAAGGCTCTGAACAGGACAGAGACACAGCCCAGCCTGGTGTCTTTATTAACCCATTACCTTACAGCCTATCCACCTTTTCCTTCCTCTGAGTCTTGGCTCAGCCCACTTTTGGATGGAGAGCTGGGAGGAAGCGCGTGGCACACCTACCTCTATTTCATGCAGAGTGGAAAACCCCAATCAACTCCTTAAAAGCCTGTAATGGAACTAAATGTAAACACATCTAATACAGATTAAAAATAATTGAATGGGATTGTGAAATTATGGGCAAAGCTGGAGCATAAAGCACAGAATTATAGAAATACCTGGTAGAGACATCAAGGGTTTGTATTAGCAGCTTTCCTAGGCAGCAAACAAAATGATAGATTTTCTTTTATTCTTAGTAGCAATTTTTGTTTGGCCTAAACCAGCATGTAATTTGACATCTTTTGTGTTGTGCAATGAAGAAAATGAATGAAGAAAAGGCCTCAAAATGAAAGGATGGGTATGTGCATCATAACAGCTAATGACTTGTACATACTTCAGGGATATGGAAGCTGTGAGGAGATTACATTATTTTCTGAGTGTAAGAGATGATGGTCATTTAAAGCCATGTATATTCTCCAGCTGTTTATTGTCTTGTTAGCTGTCATTCCAACAGCAGAGGAATAATTACTGCATGCTCAGATTTGCATTTGTGGAGCCTCAATGCAAATTTTGGCATTATTTGGAAAAAACTCACAGCCCATCCTCACCATTCCCTGCAGTGCCTTGCATCCCTGGAAAGCCTGCTCCTCCTGCCCTCCTTGCACAAGGATGCAATCCCAGATTCTCAGTGCTGTGGTATCCACAACATCTGCTTGGGCAGGGTCGCTCTCTCTGTGATGCTGCCCTAACACAGACTGAACTTCACACAAATTCACAGGCACAGTTTTGATTTCCACAAACATTTAACAAAGGCAGTTTAACCAATATAGATTTATGGCTCTGGAAGGGCAAGCTACACCCCTGTGAGTCCCTGGCACCCTCCTGCCCTCCAGCCATCCCTGCTGCTAATTAGCACCGAGGCTCCCTGGGATGCAGAGGATGCGATCAATGCTCCTCCAGCCAGCACCACTGAGGAAAACTGTGCTTCAGCACAGGGGCTCCTCTCCTCTGCAGCCAGACAGCCCAGCAGGTGACAGCTGAGGTCCCTCATGGACCTTCCCCCAGGCTGTCACCCAGCCCAGGATCTCCAGGTACTCGACAGAAGGAAATGCTCTGATGGGGGCTGCTGGTCTGACCGCATTTATCATTAGGGATGGAAAACACTTCCAAGCTCCTGATTCCCCCTGTCCCCCAGCCCTGCAAGGTCACCACCAAGCCACGTCCCCAAGTGCCACATCTACCTGTCTTTTAAACCCCTCCAGGGATGGGGAATCCCTTTGGTGAAGAAATTTCCCCAAATATCCAATCTAAATCATTGAAACTTGAAGCATTTTCCTCTTGTCCTGTCACTTGTTAACTGGGAGAAGACCCTGATCCCTACCATTTACCTACCTCATAGCTAAATGTAAAGACTAAACTGTGAGAAAAAGTCACAGCCACAGCAAGTTTTGGGTGCAGACACCATCTGCAGATTAATTCCTGCGAGGGGCCAGGACTGGAGCTATTTCCCAGCCCAGGGGAAGCAGGGGCTACCTGGCAGAGTGATTTAAGCAATCACGTTTGTGGCATACAGGGAGGCTGGCATGGTTTCAACACTCCTCACAGTTATGCAGAGAATTAACTCAGGCAGTTCAGAAAAATCAGTATTTTCACGAGTGAGTTGCTCTCCTGGGCTGTAAACCCTGACACACAGGCACGGGGGGAGCAGGAGGGACCCCACTCACCTCGTGTGCTGGATTCCTGGGGCTTTCTCAGCCTGGGCTGCTTCCTAGTTAAAACTGAATTCCTCATAATATTCAAAATAAAGAGGATTTAGCTGGAAAATAAATAACCTTTTACCCTTAATTTGTTCTTCAATTTCACACTCCTCCTGTGCTCATCTGGACATCCCTCAATAAATAATAAACTCACAGTGCCACAATGATCTGCATATTCCCTCTCCTACTAGAGACTGAGTGCTCTGAAAAATCTCATTTTTTTCCCAGCAATCAGTCTGAAAAGTGATTTTATCCTTGTCTTCCCTCTTAACCCCTCCCAACACAACCAGAATGGCAGCAGTTTTCTTCCTTTTGTTTTGACATTTTTTAACAACGTTTTGTCTCTTGAAAATCTGTTGAGATTATAGAGAGCTACGGGGTTTTGCTGTTCATCAATAATTTCAGTTTGGTTTTAGAGCTTTCTAGCCTCATCCTAAGAATCCACAACAGAAAGATATAAAGCATAACCAAGTTTTTTCAGTAAATTCTTTTTATGTACCTTTAAAAAAAAAAGAACATCTAAGAACTGTGAATTCTTTTGGCTCACCATCTACACTAAGGACATTTGTTCACATCTATTCTCTTATTTTTCTTTCACAAGGCTGATAACATCTCTGGAAGGAGCATATAATACCTCTAAATATGTAAAACATATTGTCTTAAGAGTCTGGCTCTTTCTGAAGGACAAAAGAGAAATATATCTGTGATGACTCACTGATTTACATTGTTTTGTGGGGTGTTCAGATGATACAGAGATTAATTCATTCAGATGTGCATATTCAAACAAATTAATAGAAGACTGATATTAAATTACCTTAGGAATAGGGACTTTAATACCTCCTGTACTTTGTTTTTATTCTGTGATTGCTCAAACACATTCGTGAAAAAAAAACCACTACCTAACAAGGAGCCAAAACAAAAAGGTTAAAAACAGATTTTAAAAAAGCAGTGGGAGAAATTGCTCTGTCTTGTAGTAGTTGTCTACTGGGTAATAAATGCTGCAGAATTTATGCCATTTTGGAAAAAAAATACTGCAGAAAACAAAATATTGCAGGTTTAAGTATCTTAATTACAAAAATTTCATATTCAATGAACTCTTGCCAAAATAAACTGTGCACATTATCTGAAAAGCAAATGTTAATTAAAACTGTATCTTGATAGCCTTCCTGGCTCACAAGGCATCCTGCACATGGGAGATTAAAGAAGGTGCCTCAGCTGCAATCAGTCCTCCAGCAAAGAGTTTCACTTCATTTTTTTGATGTATGTGGGGCCAAAAGAAGTCAATGTGCATTGATGGCCCTTAGCAGCACCTCATCTTTTTGTCTCTAACATTTGGGATCTACAGTACATATTTCACAAACACTATTACAGCTGAGAAGAGTTTCCTGCAAACCCCTACAATAAACAGAAGACTAAGTTCCAAACATTAATTAGCTGCTTAACACAAAGATACTCACTTATCACCGTGCCCAGCACACACAGTAATTAAAGCCATAAAGAAAAGGGATGCATTAATACTTGTGTAGAGTGCAGCCTCTGAGGAGGGATGGCCCCGGGGTACAGAACAGACCAGCAAGTCCTTACGCAGCTCCTGAGAAGTCACTTATCTTCTCTGCATCCATTTGCATCAATCCAGGAGGAGCAGGAATACAAGAACACCTGGCAGTCAGGAGAAGGGTGGTTCATCCCTTGCTCCTCCAGGTTTTTGGGGGGCAGGGTCAGTGCTGGGCTCTGGCCACCTCTCTGCAGAGACACAAGCAGGTGTAAAGGGTGCTGCATAAAAGCACCAAGTAAAGCCCTGCTCCAGCAGCAGGATCCTGCAGCAATAAAAACTCAGGCCCAGGGCTGATTAAGATACATAAAGATGCATCCAGGGATGCTGGGAATCCTTTACAGCCTGCAGTAAAGGCTGATGTACCATGCCCTCAGTGCTACAGCACTCAGAGAACGCAATTAGGGAGCACAGGCAAATTTTGTTGAAGCCAGAAAATGGCCATTCCCTCTAAATCCATGGCCTCAGTTCCTGCCTCTCAACCTAAAGAACTTGAAGGAGGCCTGGAAGGTGGGAGCTCAGTTGTTCCCACTCAGAGGAGAAAGAACAATGATCCATCCTCTGAATCCCTGGAGAGTCTATTCCTCTCCATAATCTGCAGGTGAAATTTGGCCAATTGTACTCCTACCTTACATGCCTCGAGCAGGTGAGGCGTTCATTTATGAGTTCAATCCATCTCCTCTCTCGCCAAGAAGAGAACTCTGCTGTCTTCCTCCAGATGTTTTTGGAGAAGGAATTCAAGCAACACTTGGAGGTATAAACCATGAAGTCATAGAGCAAGACTTTCAAGATCATCTCGTTCCAACCCCTTTGTATATCAAATTTCCTGCAGTCCATGGTGAACTTGTCAGTATTTAGACTCCTAAGTAGGGTTCTTCAGAGCAACATTTCCATATGGATTTGCATGAAGAATACTCATAACCTGCAGTAGGGGTCTAACCATGCTTTACAGCTATTTCCCAAACCTTATTTTTCCCATAGCAGATGAAGAGCTTTAAAATCCACCTCTAAAAATCATGCCATGAAGTGAAAATCTCTCCAGGTCTATTTATCTGTGCCTATCAGCCAATACTGGCTGAGCAAAGCCAAGTAGTTGGGCACCTGA
The DNA here is from genome assembly GCA_009812075.1 of Sialia sialis. NCBI lineage: Eukaryota > Metazoa > Chordata > Aves > Passeriformes > Turdidae > Sialia > Sialia sialis. The sequence goes on along the minus strand of VRYO01002482.1, from coordinate 9,735,138 downwards.
CTGATTTTAAATTGTTAACTGAATCATCAGGCATCTAAACACCTTTTAAACTCCAGTCTGGAGTGTCTATAATGCTCAGAATACCATACTGAGACACAGGAGTGCTTTTATTTCTGCTTAACAGAAGCACCTTAGCCAAAAATCTCAGAGGTAGCAGTAGTTTGAGGGATTGGATCTGAGGTGTTAGACAATTTCTAACCACTGGGCTCCCCATGCAGCTGGCCCAGAGCCTTTCTTGAGGGCTGTGTTTTAAATGCCAGCCCTGCAGCCCCTACTGGGAATGTCAGCTTGTGAGTGAAACACTGAGCTCAGAGCCTGCACTCATCACTCCAATATCCAATCCCACAGCCACAAAGCTGACCCTGCTTCATTTGATCTTAGGATGTTCCTGAATCTCACCTCTTTCTATGGTCAAGGGATGGAATTTAGTTGCTAGTAAGCAGTTCTGATTTCATACTTTAGGACATCAAAGTATGAATGATGTTTTTCAATTTTCTCCACTTAAGCTTATTATAAGAAATATTTTAAGGAGCATTTTTTCCTGAAGATACTGGACACAAAAATCTGCAAAACCTTTCTCTCTGCTGGCTTTGGGTCAATGCTGAACACAGACACACTATTTTTTTTTTTTAAGGACACATCACGGAATTAAGCATCCATCACTTAAACAGAAAACACTGCCTGAGACAAAGGGAACCTCACAGCCCATTTGGTTAAGGGATGTTTTAGGGAAAATACATCCTAATGCAGGAGGATTTACATCCCACTGATTTTTTTTTCTGTGTTTTCACAAGCTATCCTTTCCCACAGTGCAAATTGCAACAGCATGATGACACCCTCCCCCTACAACCAGTTTTAGGTTCTTTTCACTGCCAATCCTGCCTGCTCCCATTGAAGGATCTGCTCCAAGTCCCCAGGTCAGCATCACCCCTGTGAGGCTGTGAGTCAGTTTTCCAATCCCACAGCACAGCTCTGCTCCTGAAGGCAGCTGGGGAACAAACTATATCATTCCCATTAGGATAAAAAGCACCAATATCTTGTGAGTTGCAGCAATATTGTCGGTGGATTTAAACAAGCAACATAAAAGCTCAGGGCTGGCGCGGCGCTGTGTATCACTCTTTATTATGCTGTTGATAACAATTTATATCAGGATGTGGAGCACCAGCCTCACAGGCTCACAGCAGCAACACAATGCAGAAAAGCACCATAGCGTGTGGAGCTTAGGGAAGAGACAGGCAGGAAGCTTTGGGTTTGTTCGCTCCAGGGACATTGGGATGGGGTTGGAAAGACCAGGGCTGTCAGAGCATTTGGACTTCTATAAGATCATTCTTTTCTCTCTTCTTTTTTTCCTTCTCAGCTCATTTTTGCATATGTTTGGACAAATCAGAGTGCTGCTGTGGCCAAGAGAGCCAGCAGAGGGATTGCACCAACAAGGGCATCCCAGCAGAGGTAAAAGGTCATTAATCCACTGGTTGTGGCCCTTGTTGGGGCACACCTGGAATACTCTGCTCAGTTTTCATTCCCACTATGCAAGAAAATAAGTGGATGGGCTGGAGAGGTCCAAAGAATCCTCCAAGGACTGGAAAGTTGTCATATGAGGAAAGGCTGAGAGACCTGGATTTGTTCAGCCATGAGCAAAGAAGGCTGAAGGGAGACCTTATCACCATGTTCCAGTATTTAAAGGATGGCTACAGAGAGGGAGATCTCCTTTTCACAAAACAAAGGGTAATGGATACAAATTATTCCTGGGGAGATGGACACAAGAGGAAAATTTTTCCCAATGAGAACAATTATTATGTATCATTGTAATAACCATTGGAATAATCTCCCCAGTGAAGTGGCAGATTCCCCAAAACTGGACACTAAGATCCAGCTGGACAGGGTGCTGAGCTTGAAGAAGAGTTGGACCAGGTGATTCTTGAGGTCCCTTCCAAGCTGGCATTCTGTGACTCTGATATTTTTGCTTCTGGAAGATGTGGACAGGCCATAAAGGACCTAACAGCAATGTGTGGAAAGCTAACACACCAGTCCACATCCCAAAAGGCATCCCAGAAATTTGAGCTTATCCAGAAGTGCCCATGGATGGCTCCTCCACGCTGCTGCTCAGGACCATGCTCCATCACGTTCTAATGAATCCTGCTTGAAGATGGCAGAGATTAATGCTTACTGAAAAAGCAAGTCCTCTTCCCAAACCCAGAAAACCCACACAAAGCCCCTCTTCAGAGGTTCCTTCCTCCCACACAGGTGGAAGTTTGCACACCTCAGGAACAGCCTGGATGGCTTCAGGAGGCAGCCAAGGTTTGGAATTGTGATTTTCATTCCAATTGGAATGGATTTCTACACTCCCACAGCAGCATTCATCCAAGGCAGCTCTTGCAAGGCTGAGGGTATCCACACTGCTGAGCAAACAGCACACAGCTCATTTATCTGGAGGGGCTTTGTTCACACTCCCAGCTAGGACACAATGCTTAGCTGCTCCAAGATACTCTACTGTACACTTAGATAGCAATCACACAAGCCATCATTTCAGATGCCAAAAAAGTACAATTAAATACCACGGGGACTGTATCAGATACCAGGTTTAGCTAGTGATTCAGCTCTGGGTCATTATTTCACAGGTATATATCAAAGGAATGTGAATATGGAATAGGCTGAGAAGCAGACTGCAGATGCAAATGCCAAAATACTAGAAGACTAATAGATTATTTTTAAGGGGAGGGAATAGACTGAAAATATAGGAGAAAGTTGCTGAAATAAATCAAAGGTGAGCAGATGCACTTGGCCAAATGGCTTTTTCCTTCATAGTACAGCGATTTGTTTTATCCTTATGCTTCCCAAATCCAGTCAATAAGGCTGCATTAAAAATGCATGGGCCAATTTGATGGCTACAGCACAGGGGTTTTCAGGAAAGCTGGGGTGTTTGGAAGGGCACAAGCACTATATTTATGTTCAGAGAAGGAGAACAGAGCTTGGGAGAAGGAAATACTTGTCAGATGTCAGGTTCCCCACGTAGCAAAAATAGTAAATTCCTCTTCTTTTGAGAGAAACAACATTCTTTATCGAGAGAACCTGCCACACTCACACCAGGCACCCACAGGGGGGGCAGGGAGAGTTATGGTCCCTACAAGAAGAGAGCAGCCCCTATTTTACCACTTCTCTTTGCCATTTTAGGACTCCCATAGATGCAGGCTGGGGCCAGGCATTACCAATGGCTTTCAGGAAAACTGGCAGACAATGAATTTTCATCAGAAAACAGAGCTGACATTTTCCAATTTTCAGTCTGGACCAAGAACACTTCATTTGGAGAGAGCTGCTGCTGAGCTGGGGCTGAAGCTGTTCAGTGCTGGCTTCATTTGGTGACAGCACTTTATACCAGGAGTTTTTTGGGAGCATCCCCCCTCCAGACCCCCTCTCACCTGCAGCCTCTCCAAATCCATGGAACCACATCACCCATCCCACAGACATCCCACAGACATTGGCAGCTCTCCTGGGGCAAGCCAAGGTCAGCAACCCCTGTGCAGTAAAGTCACAGGGTCACAGAGGCTCAGTGAGTAGCCAGCAGATAAAGAGGGAGCCCTTGCTCTGCAGGGCCCTGGAGCACACCTGAGCTCACCCTGACACAGCTTCCAAGAGGCTGGATCTGTCCAGGAAAGGCTGAGAGGTGCATTAAATGAAGGTTGGCTGGATCACTGGGCAGGAATTCACAGCGTTTGCCACATTCTTTGGTTGGGTATTTTGGATTTTTTAAGAACTCGACCATGTGGGCCTTTAGGCTTAGAGAGAAATCAAGGGAAATCATCTCTGTTTGGAAAATGCATTGTCCAAGGCGAGGGGAAGGAGAGAGGGGGATCGAGGGAATGAGGCTTGTGCTCTCTTCATAAAATCTGTCAGAGCATACACGGCTGATATGCAGCTCTGCCTTCCCCCGGGACCAGCCAGAGCTGCACGGGAAGGTCTTCCCCAGCAGGAAGGCAGAGAACACATTCTGTGACACAGGAAAACATCGAAATTAAATTTAACAACAGAGGAAAACAACTTCTGAGAGCTTCTCCGGCAGCACCAAGAGGTTTGTGCCACTATAGGAACATCTAAATTTGCATGAAGCGTAAACACACTCACACACATACACACACACCCCGCTCCTGTTTGCACCCAGAGTGTTCAGAAAATAGCAAATGTTGCTTCCCTCACTTCCACCTCACTGCAGTCGTGGCAGCCAAAGCCCTGGGAATGGCTGGAAGGAAGCAGGGCTGTCATCCAGCCGCGCCATCCGCTGGGACCAGCCTGCTCCAAACTGTAGTTGGGGACCACTCGAGCGGCAAAACATTAAATGTTTCTATTATTTAGTGCATGCAGCTGGTTAAGCTGAGCAGCCCTAGCAGGCTGATGGGAGCACAGGAATAACCAGGTCAGCCAAAGGAGGTGTAAGAGTGTGCGTGTGTGGATGGGGATGTATATTGCTCATTGTATATCGTTCAATGTATATTGCTGGCTGCTGCTTATATCAGGTGGATTTAGGAACAAATAGCCTGTGTTGTAGCACTTTCTACCACTGAGAGCTGTACAAGGTACTGATTAACTTTTTAAAACCTGTTGGGGAATGAAAGAATCTCTGGGAAGGTCGTACAGGGGAAAAACTGCCCTTTAAGGGAAAAAAAAAAATACAAGAGGCTTTGTGTTGCTTTAGGTAATGTGGGACTGCCATGCAAAGGCCTCCTGGATTTGGGGCTCAAAGGCTTCACAGAAGGAATGTACAAAGCACAGCTGAGGATGGAACATTATTACCATGCACTGTCTGGATCAGAAATCATTCCCTGTAAAAATCCAATATTTCCATACTATTTTCCAACCCTTTGGAAGCTATTTCCACCATCTGGAACTACACCATCCATCATAGCTCCCCTCCTAAGCATCTTCTCTCTAAGCAAAACCACGAGGTTCATCACACCAATTATAAAACTTCCATCTTTGTTTCTCTGTTTTGAAACCAGCCTGAAAGCCATCCTAATATTTAGGGTGACATGAAGGAAAATGAAAGTAAGCAAGCAGAGGCATTTCCATAACACCAGGACTAATTGCTCAGTTGTGGAGGCATTTGGTTTAGAAAAAGACTAAAAAAAAAAAGAAAATCAAGTGGAAGTCCTCAAGGCTTAGGCATTTAAAGAGTGGGTGGACAGAGCAGGGGTATGTGAGCAGACACTACAAGAACACCCAGACTGAAATTTTCAGTGCAGGGAAATTCTGCATGAAATAATGTGTTGTACAATTGGCAAAATGCTCCCTATCTGAGTCACCCACTTGCATAAAATTAGAAAACTATTCTAATGAAAGTAAATGAATTCTAAATGAATGTACAACTGCACATGAAAGTCAAGTGCTTCTGTTCTAAAAACTTTGAGATGAGCTATTTAGATATCATAACATCTTTCCCTAGATTTTTCTTAAACCAAATAATGGCAAGTTGAAGAAATATCACAAAATATTTCTGTTCTAATGCAAATACAGGTCTCAACAGGATATGGTTTGCCAATTTTCATTTGGCAAAAATAAAATGAAAATGAGTTAAGATGGCCTAGAAGATTTAAACCAGCACACCGACACCAAATTTGTCAACTTTCCTTTTCCAAACATTAAACTCACACAGTGGCATCATAGAATGGTTGGGTTGGAAGGGACCTTAAAGATTTTCTACATCTACTTCCAACCCCCCTGCCATGGGCAGGGAACATTCCACCAGAAGTATTCTGGTATACCGGTACACCCCAGTATCCAAGCTCAGAAAAAGGGGAATGTCATTCCCATCCCACCTATCCACTCCCCTCAGCGCAGCGTTGTTTTTCAGCTCATTATTTTTGCAGTGTATTTTTGGCTCATACCTGTCTGCCAAGGTAAGCAAACAAAACTTGAAAGACCTACTTCTTCTAGATCAAACTTGTTCTTTTCATCTCTTCATTTGTTTCTTAGTCCTTCAACTTTCAGCTTCTCACTACAATAAATGTCATGGCCTTGAAAGCTGTTTTGGGAAGAAATCTAACATGGACCCCTGTTGATAATTAACCCCAAGTTTGACAGCACTGGAGAAGGAGAAGGTTAATGCTCCCCAAAAGCAAACTACAAAGCCAGGTGGGCACTCTCCATCCCAGCTGGAAAACCTGCAGCTCTGACATGCAAGAAACACAACTAGAAATTGATGCCTGCATTTCTTAAATGGAGTAAGATGTCCAAAGAAACCTTGATAGGACTGAAATAATTTCATGATATCCTAATGGGACATCCAGATCTCTCTCCTGAGTGCTCGGGGAAGTATTAATGTGCACTAAAATCTCTTTCTCTTTTTCCGAAGGGGAATTATCTAGACTGGAGGTGGCAGTGCCAAATGGAGAAAGTACATTTCATAGAATCATGGAGTCATTTGGGTGGAAGTGACCTTAAACTCCTTCCACTCTCCCAGGTTGCTCCAAACCCTGTCCAACCTGGCTTTGGACACTTCCAGGGATCCAGGGGCAGCCACAGCTTCTCTGCCAAGGCCTCAGCATCCTCACAGAAGGCAAATCCAAAGGTGGGATCTGCCTCCTGATTTCCCTGATTTATAGGGAGGGGGAAACAGAAGGAGAGAAACATTTCTGGAAGGCTTAATCCATAGAGGTAATCCATAGGTAACGCAATGGGAACAGAATGGAGTAACTAATTACATTTGGAGTGTGTGTGCAGGGCACTTTATTGACCAGACCTCTTAAATTGGTATTTATGTTATTGCTGTCTGGAACCCCCAGGCTTTCTTTGAGTGATATTAGTAGATGAGATAAATAGGAATTATTGTACAGTTCCTGATCAGGTTACTGGCACTTATGTTTCTTGTTTGTAAATGTCAATTCATTAGCATATGAAGGATAAACTATACTCACTTCAATATCTGCATTTCCAGATAAAACCATTAAAAGATCAAAGTGAAAAACCAACCCAAGAGCACCTTTCCACAGCTTCTGAGTCTGTTGTGAGGCTGCTTTGGAAGATTCATAAACCAAAGCTGACACTGCACTTGATCTCAGCCAAAAAGCCTAACAGCAAGATTATAGCCCAAATGTTTTACATCTGACAAGCATAAAGATCCTGTTTGTGCAGCTTTCCATAATTTACCACCTTGGTAAAAACTCCTACCTCACCCCCAGTCCTGCACTAGCCATGCACATGGTGGGGAGGGTGGAATTGCCACCTGGGATGGCAAAACCAGAAACCACTCAGCCTATGGGATATTTTCAAATATCATTTTCATCACCTTGGCTGATTTGCAGTTGAACTACCATGTCAGACTTGCAGAAATCTCTAATAAGAGAGGTTGAAGATCCAGGAAGGACACATTCCTAGGAAGATTGTCTGTCTGCATCCTGGACCCTTTTCTCTCTATGATGTCTGGGCTCCACAAGTAGAAAGTAAAACAGCAGCCATGGATTAAAGCTGTAACCCACGCAGAAACACATTTTAAAATAAATACATATTTTTACCAGAATAAATAAAAAAGTAGTTTCTGAAGGTGAAAGAATATTGAATTATCAATAGTCAGTGTGGGTGGAATCACTTGCATTGCATCTGCCTTCCATCTGCCTAAACCAAACAACTGCTGAAGTCCTGCAAATGCATCATAGATGCAGTGAAGGAGAAACCTGTCCATCTCCAACTGATTTAAAGATTAAAACACTGCTTGGAAGAAGTCACCTACCAAGATGTGTTCCAAGCTCTTAGAGTCCTGATTCAACCACTGCTGAAAGCAGTGGGGGTCCTGCCACTGATCCCAACACTGCTCAGATCACATTTCCCACTGAGAGTTATTCAGGAATATTAACGCAGACATTTTGTCAGAAAAAAAAAAGAACACAACTGCAGAAAGATAGATAAAACACCCTAATAGGTTTTTTTTTCCTTCTCTGGTTTCTATTATTCATGGGACTCTAATGATCCCTTCCTGCATGCAAGACAAAAGTAAACCAGAGCTTGGCACTCTGTCATTAATGTGATGTGGGTATATTAATGCAGCAGTAATTGCCTACCTTACTGCACTCAAATCACCTTGTTCTGAAAGTGTAGCACTGTTAGAGTTTCATTGTCATTAAGATGATTGTCTGGTTTTGTGTTGTACTCATGAAAGTGAGTATCAACAGAATTGGGAAGGAAATGGAAAGCAAACCTAAAAAGTAGCTAAAATGATGCCCTACCACTGTAAATAAATCAATGTGGTGACCTGGCATGTCTCTTTCTGGACTGGCCACAAAGAAGTTGATGGCAGATAACTCAAGAGGCACTCTGCATGAGTATTGGCTCAAACTAAAACTTTCAAAACATGCTACTGCAGTGATATCTAATCAAGTGAATTTCACGTCAATGCAGCCTCTAAACAATCAAAAATCAGGGAAAAATCACAATTTCAAGGGAACGTCGACAGCCAGAGAAAGCATAATCCATATTTGCATTGGGTCCTCATGCATCTTGTCACGTATCTGCACTGAAATCTTCTCCCCATTTGGCACCAAACTTTCTTACTTTGCAAACAGCTGCTGAAGAAAGTCCGTAACCGATTTATCAAAAGAGCTCCGAGCCAAAACGCTGAACCCTGTGGGCCACGGTAACAAATTCCCGACTCTGGAAAGAAAAGTTTGAGACAGCTAGGATTAACTTTCCATGCTGGAAGCGTGGCTGCCCTGAAAGGGCAGGGAGTGTTGGGAACTGCAGATGGCATCGCGGAACTGGGCGATGAATCTGGAGCATCTTACGTTCCCTGGGGCGATGTTCGCACCGTGTCTGCGCCCAGACCTGGGAGACGCCATGGGAATGGCAGAGCCATCATCGGCTGCTGAGCCGTACGTGCTGCAACTCAGAAACTGCATGGGCTGCAGGGAGGGGAGCAAAAATGGGAAATAACAAGTGGGAAGCAATAATTAAAGCACCCAGCGTGGAGGGTTTCTATCTCCAAAAGCGCTTGGTTTTGCTGAGGTTATCTGTAAGGACGCTCCTGGCCCGCGAGGATCCAGCCGGAGTTGAAACACGATTTTATTTTACTTTTAGGCTACAAGGGAATAGTGCAGGCAAGGAGGGATGTTGCTGCAATCCAGCTCCGTAATGGAAACCTGGATGAAAGGGTGGCTGCATCCTTATCACCTCCCTGCAATTCAACTCAAACGCCAACAGCCCAACCACGCGCCCGAGACAGTCAACGGAGTTTATGTTGGTTCAGCCATGTGTTGCTATTCTGATAAAGGACAAATTGACTCGCCATTAAAAGCCAACAACAGCCTTAGAAAATGTACTGTTAAGCATGGGTTTTTTTGGTTAAAAAAAAAAATAAAAATACGTTTGATGGATTTTGAAATAAAAAAAAAAAAAAGCCTGAATGTTCAGCTGTGCTTTGAATTGCAGAGCGCACACTCCACCTGAAAATAATCTATGCTCTGCTGAAGTCATTCATGGCCAGGCTTAAATTATTTTTATTCTTTGTCAGTGGCAAAATGATACTTAATATTTTATCTCTTTTGTTCGCAGCAAGGTTTTTTCCCTTGTTTTGGAAAACAAACGTCTTTCCCTGGGGAGTACAGCATCAAACAGCTTCTGCAGCAAGTAATATTTTCTGCAGCTGTTGAGAGCAGGGTTCATCTGCAGTTTGACTCAGAAGCAACTCGTGCATCACTGAGGTCAGAGATCATATGAGTGGAGAGAATGTCACATACGAAAGCACCAACAAGGACAAAGGAAAAAAAAATATGGGAACAGTTTCCCATGTGCTGGGAATGAACTGATGGTAACTAAAGGGCAGTTACACTCCTGGAGTAAAGCTTCTTCTAAATCAAAGTGGCACAGCACAGTTTATTGTTACAGGCACACGGCACGAGCAAAAAGAGCAACACAATAAATAAAACCAAAATTCCATACCCTGTCTGCTTGCTCTCCAAAGTGAAGCATCTCAAATATTACAGCAATATTTCCTGTATTTCATTACAGAGTCTGCATTTGCCACTTACATACTTTAGTGGGGAGGATTTGAGTGAGTGCAGTGAGCCATTGGGAGAGAACTGGGTGCATTCAAAACCTCAGCACAGACACATCAAAGCATCACTAATCAAAAGGTGGAAGCAAACACCGGAAGAGAAACCTGAGCCTATTAAAAAATGAGGATTCTTACGCACCTATGCCACTGGTGAAAGCAGGATGCTGAGGGAAATACAAAAGATGGAAATATTATCACCTTTAAGAGAGTCTTAAGGAATCAGACCAAAGCAAACAGATCAAAGCACAGCCGATTTATGAGCAAATCCCACCTATTCTTTTAGGTGCTTCCCAAAATTACCACTGTATATGGGGGCTTTAAAAACAATGGATGAAAAAGTAGAGGTGCAAGGGATTTCATACTGCACATAAAATAATCTCTGTGTGGAGCATATTAATGTTCCTTTGAGGGGCTCTATAAAAGCCTCTACATTAGAGCGATAAGGAAATACACTGAAATGGGCCAAACTAATCCACAGAGCTAAAAGCCACAACAAAACGTTCAAATACCTGCTCTGCAACTTCTTCTGGGCTCCATCATAAACCCTGGGTCCTTTATAATCAGACATAAAGAACAATGAGGAGACATCACTTTGTCCTTTTGCAATGTCTCTAATTCCCTGGCTTGTAAGGAGCAGGTCCTGCACTGCTCAGACAAACAAGATGCAAAATCACATGTTCCAAGAGATGGAAGAGGAGAAAATCCACAGGAAGAACAAGCACATCCACTCTTATGTCCAGCACTGTCATAATTAATGACAGGAAAAAACTCTGAAGGGACAAAACCCCCTGTGCTTCAGGGGTGAGGTCAGCCTCTAAGTATTATAGATCCCATGCAGGAATCACATTATTCCATATCTCCCTCCTGCATGGCTCTTAGACTTTTCACCAAAAAGAGACAGTAATGAAAATTGTCAGAGACAAGATACTGGAATAGATGGACCTTAGGTCTCACTTGATTCCTGTGCCTATATTGTTATTAGAATTCAAGCTGTCACAGGCATCTAAATGATGATGGAGCCCCTAAAAATAAAAGGGCGGAAAAAAAGGAATGATGCAGCAGGCATTTCAGCCAGCATCTGATCCTCCTCCCCTCCTTTTCCAAGCACAGCTCTAAAACTTTGTGTAGCTTCATAGTTCTTTGAGCTAGGACTCCAGAAAAAAGAAAAAACAGGTTTGTGTACAGTGTATTTCACTTTTTATAACTATTTTCCCTAGAAGTTCAAGAGAAAGCTCTGCAAACATAACTTAATGCTGCCTCCCAAATGCCTTGTTCATCTCAGCTACCTTCCAGGAGAGACCACCTGGCCCACCATGTGGAAATGGGAAAAGAAACTAGAGCCAACCCTCTGGCTGGTAACAGAAGATATTTATTACATGTGTCCACACTCTTCAAAGATTTGGTGTGTTGGTGCATAATTCAGTAGGCAGTTGCAGGAGTTCATTGTTAGAGGCTGATCATCTGCTTTAATGCTTTATAGATACACTCTGGGTTTTCAATCTGCTCCTCTATTTCCAAAGGGGAAAACAAAGTAAATAGCTACAGGGAAACCAGGATGATTTAAATAATTGGGCATGTGGTGGGATTTGGAGTTTGCTCCCACTGTGAGTTCCCATCTTCCATCCCCAGTCCTTGCCCTGTGTGCTGTCCCACTCCTGCCTCAAGCAGGTGAGGTGGATGTGCTGCCTGCCCTGGCCACTGCTGCAGCTCCAGCACAATCCAGGCTTCCCAGAGACCCCACTGCAGCCACACAAATCCCAAAAACCCCTCTTCTGTCTCTTTACCATTGACAGGATTGAATGGGGCCAAGCTGGTCTAGAGTGTTGAAATGAGGTGATCTTTAAGATCCCTTTCAACCCAAACCATTCTGTGATTTCCATGGCAAAAAAAAAAATATTTGAAAAGCACGAGGTGAATGCGACAGTCAATATTTGACACTGTGACAGTGTTAAAATAGCAACTCCTCTCCTCCTGTGTCTGCCATGCTCCCCTCCCAAAATCCCAAGCCTGAAAAGTCACCATGGGATGTGATGATGATGAAGGCTGTGGCTGGGAAGTGTCAGAAGTTGCAGGGTAGGAGCGAGAGGGATTCAGCCACTGAGGGATGCTGGAGCAAGGAGCGCTTCAGCTCACTGGGTTATTCCCAGTTCCAGTTTCCTAAACGCCCAAGTTTAGCAACACCTCAGCCCCTTGCAGGAAGTGCTCATTAAATCACTGCCACTGTTTGGTAAATCCTCCAATTGCTACCTTTAAAAACCTGCAGAAAACTTCAAAGACAGTGAGGCTGAAGAGCAAATATTCACTGGTGTCTGAAAATGAAATCCAAGGTAGGGCAATGAGTGGAGGAACAGTTGGTGAACAGTTGGTGAATGGATATTTTTATGCAAGGAATGCCTGAAGGAAAGAGAAGGAAAAAAACTGTGTAGGAAGAAGAAGCAATTAATATGCTCCCTTTCCCCCCCCCTTACACTTATTTTGATTTAAAAGTCTATTCTTTCAGTATCACAGATTAAGGTCGCTCTACAATTTACCATGGAAAAGAAAGTGGTCATAGGGGTGGAATCGAGAAATGAAAGAGTGCCTATGACAAGAGTTTTTAATTATTCAAAAATTATCACAAAGATATTCTGAATTAATTTTCACATTTTTGCATTTGTACATTTCAAATGGGAACGAGCATGGATGTCACTCAGTTCACTGGGAAATGGCACTCGTCCTTAAGACCAGCTCCCTCGTTAATGTCACTCTTGATTGGGAAGGCCACCAACTGTAACAACGTCTTGCTCAAAACATTAAACACTTCAACGTGAGCTGCTCTCACCAAAAAGCCCCAACTTCCCCTGGAATCTATGCAGTGGCAAGCCTTTGATGCCAAAAAGCTATTTAAATAAATACCAAATTAAATTCTATAGAAAAGTTCTCTGGATGTAGATTCCCTCTTGCTAATTCCAGGGAATGGGCTGTTAGGTGTGCATCTCTTTTGGCTTAATGGGAGCTGTGAAGCAGAAACTACATCCCAGTTGCTTCCCCCTCACTGTTTTTCTACAGCTAAAAAAAAATTAACTACAATTAGGCAATTATTCATGTCCTGTTTTTTGCCTCTCAAGGTAACACTGCATAGAAAATTCGAGTTAATTTAGAGAGAACCAGTAAAACCTTGGTGCACAGAAGCCAAGGTAAGCACAGCAGTTCTCTGCTGACAGGAGCCACCTCTGTGCCCACAGGGAAAGTGGGATGAGCTGGACTGGACCCTCCCAGCAGAATTTATTGTGGGGGTGATGTGTTGGCAGAGAAATCTTGACAGCCCCAAAATTTTTATCAACATGGAATCAATAAAACCTCAAGGAACTTGTAGATGTGTATGGGACATGGGCAGTTCTGGGGGTAATTATCCAGAATTTGGCTTGACTGAGAAGTATCAATATCATGTGCACAAGGTGGTAGAGGGCAGATGCAGAGCTTAACAGCTTCTATTAAAAACACATTGCTACAACCAGCCCACAGATTCTTAATTACTATTTTTTTTAAACTATCACTGTTTTTAAAAGAAGCTCCACTTTTGAGAGGTACATTTCCACACCTGGAACAGAGATGAGCAGATGGAGAGAAGAAAGGAGAACAGAATAGTCAGGAAAAGATCACAGAGGAAAAACACTTTAAGAGTCTCTGCAAGAGCAGGACAAATATTGGCATCAAATATTTATGGGCAGTCATTCAATCAAGGTCCACAAGCTTCCTTTAAAGTATTCATTCCCTTTTTTATTCACTCCTTGAAAAAATTCACTTTGTGAACATGGTCTATCATGATTAGATCTTCGTGTAAAATATGTTCACTTGAGCAGGAAGTTTTCGTGTTTAGGAAGAACCAGACATTTGTGAAGGCAATGGGAATGCTGCTGTGGGTTTCAGAAATACTGAGATTTTTCCCCCAGATGTCTTCTAGCTGATTTCAAAGCAAGAACAATCAATTCTACTGGCATCAGGAATAGCAAACCATTCATAATCTTTCACGGAATGAGACAGCTTTTGAAACAAAATCCATTTTCCAAGTTACACTGAATAACATGGGCACTTAAAAGCTACTCCAGGCTAAGGAGAAATTCTATGCAGTGGCAATTTTTTTGGACAAAGTTAATGGAAAAAAAACCAGAGAAGGCTCTTCTTGGACCTATTCTACACAGACGCACATATTAATACATTGATTTTTTTTTTTGTTTGACTTTTTCCCTGTTCAGATTTATGATTTAGGACATCATTCCCAATATCTGAACTTAAAATTCCAGCAGATTGCAGAGCAGTAATTCAGAGAACTGTCTGTGGCTTTTGTCTGAAGACACGAGCCAGGGATTCTCAACTCTCCCATCTTTTACAGACCCAAGCCCTCAGTCACCAAGTCCATACAAACGCTCAACTCCATGAAACACTGCAAATGCATATCCAGGATTTGAAATTTAATTTTTTGTGGATTTCAGGCATGAATTTCAGCCCCACATGTATCACTGCACACAGGCAGTGATCACTGGGTGCACTTCCCTCCTACCCTGTCATTAAGAGCTCTATTGACAGCAAACAAGTTACAGATCTTTTTTCTTTTTTTTCTTTTTTTTTTTTTTAACAACATGTAATTTTGCTGTTGTTTGCACGTTTTCTCCAAGACATATTGGATACCATTTGCTTTTCATTACAAAAAATGTGCTGACAACAAAATCACATATTCCTGACACACAAAAGAGAGAAGACATAGCCACCATCTTTTGGGCCAGGGGAGCTGTTCCATGGGAAACTCGAGGCATCATTCCCCAGGGAAGCAAAGCTCACCCAACATGGAGCACGTGCATCTATCACTGCACAACAGATGGGTTTGAGGCTTCCAAAACTCCTGTCCTTTTTTATTCATATTGCAGCATATTGATATATTATTTTCAATTATCTGAAGATAATTAGATCTGGATATCCAAGGGTAGCCAGATGCAAACACGTCTGAAGATTTATGCAGTTGGCTGCCACATTTATAAGTGTGTTTATACCCATAAAGGCTGTGAGACAGCATTGCAGTGGAGCTACATTAGCCAGGTTAATTCATCACACAAACACCCAGCAGCAGCAGCAGCACCACATCCAACTCAGTGGCAGAGCTCATTTCTGATTCTTCACATTCAAGATACTCCTACAGCAAAGATCTGCATATGGACCTAAATCCAAGGAGGGTGTAAGTGCCTTGGGAAAAGCCAGTGCTCCTACTAAAGGGTGTAGATCTTCAGCTGAGGAGAGATTTACAGCTCAGGGGGTAATTTTACATCAGCTGGGCTCCCTCTCACTGAAATTCAGTTTGTACACACACAGTCAATGCCCATGTACTGCTCTGCTTGAACAAATCGATGCCTCCCAGCTGGGTTGGGAGTTTATCAGGGAAAGGAGAGAAGCTGAGGAAAGGAGTCCATGTCTAGGTAGCTGACAAGTGCTATTTGAGAGGATACCCCAGTGCCCCCTTATAAACTCCCAGCACATGCTGAAAGGCAGACCCAGAACATGGCTCAGGAGTCTATGATTTTGCATCCATTTTTTTGGTGAATATTTTAATTCCAATTCCCATATATCTGCTTCATATTCAGGCCTTAGCCTTACACTGCTCCATGCAAAAAGAGCAAATCCCAATAATTCAGGACATGACTCAGTTCAAACCCTCACTGGGATGCCCAGCACTGAAGACAACAGCCCTGTCCTTCCATAGTTTCCAGGCAGGATGATGTTAAAAAATCATATAGAACTACAGAAGGAAAATAAGGTGAACTTGGCCAAAAACAGCAGAAGAAATTCCCTAATGAGCAGCAGGCCCCCCAGGCTGTGGCTTTCCCAGTTCTCCCACAGCTCAGGACACCCCCCAGCTTTATGGAGCCTATTGCACACATCAACATGCAGCAGCTTTTCATATTGCAAAGCAGATTGAGAGAGAGCAAAGGGGTAGAAGTAAAGTAGCAAGAGGACAAATTTCTTCCTCTGGCCATTTTTAATTGCCATTTCTATAAAAAGCCCTCAAAAAGAATAAGAGTGTTAAAGCCAAATGGAGTCACTGGAATTTATTGTTAAATGAAAGCAAAAAAAATACAGCTTCTCTTTCCTCCACAAGCTGAATTTCTTTATTATTCCTAAAAAGCTGCACTGCTCTCTGGATCTGCACTGCCTAAAAGGATGCACTTGGGTTTAAAATACCTTTTTTTCCCTTGTGTGGTCTCTCTCTCTCTCCCCCAGCTCCCTCTCCCCATCCTTTGCCAGCTGGTTGGTAGTCAGTGCAGCTGGCAGTGATGCCAAGTGCCTCGCTGCAGTGGAGCCCTGGGCATTAACAGGGATAATAATCAGTGATCAGGGAAGCATGGACTGAGAGCTGGGCCCACTGCTCCACCCAGCAGGATGCAAATGGAGCTGGGCAGCAGGAAAAACCCTGCTTAAGCACCAGAAAGTTGCTCATGGCAGTGGTGACCTGTGGGCTGTGCAGGGTAAATCAGCCACCACCAAGGACAGCACTGGAGAAAGGAAGGGGCTGAGTGTGACCAGACTCCAGGGTCACATCACTGAGCCCCCAGCCCCACTGTCCAGAGTGGGTGCCTGATGGGGGATCCACTCTTTGCACATCTCAGCCTTCTCTTTATCCCAGAGCCACGTGCCATCCTGCATTTTGTCCCACGGGATGTGCTGGAGCAGAAGTCTTGGGCATCACACCCCTCTCCTTTACAGCTTGCTCAGCAGGACTGCAGCCACTGGTGCTGGGACTTCAGTGCAGTTGAGTTTGCTGTAATTCTGGGGATTTCAACACCGACTTTCCCCAATAAAGACAGTTTGTACTGTCAGTGGATTCCAGGTGAATGTTTACTGCAGCACAAACCACTCATCCTGACCAAATGGATGAGCAGCAGCCCTGATGAAGGAGCCAGGAACAGCCTGGTTCACGTGTTTAAAAGGCTGGCTGAGAATTCAGCCATCATTTGAGAATACTGCTTTTTTTTTTTTTTTTCTTTCTGTGAAATTCAAAATCATTAAACTGATTTCCTTTTAATGTCTTGTGACTCTTGGGCTTTGCTGAAATATGTATTTCCCTTCTGTGCATTCTGCATCCTCTCAAAACCAGCTGCACACCCACTGCCTCAGAGAAGGTCTGAGGGTTCAGGGACTTACAAATCCCTGGGAATGTGGTTTTAACAAAGTAGGAATCACACAAACTACCAGCAGCAGGTTTGTAGAGTACAAGGCAACACATGAGTACAGCTGCAATTTAATGGCATGATTTCCAAAAAGGAGAGGCCAACTAACAAATCAGAAATGAAGTAACCTTTCACCACAGAGCTCACAAGAAACCAAAAAGCAGAAGCCTGAGACCTCCTCCAAGGGTACCCACACAAAGCTGGTTAACTACAAAGGCACAGTTGCCCAAAAACTAGGAGACAGCAGGAAAAGGCTCAATCTGCAGGACACAGCAATCCCTTACTGGCCTGGGACAAAATGTCGTTTTTATTCAGGTAAAGCCCTCATTAAAACCTGGGAGAGTATTGAGTAAGTAAAAATAAGACTGCAGGACACAGAAATCCCTTACTGGCCTGTGATAAAATGTAGTTTTTATTCAGGTAAAGCCCTCATTAAAACCTGGGAGAGCATTGAGTAAGTAAAAATAAGACCCTGAGGGTCCAGCCAGCCTATCCCATCTTGTTAATGAACCCTCAGAGAGAAAACAACATTTTGCCCATGGAACATCTTCCCTGCTCTACTCCATGATCTCCTGCGAGCTCCCAAGAAAGTTCTTGATGGTTCTTGATGTTTAAATCAAGGCTAGGTTGATTTATTGTAGCAGAACAACACCACCTGTGTATGTCTGCTTCAGGATCCTTTCTTGCTGCAGTTATCTTTTTACATCTCTTCAGAGCACAGGAAACATATGACACAATCTGAATATTTATGGCACTCTGTGTAAAAGCAGAGTCCCTCTCCTGTACCCATCTCATTACAGGAGTTTACAATTTTGGAAAGGCTTCCTGTCTGGGACCAGCCTGAATGTGGTGTTTTTACTCCACTGTCAAACCAGACTAATACAGTGGTGTAAATCACCGAGCATTTAAAATCTTCCAGCAGCCTTTTCCAAACCAGAGCCCATGTAAAAAAAGTTCAGCTAGCCACTCTCCTTCATCTGAGGGGAAAGCTTGCCTTAGGCACAATGCAAGCTTCAAATTGATTTAATTTAAAATTTCAAACTTCTGTATGCTGCTCAGCTTCCGACTGCCATCTGCTTTTTCAGCTTGCCATGACAGAGAGCACATTTTTTAGTATGTTTGTTCAAGCAGGTCCATCAGTACAATATTAATTTTCAGAGATTGAGAGTTCTATATGCTTTTAAAAGCTGCTAGTTATAAATCAATATAAAATACCATGGCTCATCCAGCCAGGTTTCAAAATTGCCTCTTCTCAGCCTGAAGCCCCTACACTCTTATGTTCTCAAACTGTCCCTTCTATTTTTCTGTGCTACACTAAACATAAAGGTCCCTTGTGATCTTAAATTGGAAATTTTTCTATTATCCATGAGTCCCCAACAAGCAGAACCCAAATGTATTTCAGCCACATCAGGTGAAGACACCCCTGCTCAGATATTCCAAGAGCAGAGCAGTGAAACAACCTTTCCAGTAGGAATTTGGTTTATCTCAAATCAGACCTGTCTTGACATCCTCTTCCAGCCATTCCAGGGCCTTCCCCACCACCCATTTTCTTTTATTTTAAAGCTTCCTTTATAAAATTGATTTTGCAAAGAACAAAGGGTGTCACTTGGGACCTCTCCACCAAGTTAATCTACTTTTCCCAACTGCTTAACTGATGTGTTGCATTGTGCCAAGGCAAGAATGAGCAGAGCTCTTCTTCCACTTGCAAATGCACTAAAATTAAGTTCTTCACTAGGCTTTGCACTTAAAATATGGATCTTTTGCATCCTTCCAGAACACCCTCCTTCCAACAAACACGTTCCTGGAGACAGGCATATGTTACAAACATTCTGATGAAATGAACTTTGGAGGAAACTGCAGCTTGTGCCTGTCCCTGCTGAGAAGCCAGAATCGTGCCAAGTCATGGCTAAAACTGGAAAACTCCATTAATAGATGGGATGTGAGGCAGCCCAGCCACGGGTGGCTGTGATTTACTCGTGGGTGCACCCCTGAATTCACCCCAGGCCATGTCCAGCCCTCCCCTCTGCCCACACTGCACCTAAAATCCCAGTTTGCTTTGCACAAGGAACTGTCCAGCAATTATTAAATCTTTCAGAAGAAAAATAAAACCTGTCCACAGTGGTCACGTATCAGCCCAGTGCTCCTTACAGCTTCTTCAGCCTTACTGAAATCCCAATTTAAACTGTTATTTTCCAGCTAAACTGTGCTCACAGCCTCAGCAGTGGGACACCAGTGGGGGATTCACTCCCTGCTCCCCCTCTGACCCATCCTATTTCTATTCAGCAGTGAACCAACAACCCCAGCTCTGTTCTGACACTCACACAGCGCTTCAAGGTCTCCCTGAGAGGCAACACATAAATGTAAATTCTATAATTATTTGAAAGCAGAGTCTCTTCCAACCTGAGTGAGATCTGATAGCATCTCTGCCTTATAAATAATGTAATGTGCTGGCAGGGTTTGCTTCTCTGCACAAGGCACAGAAGGCCCAGCTGGAGCACAAACAAGAATACAAGGAAAACAAAGTTGACAAAAAAATGTACTGGGAGACCCAAAAAGATGTTATCTACAGATCTCAGCATAGATGGACATCGGGGCTTTCTTCTGATTTGGGGCAACATCTGTGATTGGTGAAAACAGTGGCAATTTGGGAAAGATGAGAGAGCAGAGCTGAGCTGCACTGGAGATGTGAGCTTTGCAAATACCCCAAATATTTCAGTCAATTTTTTTTTTTTGTAGCTCTTCAAAGTCACTGATCATAAAATAATAAAACGTTGTTGTCAAGAGCCTGAAAACAAACAATCAAGGGGGAAAATAATTAAAAATTCAGAGGTGTCTTTCCAACACCCCTCCACCAGAATTGGCTTTTTCACTTGTAGGTTTGTAAAAGAAGTTGGACACCTCACAGAGCTCCCAGAAATCCCTCACCTCGTGCTAACTGCCTGCATTTTCTGAGATAAAAGGCTGAGGGGAAGGATCTGGTTTACTGTAAATAAACCACAAACTACTGGACCATCTGGAGCTTTACTGTGCTTTCTGCTGGCTTGGCAATTTTAAGGAGGCTTGTTTCCAAATGATGACACAGTTTGGGGGATTTAAACCATAATCTTTAAAACACATATTTAAAAGGTATTAGCTAATTATTTAGGCTGTAACTGCTGCAAAACCAGCAAAATAAACCAAAGTTATTAGAATGGGAGGTTTTGTAGTTAGTGGCTGCTTGAAATGAGTTAGAGGTAAGACCATTTGATTGACTTGTGTGGAGATGGACTGTACATGAGAGAGGAAAGGTGCCTGGTCTTTGTGAAGGGAGAAAATCGACATGGAACCAGTCAAGGAGAGTTCACCCTGGAGGGAACAGCCCTGGGGACACAAGAGCAGCCAAATTTCACCCACCCTGGCAGGAGCTGCTGTGCAGCTTATAAACCACTTACAACACATTTCAACTTTTCCACTGGCTGCCTGAATAGGAATACATTTTTTCCAGAGAAATTATGACTTATCACAAATTTAATGCTTATGTACTACAGAAATTTCTCCCTTTCTTCTGTGCCTGCAGCTTTATTCACTTTGGTTATCTGCTGTGGGACTGTCAGCCCTCCCTGCCCCTTTTTTCACCAGCAGACCCATTTTTTCCCCTGATGTGTTTCCCAAACAACCATCTTAAAGAGAATTTTTTCAATAAAGTATCTCAAGCTGAGCATTATTAATTTGGGGTCAGCACAGGAAGCCCAAATCAGCAAATCAGTTTTATCCAAGCACATTCCCACTCACCCTGAATCCTGTGTGAAGCTGCACAAGTCAGTGGGTTTACCTCTCTTTTACCAAATTCCTGTAAATAATGTGGGTGATTCATTTTCCAAGCATCCAGTACCCAAATCTGAACCAGACAGCCCTGAGCATGCCTGTAAGGTGATGTTTTTGGGAGTGCTTGGGGTTCAGAGGGACCCAAGTGGGGCAGGATGAGAAATCCTCCTTCCAGAAGATGCTCAGCTACGACACAGATTGACAGGGGATAAAAACCTGATAGGCAGCCATTTGTTACAATTAATGTTTAATTAAGAGCAGATGTTATTAGTTTTTGAGTCAGAAAACCAACATGTCTTCTATGCATGGATGGAAATTGTGAGTTTGGTGATAAATAAACAATTCATAAATGAATGCAGCAGAGAGGTTCTAACAGGGAATGCTGTCTGGGAACCATGCTGCTCCTAAAGCCTGGAGAAAACAACATGGGTCTGATTTCCCTTTCTTCTTCATCATCCTCTGATGCTCATGCTGGGAGAGATAGAAATAGGGATGCATCTGGTTTTGGCTTTTATATAAATACCTAACCATATATATATTATATTATATTATAGATATTATTTTTTTCCTACAAAGCCATCAGATTCTGCAGCATTTACTGGATCTCCAGACTGTCCACAAACATAAAAAATTCCAGCCCAAATCTTCACTTCCTTTTTTTATTATTCCACTATTTTTAAAAAATAACATTAACCTGTTCCATCTAAGTCCTTATTTTCAGCATTCCATTTCTTTGGGTCAAATAGACACTGGAATGAACTTTGCATTTAAGCCATGTACCTCAGAAAGAGGATATCACGCAGCCAGCAAACCCATCATGTGTCCATTGTGCTTTGGAAAAGGGTTAGAACTGGGTAAAGCTCTTGTGAGAGGGATGAAAACATTCCTGAATGCATATAAAGGACTTTCAGAAAGCCAATAAATACAGGGATATTGTGGCCCCCTACAACAAAATGACACAGCTGGAAAATGATCTCAAGAAACAATTTTCATGCCAGTGTAAGTCTTATTAATGATGAAGAGTTCACTGTTAAAGGCAGAGAAGGGAAGGGAATGCACTGGCATTACATTTCAGTAACCAGGGACCCTCTGGAACTGGAACTTCAAAATAGGATTTCTTAAAAGCTTTTTCTTTCCTAAATTCCCTTTGCAGAAGCTTGCTTATTCTTTCATAATCACTTCAAAGCAATCCCCAGCCTTGCAATAAAGTAAATTCAAAGCAATTAGAGAGTAGATCTACACAGCAAGACCAAACAGTGCTTATAGAGGGTTTCTGTAAAGTGGTTCTGCATACATTTTCCTTGGAATGACATTATTTGTATAAAGAAGTAGGGGGATATTTTATGAAGGGAAAAAAAATACGAAATAAATTGATGACAGCAAATAGAAACACTGCCTCTCTGGACTGTGATATTATATTGCAGTTTGCAAGCACAACCAACACAGCATCGCCCTGCCACGTTCATGCATTTTAGTGAACAATAACAGAGAAAGGGGAAAAAAAGAAAGGAAGGCGTCTCTGCAGCGTGCTGCAATAAAAGCCACCATGTCCTACAATAACAAGCTACATATGTTCAGGAATAAACAGACCAAGTTTGCATTTTGCTGCCCCAGCTCCCAGTGGCTCTGGCTTGCTGCTTTGCCAATTGAGGTTTTCACAAGGCAACCCTGTGAAATGCAGAACTGCCTCTTGCCTTTCACCAGAGTGCTGGTGCTGGGAGAGAAGCTGAGCTGTGCTCAGCTGAGGTGTGGGTATTTCATTGTGATGCAAATAAATGTAACAATTAAGAATATAATTTTGGGAGATGTCAGTGGCGTAATTACATGGCTTCCAGCCAATTAAACAGTAGGTGAATTAGCCCATTTAATTGGGTTTGGAATTTCAGTGCAAGGTGTTTTATGCTTTGTATTCTGTCAACATTTTGCTGAACTATACGTTAATAATTCTGATTGCTCTCGAAAAAACATCTGGGTAAGTTCAGTCTGGAGAACAAGAACCACTGCTTGAAAGGTTGCACACACCTGTGATCCCAGTTGTGCAAGCAGATTGACTCCAACAAAAGCTCCATTCAAGGAAGATGAAAACCTTGATTGCTTGTAAGCCCATTAAACACTCTGAATGGCCATGAAGATGAAACAAGGAAGCGCTTTAGGACTCTGAAGTTGGAAGTCTTGCAGGAGGAATGGCAATAAAAGAACAACACAAAGTGATTATTGCCAGTATAAAAAGACAAGTGTATAACAGTAACCGAAAAGGAAAAAGGGGTGAAAAAAAAGTGTCGTATCTCCTCTTGGAGACTGCTGTGATTCAGCTAATCTCCTCTATTAGCCGATGATCACAATACACTATAGTCCTCAGTAAAATGTGGAAACAGGCACTCACGGGTTGGTGAAGTACTTCACAGCCACCCTAAGGAAGCACAGCGCAGGCACAGAACACTGGAGATTAGAGTTAATGACAATAACAGCATACAAATGAATCCTCCTTCAGAGATTAGCTGGAGAACTAAAATACCCCTTTTTAAAACGGGCTGATGAGAGCCGGACTAATACAGCAGTGAAAGTCTATTAACCACAGGAACAGAGAGAGTGCAAGGTCCAGAGGAGATGCTCCTTTTATGCCAGCAGCTGGTTCATTTTACTCTCCCATTGTCAATGCCCAAATCGAAGAGGGTCCTTGGGTGTGCTTGGCATCTCTCATTGAAATTCAGTCGCTGCTGCTCAGCCCTGATTGAGTCACTTCATCTACAGACTTAATTGTTGAGAATTCTAGGAATAAGTACCAGGCTCTGAGCTGGGAAACCTCCAAGAGATCAGCCCAGTACCACTCCAGGCTGAAACATTGCAGTGGCAAGAAGGAGAAACATTGAATGGTTTTATTTTTGGTGTACAGCAGGACTGGAATCCCAGGGATGCTTTCAGAGGAATTGCTGCATCAGAGCTGGATCACTCTGTCCATCTTATACAGCTTCAGAATCCTTCCAGGATTCCTAACATTAGAGAAGATAAATCAGATGTGCAGCTACAGATCTTCTCAATTCATGGGTAATATTGTGCACAATCAGAACCCCTGTGCAGCTGAGAAGGCAGAGCTTGGACTGTGCTGTCCAGAGTTGCACAGCCCAGAACAGCCCCCAAGAGTTACACCTGTAAAATGCAAATCTGGGATCTGAATTGCAGCCTTGGGCTCTTCTACTTATGTATTCAAGACGCTAATCAAACAAGTTGTTCTATGCCTCCCATGCCTCATTCCTCCCATTTCAAATATCAGAATAAATCAGTGATTCATATTTCAAAAGCATTATGAGATCTTTGCATGTAGCGTGCTCCATAGCATTATTGTTATTTATAATTAACAGCAGGGTTGCTCCACTATTAATAACACTTAGCAGCAGTGCTTTTCATCTTCAAACCACTTTCTGAGCACTAATTAACTTCAGACTTCTGTTGTTCAGAAGATCTTACTTGTTCTGCTTCCCTCAGTTCCCTGTGTTACAGGGGCAGCAGGGAAAACCCTGTGAGCTTCAGGCAACTTGATACTGAATATTTAACTTTAGAGGGTCACTTAACAACTCCCACAGCAAGAATTGGTTCCACCTGGACAAATTTTCCATGAGGAGTCTTTGTAAGACACTGGAGTGGACCCACACTGCCCTTTTTAATGGGAGCTGTGCAGAGTAAGCAGGGCACAAAGAGATTTCCATGAGTTTCCTTGATTTTCTCCCCTGCCTGAGCACTGCCCTCTCTCCTTGCTGTGATGTGGAACTACCAGAGAGTGCTGAGGGGTGCTTAGGAACCCCTAAAGCAGCTCAGCACTCGATGCAATGGGAACAAAGAAAAATGCATTTTCTTTACTCTGTGCTTTATCTCACCCAGAATTTCATTCCAGCATCCAACATCTCAGGGCAGCCGTTCCCATTTTTCTTCTTCATTAGCCATTTCTCAGGTACACAGAATGTGGCATTTAGACCATTTTTAGTGAAGAATGTCTTACTCAGTAATGTGTTTTCTGTCTTGGGATCTGCAGGACAAAGCAGCACAGGACACACCTTGTCCCTGCTTTAGCTCCTCTCCTGCCAGCTGGCTCAGAGCATCCCATCCAATTTAGCTGCTTTAGGGGTAATCAACACTTACCAGGGACATGTCAGCCCCCAGTATCCTCAGAGCAAAGGATGCTCTCAACTTTGGAAGAGAAGCTGAGAGAAAAAGCGTTGGAGAGGGAAAATTAATCTATAGGAATGTAATGAGGAAAAAATAAGAATGAATCAACAATAGCAAAAAAATGTGGATTCTTGCCAAATCATTCCTTTGGCTTATACTGATTTGAGCCAGTCATTTATTAAAGGGATACTGATTCATTTTCACTTACTTGGCTAATCATTCAGCATCAAACACAGATCAATACAAACCCTATATATTAGACCCAACTTTAAAACTGCCACCTCCCTACAAGTTCCTTTTGGATCCCTCCCATCCTTATTTTGCATGTCTCTACCAAGAGTGCAGGAAAAGCAATGGACAACCACCAGCAGCAAGGAGAACTTCCCCTGCAGATGTTCCTGTGTCCTCTGGACACTGTGCATGCTGCCTTTCCTTCACATTTTCACCACAAAATGGGGATTGGCATCACCAAGTTTGCACATGTTTGTGAAGGGATTGCATTAGCTCACAATGAGCTATGGCTTCAGTTCATGGAATTTCATCTCACCCATCATACTAAAAGCACAGTTATTTATTCCAGGGCTTCTATTTTTATTTTTTATGAAAAATCTATAATAGCAAACCCCCAATCAGTGACACCATCCACACTTTTAGGGTACACTAATTATGCCTTCTCAGCATATATTTGGCCCTGGAGGAAATAATAACATAAATTCTTCATTGTGCTCTAATTTACCATCCAAAGATTAGCATATTCCAACCCTTTCATAAATTACAGAGTTTCCAGCACACTCTGCATTTAAAATCCAGAAGTGAAATGTATATATTGTTGATCTGAAACAAGAAAAAGCTGTTTGCAAACTGACAGGGATCTCTCACTCAGAGCACTGGATTTATGTCCAGCGGAATGAATGTCCATTGTGGGCCCTTCCAACCTTTCCCATTCTGTGATTCTGTGAAACAAATCACGTAACCAGCTGCTGGAGTAACAGCCAAACACCCATACTAGTGCACCATATAATTCAATTGATTGCCCTGAGAAACAATAATATAGTTATAATACTTCTACTGGCTTGATCCCCAGGGGAGCAAATTTACTCTGGTCTCCCTAACTGGTTGATAACATATTTAAATGCCAGTCAGTCACTAATCCGTTGCTGCTCCATCCTCTGAGAGCTGCTTTATTGAACACTGTAATTGCCTGGATGTTGTTTTTCATTTCTGTAGCTGTTGCTGTTAATTAAATATTTCATAGAAAGCACTCTCTGACATTTCTTACTGCATTCTTGAATATCTGATAAGATATACAGGCTGAATATTTGTACCTGCTGCTCTCTGCTGATACTCTTGTCCTAGATTCGAACCCCCAAAACACTAAAGAAATGACACACTTTTAGTGAAATTAGGACTCACACTGTTAAAGGGGAGCAGAATGAATAGAGGCATATGCCTTGTCTGTTGGATCACAGATGTCAGTTCAAGCAGGATGTACATCTGGACTGCAGGATTCACCTTCCTTCCCTCTGTAAGTGTGGAGGATGTGGGCACTGCATCAGTGGCAGGATTGATTTTCTGCCGTCAAACCTTAGCATCAAATGTCAGATTGAGCACTCTTAAAACAAAAATAATCTTGGAGGAAGGTGAGGCTCAGAATTAGTTGACTTTGTGTGCCATGGTAGAAGAGAAAGGCAGCATGAAGAGGCATTCTGGCAGCTCCTGAGGATGGCAGTGGGGTTGACTGGGAGGGACATCCAGCTGTGGATATGCAATGCCCAGTAGAACGAGAGGACCAAGAGGTTAAGGCTGAGTTGGGGATGTCAGAACACGCAGAAACTCCCTAACACTTGAGATACAATGCTGCTGTTTCCACACTGTACTCTAACTGCCTCCCAAATTAACAAAACTGTTAATGAAAAGAAAGCACTGCTAATGCTCTGAATTAACTTGTCCAAGGGGCTCTGACAAGCACGTATGGAGCTGTAACAAAGTCTATGGGGTTTGCTTGGCAAGGGTTTGCTGGGGGGGGGCTACACAGGTGGCTTCTGTGAGAACCTGACAGAAGATTCCCCCATGTCCAGGAGAGCCAATTCCAGCAGGCTCCAGGATGGACCCACCACTGGCCACAGATGAGCCCGCCAGCAGTGGTGGGAGTGCATCTGGAATAACAGCATATAGAATGGGGAATGTTGCTGTGCAAGAGGAATTGCAGCTAAGGAGTGAGAATGTGAGAGAAGCATCCCTGCAGATCCCAGGTCAGTGGGGAAGGAGGGGCAGGAGATTCTCCTGCAGCCCATGGGAAAGGTCATGGAGAAGTAGGACATGTTCCTGCAGCCCATGGAGCTCCGTGGTGGAGCTGAGATCCCCCTGCATCCTGTGGGGATCCCACACCAGAGCAGGGAGATGCCCAAAGGAGGCTGTGACCCCATGGGACAGGCTCCTGGTGGGAGAGATGTGTGCCATGGAGACAGGAGGACATGCTGGAGGAGGTTTTCTGGCAGGACTTGTGAGCCTGAGGGGACCCTCAATGGAGCAGCCTGTTCCTGAAGGACTGCCTCTGGAAGGAGCCACAGTCTGGGAAGAACTGCAGCCCCAGGTATGGACCCACACGGGAGAAGTTCATGTGTCCCATGGGAGGCACCCCTCACTGGAGCAGGGAAGAGTGTGAGGAGTCTTCCACTTGAGGAGGAAGGAGACACCTCCATGCCAGGCATTTACACAGAGTATATCCACAGGAAGGATGCGTATGCACACACATACACCTGCTGATCTTAACTATCTAGATTAGTTAACCACTTAACTAACACAATTTCACACTGCAGTTAAGAAGTTCTAAATGTTTAAACAATCAGGATGAAATCCCAGCACCACTAAAGTGTTTGACAAAGCCTCTATTAAGTTCAGGGGAATGCAACATTTTATTGGCTTTTCCATTCTTAATTTGCTTAATGCCATCAGTATGATTAGTGAGCCATCACATTTAGAAGCTAAGATGCTGCATGGACAATCTAAGGAACAGGACTGTGCTCTTAGCTCCCTTGGGAGCTGTTTATTACCAGCTCCTGGATGTCCTCTTAGCAAATGGAAAACATTGGTGCATGCCAGAAGGGCCACAACATCGGATGCTGGGATGCCAACAGCTCCACACAGCCAATACAGGAGACAGCATGTTGTGGAAAACCTATGTAAGGAATCAAGTTGTCTCTGGGACATTATTTTGGAAAGCCTTGTAAATCCTCCACTAACCCATCTGCTGAAATCTTTTTCTGTACATTGACTTTGTTTGGAGCCTGGTATGTGGATCTGCTGCTCCAGGGCCTTCCCGTGGACTAGTTGCACTGACATTCCTGCAGATGATTTATTCTCCAAGAAGCCTCATAGATGCCACTTCCATAACCTCTCTCTTTCTTTAGCATAGTCTGGTTCAAATTATTTCCCTTTCAAAACAAAACCATATAACCCTTTCCATCCCTCTGTCCTGGACCATGACAATTTAGAAGCTATTGGCTCACTTCTCACTGAAAATGGGCAAGAACTGCAGCACGTGAGCACACAGAAGCCAGGGAGTGTCCAGGCACTGGGACACTTTTCTCTGAAAACTGAAACCCAGTTGAATTTGAATTTGAATTTTGGTTCCACTGTAGGTTAAAAGCTTGCACAAAACCACTTCTGCGCAGCTGACAAGAGGCCATTTGATCATTAGACGACCTCAAGCCATCTTGGAACATTTTGGGAAATTCTCAGCTCTCTGTTGTTCTATATTTGTCAGCAAGGGGACCAGGGAAATAGGTGATGTTTCCCACCACTCTATCCCTAGCACAGTGTTCATCCTAGGCTCTATCAGAATGGCATTTTATCTCTTTGCCTTAGTGATACCATCTTTCATTAAACCTAATACGAAAAACAGGTTTTTCTTTTGTCCCAACTTTGCAAGCTCTTCAACTTCCAGTTATTTATTATTTTAACTTATGCACTGCTCTGTGCTTGTACCCTGCTCTAATTTGCACCACATGCTCTCTGCTGTGTAATTTTGTTAGCTGGAGATACCTGCAAAGGAAATAATCCATATGAAATAAAGTTACTTTGCATGGCCTGAAGAGCTCTTGCTGCACCTGCCCTAAGTAGGCAATACCCACTCCCCAGGAGAGACCACAGGACCAAAATTCAGTCTGGTACTGAGTCTTAAAGTCTTCTTTCATTTGCAAGGAAAAACCCACTCCTGAAAACATGTAGGGAAACTCCCCATGGGAAAGTTTGTTTCTGTAAGAGGATCCATAGGGACAAATATCAGAGCATCAATTAGAGACCTGGCTTCCTCCTGCATGTGGGAATGAGCAGGGGAAGGGAAAGCACACTTTCTGTGCTTTGTTTGAGCTTTGTCTCAGACCAGGAGCACCTTTAGGAGGGGGTGTGACTTTAGATCAAGAGAGGGAGACAGAAAAGGGACACAGAAGATGCTGCTGCTTCCACCTTGGCACATCCCTGCAGCTCTCAGGGACGTGAGCCGCGCACGACTGCATCCACGATGGCTTGGGTTTGGTGCATTTATCACTCTCCAGGTTTTCACCAGCTCCTGCTGCCAGCCCCTTATTTCTGCCTAGTTAAGGAGGGATTCAGTGGAGCATTCTCTCAAAAAAGAAATGTTCTCCTTTCCTGCACCACAGGTGACAATGTCCTGGTGTCTCCCAGAGCTGCACGAGATGACTTGGAGGCTTTTCAGCAGTCAGGAATCCTCCTGGAGAGCCCCTTTTGAGTTTCCCTGCCTGAGTTTAACCTGCCATGCTCCTAATATGATTAAGACTCTCAGTTCCCTGCCATAGTGACAGCATGACACAAGTGGGACTTGGCAATGATGTAGGAGGATGCATGGTGGCAAAATCAGGGAGTACATGACCAAAGCATCAGAGCAGCAGCATTTCCATCTCCCAGTAACCACTGCAGAGCATTCTGACAGCTCCAAACTGCCAGGTAACAACAGATTTGTTACAGACCTCTGGGCCAAGAATTAAGGGGAGTTACATTCTGTTCTTTCTCTTTAAAAGGTAAGTGATCACACAGACAAGCAAGCAGAAAATTCAGTGGAAAGAAGACATGCAGTCATGTATCAAGGAAGACAGTATTTACAAGTTCACAAGAGTAATAGGCAAAGATTCTTAAACTACAGATTTCTTTCTGTAAAATTTGAACAAAAAATAATGAAGACAAAGGATTTAGCCATATTTTGAGGCTGGCAAGTATTCTTAAGCCTTATGAAAGCTTTCTGGGCTGGATCTGCAAGCTTAAATGATATGGTGATTTTAAAGCCAGATTATTTCAAGCAGTCTTCCTCCCCACCCCCAAAATCTGAAATGCAACTAGAGATGAACCAGAATATTTACAAATTTGTATTAAACACATGAATCTGTTTCAACCCTCCAAACAGCTTGTGATCTAAAGCAGTAAAGATTTTTAGATTAATATTTCAAACTTTTAAACATGAAATGAGTTTCCAAGGTTCCTTTGAGTAAATACTAAAAATCTTTCCTCCAGCATTTTCCTTTTGGTAAGAAATGAGAATATGTTTCCTTTAGAATTAAATAAAAATTACTTCAAAATAAATAACAGAATAATTTAACAATTATTGATTGAGGTATTGAACCTGAATGAACAAATTCATCACCAACCAGGTTAAAAGTGGTTTTTTCTCAATTCTTCCAACAACTGGAATATTTCAGAAAGGGAACAGTGTCACCCTCCCCTGTCCAACCTGGCACCTGAACACAGGTGTCCAGAAGCCAGGAGTGGCACATGTTTGTGCATTAACCTCTGTGGCTGAGTGGCCAGTTTTCTACAAATACTCAAATCTGGTAATTATCATCATAACGACTCAGTATTGTCCTTGATTTGGGTTTTAATCTCCGTAATTA
Source organism: Sialia sialis (assembly GCA_009812075.1). Lineage (NCBI taxonomy): Eukaryota > Metazoa > Chordata > Aves > Passeriformes > Turdidae > Sialia > Sialia sialis. Next base: position 9,704,041 of record VRYO01002482.1, on the reverse strand, counting down.
AAGTGTCTAGCTGCCACAGCAACAGACGCTATAGAAGCATGTCTGCTGTGTAATCATAAAATTAATTAAAACCACAAAGTGGCTGCACAATAAGGAAAGCACTAGATGGGATAGGAGACCAGAGGATTGAAAAAAATCCTTTGGAGAACCTTTCAGTCCAGTGTGTCTCAGCCAAGGAGTAGGTGCTGTCCTGTGAGGCCATCCCAGAATTTGGAGGGGCTCATTCCAGCTCCTTGTGCATGTGTTTGCATCCCAAATAATCGGCAGACTGGCCCCTGGTGGACACTTTCAGCAAAGGAAGGAAAACCCAAACAATGCCTAAAATGAGTAAATCCTCTCACCCTGAGACAGGGAGCCCTTTTAGAGATGAAGGCATTTCTGTAGCCCGTGATAAATGTTGTCTGCCAGCAGGCACCTCCCCTAGGACACAGCACCTTCCTCCAAGATCCTACAAAACTGGAATGAGCCTGATTATTCCCAAAGCAAAAAAGGAGCAAGGTGCCTTTCTCACTCCAGCTCTCTACCACAGCAACATCCCCTATTCCTTTCAGCATCTCCAGCAGGCTCTCTCTGTCCTACCAGAACTGCCAAAATAAGGGGACATTCCCTAGTCCAACCCAGCTGATGGGGTGCATGGGTGTGCACTTAGAGTGTGTGCACACAAATTGGGCTGTAATCCCAAGGGTGTCTCTTCCCCACTCTTTTTTTGGGTATGAAATGACCCAAACCTATTAAAAGAGAAATCAAGGCTGAGATCTCTCCAAGAGAAATGCTGAGAATGCTGTGATAGCAGGGAAGCAGGTGAGTACAGGGGGGAAAGTTCAATAAAACCCCTTTTATTTTCTAATCAGCAGCAACTACAGGGGAGAAACAAGCTGTGAACTTGTCAGATGTGCTGATGATACATAGCAATGGGGGACAGTCAATACAGGGCCAAGCAGCAAGGGAACTTCAAAGGGAAACCATACTGGCTGTGTAATTGGAGTGAAACATGGCAAAGAAAAGGAAAAAAAGAAGGATGCCTGCTGGGGAGACCTGGGGCTGCAGGGAGGGGGGTGTTTGGTTTTGCTTCAAGTTGTAAAAGGGAAGGTATCAAATGTTGGCATGTTAATTCCTGGCTTGATCAGATCTGGTGTGCAAGGCTGCCTCTGACCCTGTGGTTCATCCCTCTACGGCACAATTTACTGCAAAGATTCAGCCTGGACATATGTAACCTATAGAATGGTGATCTCTTTGTCAGGAGATGTAGTTTGTAACGCAGCTGGATGCTTGTGTTGCTTTTCCTTTTCCACAATCCTCAGAAGCAGAGGTAAATGATGCTGAATCTTTGTATGACTTGGAAAGAGCAAATACAGAGCAAGTGTGGGAGTGACAACAGCTTTTATCAAACTGATTGAGCTTGTTCATCGTGAAAATAAAGCTGATACTGCTCAGAGGTGGACACCTGCATTTCAGTTAAATACCTACACCCCTGGCAGAAAGGGGCTGGCAGGGTCACTGGGATCTGCTCTCCAAGGCTGCAAAAGCACAAGACTTGAGCCAAGGGTCTGGAACTCGAGATGGATCCATGGCTCTGTGGTAAAGCAGCTCATGGAAATTTGTCAGAGCGTGCAGAATGAGAAATGAGGGGCTGCTGGGACAGATCAGGTGGCACAAGAGGAGCTTGCACTTGTTTGTTAGTGCCAAAAACAGTGTTATCCTTTTGGAATCAAATCATCTCAGGAGGAATCCCAGCAAGGAAGCTGATCTCATGAGGAACTCAAAGTGCTCTTTACACATCCTATTCATTTTCAAACCCAATTCCTATGGCATAGAAATAGTGGGACTCAAGGCAGCACCTGATTGCTCTTCTGCTAGTCAGTAGGTAACTCACAACTCCCTGGGTTTTTTTTCTTCTGGTTGACCCCAAACCACAGTCCCAGATCATCAGCGCTGCAATTCTTTGGTGCATCATTCCCTTGGAAATGCCCACTTTGCAGAGCTTGTATCTGCTAGTGCTGGGCACCTATAAGTTTTGGGAAGGGGCCTACTGTTATTTCAGCTTTTAATTAGCAAAATGGCAATGGTGGTAGCTGGCATCTTGTCTTACAAGTGTAGGAAGGTCCAGTGTCACTCCAACCCATCCCATGGATAATCAATACTCCATAGCAGAGCAGGAGGAGGTTGGCACGCATCCTGAGCAAGACAAACTCCAGAAATAGCATTTGCTCACAAGGAGGAACCAAAATAATCCTCAACTGGATCCAGACTTACATATGACAGCACAATCAAAACCAAAGCAGGTTTTAAATGAAATCTCCAACTCACAATTTTCCCCTCCACACACATAAATTACATTTATCACTCTACCACACACGTGCACAAAAAGCAACACCACTCACTCTCCTTTCTCTTTCCTCTCCTTTGACCTTTCTCTTCTCAGCACCCATTTTCCAGGCAAGGAGCATGTAAGCAGCACACAGAACTTGCTAAAAGTGGTTTTACTTTGTCAGCAGATAAAAAATACCTCTTTTTCTGATGGTTGTTTGGAGTAGTCTGTTACCCTTTGAGTGACCTGGGTTTCTCACAGAAAGCAGAAGACCTAAGAGATAAACAGGGAGAGGAGACAAGGAAATCTGTTGTTAGCAGCTAAAGAGAAAAGATGGAGGGTCCTAAAGGGAAACTGGATTTGACACTGGAAACTGTGAGCAAGCAGGTGTGGTCCAGAAAAAACAGCATGACATCTCCAACCTGGAAGTGCAGTAGCTCTTCGGTCCTGAGAGGAAAGACTTTGGGGAAGGATTATGGTCACTGTCACCTCCTAGAAGCCAGAAAAACCACTAAGGCTGCATTCAGCACTGCAGATCATGGGTGCATCTGTCAAGCTGGGCTGTCTCCAGTCTGGATTCAGGCTGGTGACTATTCAGGGAAGCTACCTGGGAAACAGAGACCATGGCCAAAGCTTCCAGCACTGCCCAGCAGTGTTGTCCTGCTCATGGCTCAGGGAGGAGCTCTGTCCCTCTCCCAGGACACGCTTCTCTCAGTGCACTGCTCAAAGCTGGGGTACAGGCTCAACAGGGACAAGCTACTCCCTGAAAGTAACTGTGCTGCTGCAGGAGAGCATGAATATGAAATAATGAAAATTATTGGCATGAAGCAGATCTGGATTTACTCTGGAGTAGAAATTAAAGATGTCACTGTGACTGAGCGTGGGCTGCTGTTGCTGCTCTCTGTCATTCAAGTTTCACACGCAGTTTTATCAACAAGCCATCTACTCATCTCTGAGTAGTTTACTTCCCTTTCCACACATTTGTTTCTGGAAGCACAGGTCTGAGTCTCCAGAGCAGGTTTCAGTGCTCCTGCTGCACTGCAATCCCGTCCATTTGCACTGACAATTTAATCACCTTGCACTGATTTGTCATAAGTGATCACTGACTGCTGCTAATGATGCTCTCATTGATTGCTTTGAATGGAACAATTGACAGTGACTGAAGGTCAGGCTGACACGGCCAAGATGAAACATCAGTAGAACTATACAGGGTTTTTTTTCATACATGTACTATAAATTATTTTGAAGGTGATTCATATGAGCTTACAATGGAGTCTAAGAGAATAATTGTCTTTCATTACTATGCAAATTATGCAAAAAAATCATCTAAGATCAAGTCCTATTGATGATATACTGCTTTATCTTCTTTCTCCTCTGACAATTCACATCTGCAGCCTACAGAAGTCAGATTATTATCTATACCATTATTAACTTCATTTACTTTTCAAGGTAGTAGTTGTAGCTTTTTCGTAAAGCAGCTATTTTGACACACAATACTTAGAAACTGTGGAATTCAAAGCCAAAAGACAACAATTACTTCAACTGTCTTCACACACTTCCAAGGCAGTGTTTAAACTTTCCAAGTCTGATGGATAACTAATATAATTATACTAAACTTGGAAAGAAAGCAGATGGCATAAACCAGGCAAATGAGATATGTACCAGAAATAGTTATCAGCTGAAAGAATAATGCAACAGGGTGGTTTTATAAAGATGCTTTCTGAAATACATTCACTATCATATATTATTTTCTACCTTAGAGCTCTCAAATGAATGTGTTCAGCACCTACAGAATTACTCAAGAAGAAATCTTGCATTTTACAGCTCTCCCCACAACTACAGTAATGATTATTTTCTTAAGGAAACATACAGACATTTTAAGAATCAATATTTCAGATTACTTACCCAGCAGCAAATCACAGCGTACCCTTTGCATAAGTCACTTGTGAAAATAAAGTTGTCACAACTGTCCATTAGAACAGACAATGCTCCACGTTAATCTTTCCTGGGGTAACATCCTCTGACCACTGCACAACTCACACAATGTGATTTACTAAAGACCACACTCAATAAAGGCTCTGGGGAGTAGACTAAAAATCAAAAGGAGGTGCAAAACCAAAACCCCCTTCATCTAAAAAGGCTCCCTCCTCTTCAAACAAAGACAGGCGCTAGAATCTAAGTAAAATGAAATTTAAATCTCATATATGTTCAGAAAAAATGCATTATGAGAGCACAGCTGAAATGTCAAAAGGGAATTCATCCTGTAAGGACTTATTGTCTCAAAGACTCACTTCCAACCCAGAGCTCCCTGCTCTCACCCCTGCAGCCTTGCTGCACCAAGAGTATCGTGGGACTGAGGAGCTGCTGACCCTCGATGAGCACCGAGTGAGCAGTGAAATGCCTGAAGGGAAAATCCCATCTGTGAGAGCAAGCAGTGAGTCAGAGGCACAGCCAGGACAGAGCTCTGAGAGCTGAGTCCCCAGCCCAGCACAGCCAGGCACAGCAGGTGACACTGGCTGGAGCAGCTCCATCACCCATGTTCAGCACACTGGCATTCAGAACATAAAAACACTGAGTATTAGTAATAATTAGTAAGTAATAATCAGTAATAGTAATAGATTATACTAACATATAATAATAATACATAGTAATAGTAATATATTATGAGTAATAATACTAGTAAGTAATAGGTATTCCTCCTATTTGGGGAATACCTGACAATCAGACCCTGTCAGGTATTCCCCAAATAGGAAAATCCTCATTTCTGTTCACTGTAAGCAGCTGTCAGAGATTCCCAGCACTGCTGGTTGAATTCCACTGCCTCACTCAGTAAAACCCTTAAATATTATTGCAGCAGGAACCTGCTTTTGGCAAAACTCAACACAACATTTGTGCCTTCTGCTCATCTTCAGCACACACTGGACATCTGAAGGAACACACACATCCAAATGCTACATGGGCTCTTGAGATTTTGCCCATCTTGGAAAGACATTAATAGTTAATAGTGGTATCTTAAATTTTAGGTGTTTTCAATAAGTTTCTTCCCTATCAAGTGTTCTAAGTTTTATTTCACTCAAGTCTGACATGCTGAAGCAAAAAAATCTTCAGTTAAGAGCTTTGCTGTGGGAAGGACCACTGGTTTCAGTGCTGAATTATTTAAAGCTGAGAAACTGCAGTTCAGGCATGTTTTAGAGAGCTTTGGAAATTAAAAAAGAGGTAGAAAACACACTTTGCCCAAAACACTGCTCTTAAAGAATTTTCCTAACACCAAAAGCCACCAGTTCAAGTGAACCGTTGTGCCATTAGCCTAAGCCAACCTTTTCCACTAAAATATCACCAAGCACCCACAAATTTTCTTGTTAACAGCTTTTTTTCTGTGATATTTTAATGTGCTCATGCATGGCTGTCGATTGTCTCAGCCTTGCTGGGATTGCTGGAGGGGGAGCTGCTGACATCTGATACCAAGGACAATTTCTGGAGCAAGGAAGATTGTTTTTTTCCCCCCTGAGGATCTCCATTACTTCCAGGAACAAGTTGGGTCTGCAGGCTGGAAAGGCAGCCAGTTCTGCTGATTTGGGGCAGCACATGAGGGTAACTCATGTACTCTCAGCTCCCCAGGGCTCCTTCCCTGCTCAGCAACAAGCACACGTGATTTGCCCTTGTTCAGTGACTCCTCTGACTCCAGGACACTGTTGTAATATTATTTATGCTTCTTAGTCATCAAAGCTTTTTTTAATCCAGCTTAGGTGTGACATCTTGGGGCCAGGTGAGTAGTGGGGTGGAAAAAAAAAACCAGCCATGGATGCACTCTGCAGCAGGGCTTATCTTCTGCAAGTCTGGCCTGATTGGAGTGTGCAGTGGGATGGAATGAGCTCGCTCAGTGTCTCAAACATCAAGGGCTGGGTAAATCCCAAGAGTGGCTGTGACCCCTCTGAACTGGGCTGGTGCCTCCCTGCACACTGAGCACAGCCACATCTTCATCTGAACTCTGCTCACGTCATCTCCACCCACATTTAGCTTTAATTTGCTTTTTTTGCCACAGGTAGAAAGTTGGCCCTTACATGCATTTGCTGAGGAAGTCACAGACATTAGAAAAAGGTCCTGATTTCAACTCTGTCCATTATGCAAATGCAATTAAGGTATGTTATCTTAATTTGGTTTAAAACCTTTAAAACACCTTGAGCAACCACCCTAATTATGCTTTCTTCGTCATGTCTAGAGTTCCAAACACTTCTTGCTTTAGTGTAAAAAATAAAATAAAAAAGCAAAAGCAGAAAACCCTCCCATAAATATTTCTCAGATAAACAGTAATAATCTTTTATGCTTATTTTGCCCATTTATTCCAAGGAAATGCTCTACAATTTGTGAAGCCAAGATCATTTTACCTACCTCTGGGATGTAATGTCACAACACTTTAATCACACAGCAACACCATGCAACATTTGAGGATCAGGCACCAAGAACAATGCTAACTCTAATTGAAATTACTGGGGGAATTAAGGCATGCAGAACATAATTACTCACACTGGATTTTGGCCAGTGCAAGCTGGAGCATGAGCCAGGACACAAAGTCCAGCCACCTCCTTTCTACCAGAAGTGCCACAAACACAAGTGGCAAGATCCCAGAGTGCAGCATCTTATAAAATACGGCCTTTCTAGAGAGAAAATAGCCACTGAACCAGCTCCAATTTTAATGTGGGTATACTGCTGAATAAAAAAAAAAAAAAAAAAAAAGGAAGAAAAATCTTGCATCATCTACTAACACAAACAACATTCCCCAAAAATACAAGCTAAGTAGTGATTTGGCAAACTTCAGTGTGTTTAAGCACTATGCACCAAGCATTCCACCAAACTGTAGACAGATTCTAATGAACCTCTTCAATCAAACTTCCCTGGGCCTCAACAACATCAACATTGCTCTTTACTGTGGGAATAAATTTCCTAGTGAGCTCCAGTGCCTCTCCAGCCTTGAAGAGAGAGGGAAAGCAGAGTAAAACCCCAGTTTTATGTTCCTTGCTCAGAAGCAGAGCCAGTTTCTCTCTCTTTGTCTGGACAGGTAGCACCACCTCTGTCACAAGTCCTCACAGCGTGTACATGGATTTTCTCCAAATATCTCTTTTCTCAATGTGTTTTTGATGGACCACAGCAGTCCCTGGTTAGAACAGCCCTGTATTTCAGGGCAGATCTCCCTTGGGTGTGTGTGGAGAAGTTCCTGGAGCTGTACAGTCAGGACACAGAGGAAAGTCCCACCTTTGGCTCTTCCAGCACAATTTATTGCAATCTTTGCACCAGCCTGCTGTGGTTTTATGTGGCCAGCTCTAAAGTAGGAATGTGATTTTATCACAGAGATAATGTTTGTCTACTTTTGTAGATGTCCTTGGGATCTAAATCTAAAAGGAGTGCTAAGCATTATTGTTATTAAAGCAACAAAACACGTCCTAGGAGCGGATACAAAGAAGGAATTCTCAAAGCACAGAAAAGCATTAAAATAAGGTCACATTCCTTAAAGTCCCACAGGACCTGAAATACAGATGCTGTGAGTAGCTAGCAACTAATTAGTTCCAAGCAACATGGTGCAGTGCTAACACACAGATGCACAAACATGGCACCGTGTACACAGGCAGGGTTTGATTGTGGTTTTAAATATTTCATCTTGCAGGCCAATTATCATAAGGGAACTGATACGTAAAATTGCCAAATTCTCAATTATGCTCTTCTTTCTTCAACTCATTTCCATTTTGGCCATGAAACTCCGTGCCACCCTAAAAGAGTTCTTCAGTTACAGTAAAATGAAATTCTATGATGGCGAGGGGATTTAATGCAAGAATAAAATCCCTGGCTGAATTGTTTGCTCTGAAGGATTTTAAAATTACATATATAAAGTACTTTTTATAAAATAATAGAAGAGCAGGCAATTTCTGCCAATTTATCTGTATCTTCACAGGAGCCACAGTGGGGTTATCTGGTCCCACATCCCTCCTCAAGCAGCATCATCCTGGAGAACACAGCACAGGATTGTGTGCAAACAGATCTGCAATATCTCCAGTGAGAGGGATGCCCCACCCTTTCTTGGCAGCCTGTTCCAGTGCTCAGTCACTGCATAACAAAGAAGTTTTTCCTCATGTTCATGGGAGCTTTCTGTGCATCCATTTCTGCCTGTTGTCTCCTGTCCTGTTGCTCAGCACCACAGAGCAGAGCCTGGTCCTTCCTCCTGGCATCCTCCCTTCAGGCACTGATAGACACTGAGAAGGTCTCCTCCCTGATTCCACCTTCCTCCACGGGAGAATATAACCTGAATGCAGGTGGGAGAAATCCCAGCCAAGCCTGGGAAGTGCTGCACAACCTTGGCTGATGATCCTTGGGCTCAGGGATGCCCCGACTCAACCACGAGCTGTGCACCACCACAGCTCTTCCCAGAAGGATTCACTGGGCTGGCTTCCATTGGCAAGGAAAACTCTGCCAATTCAGACAAGACACCTTTGGAAACTGCAGAAATACACTAAAATCTTGTTGTTTCAAAAGAGGTGAAGCACCAGGGTGTGAGCAGAACCACTGAGGTCACTCCTGCCCTGCTGGTGGCCAAGGGCTCCTGGGCTTCTCTCCCCAGCCAGCACTGCCAGCTCTTCCTTTCCCCCCAAGCCCTCTCCTTCCCTCTCCCCTCCTCTGTGCCTACTCTTCTCACATCTGCTCTTTCCTGCCTCTTTGCCCACCCCTCTGCAATGCCTGAGACCATTTCCACTGCCTTGTGTCCTTCCCCAGTGGCCTTGTTATCTTCCTCCCATCCTCCTCCTCCAGCCTTGCTGTGTTCAGCTGGCCTTCCACTGGGAATCTGCTCTTTGCACCCAGAAAAGGTGGATAACATTTACAAAAGGATATAAATAACTCCTGTGCTAAAGCTTTATTGATTTTCAATGGGATTTTGGAACCTTGTTGTTTTGTCTCCTTTTAATTTTATTTTTTTTTGTCTCCCTTCTATTAATCCCTACATCACCAATTTTTAATGCTACTGGTTTAGTTAAAGAGGAATAACATCCCTAGCATGGGATCAGCTATACATACACTTACACTGACACAGTGGATTTCCAGAGAGCTTTTTTCCAGAGATTTTTTTGTAGAGGGGAAGATGCAGGCTGTGAGTATAAATCCCACGTAGGCCAAGCTATGGATCTGATCTGTAGTGGAAACTGCCATAACACAGAGGGTGAAAGGAACCTGAGCAGTAAAGGACCAGTGCATCACTACAAAATCTGCATTTACAGGAAATCCCATTACTGAGTACTGCATGCTATCACTGGATAGAGGAAAAAAATGGGGGTTTTCACTCCAAAACTGTGCAAAAACACTGCTTCATCAGGGTTGGAAATGGATATATTATCTACTGTTAACTGTATATGTTTATGGAAAAAATTGGTTAAATTTTTTTGTTGAAAACTCTATGTGCCAATCATAATTTTCTATTTTTGTATTATTCTACACCAGAAAAAATATTAAATCCTTCAATAAAGCTACTGACAAGAGAGTCAAGTGTGTTTTTTAAAAAACATACCAAAAAAGTCTTCATTTGTAACACAGGCAGTTTCTGCTTTCTCCTCCCTTAAACATTTCCTCAGAGCTCTCAAAAATCCTCAGCCCTTGACAAAGGCGGTCACTCTCTCAACATTAAGAAATTTTGTCTTTTTTTTCTTTTATCCTCACTCTGTTCCTCATCTTTCTTCCCCAGGTAACTTTGACCACCACAGGTGTCCAAGATAAACCCCACACTGTACGTGAAGAAGAGAAGATGTGAATTCTGTACACGTGAATTCTTCACCTGAAATTGAAACCTGCCCCTGCATTTCCCAGCCCTCAGCTCCTGCAGCACTGATAACACAACAGCTAACCTGGGTGCAAAGAACACAAGGAAGAGAAGATAAATCTTTTTGCAATTTAGAAAATTACAGGATCTTTTTTCTTTTTTTCCATGTGGGTTTTTTGTAAGAGAACTAGAATTGTTCAAGCATAATGGGAAGTGACCTCTTTCAGGTGTATAATTTTCTGGAAACTCCTTAAAACAATAGGCTTTTCTCTTCTTCACAAAAGGTACTTATCCCATAATTGGCATGCAGGCATGGAATCAGTATTTGCCAGCAGTAGAAGTTTTCTCAAATAAATTCAGTGTGTCAGGTGCAACCACCTGTGTGGGATGATTATTATTTATCTGTTTAGTGCTGACAGAGCCTGGGCCCAGTATCTGCAGAGCAATAGCCTTAAAAAGGAAAAATTCTCATTTAGAGGAGGGCCAAAACTGGCAATCAAAATTTGCAACACTCCCTCCTCCTAGGACTGCCTTAGACATTCATTCTCTTCTTTAAATATGCAACTCTCTGCTTCAGTTTCTTATTTATTTATAATAAGAAAGTGGTAATATTTAACACACATGTAAGAACAGAGAGGTTTGAGCTGTAATGCATCATTGTGACCTTCAGCTGCAAGGAACTGTAGAAAAACAACAAATTAACATTCTTTGCTGTACTCTCCTGCTTTCTGCCCCTGTTTAGTCTGTGCTCATGTCCTGCTTTCTGCCCCTGTTTAGTCTGTGCTCATGTGCTTTACAGAGATTTAAAGTTTATTCATACAAAAGAGCCCATAATGGAGAAAATCAAAGCTTCACTTAATAAAACTTCCTTTGATGTCACCACGTTTTCCTTCCATTAACCTTTCTGCTGCCACAGATGTCCTGCCTATATGCATTCATTTGTCCAGCAAAGTGGAAAATTGCTGGCAGGAGAACATCAAAAAAGAAACCATCAGATGAGACAAAAAGAGAAGATTTATGAAAACCTGCTTCATAGCTCCGTGCACTAGAGCACTATAAACTGAAAAATTTGCAAATTACAGTGTTAAGTTATGGCCTTCAACTTCCATGTCAGCGAAAGCAATCATACCTGTAAAGTTAAAATTCTTGGAAACACAAGTTGGCAGATCATGCCCAGGATCAGAGGTGACCACATGGAGCACAGCACACTTCAAACAGAGCTGACACAGAGCTGACTTTTGGTTCTGATGCCTGATACGGAGCCTGAGGTGGGAAAAATAAAAATCACAGACACAAAATGATGATGAGACTATATTGCTCTTCTTGGGATTTAGAGCAGGATCCAGCTTTGCCCAATGGCATTTGCTTTACTCTTCAGGTTCTGCCCAACCTCTGCAGCCCTCATTCCTGGCTGTGCTGTGCCCTGTGGGACATCTCAGCTCCACCTTGGTGGAGAATGGATGGGAATTTCAGTGTCAGCTCCGTGCCCAGCCAGCAGCCACAACCAGATGCACTCATTTACCAACACAACCCAACAAATCCAAGTTGTAGCTGCACCCTCAGCTCTGCCTCAGTGAATCACAGTGATGCAATTGCAAGCACTGGCTGCAGCTCTGTTTTTTCCTAGGGGAGATGGAGCACTCGTTGGCGTGCTTGGCTTCTCAGGCTCGTTGCCTGCCCTGCTCAGCGGGCTGCCCTTTAACATGCTCCATCTGGCAGATTGGTGCTGACACCCTTCCCCCTCCGTGCTGGTAGGCTTGTGATGGCAGGCTTTGGGATGCCCTTCCTCCCCTCGCTTGCCTCGAGCCAGCAGAAGAGCAGCCTGCTACTCCCTATTAATTTTCCAGTAGGGAAAAACATCTTGGGGCTCCCTTCCGAGCGCACTCGGCTGCTCAGAAGCTGCTCCCGCCTCACACAGAAATTAATTGTGCCTCTGTAAGGCTTTCCAAACAAGCTTCAGCACAGAGTTTTCTCTGGGTGCCTCAGATCTGCTCACACCCCAATCTACCTTCCCAGTTCTTTCCAGGCACTGCAGAGGGGACAGTCTGTGATGGGTGAGGATGAGGACATGAAATTTATCCATTTAATCTGTTATGTCTGCATCCCTACCACTCCATCCTCTGCTTGGAAAGGAATTTTTTCTCCTTTCTAACTATTCTCTGGATTAAAAATAGGTTTCCTTGCTGAATAAGGCACATCCATCTCCCGTTGTTCCTTCCTAGTGTCTCTCCAGGGTTTTCATGTCAGAGCTCCATTTGCTTGTTTCCCATTAAGCAGGCAGTGCTGCATCATTCACCATTTGAACATTCTATGATCCTTCCATTACAGGAATTATTTTCCTTCCCATTTTAGCAAAGAGACACCAAATCAAACCAGGTTTTATTGGACAAAACCACAATGAAGAACTGAATGAGGAGTTCACACGTTGCAAGCCAAACCCTCCTGAGCAAGTCTTGCATTGAACAAAGTGAAGGTGGATATGAAAAGACATCAAAACAGGCAACAAAAAGTCAACACAAATCTCTGGGACACAAAATGGAGTGAAGGGCAACAACCACAGTGTGAGTTTCAGTCTTCTTATCTGGCAATTTCTCAAAATTACAAGGGGGGAGTAATTGGAGGTTTGCTTCAACTCTTTCTTCAGCCATAATAAAAAGCCTTGGGAAACAGTCAAGAGCTGTGATAGAGTAGAAATAAAAGATGGTGCAAGGCCAATGTTCACCTTGGAGTGAAAGAAAGTGCAGCAGCCTCACAAAATCTCTGTGCTCACTATAACCAAGTCATCATTGGTAATTTATAAGGGTGACATGTTTGCCACTGAAAGCAGGGAAGATTTGAAGAAGTGAATGTTCGATATTTGGGTTCAGCTGTTTCTGATATGAACTGCTCTGGTGGTAACTAATGAAATAAAAATAAAGCCTTTGCCTTCAGCCTGACAGAGGCAGCCCTGACCTTAATTTGCCACAGAGATCTTTGATGAGTATGAAAGTGTTTCCCTCCAATATCTTAGAAGGACAGCACGCTGCCTAATGAGCTGGAGGTCTCAAACCCACAGGCACCACGGTAATTACAAAGGGGTATTTAATTATCTAACCCTGGCATCTAAAGGATTAACAAACCTTGATAATGAAAGGAAAGCAGAGAGGAAAGAAGAAATCATTGTCTAATCCACAAAATGCTGGGAAAATCACTATAGAGACAGATTTCAATAGATTCATATCTGGTATTTCTAAAAGCTTACTGTGTACTAAAATGCCAGATGTTCACACATTATGGTTGTTATTACTGTTAACAGCATTAATTGGGAGAGAGGGGAAGTTAATCCAATTTAATTCTGAAAACTAAGTAGAGAAATATGAGAAAACAAATGGAAGTCTGTAACAACGACAAAATACCCAACACTTTGGCAACCTGCACATTTCCTACACTGCTGGCACAGTCACTCCAGAAGTGGTCAAACAAGAGAAATGTCCCTCTCTAAGAACTATTCCATTTACATTTGTTTGCCAGACAGAAAAGCAAAATAGATAAAACAATTCTTGATGTTCAGGGCCATGCCTGGTCCTTCTCTGGCAAGGACAGAGCTCTGTGCATACCTCAGCCCTGCTTTACTGATGTTAGTTATTTCCTTTGCAGAGAAACTTTTGCCTTCTCCATGGCAGAAAACCACTGGTTATTTGAATTTCAGCGCTCTGTCAAAAATAGAAGGCACCATTACATGTAGACTGTGTCTCCTTGCAAATGTATGCAAATGCATGTGTATAACAAAGCAATTTACATCTGCCCAAAGCCTCAAAGTGAGTGTATTTGCTTTGATCAAAGCTTAAAATGGGATTTATCTGTAGGGCATAAAAACAATGTTTGCCTTAAAGAAAACAGCAGTGGCTTTAGATCGCTGCAATGAGGCTGTTCTGTTCTTTGTGGCATTGCTGTTTGTAATGCTGCTAAGGTTGTGTGAGCATTTCCCTATAATCCTCTGCATCCAGAAGCTTACAGCTTGCCAGTGAAATGTCTCTCCAACTTACACTTAGCGTGTAAGACATTAATCTATCTGCTAGCCTTTTATTTCACCACTAAATTATTTTTTAAAAAGCCCCAAACACATGGATTTCTTCATAAATTGTATTTTATTATTAACGTTCACTGTGATATTTGCAAGAAGCGAGCTGAATTATCCTGAGATGTTTTAAAACAAGGCCAAAAAAGCTGGTTTATCTTGAAAACATTTGTCTAAAAATAAAGCCATAAACGTAGGACATAGAAAGAAGGTGTCTGTGATGTATTATTTGGTTCTCTAAACAGCTGCCCTCAAAAAATAAGAAAAACAACAGTACAAGTATTAGGTAGCCCATGGAATTCTTCCTTCAAATTCTGTCAGTAGAAAGAGATATGGTGAATGGTAAGTGCATATTTCAAAGGAATACAGAGCTTGGTGATTTAATAACTGGCATGAAGATTCTCACAGAAATTTACTCATCTCACAATAAGGAATCCTTCTGCAATGTCTAAATAATTGGGGAAAATATGCAATATCCATGCATTCATCTGGCTGACTGAAGTCCAGGCACAGCTCTCAGAATACGTGTTTCAGCTGACAGGTACTTTGAAAAACATGGACTATTCTGCTCCAGTTCTGCAAGTCAGCTGGGAGGAGAGCTCAGTTTTAAGACAAAGTCGTGCAAGTAAGTGCATAAAAGAACTTTTTAGGTTCTTCCTGAAAGCAAAGGAAATTATGTTTCCAGGTAAAGGCTGTTATCTGAACTTGCTGAGAGCAGCTCTAAAACCAAGTGGGGAAAAAACCTCACATTTAATAATTTCATGCTATCTATTATCCAGCTGCAGAGAGGAACAGAACACTCTTAGGATAAGAGGCATTCAGTGTTAGCTGTTCCTTTTTGTCTTCAGCACTGGAAGTTGATTTCATTCCCTGTAAGCATCACAGCACAAGGGGTGATGCTCCTCACAGGGATGGCACCCAGATAAACCTCCTGCCCATCAGCATTTGGAGCCCAAGGGCAGAATTTTATCCCATAAAGATGAATCTGTTCATTAGCATTTCCAGCATAATCTGCATTCTGCATGTTAAGGATGTCACTCTGAACCAGGAGGAGTTTCAACTATTGCTTACTTTACTCCATGCAAGTGTTTCCCAGGCAGACAGGTGAACACTGCTCCCAGGCAGGAAACAGACATTGCATATTCATAAGTATCTCAGCACACAATTAATTGTTGAGTGATAAAAAGCAGCAATGAATAGAATGGATTTCTGCTCTAACTCTGAACAAAATCCATACAAAGTGCGTGTTACATACATACAGTGTGTGTTACATCACCAGCAAGTGTCCTTGGCTCCACACCTGCCACAGGCTCATCACTGCTGCACAAAGCCAAAAGCTTCAGTTGCTTGATAAAATACAGAGACAGCACGTCCTTCCTCATTTACAACTACCACAATCACTGTAGATCTTGAAGTAACTCATAATAAGCAGAGATAAGTGTTGGAGTTTCTTCTTTTGATGCTGCCTCAAAGCAGAGGCAAAGTGCACACTAATGGGCTGGAACATTATCCCATTGCTTCCCATGCTGGCCCTCAAGTCACAGCTATAACCCAGCAAAGATGAGCCTGCTGATGGCTTTGACACTTCCATTTTCACTTTCTCAGTTTTGAAGCTTCTGGTCATTAAATTAAGTGTACTCGGTAATTGTTGCAAAATGACTGCCAGCCACAGGGCCAGGGAAAAGCACTCCAGTTTTGTGTGGAACTTATGAAGCCATTTAATTGGCACCTGATTAGGCCAAATGATTTTCTGTTGAATTAAAAACTACACCCCAATATGGGAAACCACAGCACCTTTCTTTCCAATAATGTCTGGTCCTAGTACCAGCTTGTTCAATCTTCCCATGTTAATTTCCTGTAAAATTTAAGTTTAACACAAATACACTGTCCAGTGACAGTTTCTTGATGTTCAGTTTCCAAATGTCCAAATCCTTTGTTATACTTAGGGTCCAGATTTAATCATATAGCTGCAAAATGTATTTGTATTGAATTTATATTGCTCTAAATTGATGCATACAAGGAAAGATGTTAGCATCAAGATTTAGTACTTTTTAACCTTGAAGGTATGCCATATAATAGGTATTGATTTTATTTTTTTTTATTACACAGAAAAAATAATAAAATATGTCTGCTGGTGAACTGTTATACGACAGAATAAATGGTTAGCAGTGTATGTTATAAAATAGCATGGTGACACCACGTATGTTTGCTTTAAAAGCTTATTATAAAAATCAATGATGATATACATCTTGGTTAGGCTCATTTTTTCTAATTAAACAGACTGTGTAAAAAAAAGAGGTTTTCAGTGGTTCAATCTGTAATTCTTATTTCTCTTCATCATCTGTAATATTTTCTCTTACTGAGGAGGCCTTGAAAATGCTCTATGAAATTTTGCTCATTTTCACTCAAAAATGATTCTGCGTGTGGCACCAAGGTTAATGTTGTTCTTTTATGTATGATCCTCATAACGTGTGATGCTTCAGATTAAATCATCTGGTTTCCCTAAGAGGCCTCTAAGGAGGAAATTCTGATCGCCTTTAAGTCAAAGAAAAATTTCCATCCACCCCAGCAGAGCCAGAGTTTACACCCTGAAGGTACAAAAGCTGCTTCTCTCTCCTCCAAGAATGCAAGGAGAAACCAAGGGGAATAACTCAGTGGAAAGGAACATAAAAGAAAACTGGCAGGATCTCCTCTCCAAAGGGAACCCTCCCAGCAAAAGAGAAAAGAGAAATGCATTTGGAGAAATGCATTTCCACCTCCTCTGCAAGTGCATGGAGTCACAGTACAGATTTATTTTTTACCTTCAGTGATTAAGGTCCTTTTCAGCAGCTCCGGCACTCAAACATGGCTCAGCTCAAACTCATAAATACCCCTGTGGTGCAGCTGTATCTGTGGCTACTTTTCTTGGTGTTCACAGCATTTCTAGGATCCAGCTTTTCCAGACAGAGTTCATTTATATCCCTGTCAGTACTTTACACACACATAACTTTTCTAAAAAGCCCTTCCTGTACCTTAAATATCCTTGAAACATTTTTGTTGGTAGTTGCCCCTTTTAAGCTGATTGGTCTTCCATCAAAATGAAATATATCAAAACTATTTTGTTATTCACCCAGAAAATTCCCTTTCAGACACAATCATCTTTCTTTCCTGAATTCCACCTAATTTGTTAACCTGTTTCTATTATTGAACTACCTGTAGATAAATGCTATATTCCAGGGCAGAAAAAGGCTCTTTGTAGAGGGAGTATTACATCACTGACTCCCAGACAAAGCATCACTGACGTTCCTTGAATCTATTTTAAATTGTATGTTTGGACATTCATAACACCCCACTCATTAAAGATCTGCATAAAAATGATTATGGGTCATGCACCCTCAGCTGACAGGGGTGTGGTGCTCAAATTTTTCTTTTCCTTTTAAATTTGTTGCCATTCCAGCCACAAAATGCAAAGAGCAGAACCCTCTCTTACAAGTGAATCCATCAATCCATCAAGGCAGGGATGTTTTGTGCTCAGACCCCTCACTGGCTCTGTAATTGCTTTAGATTCCTCTCAGCTTCTGAGCAGGAAAGTGGTTCCTGATCAAGGGGAGCAGAGGGAAAAGCCCAGTGCAGCTCTCAGTCACCTCAGACTGCCTCTGCCCTCCTGGCACCTCAGCATCAGGCAAAAGAGGCAGAGCTTAAGAAGCCTTCCTTTTTCATCTAGTTTCATTTTCCTGTCTCCCCATATTCTTCAGGCAGCAGCCTGGCAACACAGATAACCAGAGTGACCTGTGCAGCCCTCCCAGATACATCTGGATCTTTGGGGAGATGCAAATGGGGGGAAAGGAAGCATGTCCTCACTTGTTTTCAGATGTCTTTTCTGAGAACTTGAACCACAGCCCAGGTGGCATTTTGTGTTCCTACCATTCAACTGCTCTCAGGTTACCATATGGGCTCGACTCAGGAAGCTTTCCTGCTAAATCACATTACACATCCATATTAATACCCTTTTGAGAATATCATAATGACTTTATGAAGGCAGTAAATTACCAGACAATTTTAAAATATGATGTCTGATTGTAGCAGTATTTTACATTTTTTGAATGAAAGTCTGTGGTGGGATACACAAAAACATCTTCCGAAAAACACAAAGATACTTGCTTTCAAATCTGTCTTTTTATCCTTGGCTGAGCCTCAAGTACTTAATTTAACCCTTGCTACCACCACTGTGTCAGCCCATATCCCACTTCCCCTTACTCCATCTCCTAAATCTGGATGTACTTCGAGGCAAAATTCACAAATGCCAAGGGTTTGGAGAGTCTTGGGAATGTGAAGTGCTGCCATTAGGACTCCAAGCCATGTTTCAGTGCATGTTTTGTGTGTTTGCAGAGCTTACTTCCTTCTCTCACTCTTAAATCTTGGTTGAGAAAAGATTGTGACTGGGAATGATCAAGTGTGTGAACTGAGGGGGTTGTAGTGTCCTTAAAAGAAGAAAGAGAAAAAAAATGGCACAGCATTCTTTGCAATGGTTATCATCAACAGCCAACCTTTGTGCTCCAGCACTTGCAAAAGCATGAAGCAACTGCAATACATCCCCTCTCTATTGATTCAGAAAAGAAAGGTAATTGATTCACCCTCAGGATTTCCTTTAAAAGACACTGGGTAAGAATTATCTCTCCTATATCATATCACAAAACACACTAAGGAAAGCTACTTGAGATTTGTATACTCTCATCCATCACTGGAGTCCCCGAGCTCTTTTCAAGCAGAACTGAGAGCAGACAACTGTATTTCTGGGGTCGTTGAAGGGTCTTTCTCCATCTTTCAGGGTAAAACCCTCCACTTGTAGCATTTGGGAAATAGTTGGCTTGAAGCGAGGGAGGGTTTGTTATTTTGCTGATTGAATTGAATTTGAGGCTTGAAAAGATGCAGCAAACTGATAGAAGTTGACACTGAAGACTAAAAAAACAGCAGTCTCTTTGCCCCACTGCCCCCATCATGCTTTCTGCTTGCACTCTTAATTTCAGGACATTAAAACTGGCCCAGGGACTGAGGTATGTGCTGTACTGCTACTCAGCAAACACAGATCTGATGCTACCCTGACAATTTATACAAAGGGCTAGATTTTTCAACCTCCTGAATTCTCCTTTTCTATGGATTTGCATATTTTCGGCACATCTTGGAATATAAGCCACAAATGTTGGCCTAATTTCTGAAATGCTGTCATTTCTCCCCTGCTATATATTACTAAACATAAACCCCACAACAGGGGTGCCTCACTTCCAGCCACTGCCACTTGGAGCTACTTCTAAAACCTACCAGATATTTGGACACAAAACTCTCTGAGAACATTTGAAAATTTGACCTAATGGAGTGAAATCTTATCTGATGGTCAAAGAATTAGATAAATGGACAGACAATATGGAGAACACTAGGGTTCCAGTCCATATGGACAAAGAACATGGAGAAAACTGGAGTTCTAGTCTATATGGACAAAGAATATGGAGAAAACTGGGGTTCCAGACTATATGGACAAAAAAATCTGTTCGAGATTTCACTGAATGGCAGCAGCAGTAACAAACAGCAAGAAGCAGAGCCAGTAGCTCCAGATTTTAATGTCTTCCCACAGTACAAATGTACATCTCCAAGCTATTCTATGCAGGACAGCAACTGATAGCCAAGAAAATGCCTCCTGTAATAAACATGCTGCTTTTCTAGATGAGCCTCTTCGCTGCAATATTTTTACTCTGAATTCCTGACAAGTTATAAAAAGGAGAATGGGCTGAGTGCTCAGACTGGCAGATTGCCTGAACGTACTTACAATCATTAAGTGATCTCATGTTGTCTCCTGCTGCCACCTTCCCACAGGGGAGCAGATGTCCCAAAACAAATGGTGCTGCTGGAGGGGGAATGTGACAGTCAGGTGAGATGCAAAGGACACTCAGAGTCATTTCTCAGGGGATTTAATCCTGACCAAGCATCTCTTTTGGAAGATAAGATGGTCCCCAGCTTGAGAGAGGAGCTGTAAAGGTGTGCATTCATAAACAAAGGGAAATACATTGAAAATTTCACATTTTCCATGGTGCCAAGCAATGGGACAAGAGGCAACAGGCAGAAACTGGTTGCAGGAAGTTCCACATGAACATCAGGAAGAATTTCTTTGTTGTGCAGGATCACACAATGGAACAGGCTGTCCAGGGAGGGAGTGGAATATCCCTCACTGGAGATATTCCAGAAGTGTCTGGATGCAATTCTGTGCTCTGGGATGACCCTGCTTGAGGAAGAAGGTGGGACCAGATGACCCCACACTGTGGTCCCAAAGCTGCCCCATTCTGTGACAGTGTTCCAGACTCGGCTCCAGATGTAGCTCCACCCAAGTGATGGGTGAGGAATATCTAAAGCACACCAGCTGCTTTTCTTTCTGTAAAATGTCTGAGAACAATTCATGAGTGTCCTGACTTTATTCAGCAGACACTGATTATTACCTGAAATCAGTCATTAAATACCTTCTGTGAATACTCCCCTAGTCTGTGACAAGTTTCCAGCTGTTTGATTGTGTAAGATCCCAAAGTGGATCTGGTAAGACATAAGTCACAGGGTCTATCTGTTCCTTGACTGGAAAAGACAAGCTAGGAGTCAAGTTTCCAGGGTGAGCAATCACAATTACCCATCCTAAATGCTCCTTCTGGGAACATTTTTCAATCCTCCTATCTCAGTGCTAACTGCAGCCAGAAAACCTACTGGCTAGTACATTTATAGATAATAAATGTAAAAGGAAAATAAACAACTAAAGCTGATTTACTGTCATATCTAAAAAAACATTTGTGCAAGCTTACACAGTCCTGGGAACCAAACCAAGCCCAGGCAGAGTGGCTGCCTTTGGAAAACACACCTATGGCTAATTCCAGCTGCTAAGCAGGGACACAGGGACTTTAACCTCTGCCAGGCACCAGCACAGGAATGGTGCATAGCTAAAGAGCTTACCCAGCTCCAGGTTTGGGTGTGTGCGAGAAACCAGTGAAAAAAACCTGATTATCCTAAATTTGTTCTCCTCAAAACACACACACACAGCAAATTCTTCCTGTCCCTTTGGGCCCTGCAAGAAAGTAGGAGAAAAATCCAATATTTTCTGTAGAGCACCAGAACTCCTGCAAACCCTCATTAAAGGCCACAGAGAAACCATACATTTTAATGCCTGCAATGTGCTGATGCATTCCTCTTTATTACCTGGGAATAAGAAAGCTATTGTGTACATTACCTGCATGCAGGCCATCCCTGGCACACTCCAAGCATTCCTCTTGGTAGGTAGGGATAAAATATCCAGGGGAAAATAAGAATTTTAAATCCACATGGAAATGCTGGCTGAATATTGCCAGCAATTTATATAATTCATCCTCCTGCCTTACAGATGATGCATATCATTAATGAGCAACACCCAAAACTCCTCCTGATGTCTACAAAAGGCATGGGAACAAGCTCTAAATTTGCTAGAACAAATATAAATCTGTCTTTAGTTGAGCTTAACCATACATCAGCTAGGGCACAGCCTAAAGCTTGGCTCTCAGACAACATTTTCAGATTAATCAAGAAGACAGGAGAGTCCAGGCACTGATAGTTTCTCACTACAGAGAGCACCATAAGGCTTTGTAACTCACCTAAATCCATGAGGTGAGAGTGCTGAGGGAGATACTGAGCCTGTCCATTCCTAATGGAAACAACATTTTCTTGGATGAGCCATAATTTCATCAAAATTTAAAAAAGGTCCATTTGATTCTGTCTTCTTGGTGTGTACAAATGATAAAGTGGATGAACATTCATGGAGAAGGGTGTTAGGAGAAGTGCAATTCCCTGCATGCACCAATTCCATGTGCTCCAATTACCCTGTGGGGACAAGACAGTTTTAAAGGCAAATTTGCACCTTCTAAACAAAGCCTTGTAACCAGGACAAACACATCCTGCCTGGCAAACCATCATATCTGGAAGAGAACACTTTGTACAGCTCATTACTAAAAAGATGAACAAAACACTACATTGGGGGGTTTTTGTCTGAAAATAAAACATCTTTCTAGAATTGCTATGCCATACTCGTGGTTTTGCACAGCCATTTTTAAATCTTCTCTCTGAAACTTAAACTCTAACAGACAAACTATTAATTGCTTGTCTTAAGCACCTCAAAGGGTTTGATGGTGCTGCCCTGCAAGGCACAAGGCTGTGGGAGTGCCCATCCCATGTCCTTCCAAACATCAGAGATCCCCATGTTTCCAGCTGCAATGCAAAAAAGTGCACAGTCCACAGTAATCTTTAAGAGAATGCATTTTGAATTCCATAAATAATGCATAGCAAACACACTCTTGGCTTGCTACCTTCTGGGAGAGCTGTGTTTGATGCACACACACATTAGGGCTGCAGGGTCTAAGGCTGTCCCGAAGGCAGCAGCCTGGGATGGATAATCAGCTCCATGGACAGAGATGAAATTCCCAGCTACTTTTCCCCTACCATTAATGAGAGTTATACAGCAGAGGTCTCACTCTAAACCATCCTCCTGAAGATGTCTGGACCTCATCAAAATGGAGCAGACACGTGCCAGAGCACTGCAAACACAGCCAGCAGGAACAAAAGACAAGAAAAATTTTCAAGAAGGAATCCTGTAGAAAAATGGCTAATCTCAGAATTATTTCACTTCCCAATGGAGCTGATGAAGGAAAGCAGAATTTGAATGTTTTGGAAGGATTTCTACTGCCAAATGGAATGTAAAATCAGTGACTTTGGGGTAATTTTGTCAGGTTTGAGACACCATGGCCAGGAGCTCTCCAACTGTTCAACAAAACAGAGATTAGTTCTCAGAGCTTTTTACCTCATTTTTTTCCCTTCTTTGCAATATTACACTGCATGTTGGGACATCTGGTCCCACTGTGGGAAGGTGATGGAGTCTCCTCGCATGAGGTGAGGTGGATCAGGAAAGCTGCCAGCAACAAGGTCTGCTCTCCATCGTGCCTGTGTCAGGGACGTGCAGGATGTGCAGTTCCACGAGTCCCCCCTTCCAGAATGCATCAGGTATGAAAAATGTCTGTGTGCCACCTACTGCTCTGTGCAATTAATCACTGGCTGAAAAAAAACAGGGCCCTGGTTACTGTCCAAAGGACACAAACGTGTGGCTGTTTAACTCCTTTGGACAAACAGGTCCCTTGGTTGAGAGTGGCCTTCCTGTGCGGAGCCAGGTACAAATAAACACACAAAGCACACAGGTCATCTGTCACCTGAAAGTCATGGGGAGTTTAAATGACAACCACTCATCTTAAGGACACACCACCTCTGCTCAGAGACTTCAGTTCTGAAGCCCTGGTTGATTCTTGTTTAAATAAACAAAGGAGACCAGAGTCAGATCCAAAATTTCAGACCAATCCACTCTGATTCTCGAGTATGACATCTTGAACTGTCCAACATGAACTGTTGCAATGGCACTTCAGAACTAATCATGATTATTTTGAGTCCAGAATACAGAAACTTTCATCATGGATGGAGAATTTCCCACTCCAAGCCACATCCTCACCTAACCACACTCAAAGTTCATTATTGGGTCCCAGAGCTCTGGATTGCATCCAACTCTTAAATTACCACCAGCCTGATCACAAAAACAAATGCTGTCTATTTGGCTACTAATTAGTCAACAACGATGAAAGAAAAAGAAAATAGAGGAAAACTTCTCTTCCCTGACAAGCTGTCATAAGGATTTGAAGAGCACAAATAACAAGTAGCTCCTCCAGAGCACAAGACAACACGACAGCTCCGAGTGTGATTCATCCCGTCTCGCAAAGGAGCAGCTTATGAGGAGACAAGTAGTACTCTGCCAAAGGAAAAAGAGGCATGGCAGAGTCCAAAAATATTCACAGTCACAGCAGAACAGTTAATGAAGAGATGGTGAGAGAACATGGGGAAAAAAAACCAATTTTGCAGCAACAGTTGATGTCCAATACTGCTGTCACCAGCAGGACAGGGGGATTAACAGACGGTGTTTAAAGCTGGGAGAGAATCTGGTACTTAAGCAGTCATTTTGTGACCTGGAACAGAAAAAGTAAAAGGAATTACATTTCCCACTAAGTCCACCGTGGGTGAGTCGAGTTCATAAATTCCCCAAAGCTCTTCAGTGCACACTGCTGCGACATCTCCACTCCACGCACAATGGGCACGCTGCACACTGTGCTCATTAAAACCAGTTCCCTGAAGCAGGGGCTGGAAGAAGCCATCCCTCTGCCTGCACAGCTCTGCAGGGGAGCAGCAAGAGAAGGAACCCTGCTGGCATCTCTTCTCTCCACTCTGAGGTACCACATCCCATCACAGCTCACAGTGAGCAGGACATCGCCTCATGTGGCACAGAGGAGATGGAGCTGAGAAAAAGCACAAAAATCAATGTGCACATGGCAGCAACCATTAAAGGAAGCCCAAACAGTTCAGAGTGTTCCAGGAAGCTCAGATTACAGTGTTTTGTTCCTGTCAAACACTCCTGAGCTCCTCAGGAAGGACCCAAAATTCAACATTGACCCAGGCTGCATCTGTCCCAGCTCTCATCTGTGAAATAACCAGTCCCCTGCACCAGAGTCTGACAGAACAGAGAATACACCAAAAAAAGTCAATTCCAGAGCAGTGAATTCCAGGCACATTGCAAGGAGGCGTTTGGGGACTTGGCAGCAGAACAAGCCTGATTCAAGGTCCTGTGATAAAAGTGAAACGAGCTCACATCTCATCACTGTACAGGCAGTTTATGAGCTGACATATTATTTTACATGGTACACTCACTCCATCCCGGATGAACACAGAGCAAATAAACCCTTGAAGGATTCCTGTGAACTGTACAAATACTGGAATCAGACATTAGCAAGGTATCAGCCTTCAGAAATGCAGATTGGGACTCACACAGATCTACATCAACTAAAACCCACAGCATTTAAACAAAGCCACCATGTACACACCTGCCATGTGCCGGTGTGCTACAGTACTTCCACCAAACTATTTCACTAGTTTGGGATCCAGCAGTTTGGGGATCAAATTCAGATTTTCCAGCTCCCTTGGCAAACTCCCAGGCTGTTTAACAGAAGGTGACTGAGGGCTGGAGGGAAGCCCCTGAAGCTTTTAGCAAAAATTGACTCAATTTTATGTGATAGGAAGCAGTTTCATCTGTTACCATACTGTAAAATACATTTAGTTTAAAAAGCTCAAATCCTTTTTTATCTTCTGTAAATGGAAGACAAAGGGCTCTGTTAATCCAGGTGTTAAAACACTCTATAGATGCCAATTAGGCAGCAGCAGGAAGAATACAGATGAAACAATCTATATGCCAGGTAATGATCTTCCACTGGGGTCAGGAAGGAAAACAAACACCTTCTGGGAAGTCATCTGTTGACAGACGTTCAGAACTTATTGCTGACATTCAATCTGAAAAATATTCAAGGAATTTCCAATAGGAATCATCGAGCCCTGCTCCTTATCTGGCCACCTTACATCAATATTATTTAAATTTATATGACATACTTTGTAGTAAACTCCATTCTGAAAGCAAACCTGATGTAACCCAGAGCTGCTGCCTTTGGGAGGACAGAGGGAATGATCTCTTACCAAAATATCATTTTTATATGACATTTCATAAGCAGACAAATGCACAGCTAGAAAACTCTGAATTTCCATCATTTTGGAGAACTTCAGTAGAGACTAGCTTGAAGTTAATATAATATTGACTTTCCAGCACTGATGATTGAACTGCTGGGATACAGTAAATGATCCACTGGTAATATTTCACCTCTCTTCTGTACACTTAATTTTTAAAGATAGCCACACTGAAAGGATATGTGGCTGCAGAAGCAGGGACTGGGACTCAGGGCTTTTGTTACATTTCTGATAGCAGCCTTTAATTTTGGGGCCAGGCATTGCAATAGGAACTTTTCCCTGTCCATACCAAAACTAAAGCATGTATATCATTATACTTCACAGCACCTTGATTTCTTATTGTGGTTATTCCCCATTTGACTTTGATCTGGATATATTTTATTTTTAAAAATCAAAACCTGGTTCACATCTGTCACTGATCTCAGGTGTGTAGGCCCAGCTGCATTACTTATCCGTGCACATCCTTATGTGTTTGGTGAATAATGAGTATTTTACATTCCTATACTATCCTGAGGAGGCTTTTTATTCTGAGATGCTGGTTTTGGCAAATTAATAATTCAGGAATGTTTTTGTGGCGGTTCTTTCACCTTTATTTATTGCCCTGACTGAAAGAGACAAAATTTCCCTTTGGAGGATGAAGACTAAGAACATTTCCTTTAGAACAGCTGCCTCAAAAAAAAAAAAAAAAAAAAAAAAAAAGGAGGGGGATTTTCGAGTTCTACTGTAAATTTTCTGACTTCAATTACCTTTAGCTCTGCTGGTAATCTATCTGCACTATTCAGAGTTTATATTTTAAAAAGTAATAATAGAACAAAATATCAGGATCACAGATATATAAGGTTTTTTAAAATCTCACACAAGTACAATAAAGACCTACTACCTCTTATTTCATATTTACTTTTATTTATGTGCTTTCACAGCTTCAAAGGGGCAAGGAGTTGCTTCACAGCAGCTCTGGGAAAGTTCAGATACTGGCAGCAAAAGTACCTCCTTATACCGCCCAAGCTCTGCTCAAGATAAGCAGAGTGAGTAAATTAAATTGGTTTAACAAAGTGAACTTTCACCCCAAAAGAAGTGGAAGGGTTCTGTGAAGCCTCTCAGGGAGATCACTGGATTTAAGGTTATGTCCTGAAGTTACCTCGAGTAACTTGTGGCAAGAGCCAGTATAAAACTTTAAGGATCATAGAAAAACACCACCATAGTACTAAAGAAACTCCACAGACATGAAGGTGGAAACACTGGGATGGGTGATCTGTAGCATTTGCACACCAGTGTTTGTCACTACACCCTACTTAAAATATCCCATTCTGGCAATACTGCTGCCACCACAGATCTGTTGAATTTAGTGTCAACAGTGATTCCTGATTTTATTTTTCAATGTATAATAAAATATATGAATGTGATATGTGAAGGTGCAAGGGCTGGATAGCAAACACCCTGAGCAGCAGAACAGGTTTGTAAGGCTTAGTGCAGAGCCCTGCTAAGCTGCCATGACCTGAAATGGCCCATGACAATGGAATAAAAGTGTGTCACTCCACTGGGCCACTTCTGTTTTTAGGCTCTTCTGAGACTGCTGATGAGCACAGCATCATTAATGACCTCTTTTTGGGAAGATCTGAGCAGAGGAGCCTTGCCCAGGGAGCCCAGCACTCCCCATCTCCAGCTCTGAGCAGCCACAGGCTGGAGGCTGAATCTGACCTGGATTCACAGAACATGAATGTTCCTCTCACACATGAACACCTTCACCTAATGCTTGCTCCCATCTCTTCTTCTTTCCAAAGCTTTTCTCCACCGGGTCACTTGTTGATACACAATCCAGGGAAGAGGTGTGGTTATTCCCACTGTACCCCTCCCTATCAGACTCTGCAGGCAGCTTGAAGAAGCAGATAGAAACCTCCCAGTATCCTCATAAATAAAGTGCCCACCTGAGCTTTCAGTGGGGTTGATAGGTAACTCATTTCACATTTTTTTAAAAGTATGCTCCATAAATATGTGTTACTCTCTAAAATCAAGTCCCATGTAACTACATTACCTAAAATATGCAGGACTTCACTGCCCAGGCACCAGAGTTTCCTCCCTGAAACATTTTGGCTTTTGGAATCAACAAAACACCCCTGGAAAAACACAGCACTGTGGTTTTCAGTGAGCTATCTGTGTCTGCAGCAAGGTCACCAAACAACTTAGCGTATCCCAGCATGA
This sequence comes from Sialia sialis, assembly GCA_009812075.1. NCBI lineage: Eukaryota > Metazoa > Chordata > Aves > Passeriformes > Turdidae > Sialia > Sialia sialis. The sequence continues at coordinate 9,676,045 of VRYO01002482.1, read as the reverse complement.
AATATTCAAAAGCAGGCAGCACTGCCTTATCCTACTGACTCCTGAGTTCCCTGGGGTCATTCTCTTCAATAAGCTTTATTGCATATAAAGGTTCCGTTCAGAGAGGAGTCTCTTCATAAGTACAACAAATAAATTATTCTCCTCTTCCAGAGAGATGCAGGACTGTAAACACCAGGCTGTCAAAACTGATTTCCATTGTCAAAGTTTTTGGGCCAGGTAGCTTATAATGGATGTGCTTTTGTGACACCTGATTAAGGCTGGTGTCATCGTGGTTTTATGGGCTACTTAAATGTGGCAATTTCCATTAAGTGTTTTTAAAAAAGCAATTAAGAGTTTTAACAAGAGTTCACTAGTTCAAATCATTTCAGCAGTGACTGGTAGATTGTCCTCATGGGTCCCACGCTTGACATTTGCAATATCTCATCCTCTTACAAGTGGCGTTTTGGCAGAGTAGGGGGAAAATTATGAACGTCACTCAGCACAGCAAATACACCTCTTTTTAGGGGAAACAACAGAATAACAGCAAACCAAGGCACCATCAAAGAGCAAGTTATAAAACTTCCAAGTTTCTGCTGAAGGGTTTGATCTCCTACCTAGCATGAAAGCAAATCCATCTGCAGCAACCCACCAAGAGAAGACAGGGAGGCAGCTCTGTGTGAAGCAGAGCTTGAGAAAGACAGATCACACCTAAGTTGTTTAGTGTGATTTGCAAGAAAACCCAGAAATCAGTAAAAATTAGAGCCTGCAGTATTGATGGAATTGAAAGCAGAGGATCAGGGCTGTAAACTGAGTGGAAAGCAAAGGGTCAGTTGTGAAGGTGTCACCCTGATCATTCAGGAGACAAACCAGAAATCACTATGAAAACAAAGACTCCTTAGTATTTTTTTAACAGTACTTTTGCCAACATTTCTGTTGTGGTGTCTCGGTGCAGGGCTCAGGGGTTTTCAGTCACAATTTAACTCCTGGATCTGAGTCTCCCATACTTTCATGTGATGAACCACTGTGCTCCACTGGCACACCAATAGCAGGTCAATACTGAGTACAGAAAATCTGAGAATGTGAAAACAATCCAAGTGATACATCAGAGTACATTTGTCCAAACTACAAATGTGCCTTCTGTTGGGAAATCAAAACTCTGCAGCTACGAGACATAGAAGGGAAAGAGGAGCAGGCCAAATACCTTTGAGGCAGGACTTCATTTACACAGGGAGCTTTGGGTTGTTCCTCACTAGCTGGATCCATAACTCTGAATTCTTCCCCAGCTGACTGCTGAGCTGTCCATGATCCCCTCCAAAAGACAGCACATGGCTAAGGCCAGGCCACAGCACAGGGCATTTCCCAAAGAGCAAGAAATTTCTTCACCCAAGCCAGTGACCCTCCATCAACACTTCACTGCTTCAATATTTCCTTTTCTAAAAAAATCCCTTTTGAATGTTCTAATGTGCTTCAGTGCAATTTATTCACTGATTTCTCAGTGTATCATGAGAGACACCCAGAAAGGAAACACAACAAAATCTGCTTTCCTGTCCCCTCCTGCTCAGGTATCACAGCCAGGAAGTCCCTGCTCAGGGAACTCTTTATGCTTCTCCCAAGGGCACAGCAATTTCAGACAAATGCGAAGAAACAGTTGATTTTTTACAATGCTCACTTTGGCAGTTTTCTCTGCAACCAACATTTCTTCCCTTAATTAGCATCTTACAAGGAAACAACAAAGAGAGAGGGATGTTTCACTGTGGCAATCAAGGGGCAGGAATAAGAGGAGCGGGGATTGCCAGTGGAGTGGAGCAGGGATGCTCTCACACATCTGGATGTTTCCTGCACAGGGGCAGCAGGGACAAACCTGAGAGGTGACAAACCTGCTGTGGCCATGCTCATCCAGCTCCTTGTGCACTAACACCCCTCCTGCAGCACATGACATCGTTGCTGCATTTTGGTTAAATAGCATTGCCGCTCATCGCACAGGCAGCTTTAATTAGTGCTGCCTGTTCCTAAAATATATCTGGGTCCGAGCAGTTCACATGGCTCAGCCACCTGTAATTGCTCCCCAAAAGAATTCACCCACAAATCATGCCTAAGTTAGTTGCTCCAGTCTGCTCCATCATATTAAGATAGAACTAAAAGCTTACAAGGACGTGGTTGTCACTCCGGTCTCTCAGGGAAAGCTGTTAAACTGTTAAGACAAATATATTTGACTGGAAGACAGCAGAAGTTCAGAATTAAAAACAGTTTTCACTATATAATATTAAAGCAACATATTATCCATTTAGCTTCTTAATTGAGACTTCTTCATATAAATTAAAACAGAGCCTTTCCTAAGCTATCATGTATGCTCACAGAAGTACTGGGAGCACTTTTAATTAAGCCATGAAAGGAATTTGTTTTCAAGGATGAGGTGGTTTCATCATACTCATTATGGCCTATTCTTAACAGGGGATCTTACAAGAAGCTCTCATTAAACAGCTGTTTAAAATGAGAGGAGGTTGATTCACGCTTGCAACTTTGTACTTACAGCTTAAAACTATCACAGCTCTACAGTGACCATGGAACTTCTTTATGTTCTTCTTCAAGATAAAATTTACCCACAAAATCTAAGACTGCTACTGAAAGGGACAATGCAGTTAACTGAGAGTGCTGGGTGGTTTTTGCATCCCAGATCTTTAGAATCCCAATTCTTTACTGTGAGGGTGGTGAGCTCTATCCATGGAATAAAAGCATCTCCTGTCCTACACAGCACCACACAGCACTCCTTGAGATTATCATGTTGTAACTTTCCCAATTCTTTGATAGAATTCCTTTCCTTGGAGTATTTGTCACTGTGTGACACATTTCCAGAACAAGCCCAGAGGCTGCAGAGATTGTGGAAGAAAGAAAGGGAGCAGCTGAGTGGTTACAGGGAGAGTACCCAGCTCTGGGGTAGCTGACATACAGCACTAGACACTTTAAAGACAGTTAAAGTCAATAATGCTGTTGGAAATTTGGTGAAAGTAAGACACAGAAAAAAAAATTGTTCAAAGTCACTCAGGAGCTCAAGGACTGTGCTGAAAAATGAAGCCTGAACCTGAAAACAAAATTTTAAAAAACACCCTAAATTGTCTTCCAAATTCCCTCAAAAACTCTTTGACCTCATTAAAAAAATCAGTCAGTGAAACCTCTTAAAATCCTGGATTCCATCCTAAAAGGCAGTTAAAAGGAAAAGCCACCATGGGCACGAGAAGTTTAATTGCAGAGATGAATGAGGGAAGTTCTCTTCTCCCAGCGGTAAACCTTTTAGTATTTATGACATTGAAATTACACTGCATAAACAAAGGAAAAGTTAGAAAAGGGCTGGCTTCATAAATAACATTTCTGTGCCAGCCTGATTAGCTCATGTCTACTTCCACACAGGAGCTGGTCTCTGGCAGAGCAGTCTGCAGTGCCCTCCAGCTCCCATGCCAGGGGAAGGGCAGAAGTCTGCTTTGCCAAAAACAAAATGACCAGATGAAAATACCACCTTGAGTGGGAAACAATTTTTAAATGTATGTGAAATTCTGAGCAGTTAGGACAGGTTGGAGAGCATCCATGTGGTTGTGTGAGGTCAAAATGTCTGTGGATTATACGCATGGCAAAGGTGAAGGAAGTGATTCTGACACAGGAATTGACTCCTAGGGTCAGCCCTGGCATTTTTGCTTCTTGACCCTCTGGTGCTGAGTCCTAAGCTCCAACTGCTGTGCAGCAACCCCTGTGGCTGTGAGATCCCTTCTCTTGCACCTCAGTACTAAAATCCCAAAAGTCACAGCCAGCTGTCCATGGAAAATATCAGAGCAGCATCACTTTCACAGGAATATTCAGTACCAAGTCTGCTTCTGTACAAATCACTCCCCAGATACAGAGTTTTAGTTACAAGCGTGCATTTGTTATAGAATTAATTGCACCATTTTTAAGGGTGATAAATAAGCAGACAGTAAGCAGTTTTGGGAAGGGGCAGGGAAGGGAGAACAGGCAGCGGGATATGGAGCAGAAGAAACTTAAAGTACACAAAAATCTCAGGCTCTCAGGACCCCCCTGTGCTCCAGCGCCTGCTCTAAACTGGAGCTCCTTAGGAGCACAGAGCTTCCAAATGGATCAGGACTCCTTGTGTCAGCACAAAGCCTGCAGCAATTGTTCCCAAAGGGCCTTGCTGAGGTAAAATCCTTGCAGAGGTAATGGTTATTCCAGCATGGGCCTGGGGGAGGGAGCACAGCACCCTGCAAGTGTGCAAGGGCTACATGAGGGGATAGATGGGCTCCCAGAGCCCACTTCCAGCCACTCAACAGAAAGGGAGGAAAGCCCTATTCCAAATAAATCAGTGGAGCTAATTACGCAGCAAGCAGGAATCCCACTAAACTACCACGTTACACAGTAAATAAACTCTGCCTTAAGTGCCCCCAGAGAAACTCGGTGGAGGTGTTGTGTTTCCTCTTGCAAGAGCAGAGGAGGGCAAGAACAGCCTCCAGTCACCCAGCTGGGTTTTAGGCTCTTTCCTTGGGATTTTAAAATTTAAGAGGGTAAGTTGAAGGCTGATGCATGGTGTGACCTGGGGCTCAGTTTTACAGCTCTGCTCATCGCTGGGGAAAGAAATTACACTCCAACAGCCTGACCAAACATCCTCCTCTCAGACAACATCTGGGACTGTTTTCTCCAGCATTAAACAAGAAGAGTGCAGTAGATTTCCCTGCAAGGGATTAACCAAACCCCAGTACTCAGGGGCTGTGGCAGCTCATCCAGAGGCAGGAAGGGAGTTGGACCTTGCAGCTGCAGCCCTACTGCAGCAATTGAGCCAGCCTGACACAGTCCAAAAACATGGGCACCGTCCTACACACAGCAGAGGTATTTTAACTGACCACCTTAAAATGCTCCCAGGCTTTTATCTGACCTGTCATTGCATCACAAGGATTTGCAAAATCTTTCCACATGCAGCCCTCCTTGAATACATCACAGGCGAGGTACCCCCATACCTCATTGTCACCTTGTTAATCTGAATTTTAAAGCCGAGTATAGGTTCATAGTTTCATAGTTTTATCTGTCTTTGACTCTTCCACTTACACAGAGTTAAACTGCACAGCTACTGATGCTAGAACATGTCAGACACTGTTGCTGTACCCTTGCTGGAAGGTGAGGAAATTCTGAATGACATTTAATTGCATGGCCCTTCAGATTTTGACTTGCCAACAGCCAAGCCAAGTGTCCTATAATGAGCAGCAGGACAGAAGAGGAGAAATTCTTTAAGCACAGTGCAGAAACCATGTGAGAAATCACTTTGCTGGTTGTTTGATGACCCATAGCTGTAGGGCTAATAGCCATATTGATGCCCATGGGAGAAAAATAAGCCCTCAAAAAACCTATCCTCAACAAAATTCTAACTTTCAACTTGCACCATTTTCCTTAGGATTATGAAGTGTTTATTATCAAAATGCTGATCTACAAGTGGAAAACATTCAGTCTAATGAGTACGTGTGTATTTGCTGGAGTCCCCAGGAGGTTTCTCCAAATGAGGTGCTCACTTTAATGAGCCCAACATGGTAATTAATAAACTCACTAAACAGACTCAGCTGCTGAAGATGAACAGGATTGAAGGAAGCCCTGCCACAATGGAAGAGTTTTTTCAAAATACTCTGAAGAGTACACAGAAGGAAAGACATTTTGAAAAGGGAACTGAAGGCAACTCAAGTGAAAGGTGAAAAGTGAAACAATGGTCAACAAACCAGAACTTTTTTGGGTTCAAACCAGGCTCTGAACCAAGGCATCCAAGCCTCCACATCATCTCGTGCTGTACTCCGGACAGGCTGGGAGATTTTGTCTTAATCCCTATTTTATAAGGTTACATTAGTGCTTATTGTATTTTGCCTGCTGTGAAGTTACAATGCCTCCCCATGAATTGTATTAAACTGATTTTTGTGTCTATTTAATGTGGTGATTTCTTCCCGGTTTTGTCAATAAATTGGATTCCTAAATTAGACATAGCATTATTAAGCATCCCAGTCAATTATTAAAAAAATACATCAGGAATAACTCTCGAAATTTTATTTGGTACTAAAAAGACATTAACCCATCATTGCTGGAGGAGTAATTTTTATTTGCTATTTTTCCATTATGAGGCACTGACCACAATACTGCTCACAGTAGGACTTAATTCATTTTCACTTAAGAAGGAGAAACAATTTTGCAAAATTACTGCAGATCTTAACATCAGAGGTTTTGCTTTTGTAGACAGGCCTGCAAAAATGGGAATAAGTGTCTGTTTCATGGCTTTTCCCTACTAAGTCTCAGGTCTGAGAGTCCTGCCTCCCCATGACAGACATTAATGCATCAATTACTGCTGCTGGGTGACAGTTCTTGCTCCCCATCCTGAAAGGCTGCTCTGATTTCCCCACTCCTAAATGCTGTCATTGACCCAGGAGCTTTTACAAAAAGTCTGTAATACTCACAACTGAAGAAATATTTCTCACCCACCTACGAAGATCAGTTGATGATGCTGCATTTTCACCTTTTGCTCTTTCCGAGAGCCATGTGTGAAAGCAAACAGAATGTGCAAGGGGACAGCAGCTCCTGGGTGTGTGTGCTGTATGTGACACATGCAGCGTGTCACAGTGTGAGAAATCCTGACACCAGTCACACTCTGACTTCCCCAAACAGCCACTGAGGGTTTGGACAAGCCTTGAACCCATCAGATGGTTGAAAGGCTCCTAATGCTGTGTAATTGCAGCATGGGATGGCTGTGGCACACAGAGCCTGTCTCCAGTGCTGACAGCAGAGGGGAGAGCAGACCCCAGGACAGGTGTGGCTCGGGTTTAGTTGTCCATGAGGCTGGTGAAGACACAATGCTGACTAACAGGGGTGCTGGGAAGGGATGCCAAAGCTGTCAATTCCGAAATTTTGCCCTCATAAAAAAATGAAAAGGGGAAAAAACCCAACAACCGAATGTTGCTGCTGTTGTCAAATGCTTCGAGATAGGATAGTCTCAAAATGGGGGAAATTGGATCTAAAATAATGCCTGGTTTGGAATACTACAGGCTGACCTTCTTAAGAAACAGAAGAAACTTCACTCCCCCAGGTTTTGCACAGAGCCCACAGCACAGGACAGCCCTGTGGCCATTCCATGTTTGAGCTGCCTGGTCACCAGCCAAGTGTCCATCCTGGCTCCTCATCAGCACAGGCTGGGAATGACTGATGGAGCAGACAGCACACAGCTTGATTTCTTGGAGAGCAGCTTGCTGCAGCAAAACTGGCAGTTGAGACAAATCTTGTGAATCTTTAAATGGACCACATTTGATGAGGAGGTCACTTAGGGAGCAGGAATGAACATGAGGCACCAAGATGGAACAGAGAAGAGCTTCGCATTTCACAAGTGCCCTTTGCAGAGCCCTGGCATGGATGTGCTCAGGAACACTCTCAGAGCACCTCCCCAGCTGTGCAGGGCTCAGTGAACCCACAATGTGTAACCAGTGCAGTCCCAACCCTGGGGAAGGAGCTCTCCCTACTTGGGCTCTCTGTGGATGAAATCCAGACTAAATACTCCCTGCCAAGAATATTCAACCACTTTGCAGGGCATCTCTGCTACCCTCCTCTCTAAAACCTATTTTCAAACAAGCCACAGGTCACTTCTGTTCCCAATAACCTGGGACATAGGATAAGGGAAGGCCAGGAATGAAACCTTTTTAATCCTAAATCAGGCAAAAGGCAGCAGCACTTCAGAAGTTGCCAAACAGAGGGCAGGAGGCTGAGGAGACATGGCCAAGAGGAGTTTCAGAAGAACAGTCTTGCCAGAAGCTGGTTTTAATCCTCAAACCAGAGCAGGTTTATGGGTCAGTCTGTGGCAGGAGCTCTGCCATTCCTGACTCACCCTCGATTGAGGACGTGCTGCACAGCACACGGGCACTCTGGTACTCATTAGTGAACACTGGGATGAGAACAAAGAAAAAGGTAGAATGGATTTAAAAAAAAAAAAACACAAAAAGGGCAAAACTGAGTCATCAAGTCAGCAGAGCACACAGTGTACCTGGCTGCAGCTGCCCACAGCAGGACTGAAGCGTGGCCAGTGTCCATTCCCAGCTCCCACAGCCCTGAATGCACGAGCTGCAGGTGCTGCTGTTGAACCCAACCTCAGAGAACGCCTCTCTTGAAGCTTTGGAATAAACATTAGGCTTTTCACTGGTGGAGTCTATGGCTCAGTGGGATGCTGGGGAACATCTTTGCTTTCCTGACACTCTTCTCAATTGGAAGAACACTTCTCTTTGCTGCAATATGCTGCAAATCTTACTGTGCTTGAGCCCCAGTCTCCACAATCACATCTCGTCCCTAAAATCCCCAGCCAGCTCCCCAGGGAGGGAAGGAGAAACTGCATGGACAGAAACCTCTGGTTTTCTTCAGAGTTTTTCCTGCATCCATACAAGGAAGACAGGTTTGGATCCATCCCTATTATTCACTGAAGCAACACAACTGGGGCCAAAGCATCAACTTTGTGCAATTACTGAGGGAGCTGGCAAACATGAATTTGGAGAAATGCTGTAGCATGCCAAAGAGCCTGACAATCTGATCCCTTATGTGTTACTGGTGCTCATGCCCTGACTACATCCCAATCCTCTTCATCCCAAATTCCTCTGCCTATTCTGACCTCTAACCTCTCTCCTCTATGCACCTTTTTAGCTGTTCCCTTAACCACACACACACAATCCCCATGACAGATAGAATAAAAATTCACCTCATAAAAACAGGGAAATAAAATTGAATGCTGAACTCTTGACATTTGCTATCCATTACTGTATTTGTAGGCACTGTCTTTTCCTGCTGCTTATTACCATTTGTCTCCATATCGGCCCTCGTGGTTTTTTAATCCAATTCTTACAGTATTTGATACTTTATATAATCACATACTTTGAAAAGCTGGACAATCTCAGCTTTTAATGTGAGAATCTCAGCTTTAGTCAAAGTGATTTTCTACCTGCTGGGTTTTAAAAGAGGAATGCATGGAAGGAAGAGAAAATCCTGAATATGTTGGGGCTGAAATGACACAATGAGAAAAATAGACTGAAAACTAAAGAGAAAACATTTCATTTTAATGAAATCACTTTTCTAAGCCAAGAAAACAGGCACTAAAAGTGTGACCCACATGGCCCCTGCAGCTATAAAGAGACTGGTTTAGATGAACACTAATGTCAGGATTAGCCAATATCCTGCTTCAGGAGAGGCTGCAACGGGACATTAAAACCTTCAGAAGATCCTGGCTCCCTACCTGGACAGATGTGGACAGAACTGTCTTTAAGCAAAATAGTTTTCAGAGCTTTCCACGAGGCACTGAGGTGAATCTTTGTTTAACTGTAATTGGATTTTTAGTGGAAAGAGGTTGTGCAGCTAAAGGATGAGCAGGGCACATGGAGGAGAAAATCCCCAGTCAGTCCCCAGCTGCTGGGCAGTTGATTTCTTATGAGAGATCAGGGCACTGTGATCTGCTGAAACCTCATCTCCAGGGCTCAACAAACTGAATTTTCTTGAGTTGAAATTTTTCTGGGGATTGGGAAGTTTTAAAATTCTCTGTCAAATCTCTGTTAATGCCACAAGATGTGGTTTGTGCTAAAATAATCTCATTGCAAGGTTTCCAAGGGTTCACAGTGTGCCCCAGAGTTTACAGATGTCTCCAGTTGCCCTCAAACATCCCTTTTGAAGTCTGCATGTTAATAAGGTGTGATGTATGAAATTTTCTTTATAACTTCTGTTCTGAGATCATTTCATATTTCTTTTCTGCTCAGGAAGCCATTGAGGGACTCATTTTAGCTACAAAGCTCTGTCTTATAATCCTGATGCTCAGGGAAATATTGGAATGGTTTTGATATGATAAATATTTATTTTTTACTTTTGCACCAAAAAAAAGCTATTCCATCCATTTGAAGCAGGAGTTATGAATCTGATTAGAAATTTGGAAGCAAGCAGGCAGCTTCTAATTACCCACTTTTTGCATGTTATTTAGTTTTTCACTTCAGCTCTAAATAGCAGCCTATGAGGATATTTGCAATATCTTCTGAGACACACAACTCAGATACAGCTAATTTTAAATAAAATATTTTTAAATATCTGACAGTCTAACTGAAAAAAGAGATTAATAAAAGGTTTGCTTATCTATTAATGAACAACTTGAGAACCCGCCACATATGTTAAACTCAGTGAAATACTTTAGAACCTACCATGCCATGCCTGATTTACAATAATTTATTTTTTCCTTCCATATTAAACTCTAAAAAGTCATTATGGACAGTTTCCCTGACCCTTTCAGCTGTGTTTGCCTAATCACAGCTTTAAAAAATCATCAGTGTGATTTCTGCATCCAAAATTAAAGCAATATATGTGTTACCAGTGCCCAAATATATTCACAGAGAAGTACATCTGCATCTACAGCCCTTCTCATCAAAATCAAATATCGGATATATGTATTGCATAAAATCAACTCAAGGATGCTGTTAGGCTAGGAATGTAAAATATGTTCAATGCATCATGTTTTGATGCTTTCCCCTGACTATATCATAGCTGATAGGTCATTTTAGATTGGACTTGAATTTTGAATACATGCATTAAAATGTAACCAGTCCTAGGGAAGGAAAAATATCCTCGTGCTTCAAACGTGACAGCAAATGAAACAAACTCAGTTTTTCATTAGTAGAGAATCATTACTCAGTGCAATGGGGGAAGTCTAGAGGAAACTTGGGGCATCCCTTCTGCAGGGCTAATCTGTTCCAAGGACTTGCAATTTGACAGGTGGTGTATAAAAACCACCCTTAAAGAACATAGAAGAGCAATAAATCTACTGACTCAGCAATGCCAAGAGGGTCACAGGTATTTTGTTATCCTGTGATGGCAACTGCTTCACTGACAGGATTCTGGAAGCTGTGCCTGCCCCATCCCTGGCAGTGTCCAAAGCAAGGGGGAACAGGGCTTGGAGCAGCCTGGGACAGTGGAAGATGTCCTTGCCCATGGCAGGGGGTGGAATAAAACAGGCTTTAGGGTCCCTGCCTGCCCAAACCATTCCATGATCTGTGTAATTATTCCTCTTAATGATACCCAGAGCAACTTCTCACATTGTGCTGCTGGTAGCAGACTCACAGGAAAGATTGAGAGTAAACCTAACAAATTAAGGGATGGATTTTCCTCCAGTAGAACAGGTAGGACTGAAACTGATTCTCTTGATCAGCAAATGTTTTGCCACCGTTGCATCACCTTCCCCCTCTGCTCCTCCAAGCCCCAGCAGGGAGACTGACACCAGGTAGGATTTCCCAGCACAAAAAATCCAATCTGCATAAGCCTTGAGCAGATAAAGGGAAATCAAATAGCAAGAGAAAAAGTGGAGATAGTGATTTTCTTTAGGCATTCATTAATATCTATTCAAATATAAATACTGAACAAAAATCTCCATTTCATATTGCAGGAGAGCACACTTTGGCCAAATCCTTCGGAGATTTGGTTCAAGAACAGTTCATCCCTATCTGAAGATTTGCCTGAAATACTGCCAAAAACCACTAAGGCTTTGTGTTAGCTGAAATAAAAGCCACTGTTGCAGGAGAGAGAAAAGCAAAGGAGCTTCACAGGACCGTGTTCCCCCTCCTGTCTGTATATTCCTGTACCTGATCAAATCCTCTTTGGTCTTTGCCTTCCTGCTACAACTTCAACTGTGCCCATTTTGAAAAGCAGAGCAATACACTAATGACAGATTTCTTCCAAGTCACCTACATCCCAGTCATCAGAGGAGACACCTCTGAGTCTTCCATTTCTTTTCCAGCTTGTATTGGTGCTTTTCATGTTATCCACAGGAATTAAATTGCGAACAGTTCGGGAAAATTTTCCTGTGATCCCTGCTCTCTGCTGCTACTCTCCCACTCACCAACTCAGGGACTCAGACACACACACACGCATGATGAACATCAAAAGCTGAAATGTTAGCAGTCATTTTGCCATAGTTTGTTCTGGTTTCTTGTAAACAAAACTCATTGGAGCAAACAGGACACACATGGATTCCTTTCCCAGCATATCAAATTTATCAAAGCAATAAAAAATTAACCAAGGAAGATGCACAGACCTGCACGACTCAAATCCTGTCTCCTTCACTGGTCAAATTAGGAACCTGCACTCTCCAACATCTTCCTGGAAAGCAGGGGGAGGAGGTTTGCTCATATCAATTTATCCAGGGTAATGAGGACAAAGGCTGACTGTGAGGAACTGCAGAAGGACCTTATGAAATGATATGACATATGAGATGGCAGATGAAATTCAATAGAGATAAATGTCAAATATGCATGTGGGAAAAACAATCCTAACCTCACATATGAAATTATGGACTCTGAGCCAACCACAACTGCAGGGGAGTGAAATCCTGGATTTACAATGGACAGTACCATGGAAATGTCAGCCCAGTGCTACCAACAGGCAAAGGAAAAAAAGACAGCAGATCAAATGCTAAGAATTATTAGGGGGAGAGGAAGCAGGGAGCATGGGCAGCATGGATGGGGACAGCTTCTTGGTGGAATTTTCCACTACTGATACAAAGACCCTTTAAACCAAACTGGAGCCATGTCCAGCACAAACAAACAAAGGTGATTTTTGTACCTAACAAGAGAAGCTGTGAATGTCACAAGCCTGCACTGGCTTAAGGCTAGAGAAGATTAAGTTCACAGAAGGAAAATCTATTCATGCTTACTATCTATACTGAAATCACTCCTGGCACAAAGTCCCTGAGTATAAAACAGCTGGAGCCTGGGCAGCATCAGAGGAGAAGCATCACATGTGGCTGCCCTGCTCATATTCCCCCAGCCTATGGCCATGGCTGGAGAGGGGATGCTGGGCTGGACCTCGTGTCAATTCCTGTTTACAATTTATCTGAAGCTCAGCTTTGTATCCCTTAGCAGGAGTTTGATTTTTGTTCTATTTTTAACTCAGCATATGTTGACTTGGTAATTTTACATTTCTGATTGGAGTGCTGTAGACATTTGTGAAATGAATAAAAAGGAGGTTGGGGGACGAGCAGAAGAGTTAAAATATTGCTCAATTTAGGAAACACACTGGCCTGAGAGAAAACTTACCGAGACTTTTGCAAAATCCCTAGCTAAGGGTATTTTCAGAAATGAAGCAATGCTGCTTGCACAGCCAGTCCAAAGCATCACAACCCAGAACACAGCCACACCTCCAACACCCCAGCATGAGGGGATCTGTGTGTGGTCCAAGTGTCCATCCCAAAGGGAACTTCTGGAGAAGGAGCCATGAGAAAAGGAGAAGGGTTTGGGATAGCAGTGACCAAAGCCATGGAACAGCTCAGAGCAGGGATGGGGATGTGGTAGTGGAATCTCACGGTGAGTTTGTGCTTCTGCTATCAGCGCTCTTTGCAAGAAATTCTGCTCCACAGCACACTCCCTCTGATATTAATTTTGAATGCAAGACAGCTTTGTAGTACCTAATCCTATTAGCACGCTCCTGAAATCTGTAAGAGCAGAAATGTAGGACTGGCCCAGAGATGCAGCTCTCCAGCTCTGCTCCCCATGAAACAAATTCAGGTTCAGTTCCACAGCCCCTGGGCCCTTAGGGATGATTATGTAGAATTTACCAGTGCTGAACGGGAGTTATGCACCACAGTAAAGCCAATAAAAATATTTAAATGAAAATACTCTGGACAAAACATACTTTCTTAATTTGGAAAAGTCCATGGATGTTTGCTTACGTACATTTTCACCCAAACCGGAAAAAGAAATCCCAGTTGACTACGTTTTTTGCCATTTTCAATTTTCACTGAGGTCTTTCCCTCAGTCTCTTTATCATCTGTCCTTTGTGCATGAGGCTTTTTCGAAGGGAGGAGTTGAAAAATATAAAGAAAAATAAAAGCCAGAGAAAATAGGCAGAATAAAAGAAAAACTAGATGACAGTAAAGGAGATGAGGTGGAATGCATTTGCTTTGGAAAGAAGAGCCATCCCAGAGCCTGGCTTGCTCCCTGTGCAGCCAGGATGGGTGTCTGCATCCCACATCAGATGATCCCTAATGGCTCTGGCAACCCCTGCTCCCAGAGAACCCCACAAATCACCATGGGCAGCTGATGGGAACATGTTCAATTAAAGGGATTTCTGTCCAAATTCCTGCTGTGCCGCAGCCAAAACCTTCCAGCAGTTTTGTAGATGTGTTTCAGTGCAGGAGAATGAAGCAGATGTTTTCTAACACAGGCTCCAGGCTGGGGCTCAGGTCTGGGACATGGCTGGGCATCAGTGTGAGCAGGATGAAGAATTCCACTGGAAATCCAGCAGGGCCTGCACCAGTCGTGCCCTTTCCACATGATTCAGCTGCAGACGTGGGAACAATTCAATTTGAGCTAAAATGATTTGAGTTTTATTGAATTCAGGAATGAAAACATGTTTTATATCTCTGAGAAATGCCATGAAATAGAATAAGCAGCTTGTACACCACATCCCCTCAGACATCCAGGATCTTCATGCAGAGACAAGAGGTTGGCAGCTGGGAATGTGAAAAGGCTCCAGAAACATGCAATACCTCTTCATGCACATTTGTGCTTTAAGGACAGATAATTTAAAAGAAAAAAAACGCAACCCACCATTCATTAACAATAATTATAGAAGAGTTTAATAAATTTCAGTGCTATTTTCTCTAGTCTTTTGAAGCACTGGCATTTCATTTCCCTAATATGAAACATATCCCAAATGATAAGTCTATCAGCTGTGTATCAGAAGGACTGGGTGAAGCACAACTTCTTGAGAATTTAATTACACAGCAAATCTTAATAAAATACAATACTGGAATCTTAATGAAATACAACCCTGGCTGTGATAGAGTAACTATTGCAAAGGAAACGATACAGCCCAGTCCCCCAATTCCCTAATTCCAGTATTACCTGGGATTTCACTGCTCTGGCAGCACTCCTGCACTGGGGGGGTCCCACCAAGGTCTTTGGTACATACCCAGTTTTCCACAGCACTTTCATAATTGCTGAGGATTCTACTTTATTTTTTGTGTGTTTTTTCATGCTTCTTCAGTGCATTTATTGGGATTTCTGTTCAATTTTGCCTCTCCTTCTCCTCCCCCTCACAAAACTCCATGAAATATTGCTCATCTAAAAACATAAATCCAAGATGGGAATTATGTGAATCACCTGTTCCTCACCTCTGCTATAACTGGGAGCTGTTATCTTTCATTTATTCATTTCTTATTCCAGGGCATAAGCAATGAGAATCACCACAAGCAGTATTTGAGCCTAACTTGCCTGACACTTGTATTTCACAAGTCACATAGAATTCAAAAGTGATTTATCTGAGCTTTGAAAAGCTAAGAGGGGTTAAAACTGACTATTCCTACCATGAAATTTCATGCTGACATAACATGTATTGAAAGGATGATTTAAAGATACAGGGATCCCTCATGCATCAGTCAATATTTTCTTTGTATGGAGATTTTAATGCTGCTTTTACCTCTACAAAGTTGTCTCTGGGGGCAAGACTCCATCTCTCTCAGGTTTGGAAAGCCCTGGAGTGCATTCAGAAGCATTAAAAAAAATCTAAATATTAAACAAAAGTGACAGAAATCCTCAGTTAAAACTCAGTCACAGGACATGACACTTGCTTAGTGAGTCAGACTAAGACTAAGAAATCAGCCAAAAATACTCTAGAGTAAGTTGTTTCAGGCAGTTCTCCTGCTCCTCAGATGTGTCATTTTATAATCATATTTGCCTAATGTCCAAATTTGTTTTTCCAACTACCTAAAAGACAGCAAAACAGAATGCGCCAAAACAGCTGTGAAATAAACACAATAAATCAAAAAGCAAAGGTTTATTTACTTTCTTTTCCTTAGCAGTTTTTTTAACCTACAGCAGTTCTAGGCATTGCCTACAAAAAATAGATAAAACAATACAGACAAGGATAAAAAAACACCCAAAAGACCCCAGTCCCAACCCAAAACTTGAGGCAGTTTGGAATGGATGGCACTCCTTTCCCAGCACAAATCCTGCTGTTTGGAACAGGGGCTCTAGAGCAGCAAATCTCCAGAAGACATGAACCACATCCAAGAGACACATCCCAATATTCAACTCTTATTCAAAGCATGGTTGTGGCTTTTTGTTTTTTAAGGAATTTGATAGAGTTTCATTCAATTACAAATGTTTTTGAAGCATTCAAATTCTTGCAGTGCTAAAAGGTAATGGCTTATATCCAGAAGAAAAAAAAAAAAAGCAATACTTCCCCTGGCTAACATTTCTTTTCCATTTTGTGATATAATTCACTTTACCTAGCTAGCTTCCTTTTGAAGTCAGAAAGGAAACACTGAGAAGAGTAAGAAAATAATGAAAATTAAATGAAAACAAAGGGGAAAATCACTTGTATGAAAATATGAAGACAATAGATTCGAAAAGAACTGAAGCAACACACACCAAATTAAAGGTATTTGTAAGGAATGGAAGAAAATGCTGTGACAGAGATAAGCAGTTTGACACTCCCTGTTACCATATGAAACTGAGTTAAGGATATAAACCCAGGTAGCTTCTGATAAAATGGTGTCAATCTTATTTTGCTTTCCCTGCAGTAAAGAGAGGTGGCTGCCTCTCCCCAGGGCTGCCAGCACCTCTGACATTCCTGGTGTGTCTTAGGAACAAACTGAATTCGCTCACAAACCCAATGGCAAAGATCATCTCCAGATCAGCCTGCTGCTTAGGGAATTTTGACTAATAGCCACATTTCCTGATAGCAAAAGCTTCTGTCCTGTCCCCAGAATGGATCATGTTGCTGTTACAAACTGAATTTCTGGTTGGTGGCATTGATTATAAATTTCAGAGGCTATTTTCTTTCACATTTTGAGTCTATGTCTGCTCAAGCCAATACATTTCCATGTCACAGAGCTGACTGGAGCAGTTTTCCACCAACATATGCAGCAGCTTAGCTCAGTGAGTTTAGGGAGATGTGAAGAAGCAAGAAATTGGGAAAAGTTTGATATGTGTTGGAGAAGCTGGAAGTGTTGGTCTAAATCACCGTTTACCACAAATCTGTGCTTCTTTAGCAGGATTGTGCTGATAAATATCAACTTAATCCCAAAACTGGATGCTTCAATTAGGGGATTAATGTCAATTGACACACAGAACAGCAGAAAGCAGATCTGCTCTCCTTACAGAGGGACTAAATCAGCATCTCATGGCTGGTCCCACCCCACGTTTCCTGGGCTAGAAGCAAACAGTGGCTATTTAAGCAATAAAAGCATGGGATTCATAGTAAAATCTTGGGTGGCTTGGTGTGAAATGCAAGGGGGGTGAAGAATCCACTGCTCCTTCAAAGAACCACACATGGAAACAAAACCAGCCTGAGGCAGGGATTGCCAGCACTGGAGCTCAGTACCCTGCAGCAGCCAGGTTTTCAAATATTCTCTTTCTATTCTTAAAACAAAGATCCTCCTCACAGCTGAGTACTCTAAAGACACCATTTAGGAAAATGCTAAATTAGTCAAGAAATGCAGAGAAACTGCAGCAAGGCCATGGAGAAACTCTCTCCAGAAAGCTATTCCCTTCTCTCCAGGGCTGTGGACTCATCCACTAACAAAAAACTGAAAGTAAACTAGAAAAGCAGAAGAAACACCCCCAATAAAGGGGTCCTTTTAATTAAGGAAGTGAGCAGTGTTTTCCATATCAGCCATTTTTTTTACATTTTTCCTTCTTTTTTTAATCCATCTGTTGTAAAGGGAAGCTATTTCCAACCAATGCATTGGACATATTTGTTGTCTGAATCCTGTGATCCTTACCCAAAACAACAGAGCAATGCTGCAGACTGTCCCAGTGTTTTGCTTAGGAATATAGCAAAGCCATAGACACAGAACAGACCAGAGTAATAAAGGGCAAAGTACAATTTAGATTCTGTCCTGAGGAAAGTTAATAACCCAGAATTAGAAAAGTCTAACTCATTTGACAGCAATTCTTTAAAAAGAAATATTATGAGCTCAGGAAGTGGGCACATGCTGCAAGGCTTTTACAAAGATGAACCCACACACGGAGAATTTCCATGTCAGCTGTGAGAGGTGAGTACACAAGGGCCACCAGAATTCTGGAAAACGGCAGGTGGGATGTCCTGGTTACCTTCTCAAGCCCAACACAACCCAAGCAGCTGTGGCTCAGTTTTATACTTCTAAAAGCAGTTTTTCGGAAGAAAAACCATCACCAAGATGCCCAGTGTTCTCTTTCAAGTGCCAAGCTATAGAGGAGAGTGTGAGGTTTGCCCCAAATCCATGGATGAGCTCCCAGAGCTGCAGTGGGAATGGACAATCCCAGACAGGAGCCTCAATGCCCTGAATATGCATGGGATGTCTCCTGAAGAGCACAACAATAATGAGTTTGCACAATCTATGGTAAATTAATTCAATTGTGAAATAAATTTACTATCCTACAGAGATCCTGGAGCTGTGAAAACGGTTAAGTAATGTTGCTTATGGTATTTTTACCCAAAATAAAAAAATCAGTCAGAGGGGAAAGGAACATGTTGGAGAAGACAGATTTTCACAAATATTTGTATTTGAATTGCTGATGAACTCTTCCTGCTGTTATTTTTATTAATGTTTTAATTATATATGCAATACACTTCATGAATAGCAGAAAATATATAGGAGCAACAACATTTTACAAGCAAGAGAGTTCTGTAGCCAACTTCAAATGTACTTCCTTTCTGCCAGGGAAACAAGATGCACTGAGGCCATAACCTTTCATGCCACATTTAAAACAAGTGTGTGATGGAGCAGTTTTCCTGGACTCATGCCAAAAGTGATGCTGCCAGCCCTAGAGTGGTATTTCACTCCATGCCTCCTTTTTAACATGTGCTGGTCAACACAATGGGCAGGGAATGAGGTGGCAACTCTTTATTGGGGCATTTTAAATTTTGGGATATGCTTAAGATCTTGTGTCTTAGGACAAGTTCATTATTCCCCAAAACAACTCTAAAATGAGCAGAATGTTGTATTTCAGCTCTTCATCAGGGATGGGGTGAGGCAAGTCTTTCTGCAGTGAGCAAAACCAGAAGGCCCAACCATAATGCTCCAAATTCACACCAAAGGAATATTTTGGGAACCAGCTCAACATGAAGGTGACTTATGGACACCCCATACTCAGCAAAACATTCAGGTACCTTCTCTTGTGTCCTTAGCGAGCCCAAAGCATTTTCTTGGCTTTGGAATTCCCATCAGCTGGATGGTGCAATAACCCCAGAGCAGTAAACACCCAAGAATTACAGCCCATGAGTTCTCCTCACCTCATTTTAACACCCGGAATATTGCTGTGTCCAGGTACTTGACCCCATCTGTGCCCCAGGCTCGAGGTCTGGTGCAGACTGACTGCATTGACCCTTCTGAATAGCACGTAATGAAATCTTTATTATAATTTGTTTTGAACCCACTCTGCTAAAAAAAAATTTAAAAGTGTCAGCTGCTTTAAAATGGTCTCTGTTTTGCTGGCCCTGCTTCTGGCAATCTAAGTAGCTGTCATCACTGTAGGAGCAGCCTGCTTGATAAGATTATAATTTTGTTTACATTGTGCTATAGGATGCCACGCTGAGTACAGCACAAGGAAAATGGCAATCGACAGCATGCAATGTGCATTTTCAGTAAAATGGGGGGTTTTGCCTTTATTCCTGCCTCAGAACTGCAGGATTTTGGCTGATGTTCTTAAAGGTAAAGAAAAATAAAAAAGGGTTTAATGTATTTCTTTGCTAGAATATATTGCAGTAAAACCTATAATGGCCTTTTTTTGGCACCACACCAATATACAGCATTCAGAAAACAGCTATTTATTGAAGCAAGAAATGCAATACCAAGACTACAAATCACTTCTTACATACAGAAAACTGGAAGTAAATCTGGCTAATGCCTACCTCTCTACCAAAGGTAGAGTTCCCAGCCTCAAACTAGGAGCAGCCAATTCTCATCTGCTGTGTGGCTGCAAGTTAAAGACCTTACTGCACCTCATTTTCATCCTCTGTAAAACAGAGATATGGCCATGTATTTTAAGAGAGGGTCTCAAGCTCTCTCAGTACACGAGACTGTAAATCTACCAGGGAAGTGTACCAATATTTTTACAGCAGTCAGTTGGGTTAGTTTTAATTTGTGTTTGATTAGCAAAGAGCTCTCGGCCAGACTCACAATCTTCACAGAATTCCCGGTGCAGCAAGGCAAAATGAAACAATTATAATGGTAGCAATATGTACTCAGTCCTAGCCATTAGCTGGTTGGGAAAATGGGTCAACAATAACATGAGTTTAAAGTAGGAGGATTTCTCCACCACACATTTTTATGCTGCAGTAAAGGGCAGTGAGGAATGTGAACAAGATTCCTATTACCTTTAGCATAATCACTGCTATTTTTCCCTTCTCAGAAAGCAAAAGATTTTTTACACGCTTTCCCAACTCTCTCTAGAAATTAATGTTTTAGCTGTGTTCTCTCTCTGTCCTGTGAAAGATCAGCCAGGGCTGCAATACACAGTCCCAGGAGCAAAGTTGAGTCTAGGACTTTGCATTGGGAGGAAAGGAACTGGGCAGGTCAACCAAAAGGCAACAAAATGAATCCTTGAGCAGTGCAAGGAGCGGGGACTGCATGTCAATAATGGATGACTTCCCAAGAAGCGATTCTCCATCCCAGGGCAGCCCTGCTGGTGGAGACACAAGGAGCTCCTGAGGTGCATTTTTAGGCTGCTGTGTGGGAGGGGAGCACCCAAACCCCACCAGGACACGCGAGGTCTCCGTGCTCGGCCGCCCACGCGCTCAGATCGAGCCGCTCTGCGGAACGGCAAACTCCATCTCACAGCCTGACAGGACAAATTGTGAAATTTATCTTTCTCGGGCTGGATTGTCCTCCACGTAATGGGAACAAAAGGCAATACCAACAAAAGAAAGAAGGAGCAGTTTTAAAGCCCTTCCTGAGGATGGAAAAGGAGGTGGTCGTACATCAATATCTGAGTCAGTGCCCAACATGACTTTGGGCTGCAGGCTCAGCCCAAGCCTTATTGACCCACACCACAGTCACTGCACAGAACCTTGAAGCACAGCTGAGGGCTCAGACTGCAGGACCTGCAGCCACCAAAGAAAGGGAAATAAAAGCACCAACAAGAAATGCTCGTCCTTTCCAAACACAAAGCACCCAACTTTGTACAGTTCAGCATAATTGTTCAAGTTATTGCAGGTGACAATGGTATTTTGGTACTCAAAGGCAATTGGAAGTGTCAGAATTTATGAAGGTATGAAAGTCAAAACATTATTTCTTCATTAATGGTATCAAAGCCAGGGCTTGATTTAATAGTCACAGTTTTAAAGATTCAATGTCATTCACTCGGAGTCTGCCAAAGTACACACGTAATTTAGTCTGCTTATTTAGGAATACATTTCATCTAACTCCTGTTGTTTCAGAATAGAGTCAGGCAATGTTTGGATCAGTCTGCTTTTCCTAACAACTGGAAACAATAGGAACATTAATTATACCTTGCTTCACCCATTCAAATGCAGAATGACTCAAACATGTTGATGAGCAAGAAATTGCTGAGACACAAGAACCAAATTTCACATTTGAGAAGTCTGAACCTCCCATTTGGAAGTACCACTACATTTATATGCAGCAGCAAATACTAAGTAATGAAATATTTCCAGCTTCACTTTATCAAGCGAGGTAAGGAGAAGTTAAATCAGCCTTTATCATGTGCCAGCAGAGAGCATGGCAAACATCATGACTAGGAATCTGGTCGGTCAAAATGCCACCTTGTTCCCAGGAGAAAAAAATGCAGTAACCTGTGGACTTATGCTCAGTACACACCAGCACCTGCACAGACACAACCAGCACTTTAGGGGAGGCCAAGTTTAATTGATTTAGCATTTTCAAGTTGATGGTTGCACAGTTAGGACTATGTTCTGGCCTTGCTCCCAATGGAGTAGCCCAGCCTGAGCCAAGAGGCAAGGGAGAAACTGTAGGAATGTGTTTTCAAACACAGCATCAGTCTGTCTTCACCCATCACCAACAGCAACACAAGCAGAAAGGCACTGACAGCAGTGCCAGCACTTCTGGCTGCTCCAGGTGTACAGAACACACACACAGAAGGATCCAAGGCTCTGCACATGCAAAGCACACCAGTGAAACCCAGATCTACTGACTGCTTGTGCTGGAAACCACAGGCAAAGCTCCCAGCCTCAAAGGATACTGGAAAAAAAATGTTGAGTAGGGGTAGTGAAAAGGCAACTGGACACTGGGACAGAGCATGTCACTGGCACCGCGAGGCAGCCAGAGCCTGCATGGCCATACACAGCACTCAGAAGTTACTGACCATGCTCCAGCAGGAAGGGTCAGGTGCAGTGACCATCCCACTCCACACTGTGCCACAGACTGCACAGATGGCTCATCCAGATGAACAGATCACTCTTCTGACCAAAACCACCAGGCCAAATTACCCTCCAAAGCAATGGCAACTGGAGGACACAAAATGACTCCAAAGCCAGCTGGCACGTGCCAAGCCAGGCCTGGATGGCATCAGTGGCACGGTGGGCACAGGGCTCTGCTCCCATCTGGTGGGGCTGGCAGCAGCAGAGGGGGACACACACAGGCTGAGGGATGAAGCAGTTGAGTGATGACAAGAGAGAATTGAATGCAGAGGGGGAAAAATGACCTGCAACAAATCAAGTGTGCCTGGGTAGATGTGTGTCCCTCCAGCAGACTCAATCACCAGCAGGAGGGTGACAGAGATGCTGAAATGGTTAAACAAATAGCTTCACATCAGCCTGCCTAGGCTCACCATGAGATGGATAGATGGAACTGAGAGCCACTGACCTTAACAACACAGAAAGGAGGGAGTGCTCTAGAAAATACACAGATAAGCCAAACACACAACACAAAGATAAATATCAGCATGGGCTATGATTTGCAAGCTAATCCATAAAGCCCAAGGTAAATGAACAGACAAATGAGGAGTCCAAATGAGAGAAATGTCAGTACTGCAAATTGTGTTGTGCATTGCTGAGTGGTGAACAGACAAACCCCCAAAACCTCACCAAAGTCCTCAATCTCTGACTTGTCAATGTGACTTCAGTCTAAACAACTCTTGACTAGATCTTTTTTCTACCTTACCTCTCATCCCTCAATCACTACACTGAGAACTGATCCTCTCTTTGGTCAATAAATACTTCCTACAGGTCTCAGTTTCAAACAGCCACCTTCAGATTTTATCTGCACCTGATCTGGGCCTTTCACAGGAGCTTCCACCAACTTCTACAAAATCTCCTTATCGATTTTTTAGTTCTACTCTGCAATGCTTTACAAAAGACTTCGTGGAAGGGGCAAGTTGAGATTACCCCTTCTCAGAGTGGTTCATTTTGACCTTTTTTTTTTTTAACATGTGCCTATAGAAATGCATCAAATCTCTCTCATATTCCCAGGCTCTCTGTGGGGGCAGACCTCCCTTTCTTTTCTTTCCATATTTAATTACAGGTACAGCAGAGTCCTGTTCCACAGTGAAGGTTTCTATGCATGACAGCCAGACAAACAAGCTGTAGGACTGCAAGGTACAAACCCCAGTTTTCTAACAATTCCTCCGACCCCACAGTGGTTCCCTTTTCTCACGCAGGGAGCTTTGCACAAAGCCTGGAATGGCAAGATGCCAAAATTGAGCTACTCAGCAGGAAGGCATGTTTTGTGCACACCGTGAGCAGCAGCGATAGCTGTGAAAAATCAGAAGTCAAAAGGCCCAGTCCAGCTGTAAAACGTTTAATGAAGAAAAAGGAGGAGGGCAGGACTCAGAAGTTGAGGTTATCACCCAACATTAACAAAAATAGGAGCACATCTCTCTCCTGCACTGCTGAACCCTCACAACTCTCTTCAGCTGGCTTCTCAGCTGATCTCAACAAACTGACTGAAAAACCTGCCTTGGCACAACAATGTTTTTAAAAGCTGCTGATCACTCTAATGTCTGCTAACAGATCAGTACTGTCCACAGTGCTAATGCCATTTGGGTGTCTAAACTTGAGTCCCACAAAAGCGACAGCTCATCTGAGAGGTGTTCAGGTGACAAAGGGAACACTGAAAAGCCACACATTCTCCCAGGGCAGCTCTTCTGCCCACTGACATTTTAAGACAAGCAAAAGTTTTCTTTTTTAAGCATAAGCTGCTTACTGAAGGCAAATGTACTGCCAACCATTCAAGTGTCCCTTTCTGTTTGGGGGAAAGGAAGGAGAGAGGATTATCCAGCCAGGTATGGATAATCACAAATCTTAGGGAGCGTGAGAAGAGAGGAAAATGTAAATTGGTCTGATAGAAACATATTTACCTTTTAATATTGCTTCCCCACTGAGCTTCAGATAGGACAGGATTAAAGTGTCAACACACGAAACCTATGCTCAAGAGTCTTTCTCAAGGTCTCAGATATAAACAAGTCTTGAGATCTCAATTCAGTGTCTCCTAAGTATGTTTAGGTCTTAAAACCAGCCAAGAAGACACAACAGATTCTGGGAAGAAACATGCAGAGAACTTAGAAGTGAAATTCCTAAAGGTCTTGCAGATGCACTAGTGTAAAAAAGCCATTAACAGATGTAGCTAAAATCCTGCACACAATTCCACCGTGATCTTTCATTTTTTTAAAAGGTGCATTTTGGCATAATGCATTAGGAGTAATGTTTAGATTTCAAGTAAGAAGTAGGTGTATTTTCATTTCTATACCAAATTTAAATTTATTTTTTTATTAGGTTTTCATCAAAATGTTCCCATGAGTATGGAGAAAAGAGCAAACAAAATGTGACATGCACAAATAAATTCTTTCATCCCTTTTCAAAACCAGTTTTTCTCCTGATCTTTGCACTCATCAAGAGAGAATCCCTGCTCAAGTGAAGAAGAAAGCAAAAAGAGCCAGTTGAAAAATATTAACTCATTCCATTTTTCACCTTTGGGAATCAAACACACATTAATTATCAAAACTCCCTGCCTCCATCATGTCATTAGTGCAATCCACAGGGAAGAACACCCTGCATGCCCTCCAATCCCAGCTACCATCACCTATGTATTTATCAACAGCCAATTCTAATTTCATCTGCTACTCCGTGTCAAGTGAGTAAAAAGCCAATAATATCCTCCAGGGTGGTTCCCTGTGGTATCTCCATTTACACCTCGGACACAGCCTCCCCTCCAAGGAAAAGGAACTCTTCAGACTGTGGCTCCTGGATGTCACTGGATAGAAAATACTGAGCTGAACAAGAGCACAGTAAAGCAGGACTTAATTCCCAAAATGTCAACTCTCTGCTCCTGCACTGGGTTTGTTTGCCGTATTTATTGTTGCAATGTCTTTTCATTGTACAGTAACTGCCCTTGCCAGCGCACTGCTTTCCCTGAGGCTACTTTAAATCTCTCTAAAAAACCAAACAAGGATCCTTATCTTCATATAAAGTATTAGGGAACAGTTGAGAGCAATACAGAAGAGCTTTAAATTGAGAGAGAGAGGGGTCAATGATGCTATAAGAGCACTTTGTCCCTTTCTATCAAGCAGACCAGAATTCAGTTTTGTTCAAAGGCTCTTGGTGCTGTGGCTCTCCCGTGTGCCAAGTCCAGGATCTGTGGATCTGGCACATCCCTAGCAGGATTTTTGGCACAGCAGCCCATGGATATCCCCCTTGCTCAGGACAGGGCTCTCCTGCCCCTCCCTGCCTCCACCTCCATCCCTGACTGCTGAATGGTCAGCAAGAGGCACAGACAGAGCCCTAAACCCTCTTGCTGGAAAGCTGTTCATCTTTCCTAACCTTTTTCCCAGTGCTCAGAACAAAACCCCTGCACCCTGACCCCAGTCCTGCCTGTCATCCCTGGATTGATTTGTAGCACAGAGCCTGTTTCACTGTCTTGCTCGTCCTATTTTCTTGGTCACAGTTGGTCACACACCACTCCTGGCTGCTGGCCACTGCTAGAGAGTCTTGATATTTTTTTTAATAACCTCCAATAAGCTCTGATAAAAACCTGATAGTGGTCTTTTCTCTCCTTGTTGAAAAATACTGTATTAAATAAATAAAAACCAAGCAGTAGCTGCTTGGGGAAGATGTGAAGTGCACCCACAACCACTCCCTCATTATTGCTGTTATCCAGGCCAGTGTCATATCCTGAAAGGAGAGAAACTGCAACCTCTAGCAAGTGTCTGAGCACACTGAAAGCAGCACATCGACCCAGGCTGGGAGAACAAAAGAAAATACACTCAGTGGCATTAGCTCACTGACCACAGCATTTTTATTCCCAGTCTCTTGCACTATGCAACTGAGGAGGATGGATTCCAGCAACAAATAGAAGCAAACCTTGTGGGGATTTAATGCCTACTTGGTTACACTACTGCAGGTTAAGCCTTTCCTAGTAGAAGTGAATTTTTTTTGTTGTTCAAATTCCATTTCATGGCACTTCTTTAAGACTGGAAGAAAGAAAAAAAATTATACTGACATTTAACTTGCAGCCTGGAGCCAGCTAATCAGACAGAGCAGGCGAGCACAGCAGTGTTAGGAGAAACATGGGGGAAGGGGGAAGGAGGGACAGCAGAGGGAAGGAAGCACTGCAGCTGGAAACCTGGCTGGGGATGGGGTGACACAGGCTGCAGGAGACAGGACAGGGGTGTTCTGCACAGGAGGGAGTGAGCAGTGAAGGGATATGGTCAGAGAATAACCCAGCACAAGGAAAAGGAGAAACTGAAGCACAGAAGGGAATAAACTTTGCTACCTGGGCTAGGAAATATTGTCTCAAACATAGCATTAACCAAGAGCTGTTGCACTACATGGCACCCAGTAAATATTTTCAAAGTGATATGTGAAAAATTATTACAGAGTGCATCAAGGAAAACATCACTGTAGGCACCCATTTGAGGGTGCATCATAAATGCACTTCCTCAAAATATTCCTCATCAGTTCCCTCTCAAATAACATGAGGCCTTTGGATACTCATATTTCAGAATATGGCAGAGGTGTTATTTGTTTCACAAGTAATTTTAAATAATAGCAACACCTCCAAATATTTCTTAACTCCTCTCCTTATTTTCTTATTTCAGTTCAGATGTAAAATTCATTCTGAAATACCAACAGCTTAAACAAATGCATTGGCATCACCTTGTGATTGAGATGATTGAGTAACAATGCTCAGACTCAAGAGTCTCACAGTGCTTTATAACTACACTGTAACTATATATTGCAAATGCATTCATCTGGATGGGATTTGATCTTTTCTATTAAGCCCTTCTTGAAAATCACTTGAGCTACCTGACAACTCTGGTAGTTTTTTTCAAGAAGGAATGGATCTTTTAATCTTTTCTTTCTCTTCAGTGAAGGATCAGGGAGTATTACTAGATCCAAACACTGATCATATGAAGCCAGCATCAATACACAGACAAGATATGGTTCTAATATAATACTATAAAAACAATACTTAAAATCTTCTTTTTCCTTTTCCAAATTTTGCAGTGACAACCAGCCCTAAATCTAGAAATTGTTTCTAATCTTTACTACATGAGGGCTGGAATCCAGTGGCTCATGCAGAGCTGTGCCAAGAGCAGGACCAGAGTCCCTGGCTCAAGGCCTGAAGTCACCAACTCTTTGCTGATAAATGATCTCAGAAATAGCCAGCTTCAGCAGCAATATCCAATGCCATTGCTCTTACAGGACTAAAGAGCAACAATGACAGAACAGCTGTAGGTGACAGAGCTAAGGAATGTGAGCAGAATCAGCAGAGAAGGAATAAATCAACAAGTTGGAGACCTGGATACAATATCTGAGAGCCTGAAACCTGATGGAGTGCAGCTCTTCCTACTTGATTTTCTATTTTATTCTTCCTTTTAAAATTCATGTGGTGAAAGTGTGAGGTGATAAAAGGCCAAGTATCTGCACTTCAGCCACTTGCAATGAATACAAGTGAAAAATACAGTATTATTGGAAAATCAGAAATATCAAAGAAGTGTGACAGAAGCATGAAATGCTAAGACCAAGGAGCTTATTCTTCTTTTCCCATTGCACTATAGAGACATTTGCTGTCTCAATAGACATCCTATTTTTAGTGCCACTCCTTGAAATGGAAAGGTCAATTGGAGGGGAAAAAACAACAGACCACCAAAAAAACCCCCACCACAAACAATTTTGTGATTTCAGAAGCACTGTCAGCAAAAAAAGAAACAAGATCTCTCTTTTTTCACCTTCTTCTTCCTGTAAAGCAAAGTTGAGATTAATTTAAGGAGGTGCTAAGCATCATCCACAAGTGTCCAACAAGGCAGGAACAGAAGAGGGCATCCATCAGTTCTTCTCATGCAATTGACAGCAGGACAAGTGGGAGAAGAATTAGGTATCAGAAAAATGAAAGTCTTGTTAACAGTAAGAGTGGTGAAGTCCCAGAACAGGCTGTCTAGGGAAGATGAGAAATCAATATCCAAGGTTTAAAAAGAGGTTAGACAGACTGTCAGCTTCTGGAGGTGAGACAGGTACACTTGATCTCACCTAAGAGCCTGGCAACACACTAACTTATCTCCCAAGGTCTTTCCCACATCAGCATTTTTGGGATTTTTTTAATGATTCAAGCAATTTGTCTCACTTATGGAATAATTTCGTATATGAAAGAACATATTCAATACCAGTGCTGGCATATGCTAACTGATTCTTACCCTCCTCCATCTCTTTTCTAAATAGAAGCCACTGAATTCAGTGAGAAATTAAATTTATTCATTTTTACCCCTCTTACTTTGTTTGGTTTTCCTGTCCAAGGCCTCCATGCTCTGGGTTTTCATATCCTTCAGCTTCTTTTCCCTCAAAAACTTTTAGGAAGAACAAAATATTCTGTGATTTTTCTCTAAGGTTAGTAAACAACTCACCATTTTTGTAAATCATAAGGTGATGTTTTGATCTTGTCCTTCCTTTAAGCGCACAGGGTGCCCTCAGGTCTGTGTGAATTGATACCAAGCATCTGTTTGCTGCAGAGGAGAAGAATCCACCTGCACCACGAGCCCCTGCTGCTCTGAACTAACAGGAATCTCTTCTGACTTTCAGAAATTGGACTGGATGATGTTAAAAGGTCTTTTCCAACCTCAATGGTTCTAAACTAATCTAGTAAAACTGTTCCAAACCTGCTCTCTGAAATATCTCCAACTGCAGGACAATCCTCCTAAACAGGACACTTGACAATACTGCTCTCCCACAAGATGAAGTTCTGTTTTTACTTGTAGTCTGGGAAGTGATTTTTGGATTACGGAAGGACTTTGCATTGCAAACCAAATCAAAGTATCAGCATTTGCCAAAAAAATACTGACTCTGGGACCTGCAAGCAGAAAAAACACAAAACATCTTTTGTGTTGCAAATATCAGCAGATCTTGGCTCAAGCACCTGAGCAGAAAATTTCTGCTAAAAAGAGGGTTTGGACAAATGCCCCCAGTTTGGTGACCTTACAGCACCTCCCAGGGAGCCCAGGCTTGCAGGTGCTTTGGGAGGCTCTGCAGTGCAGGCTGGCTCAGATTTGCACTGCGGACCAGATTCCCTCAAAACAGAAATTTCAACTTCAAATCCAGTGCTGATTGAAAAGATTGGAGTTTACTGGTGCTTCAGAAATAGAATGCAAACTCCTATTTTTCCCCAAACCAGCCAAACACACACACTTCAGGCAAGGAACATTACCAGGACCATTTCTGCTGTGATGGGGGTGTACTGAGGAAAAAACTGATCTACTTTTCCCAGAACTGCCCATTTCTCACAGATTGAAATCACTAGGTGACATTTTTAATCAGTATTTCTAGATGGTATTGCTAAAATGAGAACATTAGCAAGCTCATTTAAATTTGCAAACTAAACCCATTTGAACATTACTTGAGCACGAGAAAGTGGCAAAGGCACACGAAGTTAAAAGACTGTGAAGAACAAAAAGCTCCTGGGCACTTCACTACCCTCCCTAAGCTCCAATTTCTCCCATCTCATTAGAGAACACCAAGGAATAACTCTTTCCATCCAAATCAAATAAAATTTCAGATTTAAATCTCTCCTGTGTAGAGCAAGTACTCTTGGTGCAAAATTAAAGAGAAGTTTGCTTTTGGGATTAGAAAGTCTCACATTTTGGAGGGGACAATGGGACATTGTCCACACACAAAAAAAAAAATCACACCTTATTTCCAGATAAGCTGGTTAATTTACAAAGAAAAATCACACAGCATTCCCTGTTGTTTCTAAAGCTTTGTAAAATTACATTTTATTCCAGTCAGAGTACAAAAGGATGCAAGACAGGAACGAGGCTGAGGGTGTGACAGTCCAAACTCATCTCACTGCAGATGATCTTGAACTCTGAACAGAACACCTGTACCCTCTAGAAATGTTGCATTCTCAGCCTTTTAAGAAAGGAAAAAAGAAACACAATGGGACAGATGTGGGAAATCTGCTACATTGCAACCATTTGTAGCCTGCATTTCCCCCAGATACATATCTTATTTTTAAGCAGATATTCCTAATTAAGCAGAGCACTTGGTTATCACCAGGTGAGCGACTTGCAGAGTCAGGTTATCAACACCATCAAATAACAGAAGCAACCGAGGATATTGATCCAGAATTAGAAGGCCATCACAAACTGCAAGGTCCCAGGAACAATTAGGGCACAGGAGGAAGGATGGAAGGCACCAGGAGCACAGCTCCTGCATCTGAATGAGCACTCAGTGTGACCCTGTTCCTGGGGAGGTGGCAGGGTCTGAGATGGGTTATTTACACCTCCCAAGCACACAGTGAGACCCACTGTGTTCTGCAGGTGTGTTCTCATGGCCCTTCCACAAACAATCCACCTGGAATGGTGTGGAAGGAGAATTAAACACAAGTCCTGAGCACTGCAGGTCAATTGCTGTGCTACCAGGTCAATATTCCATTCTGGAAATGTCATTCCAGGCAAATAAGATACTGCATAAATTGCCCAAGTTTTAAAGAAGCCTAAAAATATGCAAAAAATCATATTTTTGGATTCATTGTGTCTGTCAATCATAAAAAACAAAGCTTTAGGATAAGGGGGTCCTGAACTATTTGTGTGTTTGCCTTAACATCTGTTAGCTTATGGGGCACAGTGCAGCAATTGGCTAAAAATCTGAGTACCTCTGGTCATTTGGGGAAAAAGGCAGGCTAAAGTAGCACTGCCACATCCCCATGGCACTGTTAGGGACAAGCCCCTCAGGGACAGCACCATGGTGCTCTAACACTGCTCTGTGTTCTGGAAAGGATCAAGGATCCTGCACTTGTTTGACAGCACAGACATGCCCATAACTCAGCCTGCACTCTCAGTCCACCCATCAAATAAAATAATATTTTCCATATCTTCAATAATTTTCTTTCCACAGTCTCAGGGTGACATATAGACGTTGGTGAGAGCTTGGCAATAAATCGAAGAGGCAGGTAAATATTAGCAATTATTTGCAAACATTGAGACTGAAGCACTGAGGAGTCTCTGGTCAGAAAATCAAGCTCTTCTGTCCTTCAGCCCTTCACTTTTATACATCAAAGAGTTACAATGCAAACAGACAGTGCCAGAAAGCAGGCTCTGAAGCTCAGCTAAACGCTCCTTGAAACTTAAAATGAAAAGCTCGCCAGTCTTACGTTGTTTCTGCTAAGCAATGCATGCTGTGGTGCTGGCTCACGGGTGAAACAAATTGCTGTTCTAAGTCTATTAAAAAGGGAAAAAAAAGGCCACCATATGGTGCTGACTGCAGTAGCTCTTAGCAGGTGAAACACATCCAGAGCTCTAGCTACCATACTTAATTATTGTGACAAATTCAGTCATTCGAGGTGGGGATTTCTTTGTTTGGGTTTATTTTTTATTGTTATTGTTGTTATTTTTAAATAGGCTAATGTGCTATTCCCACCCTGAAAATAATACTGGGGAGAAGAGGCTAAAGGAGAGGAGGAGAAACCCCACATCCCACACAGGTATTTGTGTCAGCCAGAAGCAGGAAGTGGTTCAAGCACAGTTTGGGACACTGAAGGCATCACACTGATGGAGAAGGATGCAGAGTAGAAGGGAGTTTCCCACAGAGCATCCTTGAACTCCCTCATGAGAATCTAATGAAGAAACAGCAGCACTGACACTCCACCCAACACATCTCCACTGAAGGAGATGGTGAAGCCACACAGACCTGTCCAGACCCCTGACACTCTGCTTACACCCCATGAGAACAATATAGAAAAATATATATATTTACAGAAGTACTTAAAGAAGATGGGTTTGAGCTTAATACACCCGAGATTATGCAAGAAGCACAGGCACAATATCTGTCCTTTCATGTGAAAGTGTGCCAAAAGATTCTGGGAATGGCTTCAGCATGGCTGTTATCTGACCGAGTCCCTGATGTCTGCTATGCACAAAGGAATAGTCCGGAGAGAGGGATTCCAAGGAGTACCTTAAATACAAACAAGCCTCCAGACCAAGTGGCTCAGAAATCAATTAGCACCATGCATAGACGAGGCACATTTCCAAGTTATTTGGTGTTTAGTGTAAAGTTTCACAGGATACTGCTGGGATGCTCCACAGCAGCACCTGCTCTTCTATTCCCCTCGCTGCAGTTGAGCATTGCACACTCCATGTGAGACTCACATTCACAAGAATTAGATTAAGTTATTCCAACCATCTGACTTCTTCCTTTAATAACCTGTGTTATGAAGAGTCAAAGACATCATTTTGCTCAACAGAAGTCCATGTGCAGCTTCCCCAGTTCTCCATGCCCTGGATCATATACATGTATGCTCACAAAACATTTATCTAATTCAAGCCCCTCTCCAATCCAAATAATTAAAAAGTCCCAATGAAAGACCCAGAGGCTTGATTCACTTCTAATTTTCCCCCCAGGATAAAAACTTCAGGTGAATTCAGCTGTTTATATTCAACATGAGCTGAGCCCCTGAGGTTCCCACAGCCCTACAGAGTAGTTGCCTTGATCATTTCATTCCTACAAATTGTACATTAATTTATTAACATCATCCTAAATCCAAACTCTTTAACATCTTGCAAAGGGGATACACACACGCCCCCACATCTACACAAAAATTTGGAGCAGTGATTAAGTGATTTCCTTTCCCTTCTAAAAGCACTAATTTAAAATAGAACTTTCACTAGCAGGAACAGCTAAGAACTTACCCACATCCAAACCTAGAGTTTGCATAATTTTACTACATTATTTAAAAAATTCTTTCATTACCAGGGGTTGGTTTTTTTGCTTCCCTTCATAAGATCCTACTTAAAATCTTGAGGGGAAAAACCTTTCTGCAGTCCTTCCATGCTCTCACTAATTTTCTCAAAAAGCCTACAGTAATTTCCCTGAATAGCTTCTGAAATGAATGCAATAAAACAGCTTCTCTCACTGGAACTGTCTTATTTGTGGGTGAGTCAAAGGATCAACTCATCACAGAGCTTATTTGGGAAAAAAAATCCAAAAATAAAACGCCCAAGCAAAAATACAAAGTTTGTCATTTAAAATTCATAAATATACATTTAAATTCATAAATATACATTTTAAATCCATAAATAAACATTTTAGATTCATAAATACACATTTTAAAGTGTGCATATCCTGAGTTGCAGGCGCCTTTCCATGAGTTGGAAATTCCCCAAAAACCAACTCTGGATGCAGCCACAGCAGTTCCTCCTCATTGAGAAAAGCGAGCTTGAGCAGGGAAAATTCAAAAAGCACGGAATACAAGCTGGACAGAAATAGCAGCTGATGTGGAGGGCAGCCCAGGGCTCCTGGAAAGGTCAGCACAGGCTGGGCAGAGCAGCAGTGAGAGCTCAGAGCACGCAGAGCACAGCTGGGCAGGCTCAGGAGCCAAACTGCAGCGCCCACTGGCCCAGCCACCTTTCCTTGCTAGAGCCACATCCAGCATAGTCCCAGGTGACAAAGCCCTGGTGACAAATAGAATTGACCAGTACCTGAAAGCAGGACAGTGTTGATAAAGGTTGTTCTGCTACATTGATTCTATTGCAGAATAATCCAGATTATGAGCTCCTTTACTTTTACACCTCTGTTGGAGGGATTTTGAACTTTGTGTGCTTTCTGGCACTGACCCCCAGGAGAACACTGCTGTGGACTTGAGGCCTTGGAGAAAGCTTCCAAATTTGAGTGATGGAGTTAGAATCACTGGTGTGTAGTTTGAATAGAAATGTGTGATTTCACATGGTGAAGGGTTTGGAATTTAGGGTTTTTAGAATCTAGTAATAGGTATGGGACAAGATTGAGGTTCTTGGGAGTCATCCCTTTCTCCTTTTTGTTCCTTCTTCCTAGTTTCAGGAAGTAGCTTTTGGTTGGATAGTGCTGTGCTGAGGGTCTCAGATGTTTGGTTATTGGGTCAAAAGTATAAATAATATAAATGTTTATTATTATAGTTTTTTATTGGACTGTTTCACTTTAAAAGACCTTGTAACAAGCTGGATTCATCTCTATTTTGCTCACTTTTAGCTGGCAGCTAGAAGTGTTGCAGAACTCTCTGTATTTTAGATAAGATTTAATAAACAACCAAGCCCAAATGAGAAATTTCTTCTTTGTGTTTTAATCCTGCCTCTGAGTGAAGGCAGAAGAAAATGAAGACAAGGCACTAATAAAGTGGTGCAACTAACCCATTACACATCTCAACAAATTAAATTCCAATATTGGCCAAACTACTTAGCATAGCTGCGTTTGGTATGGTAAACAAATGGTTTGAATCAAATTTGAATTCCCAAACCAGCTTAGCTGTTAATGTATTATGGGCACATATTTTAAATCACTAATTCCATTGAACACCAAACAAGGTTCTAGAAGAACTGCTCATTCTTAGGTGCACAGGCTGATAAATTATCATGAACTTGTGAAAGGCAGCTGAAGTTCTGTGATAAATCAGTGTCATCACCTGGTCACCGACACCCAGAGGGGACAGTAACAGAATCAAGGTGTCATCTCCACACCTCTGCAGTGTGATGATGTGTGACATGCTTTGCTCCTCAGGGCTCTCTCACCACAACCTTTCCCATAACCTTCCCCCAGCACAGAGCATTGGGGATAAAACCAGCACGTGTGTTTGCTCTGTGCTGCACAAGAGAACAGAGGCCAAGCCTCAAAACAACAGAAATAAAACAAATGTGTTACTCAAGCCAGTAAAAGCAACACCTAAAGCAATTGTGGGATCAGACTGAATCCTACACACCTCTTTTAGAGCCAGCTGGTCTCCCCCACACCTCATAGCTGGGAAACAAGACTGAGAACTTCATCCTAAATTAAAATGTTTAGACAGCTCGGAAAATTATTAACTACCACTCCATCTTTACTATAAAGGACAGAACCTTGGACTCTTTGACCACAAACAACTCAGTCTCTAAGAATTTACTACAGGAAATGCATTCTTGAATCAGATCCGAGCATGGCTCAGAATCTCAGCTCTCTTTGTTCCTGGATGCTGCAAGGATGAATCTGGGCAGAGGGGGGATGTTATGAGCAAGCTGGCTCTACTGATTTCTAGTAAATACCATAAAAAAACACTTGACCATAATCTATGAATTGGATATAAAGAGAGAAAATAACTCTTACAGAAATTAGTGCTTTCAAAGTGCTTCATGAGCATCAAATGGGAGAAAACATTTATGAATTTTTCCATCATGGTGTGGAGCATCGTGTCAGGCAGGATCAACCCCATAAAATTATTTTGTGACAATACATGTAAATGGTTTTAACATTCTCAGTCCCTCCAAAATGAGAGCAAAGACTACCCAAGCCATCTGAGAGTTCAGAATTGGAATAGGGTCTTTGAAGAGATTATTTGCAGACTAATCATATATTTTCTCATGGAAGCATTCAACAATTTGAAGTGCATATTCACATAGCACATTTTGCCTTCCACAATTACCTCTGAAAGAGCCACTGAAAAATTATACACTGCGTACACTAGAATATATCTAAATGATATGCATGTCTAACAGAAATAGATTATTTTCAAGGGGTCCTAAACCCAGCTTTTCCATTTGTTCATGCAACTGCATGCAATAATTTATGTATAATAATCTCTGCCTTTCAGTCAGATACACACAAGTGGTGGGCCTTTCTGCTTGCTCACTTTTGCATCTTTATATTTAAAAATTTAAAATAAATAGATTTTTGAAGGTATTAATTTGGGCTTTTTTAAAAAATCACACTCATGTGCATGTGTGCACACACTACCAGCTTGTTCAGGACTCAAAGATCAGTCCTGCAAATCCTGCTGAAAGTGATAAAAAGAAACCAAGAAACCAAGTTACAGTAACACTGGTGTGATACTTAGATCCACCCAAAAGAAAAACCTAGTTGCCATCACAGGAAATTTTCCTGACGGCATGTTAAAAAAACATCCTGCTTCAGCTAAAAGGGTTTCAATTCCCTGCAGCCCTACCTGGTACAAGGAGCCTGAGAGAGAGCTGCACCAAACCAACCCCAGGAACCACAGGTGACCCCAGGACAGGCTGAGGGAGAGGCAAGACAGATTTTGATTTCATCTGACTTCATGGATTTATTAATTTCCAGTCCTATCCAAGACAAAACAGCTAAACAGAAAATATACACAGAGATGAAGCAGTTTTAACAAGTCTGGTGTATTTATATACAGGCTACAACCCCTAAAACTACAGCAGTGCTGTGGGATGGGTAGGAGAAAGCCACCTACAATTCCTTAT
Source organism: Sialia sialis (assembly GCA_009812075.1). Classification (NCBI taxonomy): domain Eukaryota; kingdom Metazoa; phylum Chordata; class Aves; order Passeriformes; family Turdidae; genus Sialia; species Sialia sialis. The sequence goes on along the minus strand of VRYO01002482.1, from coordinate 9,639,395 downwards.
CCAAGTTTTCTTTCCACACTTCTGTTTCCATTCCTATTCAAAGTGGCCAGCTGTACAGAACTAAGCAGAAAAACCATGACTTTCTTTACATTTCAGTGCCCCAGTGTCCCAGGAGGGAGCAGTGTCACCTCCTGTCCCCCACAGAGACCCTGCCTGTTCCCCCAGACACCACTGACCCAGTCCTGAACACAGACCACCTGAATCACAGAATGCAGCTACCTTTAATACTCTTCCTAACACAAAGAAATTAGATTAATCCCACAATCAAAGTCCATGTTCAAAAAGCCAAGGCTTTTCTCCAATAATAAGCTGGTACCTGTAAAACCACATGGAACAATAATGCCAGGTTTACTTTTCTTCTGTTCTTTTTCATAGAGATGGGAGCAAAATCTCCCTTCAATGCCTCATTCATGGAGCATCCTTGATCCTTGGGTTCTTACTGAAGCAACTGACTTTTGGATGCAACAAAGGCAGACTTTCCAAATTAGCTTTTAGTAACTCATAAAAAAAATAAGTAAAAAATTTAAAAAATTTACAAACCCACAAACAAACAGAAATCCCCCTAACTCACAGCATCTTCAAAATTTTCTTTGTCTGTGTGAGGAGTGCATTAGATCAGATAAGGGATATTAAATGGCCTTTAAGGCTGACAGCAAAGAGCAGCTCTAATGGGAGTCCCAAATTGCGCTGCCAGCAATCCAGTGTACTTACAAAACAGCAACATCAAGATGCCAGAACACTGCCATGACCTATATTTCCTGCAAACCAATCTTCTTCTTTGTAGGGTGGATGGAAAGAATCCAAGTGCTATGTGAGTTTCTTTTCTTTCTGCTGGAACTATGCCTTATCATGCACATTTTTCCTACACACAACTTTTCTGTGCCCTACAGCTTTTAAAGCAGGAATTATCTACAGTCTATTTATTTATTATAAACAGTAAATACTGCAAAATCGTGTTTAGGCCACAATTATCAGGTGAGACCAGAATTCTTTGTATCTCATTTCCACACTTTTTAAAGACACCAAACCCCTTAAAGGGAAATCTTAACAGAAGAAGAGTGTTACAGAGGGATACAGGTCACACATTCTAAGGAATTTCTGTGGATTCATTATGGATTATGCCAAAATTTCCAACATTCATATTTATCAGAGTGAGGGATTTATTCTTTTGCTTATTCCCATGCCATGGGGGAAATTTAAGGAGAACATTAAAATCAAGACAACATTTCTAGAAGAAAGGAGTATCTGTCCAATTTCTTTGATCCCCCACTGCCTTGTGATACCCCAATAAATTCCATTTTTGCCTCCAATGGAGGAAATTTGCTCATTTGCTATACACACTCTGCTCAGAGTAATCAACCAAACACCTGAAAGGATTCATGATAAGCCAGTTTTCACCACCCTACCCCCCTTACAGCTCTCCTTGCCAAATGCAAACTCTCCCTAAGGCAGGGAAATTTGGAAAGAGAACACCTGATGCAGCTTTTATTCCAGAATTGTCTCACGTGTGTTGAGTGTCAGAAAGAGCCATGTTGTGCCACAGCACCCACTTGTCTCAGGAAAATTGAAATCACTCGGTGTCTAACACTTTGAATGATTTCCCAACTTCTCACTTGCCCCATCTGCTCCTCTCAGCTCAGTTTGATTTGTTTGAGCCTTTGTGTCTGCAGTGGCACCAACAAAACTGCAGCATCACTGCAAGCTCCTCTGCTATGGAGCAGTGCCAAGGCTCTCAGATTCAGCCTCCTCCAAGAGAGAAAAGCATCAAAAAAATAAGATTTCTGCCTCATTCTGTTGTCTCTCCCATCCTCCAACAGAATCACAAGCAGCTCTCCTTCTCCAATGCTGAGCTCTGAAATAATATCCCACCTACAAATAACCAGCATTACAATTACAAATCAGGTGTCCACAGAATACAGCAAAGCACATTGATGCCACATCTCAGCCTCAATTTTACTTTATTAGTTGCCTCAGTTAGCTAAGGAATTAAGGAAAAATTACTTGAGTTTATGTAGGATTTTCTTTCTGTGCTGTTAGAATGGTACTTAGAGAGCTACAAAGCAAAAGTACCACCTTTCCAGAAACTGGGATTCTGAAATCAGATGTAGAACTTTGATTTGTTAAAAAAAAAAAAAAAAATAGGAGATATACAACATGAAAGGGGATTTTTGGTTAAGATAGTGCATAAGGTGGGCAATCACAGTGCTGTCCCTGAACTGCAATGGAATCTGGATGCACCCACCAAAGGTTTTAAAAAGGTTTTAAATGTGATGGGAAAAAATACATGGGAAAAACATCCCATAAAAACAACTACATGTAAAAAAAGCCACAATCAGTCCATACAAGTGACCATTAAAAAAGACTCAACTCAGACTGAGCAGAATCTTAACAAAAGAAAGTAAAAAACCCCAGACACACACTTGTTCATCTTCCCACAGACTTAGAGTCAGGACTAGTGAGGGCCCACTGAGATGCAGATGTAGCTGTGAGAAGGGAATCCCTCCCTTGGGAGCTGCCAAGGACTGAATACATCATTTTGTACAGAGAAAAACAACTGATGGGGAGCAGCACTCAGAGCTCACACCCTGACCTGTGTTTGTCACTATGAGGACCAAGCTGATCAGAGCTCAGAACTCCAAGACAGTGATCCCAAGTTGCCTTAGGTTTACTCAAAAGAAGGTCTCTTCTCAGTGAAAAAATATTTAAACCTCTCCAAAAGCTTGATGTTCACTTCTTGGAGTGCAGAATACCAACAGCACCAGTGGCTTAGCCTGGTATTTGTTAGAGATGCTCAGGATGGATCAGGTAACCAGGAATTTCTGCTTTTCTTGGGAAAGAACACATTGAGGCAGCAACACACACAACCCCTGACACCACCCTGCTGGATCACTTAGCTGGAATTCCTCACAGTGCTCTCAATGGGATATTTTTTCCCCAGTGCTCATTCCCTTCTCGTAAAACCCAGCTCCAACTTCCAAAGATGTATGGCTGTAACATTTTCAAAGAGAAGTCACTGAACATGCTGCCACTGCAGCAAACCGAGCAGCCAGTCACAAAGCGGGGCTGGTCCTGAATTTGGGAACGGTGTTCAGCAGTCATTGGGAAGTAAATGAAGCAGAAAGTGAGTTAGCCAGGCAACTGCAGGGCTGGGAGCACAGTCAGGTGTGGGAACTGCAGGGGAAGCAAAAGAGAGCAGGACCAGAGAGCCAGCATTGACATCTGCAAGGTAAAATATTATGTTTGCAACTAGAAGAGAAATGTCCCTGTTGCATGAGCTGCTCCTGTGGAGGTCTTTGGTACAGCAGTGAGTGTGTGTCCATACTGCTTCTCCAGTAAACAGGGAAAATAAATCAGGATACACATCAAATTAACTTAAATGGAACATTTTTCTTCACAGATCACAGTTTCTCCCATCTCTATATGCTGACTGATAAAAAATGCTATTCCATTCCCTAGTTTGTATTTTGGAAGTCAGGGTTCTGTGATGTCCTTGCCACTCTTAGCCATGAGGTACAGCCTGACCCCAGTGAGAAATCTTGCTGGGTTACTGCTTGGTTCCACAACACCCTGGAAGAAAAGCTGCCAGCCAAGTGTCTCCAGCCAAATGCAAAATACATTATTAATGAAATTAGAAAGAGGAACCTTTTTGTATGCTTCTTTTATTAAATAATTACAAGCGACTCTGTTGCACAATTACAGCATCTGAACTTTGCTTTTTAAATGTTGCTATGTGTAATCTCCATTGTATATTTGCACTTGAAATTGTAATCTGAAGGCAACAGAGTCTGTAGTAAGTAGAATTATTAATAAACTCTATTCCAGGTCCTAGCACTAAGAAACATACCCTAGGGCCCTGCATAAGGTGACATTCTTACTTTAATATTAAGATTAATATCACATTTCTTCAAGACTTGTTTACAAAATGTTACCAAAACAGACAAGTGCTTCCACAGAAAAACAACCTGTTTCAAAGACAACCATTTAGAATTAAAACTACTTCCTCAGCCTCCAGAATTAGATAGAATTGGGCAAACCATCACCTACAGGAACAGCAGTGATGTTCAGCCCAGATCATTTCTCCAGAGGGGAGGAATTCCTGGTGGCCTGTGGTTGGGCACGAGATAACCTGAGCTTGTGCAAAGTAACCTGAGAAGGAAAGAGGCAGAATTGCAAAGAAAATAAAGAAAATGCCTGGTCAGACATATCACCATCACCAAGGAAGGGTTCTGAGCTGCTCATGGAATTGCTAATGGGGCACGTGGCCTCCCATGTCTCAGCAACCTGTGCAAATCTGGCTCAAGCTGATAATGATCAAACCTAATTACAATCTGACAGCCCTCAGTGGCTTATACAGTGCTTAAGATTTTATCACAATTCTCATGATATTTAGTGTTCTTCTTAAGCCCTAATTCCTCATGTCAAGCAATTACCCAAGGTTCTTCACTTCCAATAAAAATGGAGTTTCCATTCAGTGAGCTTGGAACAAAGCTTCAAGCATGACCTAAATGGTCTCTAAACATTTTTATTTTTTTTTTAAATATATAAATTAAAATTCTGCTGGGTCCCTTTACAAGCTTTAGACACGGGTGCAGATTGTTACAGACATTTCCAACACAAGTACTGGGTGAGAACAAGCAGTTCCAGCAGAGAAATGATTACCCTGTCAAACACCAAGGGTAGAGCACCTATCACTGAATAAGGGAAATAACAGGCCTTAAACCAAAGTCACTGCTTAAAACTACAGCAAAATAAATCACCTGCACAATAATTCCGTTTTCTACACCTTTGAAACACTGGGTGCCTTGCTAGAAGATAACACCTCTCCTCCAACACTGCTGCCTGTCTCTTAGAAGCAGCTTCTGCAGTGTCCCACACTCAAACAGCTTTGACTCAAGAGAAACCTGGGTGACAGCAGGGGAGAGATGAACTGCTCCACACTGCCTTTTGGCTGAGTTCTTCCTCTCTGTCTAAGAAATCCCTTCTGGCTGGGAGCAGAGGGCCAGCTGGCCCCATGTGCAGCAACCTTGGCTCCCTGGCTGGCACAAGAGCACACACATCTTGAGATAATTCACCAGAACACATCTGTGAGCCTGCCACCTCTATGCCACAAGCAGTGTCACCCCCAGTCTGGGTCCTCAGTTCCACCACAAACTCTTCCAGAAGATTTGTTGGTCAGGTTTTAGCACCCTCAACATCCTTTCCTGCACAACATCACCTGTGTGAGGTGTCCTGCCTGTGTCTGCTGCCTGCTCACACTGTGACACCCTTCGCTTCATTAAATGGAAAAGACAATTCCTTGCTCAGCTCTCCAGAGGGGTTTAATAATTCTCTATCAGAAAGTCCTCTCTTTCCTGGTCTAACCTTCTCCTGTTCCTCTCTTATGCTGGGTTGACATGAAAGCTTTGCCTAGCTCAATTGCACCCAGAAAATAGACATTCAACTACAAATCTCTCATTTTTATTTCTACAAAAACAGTTCTTGCCTTCATAATTACTTGTACAACCCAAACCCACCACTGCAGTCCAGAAACTTTAACAGTCGAGAAAATTTACCTACCTACTCCATTTTTCTTCCAGATTATACTTAGAAGACACAACTGTAGACAATTCAAATGACATAGCTCAGAAGGCAAATTAGATATACATGACTTGTAAATTGAGATGTCCCTGGCCTTGGACCAGGGAAACCTCTAAGTCCATCACATCAAACCAGCAGGCAAGAATTTTGATAATGCAATGAGAAAGCTGGTAAAGCTTCAATCCCTGATCTGCTGCCACAGGCAAAAGGGTGAATATTCACTGCCATTCTTCTGTCTTCATTCTACCCATCTGAGACTTGATTCCTAAAGGAACCTCAAATCTGCATAATAAAAACTGAAACACTTCAGACACTGTGGATAGCTGATCTTTACAAAAAAACTATTTTATTTCAATAGTGTTCAAGAAATTCTGCACTGATATCCCACATATGTTAGGTTTTGTATGCACAGCAGGGATGCTCCAAGCCTTCCCTTTTTCTCATGGATTTCCATGGCTCTGACAAAAGTGATGTATTTGCTCTACTGAAGTGGGATTATGATTTGAGAAGGTGATGTCCTGATCCCATTTTTCCAAACTCTCAGTGAAAATTCACAATGACACATCCAGTAACTGCAGGACAACTGTTGGGAGGTCTTTTGTATGGAAAAGCTCTATGGAGCCCCTGTGATTTAACTGACCCCAGCACTGGCCATGGAGAGCCTGCTCTCAACCCTAACTCAGGCTTTACTCCACCTCTACACAGACCTCCAGTGGGCCAAAGCTTTTTCCACATGAAAAAATACTGAACTAATATAATTTAAAGCATGAATATAAGCTCATTTGAAAAGCTGCAAAGCCAAGTGAAGGCATGGTTATTTCAATAGTAAAGTTGCAAATCTCAGTTTAGCCTCAGCTTATTGAAGGCTTTTTAAAATTAAATCTATATAAACCAGTTCTAATCTCAAAGATGTTTCTGATAAGGACCTGTACTGGCTTAAGTGAGTAGGGAAAAATAAATCAATTGAAAGTGAGACTTGTTCAGTGATAATGCACATCTCAAAACTGGAGGGACTTTGGTCTACTGACAGTAATCACACACTTTAACACAAGCCCAACATCATCCCTTCATTCACAAGACAAATAAAATTTCATGTTGGAAAACAGTAATGACAACAGTTAATATTTTCAGTAATAAGTTATCCTCACAGAGAGCACTTGACCTTCATTGTAATTTCCACACAGCTTGCAGTAAACCACCTGAGTGTGTATAAAATGTAATGAATAAAGAAATATTAAAAACGATGGAATGCTATTAAAGTAGGTCACAACTCAAACAGCACAATTACTGAAAAAACAATGTTTGAAACTACATCACTCCCAATCCTTCTCACACTGGATGAGCTACTCTATAATTTATTTTGCCTAACAACAGCTTCTGTCCACATTGCCTCTCTTTATCCCCAAAGACTCTATTAATGCAGCCCACTGTGCCATATGACAGCACAATGCCCACATGAGGCATGAAATGTCACAGATCACAGCTTTACACCTGGCCAACGTAATATATTCATCAAATTCTTTCATGTAGTGGAAACATTTGTTGTGATTTTGTGGGTCATGCTACAAGAGGCAGATGGAATGGGCACTTTATTAACATAGGGGGTCCCTGAGCACATTCACTTTGTTTGTGAGGAACAAAACCCAGCCTTACACAGCTATCTAAGAAGCCATGGACCATTGTCCAAGACATTGTTATTTTAAAAGATGAGGAAAAGTGGCTTGCTCTGAGGCTTTTGGACAATGGTTATGATTCCTTCTGACCCTTAATATTATATTCCAAATAGTCTGAACATTCCTGAACAGCTCAGAGTTGGGCTGCTGATTCACATCCTGAGAGGAGATGAACATAATTAAGATCCACCTGTAAATTAAAGCAAGTCTGACAGTAGCAGAGTGGTGAGACTCACCCCAGCACTCAGCCCTGGGAAATCCCACTAATTCTGTAGGAAATGCACCACAGAGGGTTGGAGTGGACAGCTCTTCAATTTTAACCAGAGATTCAGGATGAGTGGATGTAGATATTGGTTTTACCCATCATTCCATAGACCACAAAACAACCTAAACTGTACACAAAGACACAAAAATGTAGATAGAAAAGTCCTGGGATACAAAATGGATCACTGGATACATTATGAATATTTTGAGCTATTTTGAAACAGCATTTTAGGTTATTGACATTGATGTTACCATGAAGAGTTATGGGGAAAATTCCTATATAAACAGCAAAAATCTTTGCTACAAGAAGAGTGTTAATCCTGTTATATTTTAATTATGTGTGTTGCACATGAGTATCAGTGGCATGTGTGGGTTAGAAGCACAGCCTACCTATATTGGATCTTGCAGGAAAACAAAATCTCAGGACAGGTTTTCCAGTAGAAAAAGAAAGTGGGGGGGAAATATATCTACTACTACATTGCTCTTTTTGTTAACAAAATTATACAGTAAAGTCTGGATGCATATCTAATTTTATCTCCCAGCATCTGCCACTGCTTCATGACCTCTAAGATAGTCTGCAAGCATATTGATAAACAGATTAAAAGGTAACTCAATGGATACAGAGAAATCCTCTGAGTTCCCAGAATGAAATTTGACTGAATCACACCAAACACATCACCCCTGAACCTCCAAAAGAAGTGGAAGCCCCTTTTTCCCTCGAGAAGCAAACTGCCATCCTACTGTTTTCCTTGCCTGAATACCAAAAAGCACTAATATAAAAACACATTTGTAACCAGACACTGATTTTTCACAGAGAAGAAGTGCCTGTTTGCTTGTTTGCTTCGGAAAGGATTCAAGTTTAGATAGCTAAACGGAAAATCGTGATTATAGAGAAGAAAATATTTTATGCATCAACTCCTTTCTCCTGGAATGCCAGTTTCAATAAGATTTATCACATTTGCTATTGACAGATGATTCTTCTATCCTGTAGTTCTCATAAAACAGGGAAGAGACCCAGCAGCCTGGTGTTTGGGGAAGGAGGGAAATATGCCCATGGCAGGGGGTTGGAATGAGATGATCTTCAACCTCCCTCCCAAGCCAAACCATTCTGTGATTCTGTGCCATGGCCAGTTGAACTGTAGAGAATCTTCTCCACGTGAAGACCTTTGAAATCGGAATTGGGCTTTGATGTGCAATGCTGAGTATTGGGATTTCCTTCTGACTTAGCAGCTCAGGGTGAAGAAAACCCATGGCCAGGCAGGATTGCCAGGCAGATGTGCCCAGAGAGCCCTGACCTTGTGAGAGCAAAGCAGATTGACTAAAGCTACTCCTCTTGAAGGAAGGCAAAGCGTTCACTTCATCCTCATGCAGAAGTGAAAGCTCAGGCTTTCAAATGAGATGTAAAATAGAGCCCTGACCATTCATCGTCATTAAAGACCCCTTGAAAATTCCCACAAGAGCAAAAATGTTAACTAACATGTCCTGGCCAATATCCAACTCAGATAATTGCATTCTGCTTCCTAAATTCCCCTTGCAGTTTCAATTGGATTAGTTTTTCTTCATTTCTCTTCCCTAAACCCCTCCTGCATAATGTTTCCAGCCTGGAATGGCTTCTGTATTCCACTCCAGAGGTGTGTGAATTATCAGTGCTGGGCAATCCCAACATACATTTTGGATATATTAGTCAGGGAAAACACTCTCTGAGCTGGAGTAATCCCCTCACCTCTCACTGAGGAGCATTTAACTTTACAAATGAGAAATCCCTCTGATGTCAGTAAAATTTTGTCTTTTGCCTTTTTTTCCTAAAATATTGCCCTGCAAGGGATGGTACCAAACCAGCCTCCTGCCAATTAGGAAAGTCCTTTGCTGGGCCATGTCCTCAGCTTGAGGAACCAGCTGCACTTGCTTTGACTTCAGTAGGGCTCTGCTACATTAAAACAGGAGTAAATATCCATACAGTGTTTTTTCACTAAGTCACTCATGTTTAAATGTTGGAAGAATCAAAGGAGTTGGCTGTTGGATGCATCAATCTGTGGTTATAGAAGAGGAATATCAGAATATTCTCATCCCTTTTAACTGGCTTGCAAATGCTATTTTAAAGGGAAGCTGGAGGTTCTTTAACTTGGCATACTGATGAAAAATGGAAGTGCTGTGAAATATGAATCTCCTGTTGTGTGTTATGTGTATTCTACTGTAAATACTCACAATAGTGTAGAGGCAAACTGAAAAGTCCTGACCCAGTGCATTTTATGAAACAGGAGGAGCAAAGGTGATTTATGTGCATAAAAGCAAAAACTGACAAGCCTTTGATTTTCTTGCAGAACAATCCCAAAATGATTGTCAAGACTGCTTAGGTTTTTTGCCCTCTGCACTTCCTATAATAGGACCATTTTATCCAACATGCTGTTTTATAGACACCGTGCATAGGGTCATTTCCACCTGCCATCCAGGTTACTCAAAAGAATCCTTCTCACTGCCCCTTCCAAGAGCTCTTAGCAGCAGCTGAGATTGGTTTGTTTTCACTTCCAGCCTGCTCCTGCATCTCTGGTTAATAAACCCACAAATACACCACTTACTCCTTCTTCAGAGCTCTGAAAGCAGAGGGACATCCTTTAAAATCCAAGAGAGCAATTGTAGACAGGCTGCAGTCAGAAAAATGGGGAACACAGGGAATACACCCATTCTGGAATTTTCTCCTGAATATCTGTGTGATCCTAACCCTCCTCCTTTTTCCTTTGTAGGAGGTGTCACTGTAAAGGGATCCCTATTGGTCAGCTCCATGCTGGGCTGGCTGCAACAACGTGCTTAATTCTCTTAACGAAGTGTGGATGGAACAGAGGAATAGGAAACCTCCAACAGCATCCCACTTCTACAGTAAACATGCCTAGTGAAGGGCATGGAATTGAATGAGGAAATTAGAGATATCAGAGGGTGAATACCAGGCACCAGCATGGCTGAGGATCACCTGATGAGCACAGACGGATCCGCAAAGGGATTTTAGGTCAGCATCAGATGGTTGAAGAAGCACAGACTGTATTCCTGATCTGCAGCACACACATGAGTTTGATAAGGGCAGACCTGACCACCAGAAATCACTGACACATTTCTTCTATCTACTGCCCTTCTGGGTACCAGCCTTGAGTCCAGCTCAGCTCCTTTTGCTGACATCCACATTGGAAATGACACTCATCCTCCACCACAGGCTCCTCTGTTCCCATGGTTTTGCTCCAGGGCTTGAGATGGGCTTGAGCTGGAGAACTTTGAGGTTTGCATCCTTATGATAAGTGGTGTCAAGATTATATGGCATTTACAGCAAGCACAGGATGGAGAGTTTAGTCTTCCCACTGAAATTGAACTTCAAAAGTGTATACTGTTCATCCATTGCCTTGGTTTCATGAGAAACCTAAAGAAAAGACTGGAGTAAAATGCCTCTTTCAGCCACTCCTTCCTTCCCACTTTGGTTTCTTTTTAAAAGAAAAAGGCACTCCACTGGGTGGAGTGGAAACATTTGCACTCCTGTGCTCTGAAACAGCCACTGCCATGACAATCAATAAAAATTAGCATGACTACAGAACTCCAGAAGCTTGGAATTAACGGGATCTAAAAATGGATGGACTTCCCTACTCTCCTCTCTGCATCTGGAGGAACCTTTCCAAAAACCTGACTGTAAACATTTTAATTCTCTGTCAGCTCTCTGGAGAATATCATTGCAGAGGCAAAATTACAGAGCAGTGGGTGCCACTCTGCAATGAGTGTCTGTCAGTCAAGCGGGCATCACCCCACTGTCACCCCCAGCACTCCCATCCTCCCATCCAGAAAAAAGGGTGCAGGGCATGGGGAGCTTGCTTGGAGCACTGCTTGAGTGATCAGCCAAAGCTGTAATCAGCCTGTCAGTGGCACGGTAGCTTAATTATTTATTAGTCTGTCTCCCCTCTCTGGTTCAAGCAGTTTATACACTTAATTCAATTTTAAGAGTTATGTGTTTGTTTACTAGAGTTAACAAAAACCAGTCATGAAGAGCTGTAGTTAAAGGGAAGTAACCAACCTGCTTGTCTTCTGCTCAAAATTAAATTTTTAGCACCAAATATTGGCATTAGAAGTTTAGTTCCATGTCTTCTTTTCACACCTGACAAGAGCACACCAGAGAATTGGGTGTGAAATCACTGAAGGATTGGTGCTGACCTGTGCTTTCAGCATGGCATCCCAAAAAAACCATCTAAAACCTAGTGGCGTTCCTCAGAGCAAGCCTTAATCAATCAATTTGCCAACACCATCAACCTCAGGAATCTTCTTTCCCTTTTATCTCTAGTCTTCCTTGCCTTCATTCCTTGCAGCATCAGAGAGAGTAAACCATGCACACAGAGAAGGATGGTATCATCTACCACTGCACTCTGCTTGGTCCAGGAAAGGTATTTAAGCTGGAGACCTCTCTGACAATTGAAGGCAGAAAATAGGAAGGGGAAAAAAAATATTAAAAAAAAAAAAAAGAAAAAAAGAAAAAAAAAGAAAAACCTGTTGCAAAAAAAAAATTCATCACAAATATAGCCCTGAGTTTGGAGCTTTGCTTCTTTTTGGGTTTAGATTTGCCACTCACATGAACATCTACAAGCAGTTTAACACCACAATTTAAAAAGCACAATCAATTCAGCCCAGATTCCTTAAATTCAAGATAATCACTTCCCACAGAACTACCCAAGTCTACTGAAACCTAACTGCAGCATTAGAGGGTTATTTGCTCCAAGGACCTTTTTAATATGGCTGTATTGTAACACTGCAGTGCAAGAGCCTCTCCAGCCATAAAAAGAAATTTAGCTCAGAACCACAACTTGTGGGCAATGAAAAACACATTTGCTTCAATTTGCCATCATTTAATAATAGCATTATTTAACAAGATGAGTTAAAACAACCAGCCAGAAGACACAGCAGTGCACTTCTTCTCACGAGACTCCGGGGGCACTGAAATAAAATTCATTCTGCAAACCAAACATTCAAAGCAACCAGCACCACTAGAAAGACCACATTTAAAAGGGAGAAAAACATTTAATGACTGACCAGAAAAAGAGAATCCCTCTCTAAATCCCCAGACATGCACATTTTACTTTGAAGCTGCTGTATATTTCACTGGCAAGGAAAATAATAGTCATCCTCTGGAAGTAACAGATTTGTCATTACACTTTCATTTCCATTCAAAATCAAGAACACACTGAATTTGCTCACATGGGGAAGCAGCTACCAAGATCTGGGTGTATTCTGTATCACATCACTAGTCAAACCCCATATATCCTCACATAATTATTTTCTTACAAGGTTATGCCTAATTGGCCACTAACCTCCCTGATTAATCATCTACACTACAAGAAGGCGTCGAGAAAAAGGCAGAAGGGCAACAAAATATTTATTCGGGCTGTAAATATTAAACCAGGAGGGGACAGCTGGTTCAAGTTGTCCCTTCCCGGCTGGCACGGAGAGGTGGATGGCGAGAAAACCCTGCTCGAGAGCCTCACACACACACATACACACACACAGAGAAATAGGAAAGGAAGCGGTGTCTCACGTTCATTCCCAGCACGGCTCGCAGATGCTCACTAGGGCTCTAAGTTGCCCGTGCCCGGCTCTGGAAGTGTTAAATCCCCGAAGCGCGGCTCCTCCGCCGCTCGCATCCCCGCTCGCCCGTCCCAGCCGCGCAGTGCTGGCCGGCAGGCGAGGCTGCACCGCGCTGCCCGAGCATCCCTCCCCGCCTCCTCTCGGGCTCCGCCGCGCCAGCGCCTCCCTCCCGGCGGAAAAACTTTGCGCTCAACTCGGCCGAGCTCCGCGGGGCGCCGGGACCCGCTCCGAGCACGGCGGCGGCTGCGGGAGCGGGGCGGCTCCCCCCGCACAGCCCCGCGCTCCCCGCCGCCTCCTCCTACCTGCAGCCGGCGCCGCTCCCCGCAGCGCCCCGCTCATCCTCATCCTCATCCTCCTCCTCCTCCTCTGGCGGGGGGCGGGATGCGCGCCCCGGTGGCTGCAGCCGCTGCTGCGCGGAGCCTGCGCGGGCGGAGGCGGCTCCGGGCCCGCGGTGCCAGCGCCGGTCCCCCCGCGCTACCGCATCCCCCCAATAGCGGCGAGCGGGAGCCCCCGCCCCGCCCGGGCCGCGGGCAGGGGGCGGCGCCCGGCGGGGACCCCCCTCCGGCAGCTCCCTCTCCATCCTCCCGCACTCGCCCCTTGCGAGGGGACGCGGCTTCCAACCCGCTGCCCTCCCGCTAAACCCCCCCGGCCCCCGGCAGCACCTGTCACCGTGGCCCGGCTGCCAGCTCTCCCTGTGCCCGTCCCTCCTGCAGGCGGCTGAGGAATCCCTTCCAGCGCTGGGGTGGCTGTGGCGGGGCCGTGGCTGTGCCATCGCTCCTGGCTTCATGGCCGGGGGTGCTGCAGGCACCTGCTGCCCGCGGGAAATGGGACAGCTGAGCCTCGGGCCGCGCTGGGCAGCAGCATCCCTGTCCAGCCGGGATCAGGCAGCAGCATCCCTGTCCAGCCGGGATCAGGCAATAGGCAGCACCTGGGGACATTCACGTGCGGGGACAGCGGAGCTTGGTCACTCACATCAGCGAAGGCACTGAGAGGCATTCTGGGCCCGGTGGGATGTGGCATCGCCCCTCCTTGCCATGCTGCCTTCTCTTCCTTGGGATCCTGCCTGGCTATCCCACAAGAGGTTTGTTCCTGGCTGTGCAGGAAGGTGTCTGCTCCTGATGCTTGAACACGGCCTTTGAAGGCAGAAATACTTTTGAGTGACAGCTTATAGCCACGGTAGATCCAACTTGCCCTGCTGCTCACAGATGGATGTTAAGTGTTTCTCTGGCAAGCTCTGACCTAAGCCAGCTCTGTCAATAGGTGCCTGGCCTGCTGGGCAGTGCTCAGGAAGGAGAATTACAGTCTGTACACGGATATATTTCTTTCTCTTCCTTGTCCACTCTTTCAATGGGATGTCACCAAACAGCAAAATTAATCCCTGGCAAGGAAGAAATTCACGCGTGAGCTCGCAAACCACAGCAGTGAGACAGCAATTAAAGTTTCTGTCTAATTCTAGGAGATCAAGCTTGTAATAGCCAGAGAATGAGGCTTAAGCTGCTTTACATATTCCTTCATATGTAAGATCATTAAGGCACCTGTGGTTATTGTACCACATGGCAGAGGGAAGTGTTGCAAAACTCAGTGGCTGTGGGCATGTGCTGTTAACCTTTTGTCACTGTGACCTGACACATTTGACTAAACCTCTTTTTCTGGCCCCTATCTCTTACCTGCTCTCCTGTGTCACATATTTACTGCAGGAATAACAGCTCTTCCTGCTTAATGGGCTTCTTCAGGCAAACCCTGAGCTGTTTGGTAACAGCTGCCATTTTGTTACCCTTAACTTGCGGGTGATAAAAGATGAATAAAGCTGCCAAATATCCTATTGATTATGTGATTGAGATATACCCTGACTGCCCTTCTAGCACGGAGTTTTTTCCATTCACTTTCTTTCCTGGGGTTTGGGTGAGGATGACAAGAGGAACCAGACATCTAAACTAGCACTGAACCTGCAGTCTGTCAGCCCAGTCTGTTCCCACCCAAATACAAAAATATATGTCAAATCTCAGGCCCTGCATCTTTCTGGTGTTAAGTTATGGTTTCTCTGATTTCTAGACCTCAATAGTTTCCTTCCTGATGTCTTGCCTGGTTTCACATAACAATGAATAAAGCCACAGTTGTGGGCCTGTGATCCCGGTGCCAAGTGGGACATGAGAAATTGGGGTTTAGCTCCAACTCCAGTACAGACTTCTCCCTGCTTGCAGCAAAAATACTTGCCATAGATTGGATAAGCCAATCAGCTGGGTTGAAGAGCTTGCTGTTGGTGTGATTGAGTCCCTGGGCTTTGTGAATGCTCTCAGCTCTCATAGAAGGGGCATTAATGGTGCACCAAGAGCATGGATGTACAAACCCTTCCATGCAATCCCACCCAAACAAAGAGATACAGTACGGGGGATGCTCGCAAAAGATCGCTGAAAGAAATCTCTATGCAAGTACCATTAATTGCCATTCCTTAAGCGCAGATGTGTGAGCAGAAAAGCCACATCAGTGCCCGTGAATGGGAGCGCTGGAGAGCTCCCCCAGAGCCGCGGAGCTGGGATGCAGAGAGCCTCGCAGTCAGCTGGGATGCAGAGCCACAAACAGCTGGACCAGCAAAGGAGCGAGCCCCGGGAGAGGGAGCAGGAGGCGAGAATGCTGCAGTGCACAACTGCAGTGAGGGACTGATTATCCTCATCTCAGAGCAGGCAGAGTTTGAAATGGAAATGAGGAGGAGATTTCCCTGCCACAGTACCCAGCATCTACAGCAGACGCTGCTCTAAGACAACAGGGGAGCAGGCAGCATGCTTTGTCTCACCATTATTCAGCTCATCTCAGAGCCCTCCTTTAATTGTTACTCAAAAAGTTTCATACAGGAACGGAGCACGAGCAATAAAACTCCTCCTATCTGCACATCTTGACGTCGATATTGAGGTCTCTGTGCGTGTGGAGGCTTCAGCTTGTGTACTCAAAGCAGAGCAAATTAGCTGCTCTTTACATGAGTCTCACCCTTCTGGGCTTGGAAACAAAACGCCGCCTGCGATGCCAGGAATTCCAAAGGCATCTGAGCTGCAGAAAGTACACAGCTTCACAGAATCACAGAGTGCCAGAATGGTTTGGGTTGGAAGGGACTTCAGAGATGTCCTCATTCCACCTCCTGCCATGGGCAACACATCCCATTCTCAGATGTGAACGAGAACAGCTCAGTAGCATCTACTCAACCCAAACTCTCTATGGGAAAACCAAACCCACCTTCACTGGTGTGCTTCAGTTCTCCACCAAACCTTCAAAACTTCCAAACACAGAACTTCAAGATGAGGATCAATGCAAACATCTCACAAACTTCTGTCTCTGCCCAAAAGAGAGGTTTGATTTTTCTTGTCATCATCCTTCATTGCTGCTTGGGAATTTCTTTCTTCTTTTTTATGACTTTGGGAAACTCCTGGCTTTCTTAGGTAGGATGCATCTTCTGGTGGCACCTAAAAAACCTAAAGAAAAGCAAAACAGAAACCTCAGATCTCTGTTTTAGTCATGACAGAGGTACTTCATCAAATACATGCCCAGGAATACCACGAGTCTCTATGCAGAGGCAAATGTTCTTTTATACTGCAAAGTTTTTACTTCAGACTTCCCATCCATGGATTTCATGGAGTTTCATTCAGGTGTCATTACCCCATTTTGTCAGACAGTTGAAGTGAAGCAGCTGCTGTTTGACCAGTGGCACTGTCTGGAGCTAGAGCAGGTACTTTGACTTGACTTTGTATCTTTCAGATTCACAAAGATACATTCAGAGATACCTAAAACAAGTGAAAAGGGATTTCTGAGATACTTCTCACTAAAATTCAGTGCATCACTGAATATTCACTACATGCGCTAAATTCCAATATTTGGATTAATATTCAGGGATAAACATTAGTTTGGCTCTACAGCCACAATATACATGCCCACAACCTTCATCCACTGAAAGAATAATTTCATATCTTTATGCATCAGTCACCTCCAAAAAAAAATACTCTCAAGGTAGAAGTCAGCCAAATAATACTAATAGTAATTGCACCATTTCTCCCTTATAATATATTCCTCCAAACCATTTCTCTAGAGGAAAACATAGAAGATGTCTTTTGATTGCCTTGTGTTCCCTTTCTAAAGCATTTGAGAAATCAAACTTGAGTAGTTTAAATATGAATTTAAAAAATGAACTTAAAAATTGAGAATCACATCGCCAAATATTATGTTGGGACATATTTGTATGAGTAGCAATACCGTAACCATCCATGCAGGAAACAAAAGCAATACACATTTCTCCAGTCACAAACAAGCTAATTTCTAAACCCAGCTATTTCCAGAGTAGAGTTTATATGCTATTCATAAAAACAGAAGGATTGATGGTGGTTTGAGGGGAATTCATGCTTAAGACTGATTTAACAATAAATTAGTACAAAACATACAGAACGTGTGTAGGGCTATTTTTACAGAAATAAAGATGTTAAATTCATCCCAAAAATTGTTTCCTGAGAATTATTCACTTAGCCCTGTCAGTTCCTGAACCTTTATGAAGTTTCTGTGGAAAGCAAGGGGATAAAAAAAATCAAGCATATGCAAAGCAAAACAGCATCAAAAGTCAGAGAAGTCTCCAAGGGAGATGAACTTCAATGCCATAGCAGGGTAAACAAATGGAATTATTTACAATATAACATTATCATTTGCAATGCTATTTTATACATTATTTAATCACACACAGAGTCTCCCTTGCAGACTGTGGTAGACAACAGAGCCATTTTGTTCTTTCACCTCCCATGTCTGTGTGGAAATGAGAGAATTTATCTAACATTGGGATATATCACACGAGTTACCGCCTCCTGCCTGTTCAAAACACACTCCTTTCCCTCCAGCTGCTCAGGGGCACAGGGATCTCAAGGTTACAACATTTCAGGAGCTGGAAACAGGCTTACATGAATTTCATGTAAGTGGGCTTTCCTTTCACTGTGTGCTGCTGGTTTTTGTTATGCTCTCACATTGAAGACATCTCCAGTATTTCAGCTAGATTGCAGGAATCCCATGTTTTCCTTCACAATTTGCATAACCACATGTCAATCAAGGGCTAATCTTAAGCACCTCTTCTCTTAATCCCCTAATTCGCAGGGTTGCAGAGGGGGGACAGAGGGAGAGGCTCCTTTCAACAGTGGAAATCAACCAGAGGAGGATATTGCCAGGATTAACCTAATCCAACTGCTACAACTATTCAATTTGGAGACTAAGGATGATAAAACCTATTTTCCTAGTCAATCAATCATTGTGATCAACTTGCAACAAAAAAAAAAAAGAGAAAAAAAATCAGTGAAAGTTAATGAAATCAGCAGAATTATGTCAAATGACAGTGCTGAGAAGGCCTCATGGTAGAAACATCCCACTAATCCCACTATTGCTGGGAAGGGAAGTCAACAAATTATAAGAATCCTTGTAATTAAGAGCTTATCAAAGCACTTTATCCCATCAAGCACTACCTTACAGATACCAGGTATCACTTTCCTTGACACTTAAGGAAATTAAGAGCATTGAGGGTGCTTGAAGCATCACAAGGAGCGAGCCAGGAGCGGAAGGTGACATACCACAGTGCATCCTAACTGATTGAGGAGGTTACCCAGGGAAACAGCAGGAAAAGAGTCATTGCTGGCTGATCCCAGGCTCTGCTGTCACTGCCAGTTCCGTCTGTGAGCAAATCCCAACCACAAGACTTCTGAGCTTCCTTCCTGACTGTTTGTGCAGTGAACAGCATCCCACCACCAGCCCTAAGAGAACAATTACATGCTCTGTCTCCTTTCCTTCCTTTTGGATTGTCTCAAATAATAAAGGTATTTGCAAATATTGTCTCACTAAAAACAAGGACCTTCAGCTGGTGATCGCTGAAAATGAGGGTTTTGCACTGGAAGAGTGAGCAAACCTCTCTAACAAATGCAAAGCTACAGGCTGTGAAGAGCCCTCTGTCGTGTTGGGGGCATGTCATACTCAGTTTGACTTCCCTTGCCAAACTCATTTGATCCTGGTTTCTGTGCAGCCTAATGAAAACAGAATTGGCTTCATTTACTGTGGGTGATTTCTTAATAGCTGCTTCACGTTCCTCTAATAACCCATTGCCACCTTCCTCATCCAGGGTGTGCACGGAGCCAACTGAGACTTTACACAGGCTCTGACACTGACAAATGCCTGGTTTTGATCACCTGAGGTTGTGTGAATCTATCTCACACACATCAAAATCAAACGCAACATAAGGGAAGCATTAATTAAACCATATCAAACACAGACTTGACAAGACTATGATTTAAGTATAAAACTGCCTGAAGAATTGTGATTCAATATTTTAGTTCATAACCCACTTTTTATATCATTGTAGAGAACTGGAAAAAAAAAAACTGGAACACTTTCCCCCCTCCAACCCCTTCATCTGTTTTATTTTATCTTTCAACTTGAGCTGGCAAGGCTGTCTCAGCATCTCCCATGAAAAAAGGTGACATAAATTGCTCAGAGAGTTAAAAGAGAAGAAAACCTTGTAAACAAGTTACCTATTCTCATTCCCTGTCCCCTAACTCCAAAGAGAGAAACATGAGCATGCCTTGCAGAGTTTCTTCTCATTCAGATTCAAGTCTGAGGATTGCTCTGTGCAACAGTTCCTGAGGTTCCTCTGAAATACTTTATATTATCCTAAATCACCAGAATATTCCAGAAAGCTAGCAGGCATAGTTGGTTGGATCCTAAAGGAACAAACAGAGCTGACTTACCAAAGGTTTATGTGGATGTTAATGTGGTCCAAACACAAATGCTTTGGACTGGTTGTCTTGAGAGCCTCGAGAGATTTCTGACACTCTCTGCTCCAAGTTCAGCTGGAAGCTGGGAGCCTATGGGGTCACAAAATTGATAAAGAATAAAAATTGAACAACTCTTCAAATCTGACTATATTTATCTGTTAAAAATCACACACT
The DNA here is from genome assembly GCA_009812075.1 of Sialia sialis. Classification (NCBI taxonomy): domain Eukaryota; kingdom Metazoa; phylum Chordata; class Aves; order Passeriformes; family Turdidae; genus Sialia; species Sialia sialis. The sequence continues at coordinate 9,619,327 of VRYO01002482.1, read as the reverse complement.
CCCTCCTGGAGGCCATCGAGGAGGAGGCAGCTGGGGACAGGAGCTGAGAGATGTGTGGTCCAACAGGGGATGCTGGAATTGTGCCCCAGATGATGCACAGGGCAGCACTCTGTGAGCAAACAGCACCTCCTGTGTCAATTTAAGTCCTTTCCAGACTATCTGCCATCCTTTAATGTCAGAAAGGCTTATGAGAATATTGAAAAGGCCACTCTGGCCTGACATTTGATGCTAGTGGAAGTCAGGGACTCAACCCCCAAGTCAGAGCCTGTTGGGAGGGAAGCTCCAACTTTCCTCTAATACCTTGCAATTTCCTTTTTGTTCTTGGCTCTAGGTATACTCTCTTTCTCCCTCTCAACTTCAGTCTAGGCTTTTTGGGGGATTTTTTTTTTTTTACACTTCTATGTACATAACCCTCCTCTGTTTAATAATGTCTTTTTTATTAGTGGGAAGTCATCGCTTCCACTTTCTGATAAACATAGCTACTCACATTTCCACTCATGTATCACTGGCATGAAAAACCACCTATCAGCAGAGTCCTGGCACAGTGAAAAGATGATCTTAAACAGGAATAAGATGCAAAGTTTTCCCCTAGAACGTTAAGAACCTTCCCTGGAAACTCCAATGTTTGCTACAAGCATGAAGCAAGTTTGCTGTTTGCTCACTTTGTAACCTTCTGCAGTAGCCACAGCCTGAGGCCTTTGCAATTCCTCAATTTTTGATGAATTTACTACCAAGTGATCTTCAATGTGGTTGGATGAAATGGGTGGGAATGTCATTCACAGCAAGGCTATTATTATTATTATTATTATTATTATTATTATTATTATTGAGCTGGATACATCTGAAGGAGCACAAATGTCACACCATTGCTCCCAAACATCCCTTCCCCTTTTTGCCATCTGTTTCTGGAGTTGTCACTCACAGCAGTTTCTGCATTCTCCATTATTGCCTTCAAGTTGCTTCTGCACATCCAGTTTAATTTCATATTTGCAGCCTCATGTTACCCAGCATGCAAGTTAATGAAGTTGGTGTGTGTCATTTATCTTACTCCTCCCTGCCTCCAAAATGTGTACTTTTGGAAATCTGATATATTCATTACTCTTTTTGACAGATCCTGGTGCAGCTTGAAAATGCTCCACCAGACTTATCTGCATGAGCCACACTGATTTATCAGATTAATTTAACTTATTTGAGGAGGCTTTCAGTAATAATCAGCTCTATTGTATTCACAAAAGTAACTTGAAATATAGAAATGTTAATTAAGATCTCAAGTTCTGATTTGGCTTATTGTTAAGATAAGGGCAGCTCTGAAATTCAGTTCTGTTTGGCTTCCAGGAGCCTGAAGAAGTTCAGAGGTCCCAGAAGCAGCAGAACATCTCAAATTCTCCTCTTTTCAAAATGTGCAGCTTGTTCAGAGCTCTGCCCTCAGTCTTTCATGCATTATTGTAAGGACAGAGCAACATGGCAGTGACAGCATTAATAAGATAAAACTCCCTATTTCTTGGCACAGGTACCAGAATAGAGATGAAGGCTTTCAATCAGCAGAAAAATGCACAGATAGAAGAGACAAGAGAATACAAATAAAGGAGACTAAAACTAAACTAGAAGATACTGGGAATTATGCAGATCATTCCATGCAAATTACACAGATTGCATTAAAACCCAAATAACATCTAATTTTTCAAAGTTTCCTTACTATTCTCTTGGTGCTGCCATCTCTAGATGCTTGATGTCTCTCTGATTTCCAGGTTAAAATTGGGATTGCTCTCCCAGGGATTGTCCCAGTGCAAGTTGTGTTTGCAAAACTCACTGGAAGTGTCTGTAGATCATGTCCTTTCCAGGAATTTCCAGCCCCCAGTGGAGAGCAAGGGCTTGGATACTCTACTTGTTGCTATGGCAGCTACTAAAACTGCTGCTCACAAGATTTTTTAAATTGCTCTCTGTATTCAAACATGCTTTGAAATAAGGTAAAAAATGAACAGTTTCAGTTCTATTAAAGAGCCAATTACTGATTTCTTTAAGTTTAAAAAAAAAAAAGTATTAGCATCCCCTTTGTATTAAAACTAGATTACATGCAATCTGTAAAGATTTTTTTAGCTAGAGATTTGAAGCAGCCCTTATAAAAATTTGAATTATTTATATAATTAAATTAGAATGCACTCTTTTTCTTTATAGTTTTAGAAATGAGCAGCTGTTCTAAATGTGAACCCTAGCAGAAGACAAGCTGCATATCAAACAATGCATTTTAAAATAGTACCAAAACAGGTTTTTAGGCATTGTATTTGTGGGTTGGAAGAGCAGCCACGCTGCTCCCATGAGATGTTGTGCTGGACCACCAGGTGCATTTGTCACAGCCATGGGTGACAATGGCTCTGAGCATGGCTCTGGGTACACAGAGACATCTCTCCTTTTGCTGAAGCATCTCTGAAGCAATTTCATGCCCACATTATTGTATTCATTTCATTCTTATGGCTGATAATTAAAAAAGAAACAGCGAAATTGGTGTATTAGCCCAGATGGAGGGGCTGTCTGTCCAGGATCCTGCCCACTTCAGCCAAGACCAGCCCTGCAGTTTGGAGATCCAGATGGAAAGGGAATGGTTGATGCTCAAATAAAACCTGGGTAGACTGAGATGAACATGCACTAAAGAGATTTCCCCTACAGCTGCAGAGGAGATAAAGCAGAGGGCATGGAACAAAGGCTGTGGTGTTCAAGGAGCAGCTTTGCTTTGCGTTATTCTCAGAGGTTTTTGTCTGAATTAATAAACAGTGCCCAAAGGGAAGAGGTTGGAAGAGACTTTGGCAGGATGTTAGCCCTTCCTGAGCTGGGGAGACAAGCCAGCAGCCATCCAGCACTTATGGAATAATCTGCCCACAGGGAAGCTTCTTCTTAGCTCTCATTAGTTAGAGGTGGGGCTTTACCCTCAAGCATGAAGCACAAATCTAGGAACTTTAAAAGCATTAGTAATAAGAAATCCACTATTAGCATTGTTTCAGCTCCTTTTAATTGACCATAATGCAAATATATTTAAAATGTTTAAAGGATACTTGAGTGGAATTCCAGAAAACATTCCTCTGTGCTGCTATCATGTTTTGATCTATTATAATTCCCGAAGAAAATTAGCTCACAACTTAAATAATTCATGCATTTATTGGGTCAGAGGCTCTTTCAGACCTGATGCTCTGCCAATAGAAATGGCAGAGATACAAATGGCAGATCAGACAAGAGCATTATCCATAAAGTTTGAAAGCTGGATCTAATCCCAGCCTTCTTGAAGGAAAATGTGTTCTGAGGAGAAGCTGTTTTTCTGGCTTTCTCCTTGCGAAACAATGAAGGTTTTCCCAGCAGGTGCACTGCCTTCAGGTCATATTATCTGTAAGCAGAGACAGAGCTTAGGATAGTAATAACAAAGAGATCATTTAAATTACCAGAATGCAAGCAAGAGTTTAAGCCAGGCACAGCCACACCAAGTCTTTCCTCAACACCAGTAACTGCTGCCTGGAAAGGCTGACCTGGACAGAGACTAGGCAGAGCAAAAGGAATAAAATAGGTATTTATTGAAAGGATGAACTTTGGGCAGTGCAAGAGCCCAGCTGGGGCTACACCCAAATCAAATCCAAGGTGAATCCTGGTCATAAGGTTTTTACATTTTTATAAGTTTTGGTTCATCTACACATTGGGGTTAATTGTCCAACCACAGTCCCAGGCCATGAAGTCTCACCTGGCTTTCCCCCTTTCCTCACAGTTGTTTCTGCTTTTTGGGTACCAGGTATCCTTGATTCTCTGGCTAGAAATGAATTGTTTTGTCTTACTACCCTGTGAAGAGACCTTACTATCACCTGTTATGAAGTTTCAGAGTCACACACGAAGCAGCAGAGATTCTGAAAAATACAAAAGCTAAAACCCAAGGCATCATAACCAGCCAGCCCTGGCTTCCAGAGCCATGGACAGTGACAGCAACACTTTAAGGGTGGGAATGCTGCTCCACCTTACAAAACCAGTGCAGACACTGAACTGCATCCAGAGCTGGATGCAACAGTCCAAGTGGGCTCTCACCAGAGCAGAGTGGAGGGCAGACCTCCCTTCCTCCACCTTTCCACACTCTTTGGGTGCCACCATGATGTGCCCCAGCACAACATGCCAGTTAAAACCCTCAGTTAAAATCCTGGAAGGGAAACTTTGACTTAGCTGTTACCATTGAATTATCTCTGCTGGAAGCACTCCAGGGACAGTTGAAATCATTCAGCCAGGGTGTTGCTAAAGGCATGGGTCAGCAATCCATTTGGGAGAGGGGGTAAAGCTGTACTGCACTGCTCAGAGATAATCAAATGTCAGCCTGGCAACTCTGATGATAGGGTCATTGAAAGATGGCTTCAATTCCACCGACACTCCCAGGATCCTCATCCTTTGAGGTGGAACCAGCTTTACCTCACTTAGAAGAAAAGTGGATGTTTGTATGTATAAAAGTGGGTATTTGTATGTATAAAGCTCTTTTATCCCCAGGAACTTCACAGAATAGGGAGAGGATTTATAAACAGACCATCCAGCATCTCTGCACTTGTGATCAATTATTGATTTTCTGGCCCTACAGGTACAGTGAAACCTGTTTGTAGATGATCTCAGCATGATCATGAACACAAAAGGACAAAGGGGTTGGGGTCCCTTTGCTTGTCATGTGCAGGTGGTGAGTAAGCAAGAGAGCATGTTCCCAAAGAGTTACACAGACTGATGTAAAACAGATCTTCATGGGGTGCTCAATTCTGTAATCACTGGCTTCTCTGCCACTGAAAAAAGAAGACATGTTCAAGTAATATTTGAGGTCCAAATATAAGGTGACACAAATCTGATGCTCCTAATAAGACTTCAGAAATTATCTTAGAGTTGTGCAAGTGCAGCTTTTCCAAACAAGAAACAAGAGCTCAATTAGATAATTAATTGGTCCAAAGAGAAGCACGAAGCCAAACAGAGAACTCCAGATCTGGGATCTGGCCTTGCCATCAGATGTGGAACACTCACTTCCATTCAGTTAATATTTCCCATTAGGAGTCAGTACACCTGGCTGCTGTTTTAATATTCCTGGGGACCTGCTGAAGCTGAAGCTGTGCCACTCGTGGCTCTCTAAGAGGGCATCAGCACCACATCAGAAGGTTGCAAGAGCATTTAGAGAATCCCTGAAATACTTAAGTTATTTTTTTGAAAGCCCAAAAGACTAAACCCTGGGATTGAATCCATTAAAAACAAAAGCAGAAGCTAATTATATACCTAGTAGGGTTATTTCTTCTTACAAAAAGGTTTCTTTAACCCAACCACTCAAACTAATCCACCTGCACACTGAATGGATTATTACTCTAAAGGGGTAAGGACAGATTGTTTCTCACTCCTGAGAGCAAATGTGAGTTATTTGGCAATGCAGCAGGAAAGGCACAGATCTGTTTGGCATGCACTGCACCAGCTAACTGAGAGCACATTGGACAGCAGCTACATCCCCATTAACCAGCATTTGCAAATGAAGCTTCTTCAGAGGAGTAATAAATGCCACTTGCATTTCTGTTAATGTATTCCCCCATTATACAGCTATCCCAGTAACCTCCCAGGAAAATGAGGAGGTCAAGGGAACAGTCAAAGTTGACAATGCTGAATCTCAAAACCACTATTATTAAACATGGCAATTTGGAAACTGAGAATTGCTGATACAATGACCATGTGCCAGCTAGACCAAAGGTGACCATAAGGCCACAGAATACTTAAGCCAGACCATCAGCAGGGCAGAAGAGCAAAGAGAGTGAAAATTGGTCTGAGGAGCTCTACACCAGTGGCGTGTTTACAGGGGGGGAAGGATGAGTAATGTGCCAAGGGAAAATAAGTCCATAAACCAAAAAAACTAAAATGAAATGTTGCATCACACACATCCTCTAGCTCCTAAATACAGGTGCTGGAATCACAGAGGGCTGCTGGGCTGATCATTTCACAGTCTCTTGGGAGGGAAAATTGCTGTATAAAACATTGGGACTTCACACAGAAATTTATGAATAAGCATGCCTAAGAACAGTGCAAACACTTTACAAAAGCCACACATGCAACGTGTGAGTGGAAAGAGGTGACTTTTTCAAGGAAGGCCTCTGCTGCAAGAATTTTCCAGAAGCTCATGACCACCCAAGCCTCACAAGCACACAAATGGTTCTGGAAACTTCTCTGCACTGCAGTGTCTGGTGATGGTACCTCTGGAAGGTGACATTCATCTGTGGCAGCTTACCATGACAATTTTATGTAAGAACAAACAAGTAAAATATGTCTAATGCTCCATCAGCAGCCTGGAGTCCACTGCATAAACCATCCACTTCCCCTTCCCTTTGCAAAAATCCTCAGAGCAACAGGAAAGAGCAAATAGGATTTATTGAAGCAGGTCCAGAAGCCCCCAGATGGCAGGAGATTGCAACAGTCATAAGAACAAAATAACACAGCTAAGTAAAAATAAAACTTACACATCTACTGCTAAACTTACCAACAAGCTTCTCTCCCAGATCTGAACCAAAAAAAGGAAGGGCTATTAGCAGCAATCCAACTGGAATGCAAACCCTAAAGACAAACTCAGAGCAAGGGCCTTCTTCACATAAAACACAGCTTTGGTGTCTATTCCCAGGGGAGCAGGGTAATGTGAACTCAGTGTCTTCTGAAATTCAGCACCTTTTCAGAAATCCAAGTGATCTGTTGAGACAGAGTGGAGGTTCAGATGTTCTGCACATCACACCTAGAATACTGATAAATGAGGAAATCCTGAATATTTCAAGCAAGGCTGGATTTTCAGGTTGTAGCACAGAAATTTTGCTCCTACAGGATCAGTAGTTTCTCATGTCCACACCTGCAGAAGGAAAATCATCAGGGAGGGGGAAGGGGATCCCAGGCAGGGTCACCAAGTGATTTTGTTTTTTTTTTAATTGGGATTTAAGATACGTTGGAAGGAACATTCAAAGGTTCTGTGTTCCAAGGTACTGTAGGACCAATTCCTGACCAGGAGCATTTGATGTTTCAGAGAGCAATACAGTGACAGTTTCTCTATTTTAGATTCTTCAGATACACCCCAGGAAATTCACTCCTTGACTGTCTTTAAAAAAGAAGGGCAAGATTCACCACTGGTCATGTCCATACTTCCATAACAGCAGGGAGACCATTGGAATAGCATATCTTAAAATACAATCTTGTCAGTTCCAGTCCTTTCCATTGAAAGGCACTGGGGTTTTACAGCATGGCATGATGGATTGCTTTAAAAAATGCTGATTTCTCTAATCTTCAGAGGAAAAGCAGTTCCCCTTTCTCAGTGTTTCCTAGACCCTTTTGTTCAAGTAAAAAAACCAAAACACCTCCCAAATAAAATTTCATATGTTTCTCCCCACAGCCTGTATCTTCAGGCCTGCATTTAAAGCACTGAAACATTAAATGGAAGATGTAGGAAAGCAGTTCCTGTTCTGAGACATGGATGTGTATTTTGAGTGCTACAATCTTTTCACATTAGTAATTGTCTAGATAAATTTTGTTATCCCAACAGTCAGTTCTGGGACAGGAATGGAGGAGGCTCTAAGTCTCTGGGATTTTGGATTATTTTTTCCTACCTTTCACACACAGCAAGGAAATTCTAAATCCTTCAGTGCCAATGGTGCATCAGCACTGGAAGACTGAAATTCTGAAGTCTTCAAGTATACAAAAGCAGTTGTAGTCCCAGTCCTGTTCTGAAGATCTGATATCAGGATATGATAGCAGTTTACCTGTATGGGTATTATTCAGATCTTACAGAGCTTTCCCATATTCATGCACCTGGCACCACTGAATAAGCACTGAAAGTACTTACACAGCATATCTGAGCTTACATCTGTTCCTGATTCAGCCTATTATTGGCTTTAACTAAGTGAAAGGCAGAAATGAGATGTCACTTACCGTGGATTCTCCTACACTTATTCCCTTGTAGCACTATCAGGGATTCACACATATTCAAAGCCAGAAGATATGTGCTTGCTCTAGTAGATCTGATATCCTGATAAGAGATGAAACATTTAACACATCAGCCAGAATGTTACAGTGTCCTGAGTCTGAGACAATATCCAGGAGCTAATTCCTTCTGCAGATTTAGAAATCTCAAAACAATAGATCCTAATACCTTTTATCATTGTCATTTGAGGATGGTAAAACAAAAACCAAAACACAAATCCCACAGCCAAATCTAAAAGTGCTGGACACAAACCCAACCCACACAAGTGTTCTTTCCCTTGAACCCTTCCTGACCTCCAAGGACCAGCTCAAGCAGCTTTGTTTAAAACTCGCTGCCCTTCTCCCACAGAGCATCTCTGGTTATTCCATTTTTCTGCAGAGGAGGAGGTCACTATTTCAAACGTTTATTTCCTTATCCTAACACACTATCAGAGCCAATCAACATTCAAACTCTGGGTGAACAAACCTGATAAATGCAAGTGGAATTTAATTTTGTTTCATGTGTTTCTAGCTTAGTTAACACACCAGGTCACTCTTTCCCAGCCTGATGCTCACCAGCAAACCAACAGCAGCAACTGAACTATAAAGTGTGGCCTTGAATTTTGGGGCAGCTATTTCAGACTAGCCCAGGCTGGGTTTAAGTGGGCTAAGTGTCCATTAGCAGACAGATTAGGTGAACTCCTGGAGTGTCTCTTCTGACTTTGTTTCATGCTATAGAAATCCACTTTGTGCACTCCAAGAACCCCAGTGCAGTGAATGAGAGATTACCTTAAAAGCTTCCCACTGACCTGAATTAAAGCATCAGGGTAAATACCCACCTGACAAGCAGAATTTCTTTTATGTATCCAAGTAGTGTTTTGACCTGATTTACAGCACTACGTAATCCAACCCCAGCAGTTCCAGTTCCCCAGCATTAGTCACTGTTCACTAATGAAAGAAATATTACATTAAAGAGTTGATGAAATGACGTTGACAGGTAAGCAAGAAGAAAAGGATGAAATCAACTTACAGAATCAAAATCCTAGGGGCCATAACTTACTTTTATTAAAATGCATATTACTAAGAAAGAAAGAAAGTCAACATTTAAACCAAGATTTCAAAGTAATAAACTACCATTCTTTTTTAAACTTTATGCTGGCTTTTAAGTCAGCTTTTAAGAAATTAGTGCTTCAGTGACAGCTGTGATCAAAGCTTCCTCCTCTGCAGTCAGGAAACAAGGCTGCTACAGCTCCTCTGATGACAGATGTGTTTCCAGCACTTCCACACTGTGTCCCAACCTATTGCCTGCAACTGATTTATAGCCTTTCCAGAATGGCTTTAATATTTGTCATTGGGTTTTGTTTAGTTGTTTAATATCCAAAATTTAATTTTATTTTTATGCATTACTAATCCCTGTAGGGGTGCTTCTTTAGCACCTTTCAGATGTGGTTTGCAAGGTAATTTACAGATACAGTCTCATTTCTGCCAGAACATCCTACCTTCTCCATTTGGTTGGATTGCATGGAGCAGTTATTCATTCCAGCTGATGCTGGATGAACCTGGGATCACCAGTAAGCCCCCAACCCCAAAAAAGCTTGTGCACACCAAGAAACACATGCTGCAAAGAGATTATTGGAAACAAGAAAGATAAAAGCCCCAACCGTTTCTTTGGGTGAATTCTGGCATAGGTATGAACATTTCTGTGGAGGTCAGAAGAATATACTCTAATCATAAAATCATTCCTGAGCTGGAAGGGACCCACAGGATGATCAAGTCCAACTCCTGGCCCTGGACAGGACAGCCCCAAGAATACCAACGTGTGCCTGAGAACATTGTCCAAACACTCCCTGAGCTTGCTGTGAAGCAAAAAGCAGAGGGGGCTGTGCAAGGACAACCCAAGGTCTGTCCAAGGCTCTGTGATGTTGTGTGGATGAGGAGATGCAGCCTGGGAAGGGCACAACCCCAGCATGGAAAGACACAGAGCATGCATTCAACACGGAGCATGCAATAGGAATGAAGCCCACATGCAAGCTTTGCAAACAAAATATTCAACCACTGAGTGAGATAAGAAATAGGTGGATGCATAAGAGGATTATGCCGTATAAAGAAGAACTCTAGCTGGAAGTGTTTTGGGGTTAAACTCCTTTCCATCTGCTTGATCCCAATTCCCTGGGGTTATGTTTGCTCTGTCACAGATGAATAAAGGTTTGTCAAGTCAGTCTCGAGCTGAGCTGAATTTCTGCAGAGTCTGAGCAGTTTGCTCCCCACTGTCAGTCCTGGGACAAACAGCAGCCCCCAGAAGAGCCAGGGGTGAGCAGCAGGACCCAGCAGCTGAGGGAGGCACCCCTGGAAGAGCTGTCACACCAGGCACACTCCTCACTTTCACTTAGGAGTGACAGCACAAGTGCCAACAGAGTCACAGGGTTTTAGCCATTCAATAAATTCAGGTTGTAGAAGCAAAATTAAACCTGGAGTTAGATTCTACTTGCTGTAAGTATATTAAAAATAAAAGTTTCTATAAATCTATAATGTTCCGTTCAAACTACATGTTTTTTTAATAAATCAAAACTATGGCACTGACATAAGTGAGTAGATGCAATTTTAGCTGGAGATGTGAAAAATAAAAACCACCAAAATAAACAGCTCCTGTTTCCACTAACCAGACAGAAATCATGCAAACATCTACAGAAGTCTTGACTATCAAAGGCACTGCTAGTGAAATGCCAGGTTTTGCTTGGGTATGGAAATAGGCAGTTATAAATCTATTTTAAATGTGCATGTAATTTCAATAAGTAAAAAAAAGCGATCTTGACAATAGTGGTGTTATTGGATTGCATTTACAACACAAATATATGCATTTCATAAACAGCAAGCAATTTGGTTTTGTGTTGAGATCTAAATTTGTCTATTGAGATTTATACTGGGAGGTCACAGATTAAAAACTCCTGAAATACAGAGGACTGTTTATATACTTGGTACAGCATATAAGAAATCAGGAATTTAAACAGGTTTTGGTGGGTTGGGTTTTGGGTTTGCTTTGTTGTTTTAATTTTTTTCCCAAAAGTTTCAATAATATAAAGAAAACTCTGCCAAAACCATAATAAAATGTCTGAAAATTACAAATACTGCATAGAATAATAACCAAGGGCTACTGAGATGCATGGCTTTAATACGACTGCTTGGATAAAGCAAATGTCACTTCAAAATGGCAAAGTAGAGAGGAAAATACCCAGCCTGCATGCATGGCTGTTCAGACAGCTGTAATTCTTCCCAAGGAACAGCCTGAGCTCAATTTATCACTCTCTCCAGTCTCAAGGTGTGCTGAAGCAGGGATGTACGAGGAAGGAAAGGTCTTATTTTATAGAGCACAGACAGCTGGGCTAGGGATTGGCAGGGCAGCCTTACAGCCAGGGCTGGATCCCATGGGAATGGAGGGAGAACCAAGATCAGACTCCTGCCCACACCTGCCTGGCCAGACATTCACACCCACCCTGCTGCAAGAGCCTGTCCTGGAGAAGTCCCACTGCTGCCACATCCCACAGGGCTTGTTAGAGAATGAGGATCAAATTCCCACCAGCTCCAGGTTTCTGTTTCACCTCTCATTACCGATTATCCCTGATCCCTCTGCATTGTCTTGATTGTCTCAGTAGCAGAGCTAGAGATCCATCCTCCTTCCCCTCTCGGATTTTCATGGGGAGCCATGTTTGTTGGCACCTGTTAATTAATTTCCACCTCATCCAAAATCAGCTCAATCAGTCTCAGAACACTCTGTGAAACCAGAACAACATGTGACAAATCACAGGGCTCTCTTTCTCATCTGGAATTACTACCCAGATGTGAATGCAGAACACAGACAACCTTCTCATACAACTCCTGTTGCTTATCCACTCATCTAACACTTCATGAAAAACATTAAAATCAAGGCACACTGTAACACTTGGTGCTGATTCCCTCCCATGAATACATTTTTAACTGGATTTTCCCCTCAATTTAAAATGATACCTTGCAATCAATTTAAGATAAGTAGAGGGATGCTCAATGCTCACATACCTCCTACAGCCAATTTAGACTCTATTATTGATGCATCTTATTTTGTAGATGCTTTATCACTGTTGTCAAGCATGTAACTCACAGGTGGCTGGCTTTCAGACTAAGAAAACCACTCCAAGCTCTCACACACACACAAAAATGTTGGACTGTCTCATCTGATAGCAATGTGCTCCAGGGCCATGGCAAGGTTAATGAGGCTGGTGCTGGGCTATGGCTCCATGAACAAATTGCTGCAGGCTGAGGCAGTGCAGCAGGACAGGGAATGAGCTGCTCCACAGCCAGCTCTTCCCTTGGGGTGCAGCTCTGCTCTCTCTCTCCGTGCAGCAACTCATTCTTGTGGGATAAATCCCAGGAATGTGGCATGTTAGCAACAAGGCAGGCTTATGGAAAGGGGGAGATGTTAAGAATAGTTTGAAAGGTTAAGGATACCAGCATGCCCTGAAAGGGAAGGGAAATACATGGATTGACTTTGAGTGGTGAATGCTTGGGCCCCTCTGAAGGTCCAGCGTATGTGAACCAAGGCTGCAGTTGGGAGGCTCTAGGGCAGACGAGTGAGGTAGTGATAGGAGAAAACAAATTATTGGGCTCTTGAGACAACCCTTCACAGGTTCACTACAAGAGTAGGATCAGACCCTCTGAGATGTGGGTCTCAGCAGGAGCTGTTGAAGGCAGATGGAGGGTGCAAGGGAAGTCTACTCTTACAGCTGTACTGACACCTTCCTTGGAGAAAAAGTAATAAATCACATAGACATATTGCCCAGGCTGGACCTGCCCACAGGCCAGATTTGCTACACAAAGTATACTTGCACATATATATCTGTGTGTATATATATATGTATACTATACAGCTATGCCTGATAGTATAGCTGCTATCAGGAGCAAGACGCTCCAAGTGTAGCAAAGAACAAAGCACAGGAACTTGTCCCTGAGGAAAACAGCACAAAGGTCTCTGAACAGCAACCAAGCGGGAGACAAGTCCTCAATTTCTGCCACGTTACCCTGTGACATGGCCCAGCAAGGGCAGGGAGGAGCTGGAATGGAGCCCTGGGCCCCAGGTGGCTGCAGGGAGGCCCCTGGTCAGGGCAGTCAGGACCTGCTGGTGCCTGACACGCTGGCCATGGCCATCATTTCCCCCACTGCCTTTCTGTGGGGGTGAGTTCAGCACCATCTCACTGCAGCAGTGGGAGAAGCTCAAGTTTTTAAGAATTCTAAAACTTTTTCAAGAACGATGGTGACATACAAGTGTAATTAGCATCAACTCCACTCATCTAAATACACGCTTTAATTAAAATCATTTTAAAACCCCTTCAAAATAATCTTTTCCTGAGGTCAATCAACATAACAGCTCTTGATCCTGACCCTACCGAGACTGGCATATTCTCTACGCTCTGTTTGCAGTCCCATTGACTTTAACTCTACTGCTAGGAGGAATTCTTATTAAGGCAATGAATCCCTGTCACTTTGCAGTGCTGCAGAAGAGACCAGGTGCATCATCCTCACCGCACACTGAATAATAAAACAAGCTCTGTGCAGTTAAGCAGTCACCAGCAATATGGCAAAACTGCTGTCCATCCCTCTGTGCTCATTCCAGCCTCTAGCCCAACCACCCTGTTGTTTCAGATCCCCTTCCATTTTATTTTTTTCACCTGGGCTGTGCCACTCTCTGTGCAAACACCAAGAGGGGTGAGATCAAATGGAAAGGTTAAGCTGCTTAAACTTCACTTGGTGCTGAGGGAAAGCTCCCTGGAGCTCTGACCTGGGTTGCTGTATTTGATAGGTTGACCTCACTCCTTCATGCTAATGTCCAAAAAGGTCTTTAAATTTAAAAAAAAAAACACCTTCAGCCATAGATGTCCATTCCCAATGTTAACCTGATAGTTGAACTGGGTAGTTACATTTTCTTAGGTAATGTATCCTGTAGGTTTTACTCTGTTATTGCATGTATTTACATGATGTTACAGTGGGGCTTCTTAGGACGTGTTACTGTGGAACCAAGTGCTAGCAGGGCAATTGCTCTTTATTTTCCAAAGAAAGAAAAAGAGCTTAACACAAAAATAATACTCTTTCTTTGCAGAGTAGCTTCAGTAATGAAATTAGGACTCCTAACACAGAGCTATAAAGAGTGACAAATCTCTCTTGCAATTCTTAATTTGTGTTAACCCCTTGACTCAAGCAGGTCTGGAGCTCCTGACATTAAGTGCTAATGCATTTAGCATTAAACACACACGCTAAATGCATTAGAATGATGCCATGCTAATGGAAGTGTTCAGGGGCTGTCACACAGGTTGAGGATTTGCTTTAGTTGGTGTTTGCTACGAGCAAGGCAGCGCTTCAGCATCAAAGTCTTGTCAGAAACTTTAATGATCTTTATTTGAAGAAATGGCATGGCACGATCGTGCATTTCACTGGTGTTTTTTCTCCCATTTTTACCAGCTGAAGCCTGGAGTTTGAAAGGATGCTCTAATTAACATTTTACCACTGGCTTGTTGATACGGAATTTATGATGAACAAAAACTTGTTTTCTTGCATCTCTGAAGAGGTACCTTTTGGATTTAGAATACAAGGAGCTTCCTGAATATTGAATACAACCTTAAGCACATTAAGGGAAGAGAGTCCTGTGGGGAATGCACTCCTTTTGGTACTTGAGCTCTTGATAAAATATTACTCCTATAATACATTATGAAATGTGCTGTCAAACAAAATATCCAGTTTAATGCCCAGTGATACAAGTGTGATTTTCAGCATGTATCACACTTATATAAACCTCTAAATACTGTTCTTTCAGCTAATAGGTATCTATATTCTCACATATATCACTATATAGCAAACACACATCCAACACATTCAGGCTGAGTAACTTCAGATTATATACAAACCTACATATACAAATAGAGTAATATGAGTTTGGACGCCTGCTCACAGAGTCTACTGGAAATGGGTGTGTGACTGGAAAAGGGACAGGTTACCCCATGTATATGGGGTGGGGAGGTCACTCCAAGCTCTGGCTGGCTGCTGCAGTTCTCATTCTCTCCCCTGTTGGGTTATCTTCCAGCATCACTGTGTAAAAACATAATGCTCTGGAGAGTTTGTGTTTGCTTTCTGACTTCATGCAATTAGTCACCTAAGTTGTTAAGAATTAAGCACAAATCATCCCCAGAACGTGTTCACTATTGTCCTCTGGACTCCGGGTTGCAGGGGCAATAGAGATTTCAGTTCAGACAGGAGTTGACACCTGATTTAGAGCTGCCACACAGACAGATTAGGCAAATGTCTGTGGGAGCAAAATCCAGGGCACAGCATATTCTGCCTGTGACACATTCTGAGGTTTGCCCAGAGCAGCAGCAGCTGAGAGCTGACAGTGGATGGCATCTGGATTTCCAGAACAACCCCTCGAATGTTTCTTATTATTCACAGCTGACGAAGCATCACTAAGACATGCTGCTTTTGATTTCTACCTGTCAGCCTACATTCCAGCCCCTGTGATGCATCCACCTGGAAAACTCAGAGAGACAATTTTATGATGGGAGAAACAAGATAGCAACTGAATCTTTGCAAATGAGAAAGCACACAGGCTCGTCTGCAGTTTCCTCCCAACAGCTTTCCCCATAAGCCATCCAAAGGCAATGCCTTGAGTAACCTGACTCTTTGCTTTCTTCTTTAAAATGCTCTTTATGGTGAAATGCATTTCCATGCTCAATAATTCAGCATTAAAGGTCCGTGACAAAACTGAAGAGAAAAACACAGAGCTGGACTTGAACAGCACTTGCACTCACTGCCTTTGCTGCCCCACCATCCCTCACCCCACAATCCTGTGGCATCCCGGGGAAGTCCATGGGGAGCAAACAAAGCTTCAGCAGAAACAGACAGGCATTAAAATATTTTGTGGGAGGAGGTGTAGTTCCCCACACAACACAAATCCAGACCAAGGCAGGGGACAGATGCTGTCCTTTCCTCAGACAAACCAGAGTGTCAGGAGGAAGAAGATGTCAGTCTTTCTTACATTCTTTGGCAGAAAAGTCTCCGCTGTGTGTAATCCCCATTTGGATGCTTTATCCTCAACCCCACCCAAAATATATGGTTTTAGACAGACTGACTGGTGCAGAGCATCTCACATACAGAGTTTGGCACAATGGGCTCCCCTCTTGTGGGGCTCTGAAGAACAGCCCTAAACACCAACCAGCAATAATAATCCCCACTTAAGTTACTGAAGGTATTTTTAGGCTAATGCCCAGCTTAAAAGCATAATTCATTCACAACAATGAATAGAGCCAGCAGAGCATCAGTAATAATCCTCTGACATTACAGGAAGCACACTGGGATGTGAGAATAGCACGGTGCTGATCACTCCTCCTCATTCCCAACTGCGAGCTGCAATCTGTGAGATATCTTTTTCAGCATTCAAAAGCTCCCTGTTCAGAGCAGGCAGGGGGAAAAGATGGAGATGGATGTCTTACACTACTGAATTTAAAACCAGGGTGTTTACTGCAAGCAGAGAAAGTCGAACTTTGGAAATGGTTAAAAAAGAAAAGGAAGAAGCCCCCACACCTGCTCATTTCATACCATGGAAAAAAGTAACTCTGCAAATTCCATGAGTCAGCGTAGCAGCAAATAGTCTGAATAGAGAAGCAGGAGCTCTGTAAAAGGTGTGAAAGCTTCAGTAATAATCCTCCTTCACACTCCCTCATCACTGTTTTCCCTTTCATTAGCAGACAGAGGAGGTTGTTTCTTCTATGCCTGCTCTGGTTTCCACCTGGAATTTCCAGTGTCTGCCTATGGAGCAGCTCCACTGTTTCCCAATTTTGTGGCTTTTGCTGCATTTCTGCACAGTAACTACTGGGTGTGCATGAAAAGGAGCCTCCATGGCCAAAGAACCACTAAGATTTGCTGCAAACAGGTATAACCATAGCATGCAATAGCCTGCTCCCCTCCTAAGGCATCTCCACACACCCCTCAGCTCGGGTGCTCCCCTCAAAATGACTTGTGCCACAGAGCAACCAATGACTCACATGAGCTGCAGAAATCTAAAACACCAAGGAATGACTGCGGCAGGAGAAGGCTGCTGTGTTCTCCCCACCATGGGTGCTTCCTACCTGCCCCATTTTGAAATACTATTTCTAAGTAATTCATAATTTCTTTTCTTTCAAACTCTTCACTCAGCCAGAAAAGTCCAGAAATTTATAGATTAATGGCTAAATTCAGCCTCAAATAAGTGGGTTACAGGAATGGGGTGGCACAGTGAGATAAATTATGAGGTCTGAGGAGGGGGATGTGCTAACAGAGCACGGGGAACACCCTGCAACCAGTGTTGCCTATGGTTCTGAAAAAACAGGAGAAAGAGCAAAAACAAATTTCCCTCCCTCTTTGTAATGCCTGAAAATTCACACTGCATTATTCCACCACATACATTAGCAGTTTCTATTTTTTTTTAATGATTTTCATCTGCATTAATTTCTCTTTGTCCTCACTTTACCATGGGACCAAAAAGGAGGACAGAAGTAGGAGTCGTTAGAAAGTGCAGAGCTCTGAGGATGCTGAGAGGGAAGGGACCAGGAAGAATAATGGGATGCAGGTCTGGTCACCAGTCTGGCAAATGAGGTGGCAACTCCAGCAGCATTTAGACAGAAGCTGAAAATGCCCTGCAGCACTGAGAAATTCTGCAGACACCACACAGGAGAGGCAGAAGGGATATGAAGCTACAGCAGCCTGTTCTGCTTTTCCAGGGGTGGGAGGGAGCCTTTCCCTACCTTGACAAACTTTCACCCCAAAGGGAGGCAAAATCCCAGCAATCCAGAATATCCAATTTATAACTTAGGGCAAGAAACATTTCTGCCAGGAAGAAAATTGAGAAAAAAGCAAATGGCAATGCTGCTCTGTGTAAGAGGGCTCTGTGGTTGGTGGTGGCAGGTCACCTGTGCCACAGAATGATAGGAAAACTCTTTTTAATTGATTTGTATCATCAGTCATTTTCATACTGGCATCAAAACTACCAGATCTGGGATTTCTTTTAATGGCATCTTCTTGGACATGACACATCAATGGTGCTGCCTGCAAAGCAGCAAGCATGGACACCACAGCCAGCCCTGTCACAGAATCAGGCAGCTCTTCAGAGTAATGAAGGGCTTTTGAAACATGTCATGTAAGCGAGTGACTGATTAAACTTCATGAGGAAAAGGAACACGGGCTGCTTTGGCTAATCACTGTTGCCTCTCTTTGTCCAAACCCCAGCCCTTCCTCGGGCCAATGAAGATATAACTGAATGTATACCTGAAATTAAAGTGATCTAATACATACCAGTAATTGCTTCTCCTCACTTTCAGCAAGAAGCTATAGATTAGCTTGTTAATTCAAAAAGTAGTACATTGAACAGTCTTCCCTTTGCAAGGATGGTTTCAGAAAGCTCAGAAATAAACCAGTACAACATCTGTTATTAAACCTATAAGATTTTCTGAAGTAAACAAGAATCTGTGCAGATGCTTCACGACTTTCTGTTTTAAGTTCCTAAAGGCTGTGGGCTGAATTTGATGAGGTCAATTCAACAATACAGACATCTTCAGCTGTTTTTTTTTCTCAAGGAACAAAGAGATGTGCATCAGGAAGGGAAAATTGATGAAACTATGTGGATTCATGGATACACAATAAAAAAGCAAATGCAAGAAGGTAACAGACCTTGATGCTATCAGAACTTAATCCTGGTTTCTCTGCGTCTGCATTCCTCCCCCAATCCATTACAGACCATCCTCATGATTTTATTTCTTCAAGATCTAAGAAATAGAGTGGGAAGAAGGTAATTTTGATCTCTGCACCTGGGGGTTCCTACAGAGGTCTCAGAGAATAAGGAGCAGCCCTATGCTAGAAAGTTATGTTAGCTGGAAAAGAAACATCATTCTAGAGCATCATTTCCACAGGTAACAGCTGGAGTCCCCCCACTGTGTGCAGCTGAGCTGTGCCACTGGACAGAGCCAGGCACTCCTGGCTCCTGAAGGTGCTTTTGAAGGTAGAGCTGAAGGGAAGAGACCTCCCTCCCACACTGCTGCAGTTTATCATTCCTGTTCATCAGCTCTTCAGGGAGATATCCACCATCTCCATAGCCATGCTTATCATTTGAGGGAATGCACAGTTTCCAGAGCAGAATAAGAGAGAGGATTTCTTTCTGCTAATAAACCCGACTGAGCTGGTGACTTAAGGCACGTCAGTAATGTGAGAATTAACAAACCCCTACATTTCAAACTGGGTAATGACTGCTCCCCTCTCCACTGCTCAGGGGATTTATCCCTCTGCCTGCACACCTGTGCTGAGAATTCTCTCGGCAGAAATTTAGCTCATTGCTGTCCTTTGTGTTGGAAAAGGCAAGCAGGAAGGAACAGCCTGGACTTTTTCCATGCATAATCAAGAAAAAAAAAAGAGCACTGGCATTTTCTGGGTTTGTGTCTAAACTTGCAACTGTTATATAAAGCAGATAGGACTGAAATCAGCATTTACAGAAGAAAATTAAAAAGGCAGGGCTCTCACTGGGTTTTGAGCTGTCTGCTGTTTGCAAAAGAAAGAAGGTTGTCTGTCTGCTGGTACCACTGTAAATTTAATCCAGACACAATATAGCCAGGCTTTGTTTGCTCAATTAGGAGCCTGTTTTGCATTTAAAGAATATCCACTGCTCTACAAATTTGTCCTTTCTCAGAGCCTATATAACATTTTTGAGGCATAAACAAAGGCGCATGAGGATGTTGTGCCAAGGTTTGGCCTTTTCTCTTAACTGATTCAAATCAACATCATGTTATTTTTCTCCTCCTACTTTCATATTTCAAGTAAAAACACATCAGAGAACATCAGTGCAATCCTCTCCTTCTCTGATCACCTCTTCTGCCCTTAAATACAGAAATTCCTTCTGAGTGTTGGTTTCTTGATTGTCTTCTTAGTTTATATGGAATTTATATCCAGACAATGGATATTTAAGCCCAGCAGCATTCACTGCATCCTTCCCACCAAGGACACAGGGAACATATGATTTTTTTCTCTCTGCAGCAATGACTTTACATGGCCCCCCTTAAAATTAGTGTTTCAAAAACCTCATACTGGACCCCATGGGTCTCCAGAGCTTTAGAAGCAAGGCAGTTTCCAGTGATCTCCACAAGGCACATCTGTTTAGAAGAGGATTTAAGTATAAATGTCTATTACCTCTTCTACTCTCTGAGCTGGATGGTTTAGAATTACACTAGTCTTGGGCTGGTGTTTTGTTGGCTATTTTTCTCTGTGTATGTGTGTGTGTGTGTGTGTGTGTGTGTTTGGGGATTTTTATTTCTATGGGTTTGGTTTTTTATGTGTATGTGATTTTTTTCCCCCATAAAGATTGAAATGCTTGTCTGGAGCAAAACTAAATTAAGGTTAATAGAAAGATGGTGTTCAGCTAAAGACAGTGGTAGTTAAACAATTAGCTCAATTAACCTGCTGAATTTGAGTCTGTGGGATACTGAGAGCAGGGCAGTCACAAAAGAGCAGCGAGAAGTTTAGTGTTGACTCAATGCACAAATACATAAACTGAACCAGCAAAACAATAGTGTCTGATTAGTGTTTGTATTTTAGGAGCAGAAGACAAAGACTGGCTGGAAACAATCTCATCTCTAGTTTTAAGCTGTTAAATGCATCATCAAGGATTTCTGCATTTCTCCTCAGCATTAGCCAGTGATGGAGTCTAAATGGATCATTGATCTGTTTCAATATTGAGAATTGGCCTAGGATATGAGGGAAACATCTCACCATCTTATCTGCACAAGAATATAAGTGAATTTCAAGCCCTGCTTGGTAACCACATACACTGAGACAAAACCTAATTTTCCACCCTCCTTTTTCATATATCTTGATTTTCTCCCCCATTTGTCTCTGGAAATTTCTGAATTCATCTCTTCAGCTTTATGAATCCGACCTTAGAGGGCAAGGAGATGAAACCTTGATGATCTAAATTAACCCCTTTGATAATGCAGCTGCTGCTAGAAATTAGAACAGACCTTACCTCTAGTGTTGCTCTGATCTTTTAATATTTCCCTAAAAATTGTTTTAAAAGATACTCTTAACAACAGTAGAATCCAATTAATAGTTCATTTATAAATTCACTACAAACAGGGAGATGCCAGGGAAATGCCTAAGCAGATTGGTGTTGGCCACATAAGCTGAAACATTCTTGCAATTTCTCCACAAATATTTAAAAATGAACATTTTCTCTGCACCTTCTCCCTGGAATTTGTCCTGAGAGTTCCTAATTGGTTGATGAGCCTGTGCCACCTTTCTTCCCAAATAAGCAAGATCACTCACCTTGAAATGTGAGAAGTATAAAATCATGAGCAGCATGAATATGAATATACTTGCCTTTTCTTGCTTTAATATCTCACTTCTCCTGTCCTCATCTCTTGCTCTTTTGCAGGGTAACATCAATCAGATTTCCAAAAAACCTGTTCCAAATCCTCTGCTTTGTCTTGTGCATCTCCCTCCTCCCCTCCACAGTTTAACACTCTGCACTTGGAACAGAATCCTCCCCCAGCTACAAATTCTAATATGCCCTGATCTTTCCATTTCTGCATCTGATCCCAACTGAAAACAAAAGCAATTTTACAAATAATAGGAAATCCTGAGGTTTGGTGTGGAAAAGCTGAAATAGGCAAGGGGAAGATGTGATCTCTCTGTGATGCAAATAATGTTCTGTATTAAGTGTGCAACCAAAAATAAAGCTCCCTGAGGTAAATTTGCTACTTCAGACAAGAAGAAACATTTTTAGCATATAAACACAGAGCGCAGATTGAAATATTTCTCTGTCCCAAAATAACCAGGGATATAATTATTGTGGTTTTTGGGCTCAGTTGTGTTTTTCTAAACAATCCAACTTGCTGCTGCTTGCATTGAAAATATGGGCATGGTTGGGTGCTTGCACAAAGGTAGCACTGAGTACAGTTAACCATAAAATGCAACTGGGAAATATATTAAGCCCTTTAAAGGCCTGAAATATATAAATATAAGAAAGTCATGGTAAAACCTGCAAATTCTCTCATGCATTTTGAATCTAATAATGCAGATTTTCAGAAGTACCATGACTGCTTGTAAAAGGTGGGCTGAAATTCACAACGTTTCATTAAATTGTAATGGAGATAATTTATTGAGGGATTTAGGGAAGGGCAAGTTTAATAAATAAATATCTTGAAGTGTGTATCTTACCATAAGGCAAATTGCTAGATTTGGTGGGTGAATCATATGAAGGTAAAGGATTTTCTGGATTGAAGAGCAGAAGAGAATGAGTTGGCTGTACTGTCACAACTACTTTGATTCTTTAGGCAACTCAATCTCACGGGCAAGACTCAAAGAAAGCTAATATCCTGACACAGGGCTTCCAGCACCTCTGAGATGAGTCAGTCAGGACCTTTGGAATCTCAGTCTATAACTATTTCTCAGGGTTGAGAATCAATTTAGCCTGTTACCTGCATGAGATCTGAGGAAACTTAATGGTCTGTCAGATTTGGCTGAAATTAGCTGAGGCCTTCAAAAGAATGACCAAGAGGTTAAGTATACAGAAAGATCTAAAATTCCTCACTTTCCTGGAACACCAGGCTGAAAATGTAAGTCTCCAGCCTTTCCAATTCCAGCTCTAGGCAGGAAGCAGACCCCATTAAAGACAGACTCCAAAGGGAACCAAAACAACAGCTTGGGAGGATGACATGTCACAGTCAGCTCATCCAGAGTCAAACCCAGACCATTTAAATTCCAACACATCTGAGTTTTAATTCTTCAGATAAAGGAGGGTGTGAATCAAGGCTCTGTGCAATTCAGTCTGAGTCGGTCTGGTGCAAGAATAACCTGTCTGTCCAAAAGGGCAAATATCCAAAAGAGTCTCTGACATCCCCACACTCACCCATCAAGGCAAGGCCAGGAGGAGGACACCAGTGAATTCCAGCTCAACAATCATGGTTTGACTCCTGTGAGCAGCTGAGCAGAAGTTCTCACCCAGACAGAAGTTTTCTTTGGTGATTGACTCAAAGATCCTATTGGGAACTATGTGCACATGCTTGACTTTAGTTGTGCAAAATTTTCTACAGTTTATATGTTGGGGCTTTTTTCGGACAGGGTTACAAACTGTAATTGATGCTGTGTTTCTGTCTCATATATTTACATTAGATGGGTGCAGTGTTCCCCCTGTCAAGGCAGATTGTGTATTCTGCACTGTGGTGAGAATGAGGCTTTTATCTTAACCATGTTACTTATACAAAATCAGTGTCATCAAAGATCAAAATGGACATAAATATCATTAAAACTGTTTTTAAAGCAAGTTAGAGTGTGGGTAATAGTATCTAAATTAAAGTGATTGTTGCTGGGTAAATATAGGTAAATGTAGAGGAGACTTCCATCAGTTTTTCCTTAAGAGAGACAGCCATTACAAAATTCCTGACACCATCTCTGGCTGCCTAGTGCTGGCTGCTAACAGGGAGAGGATTCTGGTGAAAATGAGCACTGAGCTGAGCAAGTTCTGACAGTTCATGTACTCCAGCAGTCAGACTTCAGAGTTTAAAAAAAAAACTCCTTAAACCACTCTGTTTTCTTTGAAGCATATTTCCCACTCAGAATACCTCTCTCATCCTCAAAGGACATCCTGCCATTCCCTCATTAAAATATAGTAGAAATGGGAATGACTAAACTCAGTTAATATATTTTCAGCCTGTTTTTTTCAATAAGACCCCTAAATTCTGATATTGCCTATGGGTCCATGCATGAGACTTGGCTGTGGGTCTGTATTTTAATTCAGATGTAGCGAGCACCCTTGGCTGAAAGAAACTCCTTTTGCAACATGTCAGCAGGAGACAATGTATTCAGCTCCATAATTATGTACTTTGGTACAATCACATAGCATTATATACAAAATCACCACACTGCTGAAAAAAACCCCAAGCCTGAAATGCTAATTAGTTCACAAATTAACATTGATTTGATTTAATGTTGAATAAGGGTTTGCAGCTTATACTTATGAGAGAACTTCACTTTCAGGCATGCTCAGACTCTCCTGTTTTAAATAACACTGCTCAGCCTGTGCCAGGTGCACAGTGGGCTCATTATCTATGTATAAAGAGGTAAGACTTACTCAAAATAAAATCAGGCACAGACACTGCAGCACAATGTCACCTAGCCATACAACATCCTTTGGGACTGAGCCACCAAGTAAAAGCAGAGTGTAACAATCACCTGTCTTTGTGCTGCATCATGTTGGGGAAAGGTGAACAGATCATATTTCCTGTGTAGTGCCCTTTCCTGTCACTGATGTCAGTACTGACAGGCAAAATTCAAAATAATAATGCATATTCTAATAACATTTTGCACTCCTAAGGCACCCTCATGGAAATAACTCAGCTTTCAAAGAGCACTGATGATTTCAGTCCCAAACTACTATGCAGGCAGAGAAATTGTGCCTCCCCATTTTGTCCTAATTCTGTTCATCCAAGGGGTGTTTTGACATTGACTGAAACCCAGAGAAAATGAAGCAGAGGGGAGTTCAAAGGAGGATTTTTAACGGGAGCTGTTTGAGCTGGGACAGAGAACCCAGCCATTGGAAGAAGCTGCTCCAGCACCGCATCAGAGGTGATGCTGCTCCTCTGCAGTTCAGATTCCAGCCAGGCACACAGCTCAGCCCAGCTCAGAACAGGGCTCTGAGAGCTGTTAATGGGGCTGGGAGCTGGCAGCCCTTCAGTCCTGCCTGTCCCCAAGGCAGGGATCCCTTTGGATGCAGCTCTGGCAGGGAGGCCACGCCAGCCCTGCACAGTTCATTAGGGAGGTGACACCGCTTGACAAGGGCAGCACACTGACCCAGGAAGGAGCAAAGCATCACAAATGCCACTCTGTCACTGCAGTGTCACTGTGTGCTCCTTACTGCAACTGCTCTGGCTGCTGGCAAGGAAAATACAAGCTGCAGTTGAATGTAAACTCCCTCATCCTTTGGACATGCTGCCAAAGGGAGCAGGAAGCTGCTTTCTTACAGCTGGTGGCCTGGGGAGGCCAAGACAAGGAGATGTGGAGATAAAAGCACACCGGACCATTGAATCCTTCATCCTGGGAAGGGTATGACAGGAGTGAAAAATGCCATGGCTCTAACGGAAGCAGAAGATGGAGATGGACTGACAGAGCTGGGCAAAACAGCATCAACTGGTGTGAAAAGCTCCACTTCCCAATACAAATTAGAGACAATACCCCTTTAGGAAAGGTGGAATTCAATGTCTTTATCTTCCAGATCAAGGAATGTGAGATTGTGCTGACAAATAAAAGAAAAGCAGTATCAGATGTATAAGGATATGTAATGAAATTATTTGGTTTACAACTGGAGTAAGCTAAACATGAGTACTGTGGTTTTTAAATTCTAATTGAAAACATATTGTTTCCCTTTTTTTTTAATGCTAACTCGACACTTACTATGAAAACACAGACTGGATATAGGACTATATTCAATACAATAAAGCAAATGCTAAAATCAGGACAAAAGAATCCAGAGATAAATTTATATTTGCTGGGATGGAAATCTAGATGCAAAATAAATCTGATATTTTACCTATTCACAGCTGAGGATTAATTTTATTAAATAATTTCACAGTTTTCTGGTTCACTGAGTGCATATTTTCTGGTAACTCCCCAAGAAGGAAAGTATTTTGTATCCAGCAACTTTCACTGAGCATTGCTGCATTCAAGCAGCACTTGACCTGCAATTCACTTATTCTGTTAGAGCTCAGTCTTTCACCCTGTTTGGTTTGATCTCTTCTGCTTTTGCTTGACCCAGTAAACTGTTCAGCTCACTTTTACCACACTGCACAGAATGTAATTGTTGGGTGTCACAAATTAATACCTGTAAGTGACCAGCCCCACAAAATACATAAAAGAGAGGAAGTCATTATTAGAAAGGTTAATCTTCTCAACTGCTGCTATCAGTTTGATTAGATAAACTCAGGACCTCTTTTTGTTTCTTTATGCAAAATGTCAGCTCCTGTAAACTGCTGCCCTCTCTGCCCCACACTAAACATGCTGCAATTGCATTATCATAAAGCATTATGTAAAACGAAGTCAGATTAACTTTCAATTATTTGGGTCAGAATTTATTCTAAATTGAAACCCATTCCCCTGCAGTGAGTCAGGTCAAAGAATAAAAGCTCTCAACAGCAGGATTGAAAACCTTGCTCTAACCCACAGTGGCTTCACAATTAGTGGCCAGCACCCATAGCTGTCACCTTAATGCATGCATAACCTCCTACCCTGGGATAATTTTATATATCCCTCCCATTTTCAACAAAAAGCAGCTTCATGCCAATGGCAGGAACTAGAAGGCATCTGATTTTTTCAGTCACTACGCATTAAATAGAATTGCTAATGCAGTAGTAGCTGTTGCATTAATAAACCCAATCAACCAACTGCAGAACCCTCTTCCCTCTCTTCCCTGCTAACCTCACTGCAATGAGTCATTGCTTTTGGAGAGATCTACAGTTGCATTTTCTGCTAATAGACTCAGGATTTCAAGAGCTGTTATTTACTGGCTGGTCACTGGAGATTTAGAAGTGAAGTAACCTTGGCTCTGATTCAGTACGTGCAGCACATGGGTAGATTTATACTCAACAAAACAATATGTGTACCAGCCACAGAAGGATTTCCAATGCAGAACAGAAAATTTGACATTAAAATATACACAGATGTGGCACAGAGTGAACATGCTGATCCCAGTCATTGAACTGGTATGGGAAACCAGAGGTGTGTCACCATCAAGCTCTCCTCCCAGAGAGGAAGGAGTGACAGTGACCAGACAATCCTGCAGAAGGGAAAAGCCCTGGAATACAGAGTCCTCTGATCTGAATTTAGTGTGATCCTGGAGTAAGGGCACTCATCAGCAATTCCATGTGGATTACTGGTGGACAGCAGCCTGTATTAGAGTGCTCTGCTTCTGAGGAAGGGCAGCAGCACATCTCTGTGCTGGCAGGCACACAGAACTCTCAATTCCTGCACAAAGGGGCTCTTCTTGAGGCAGAAGGAGGTCAGATATGGGACAGCCCAAACAGCTGTAGCTCTCACCAGCTGCCTTAACCTTCACAGGTGTGTTCCCCAGTTAGTCACAAAGTCCATGATAAACACAATTTTAAAGGAGTGCAGTGTTTGTGTAAAGAGCTTGGCTCTGCCACTGGGCTGCATCACCCTCCTGCCCTCCAACTGCAGCACAGAAACCCCTGAGAAACATTTCTGGAACTGAAGAATTAATAAGATTACTGGCATTTTTAAATGTCAGTCAGATTTTACACAAGCTCGCTGCCTGTGGAAAAATGTGGAAAAGTCACAACCCATAAGTGTCCAGCAGGAGAGTCTCTAATGAAAATGTTGAGGATTCATTTAGAGGATGCTCTGGAATGGACATGTTGAGCTCTGCTGTCTGGGAATACTCCCAGAGCTCCTCTCCAGCCTCGCAGGGCTGGCAGCTGGGACAGATGATGAGATTAAATGCTCTCCTTCCCCCAGGGCAGGCAGCAGCATCCCCCCTCCCCGGGGAGACTCAGCAATGAGAGGGCAGGGATCTCCAGGGCTAAGGAAACAAGGAGGTCAGGACTGCTCCTGACAGATCTCTGCCTTGGAGGGGATGCACTGCTGCCCCTTGTTCAGGCCTGGGCAGGGCAGGTGCAGAGGGGTTGCAAGGGCTCCTGAAGCAAATGTGCTTTGTTGTGGGAATAGTAAAGACCAAAAAAAAAAAAAAAAAAAAAAAAAGAGAGAAATTTGTCTGGTCTCTAAGTTTCAACTTACAAAATTCCAGATAAGATGGTAGGGGGTCAGATGCTCAGCTCCTCTAAACTGCAAACAAATTCATGCCTCAAAAACACTAAGCATTTTAGAAAACTTCAGTTATATTTTTAAAAATCAGATAATTGCAGATGCTTACTGTTAGTTTTCTTAGAGAATTCTTCCTAAAGTCATGCCATCAGCAAACTCTCAAAGCAGCCTGTCAGCTTATGCTCACTCCTGCAGGGAGACATGTTATCAAAACAATCAAACCTTTTAATTCCTCCTGTTTTCATTTCTCAAAAAACCCAGCAAGGACGAAACCTAGACAAACAGGAAGAAACAGCAAGCACTGTCCATGTTCTTAGAAATAGGGGCACAGATTAATGAAGGAAAAACACCTCTAACACAGTCAGGACATTGAAAAGCAAATGTGTATTCCAAGTCAGCCCAGACTCAGCAGCTAATCCTGCAGCCACAGGGGTCCCTACCTGAGGAGGGATATGCTGATCTTGATTGCTCGTGTGACCTTTCCTGCCTGTGCTCCAGAGCCACATGGTGAGCAGAACAAGCTGCTTGTGCACGGCATGAAAGCTGCAGGGTTAACCCTGGAGGCAATCAGCACATTTCATCCTTGGCATGGCTGCCATGGAGTACATCACATGCTACTGCTGGTGATCAGCAAAGCCTCTCCACATCCTGATTTACATACCCACAAATTAATGGTCCTTAGAATTTTTATTCCAATAAATGGGCATGCTCTTGTAATACATGAGAATTGAAATTTTTCACACTCATTTCAGGTTTGAATCCTACCCAAATGGGCAGTGATGCAGTTTGACTGCAGGTGTGAGAGACACCACAGCCTCCATCCCCCAACTCAGAGAAGCCAGGGCAAGGGATGGAAACCAAATGGCTTCCCTTTGAGACACAGGGAAATTTTAGCCAAATTTGTGTTTATCAATTAAGTAAACTGCTCTCAACACAGATACTCAATAGAAAATAGACATTTTAGCAGTGATTTCTCCAGTCACCTGGAAATATAACACCACACATCCTTATTCCCCAGAATTCCCTCCTGGGGGGTGGCAAATCACTTAGGTTGCACTATAAATGAGTTGCTTGTTTAACACAAACTAGTCCTTTAGTTGTAACTTTTAGGACAACCAAATTTCTATAGAGCTAGAACTAGATAAAGTCAGCTTTGCTTAGCTTAGGAATGATAAATCTGCAGCATTTTGTATCCAGCAGGATTTTACACCATAAAATCTGTGGCTGTCTTCATATGGTGAAAACAATTATTGTCTTCTCTATTGGCAGGCAGCACAGAAACTGTGTCTCATTTAATAAAACTAATATTTGTTTGCTGTGCACATCTATAGGAAGAGGCTGTGCAGGGTTTCTGTAAGAGCAGTGACATTAGAGTTTGTGTTTTCCTATTCATTCTCATTTGAGCTTTTTCAATATTCTCAGTAGCATCTCCCCATCTGACAGCCAGCTACAGCATCTAGGGAAAAAGAGAAAACACAAAAGAGGCTGGCCAGAGACAAGCCTAGGCAAGAATATTTTATGGAAAAATACAAAACATTTCTGGGTTTGAATTTAGGAGTATTCTTGTCCCCATTTATAGCCCGAGACCACAGCAATGATTGCTAATAGACCTCTGTGAAGAGTAAAAAATTATGTTGATTAGTTTCCAGCAGTGCCATTTGCCTTTGCAAAAGAGCCTGAAGTAAAATGAGTGTGAGAGCTTGTCCATGCTGTGTGAAGGGGAGAATTCAAATTCCACAGCACGCTGGGGAACCAGATACAAACCCAGTACCTGTGCCCAGGGCACCCAGCTGTGTGCACTGGGCAGCCTGATTCCTCTGTGCAAACTCTTACCTATATTTATTGTCCATTTTAAACCTGGGAGGGTTTTTTTAATGATGTTCACCTCTTTTTCAATGATGGAAGCAAAATCTGCTGGTCAAATGGTCAAATGCCTAATGTGAAACCACTTCTTGACAACAGTGAAATGCTAAATGTAAATAAACCTACTGTTCAGGCAACCCTGCCTGAAAGAGAAAAAAATTATATAATTTTTTTTAAGATACAGGGGAAATTGATAAAAGAGAACTCTTCTATTTTTATTGTGTTGTGTATATATATGTGTGTGTGTATATATATAAATTGGCAGAAATGCTTTATCCACTGCATATAAGTAATGTAAAAGGCTTTTTAAAGACTTTTTATTTTGCTTTACTGTCCATCTTTAAAAGAAAAGCTTCTTAGAAAGATGCATTCACCATTCCCCACAAGAAACCAAAAGTACCAAAAGTCCAAGAACTGCCCTAGGTGGGAATTATGTGAAGAATTAAATCTGATGTGGAAATCCTGCCAGCAAATGGAGCTGCCAAAGTTCAGCTTCAGCTGTGTGCCAGACACAGGGAGGAACCTCTGCAATAATGAACAGCTGAGGAGTGATGTTCATTCCTATCCTAGAGCTCTCATCCACGGGGGGATGCTAATTCAATCTCTGTTATATATAATTTTGTGATAAAATGTTTTATTTCTCAGCCTGTCCATGGGACTCAGGGATACACAATCCTGGATCAGCTGAGGGGCCTCACACACATCAGCAAAGCCACCACAGCATCACCTCCCATCCAGGAGCTTGTGCTCCCTGGGCAATATTCCCATGATGTGGGTGCTGTTGTCCTTGTCACCCTGCTCATGGGGAGCATTAGTTTGACATGAAAGAGAAGTGACATTCATGAGCATCAGGGAAAACCAAGAGGTCTTTGTCCAGCAGCTGTTACAGCTGGAGGATTCCTCTTTCCTATCTCTCTCTTGTCCTTCAGCAATGGGAAAGTGGATGGGAAATCCACACACAGCATCTGCTTTAGTTCTCCTTTATCTTGCCTGTTGCTTTAATTTTTTTTACTTTTAGCTGCCCTGCACCAAGAGCCCAGAGTGCAGCAAGGAATCAAGCATGGATTGATGGACATTTCCCTCCATGAGTAACTAAGGCAGCCCCTTGGAAAGGCCCCAAACACAGCTGAGAATGGAGGGAACAGATCTCTCAGCTCTGGGTTAAGAAGGGATAACTCTCTCTTTCCCCTTTGTACTGCCCTGTGTAGGGTTATCTTAGCCTTATATATTTAACTTTGGACACAAGCAAGTACATTTTTGTAAAAAAGAATCACTGCCTTCAGATATACACACAAAAAGAAGCCAAATATTGGTCTATTTTCCATCCTCCTGGTCCTGCCTAACAAGGGAGTCTGTCAGGCAGACTGACAATAAAAGTAATGCAGGGCTATTCCTTCATGCCTGCCTACACACCAGTCACTTCCATGCCCTGGAAAAAGACATTTGCTACCTGCTGTGCTGCTCTGTCTCCTTCCACAGAGTACTGCCTTGGAGACAGGGGATGCTTCTGGTTCTGCTCTCACTTTGCCCTTCACCTTGATGGTGTATGATTTTAGGTGTAATTCTGAGTTATTCCAGCACAGGACACACATGCACATAAATGCATTAACACAGATATTTATGTGATGATGTTGAGGTGAATATTCCTTATTCTTTCAGGATAAATGTGTGCTTTGAGTCTGGTTTTCAATAGTAGCCTGTCTTTAAGCACACATTTACACTCCCAAGCACCACAGAAGGGTGTTAATGTTCACAGCCACCTCAGACACTAATGCTTTGGCAGGGAATTGGGTCCAGCCCATAACTCACTCTATGGAAAATCCAACAAAGCAGCATTACAGGGAAAGTCACTTAATAGGTAATAGAGACTGAACATGCAGCACATGCTCAATCTAAACTGCACAACTGAACACAACTTTTAGAAATCTTTAAGGAAAGAAAACAACCAAGTTATTTTCTGAGGCATTTAGAGCTTAATGTTTGTCCTTTTCAGAGAACAAATTTTTAAGAATTATCTTGTCTGGTCAGGGCTGTGTAGGGACACAGATATCAAAATTATAGGGAATAATGTGGAGGAAGAAAACTGAGAAACCTGTGAGAGGAGAAAGGAGAACAAGATCTCCTTGTGCTGCCTGGAGCTGGTGATCCTGTTGTGGTTGTGGATATGTTTGTGCAGCAAACTAGCAGCCAGCTGAAGCTCCTTTAGAGAAACCAGTCTAGTTTTGCCCTGACTGCCTGAACCTGAGCAGCCAGACTGCAATTTTGTACTTAAATGTGACTTTAGGACACCAGCAGCACTGGGCAAGAAAAACAGCCAGTGTGTCAGGTGAAACCACAGCTCACAGAGTCAAACAGATGTGTGACTTCTACAGCCTGGGCTGGAGTTCTGCCACTGAACCATTTGTGGTAAGGTTAGGAGTTATTTATTTGCAGATGATGTTTAGGGGGAAGGCCTCTGCCACTGTGAGGACTGTCACCAGTTGTTAGGCAGTCACAAAAATTCTAATAAACAGTAGCAAATAACCTCTTCAGCAACACCCACCGTGGCACAAAGAACTGACACCAGGACACTGCACTCTAACCCCTGTGCTACACTTGACCCTTTTCATAGCCTCAGTCTAGTTTAAATTTTGGCTGTTTTTAATAATCTCTGAGATTATTAAAATCAAGGCTTGCCTTTAGAGGTGGCTTTTGCAAATGTTTGCTGTTCTGGTTCACTTTTCCTATCTGCGAGGTGGGAACAGCACTTACTTCACAGAGAGAGATGCATCCAATGCATGAGGATGAACTCTGCAGTCATCTCATATAGGAGGCCACTCTGAGGGTGAAAAATGTCTGAGTGTAAACACCACTTTCTGAAAACATTCATTAGCAATATTTAGGCTAAAGGAATCTCCATGGCCATATGGGCTGCAGCAGCCTTGTTAATCTGCTTCATTAGTGCCAGGCAGAAAGTTGCATTTATTTGACTTCTACTCTTCTTTCAAAGCAGCAGAGGCTCCCCCTTTCCAGTGTGTGCTTGTGTTTGCAGGGTTCTCTTTCTCACACCCCACATCCCTGCACCTTCCTCACCACACTGCTTGTGGACAGACACCTCACTTCTTTCACCTCTTCTTTTCCAATGAATGTTGCCACTTTATTATTTCCCCTTCAGCAAGGCTTAGTGTTAAAATCCTCTGGAACTTTTTGCAGTGCTGTTGTCCCTATTTCCCATTCAGCAAAGTCTCCATCTCCCAGCCCAGGAGAATGATCAAGGTGCAGCTTACAGAGTCCCTTTACTGCCAGGCTTAGGAATCCTCAGAACTCTCTCAGTCATCCTCTGAGCTTGATTTCTCCCATCAAGATTCAAATCTGGCTTTTAGCCTTGTTCACCCCCTCTCTCCCAGTCCCAGTATCACAGCCTGGCTTCCCCAGGTCAATGCCATGGATTTTCTGTGGCCAGGTGTTCCTTTCTATTCCCCTGTGATAACTCTGCTTGCTACAATGATAATATTGGATTTCTCAACTCATGGGTGAAGCACTGGAAAGAAATGACAATTTTAACAACTCCTGCTCGCTGATGTTTAAGTGATTATTTCATTTTACCATCATTCAGGTTTCTCTTGGATCTTGGTATTCACTAAGCTAAAAAAACCCCCCATTTTAATGATTTCTAATGAGATGATAAATACCTATATACACTGGTGATTGCTGAAATGCTGTCCAATTTAATCTTTTTCTGATAGGAATAATTCCACGCTCCTAAAAGAAACTTTGTCTGATTCTGGATCAGGAGCAAATGTTTGATTTTCTGTACGTTTACTGGCTACATTCAGCCAGCATTTAGCATTAAAATTAAGACATTTGAAACACAATTGAAGCAGTCATTTCTGGCCTTGAGTTTCATAACTATTGAGTTGTGATTACATGATCTGAGCAGAGATCTGAATTTTCACAAATCCTCTGCCTTCACAATGATGACCTAAGGCTCATCTCCAGCACTACCTCATGTAAAGAAGACCATTCCCGATTTCTACAGCACAGAAAAACTGGCAGGGTGCAAGTTTCTGCTGCTTTGAGCTTCCATGCAGAATATCCCCAAGGTGCTGAGCACTGCCCTGGTGGCTTTTCTGAGTGTAGCAGCTGAAGCCACCATGGGTTACTCATTCTAAACTTTGTGCATTCCCAAGATCCCTAGAATAACATCATGCATGAAGCTCTTGCACATCTATGTTTCATTAATAGATCAGGTATTTAATAAGGGAAGACAGTCCAGCAATTAAGCTGTGGATCTGAGATTCTTCAGTTCCTGTTATTCTCCAATCAAGGCAATGTGGTATTACCATGGCCTAACTCTGGGTGTCTAAAAGTTAAAGTTGCCACAAAAAATTTTTCTCTGCCACTGGTTCACCCTCTGGAGAAACCAATTCTTTCTCATAATTCTAAAGGGTAGCTACAGCTAACTCTAGATGCTTAAATTCAGTGGGATGAATCCCACCTTCGGGATTCAGACTCCTATAAAACAGTAATTTTATCCTACTACCAGCACCTGCACAGGATGTGGAGCTGAATGAAAAATATGGGTTTAGACATTTCTTTGTTGCAGACTTTCACTTCACCCAGGCTCTCATCTACAAATGAAATTAATTTTCAGAAATAGACCTGGAGAAAGGACCATGCACTATAAGCATTAATATTCCTTTTCTGCTGGAGGAAAAACCTTTGCTGACAAGAAAGGCCCTTTCTCCCCTGGGTGAGTGTAGTCTTGTCTCTGTCTGTGGAGACTGACATAAAGATTATTGCTTGAGATCTTGCTCTTTGTGCTGTGCACATCTGGGACAGGGATTAAAGCCACTGAGCTCATCTGACATATAAGAGACCACTAACACCTTGGAAAAGGGTAACAGACACCATCTGATGCTTTCAAGCCTTAAGGGTGAGAGTGAAGGTAACCAGCTTATGGTTATTTAATAAACATGATCATTTACCAGGCAGATTTGTGATTTCACTAGGACTCAATAGATACATACAAGTTTCCTGTATACAAAATGAAGCCTTTAAAAAGCTACGATTTTACACCAGAAATGTTAAAATTGAAACAGATCCACCTTAATACACAATTTCCCTTGTGGATGTTGAAAATAGGTTTTGCTTTTAATATATTATTGTAAGATTTTGAAGGTGACTTCCAGAGTAGCTGTCCTAGATAATTTCTTCTACTTCCCTGATTTCTGAGAACTGAACCAGATGCCATTTTAAGGATTGTTAAACAATAGTTGTAAACAGCAACTGATCACACAAAAGAGCACAAACTCTGGAAACACTAAAACCAGACAAGGCACAGGCCCTAAAAATGTCAATAGCCCAAAACCAGACCAGGAAACCCACTGACACCTGACTGCAAGAGCAGTGATCCCTTTCCTCTTCTGAGATAAGGATTCCCATCTCCAGCCTTCTCAAGAGACAAATTCATGTGAAAATGACTACTTGAGGTTTAAAAGATAGAAACATTAGGGAAGTACCATATTTTTGAGTAATCCCAGGTATTTCTTTGTGTAGATTCAATCCCAGTAATTGTCAACCTTAACTGGTGTGTAAAAGCTAATAGACCTCAGTAGGCACCCAGCTGAAATAATAACCATCCTTGAATATAAAAAAGCAGGAGCACAGAGAACCTCTAAAAAGTGATTTACCTAGAAAATTGAGATCCATGTAATTAGCATGTTTTTCTCCCCCACAGACCCCCATCTCTAAACACATTGGGCCCAATTCTGCTTTCACTTCCTGACCCTGTCAAGCTCTGGGGATTTAATCAGGTGGAGGCATGAGGAGAATCAAACTTGCTGTGCTTAGCTTTAATTTTAAAATAAATGAATTTTCCAGAACAGTGACAGTATTGACCTTACATATTATCCAAATAGAAATTTTAATGAAACAAGTATAACACTGAGTATAGCTATAATAGATATGCAAATATTGGTCTTTTCTTAAAGGTCTCTCTATCTGGTCACATGGATTTTTCTTGCCTATGTGGGGGTGAAGGCAGAGAGCATTTATTAGAAGCAGAGAAAGGAAGGGTGGCTGCACAGCCATGGAGAATCAGGCCATCAATTAGATTTTCATTCTCATTTCATGAGAATTCTCTTTGTACAATGATCACAGGAGAGCTGTAAAATCTGCTCCCTTCTTAATTTCTTCTTTTTTATGTGACAGCATCCACCTTTGCTTTGCAGGCAAAAGTCCTGCAATTGTGCACAGCTAAACAAGGTAGAGGTGTAGAGCAATCCACATGGCTGGTAGCTCATCCAACATAGAAACCCAATAAAACAAATTAACAAAAGAAACTAATCTTGGTGTCTTCCAAGGTTCCCAGCCCCAGGAGCCCCAAACTGCATTTTGCTTACTTTAAAGCTCAAAGACACTGGAAAGCGAACAGAAGGAGGGAACTTGGCCTGGATTCATGCATAAGAGTACAAAGGTTGGAAAATAGAAGGTTTGAGAAGCAATCAGAGTCACCAGCTGAGAGAAGTTTAAAATAACAGCCTAAAATCAGGAGCTTCAAAATAAAAGTCAAATAAAAAAGATCGGCTGAAAATAGCTAAAAAATGCATGATCTGAATTCAGATTTTCTGTGATTTCTGACACTAACTGAAATCAAATTACCTGCCTACTACATTTGCCTAATATTTCATTGGACCACATTAACACCAGCAGATGGTTAAAGGTATTTAGGTACCTAAAGGTATGAAGAGCTGCCCCAGGGATTTGTCTCTCTTCCCAGACATCCAGTCGCCACTTACACCATTTCCATGCACTGTTCTGACACCATGGAGAGCAACTGCGTCACTCAGTACCTCTTAAAATCAGGGCTTGTCAGTGACATTCCCCAAAAGCTGCCTTCCCCAGCTTTCACTTTCCAAACAAAAAAAAAAAAAAAGGTATACCTTCCCTGGTGGAACCTGTGAAAGATAAGATGCTCCTGAAAGCTTGCCTTTTAACTGCCTGAGTTCTCTAGAAAACCATCTTCTCTCAGTCATGCAAGTGGGGCACTTAAAATCTTTCTCTTCAAAAGATGGGTGTAGTAAAAAAACCTATTTCCACACGTTTGTATGTAGCAGGTGCAGGGAGTGAATCAGAGCAGTGACATTATCTGGTATTCACAAATTACAATTGTCATTTGCAAATGATCCTCAGGGTGCAGATCTGAACATTTTATAACTGTGCTGTGGAACAATGCTTGAGTTTACACAGGATTCCATAAGCAGGATGACTTCCTCCTAGTCTGAGCTCTTAAACCTTCATAGAGCTTGTCTGAAACTCAGCAAAAGACAAATAAATCAGGGTAAGCCCTGTGCCTGGGAGTGGAGATGCCTTAGTCTGCCTTCTCCTGGGTTTTATTCACTCCCTCTCTGCCCTCCCTCCCTTGTGGTCTCTCTGGCTCGAGGCACAGGTTTCCTAGACACCACTCCCTGAATTCCAACTCCTAGCCAAACCCATGCCATATAAAACCAATTATTAATAGCTACAACACAGCATTTCCCCCAAATTCCATTCCAAATGTCGTGCTCCCTCCATGCACCAAACTCCTCTTGCTGCTTGTTTCCCAGTGAACCCCCTGCTCTCTGGCAACTCTTCAGGTGATGTTGCTCCTTCCTCCTGTTTGGACCTTTCTCTTTCCTTTGTCTCACGGCTCCCTCGTGCTGACTCACAAATCTTCCTTCCCAAGCCTACCCCACACACATAAATCTCTCTGCACATCATGCAGCATAACCCCCCTGCCAGCTCAAGGGTAACTTGGACAAAAACGAGCACTTTATTTCTTACATCCTCCACCCTCCCCCTTCCTGCTTTTCTCCATTATTTTCTTAATTTCTCCTCCCTCCCTGCTCCCTCCCTTTCTCCCAGGCCAGCACTGTCAGCACTACCTTTTATTCTTCTGCCACTTCCTTCTCACATAAAAGCTAAAAAGATTTAATGAACTCTCTTCTCCATAATATTTGACCCTTTATTTCAGTCCAACAAACCCAGCTGGGGCAATCCTGGCACCCCTAACTCATGTTAAACAGAGCACACCCTCTGTCCTTTACAGATTCTAAATGTGCTTTTGTCTGTCCAAAATAGGAAACCCACATCAAAAGAAGTTTTTGTTTTATTTTTGAGGTGATGGATTGGATGGAGCTATTTGCAATCTCCAGAAACACTTCCCTGAAGTATGAGAGTCCATGTTATATTGAAGAAAATGCAATGCTGGGAGGTGAGTTTTCTTGGAAGAATTGCTCTTCATCCCTGCAAAATGAAGGTGATGATGCACTGAGACTCTTCCAGCTGTAGAGCTGGTCAGGGTAATTCCATGTACATTTGAATTTGTGTTTAAAACGAATTGTTTGGTCATGGCATACTTGAATGGGAGAGGGGGAAAGGAAATATTTAGTGTGCACCTGAGTCAAAAGAAGGGCTCCAAAATCACTCCTAGAAATGCCAGCATCAACAAGGACCACACTAGACAGTCCCTCCAAGAGCAGATTGCAGCAGGAGGCAAGGTATGCAGAATGGCATTTGTTCCTGAAAGCAGAAAGAGATTGGGTCTCAAAAATGTGGGATAAAAGGCAGATGGCACAGCTCCTCCTGTTTGGTCAATCAAACCTTTCATTTCCCTGGCTACTTTTACAAGACCTTGATTAGAAAACATTTCATCCCAAGGTCAGAGAGAATGTTTTGTATTGGATTAAGTGACTTCCTGGTTTTCATTTCAGAGTGAAAAACATAAAATCCACTTTGGTTTGATCTACACCAAATTAATTTCCTCCAGATTTTGTTTAGGAAATTGGACAGCAAATCCTCAACCATTAGCTGAAAGCTGATGTGTTTTGCTCCCATTCCTCACTAACAGCAGTTTCAGTTGGGCCTTTTCATCTCGGTGGTATAAAAAAGACTTTTTTTCTCAGTTCTGTCTGTGTCTTTTCCAAGAGTGTCTCATTTTTCAGTCTTTCTCTGAAAAATGAAGAAAAGGGAAGCTCTGCAGAAAACTATTCTATAACCTCTCCTTTGACTCCCTTCCCAACACAGTCAGTTCACTGGATTCTCTGTGCTCTCTGTATTTCCCAGTAGGAGATGGCCTGGAGTTTCTTGTTCTCCTCAAGTGCCTTATGAATTCCTTCTCCTTATTTAGGACATTGAGCTGAGTCCTGTGCAAACTACCCTGATCTGCATCCTGGAAAACAGCCTGGTTTGGCCCTAATGGTTCATGAAGAATTTTCCAAAATAAAGCAAGAGGGGAAAGACATCTCTTGCATTTGCTCAGAAATGAAAACCCATCACAGTCACAGTTCTGCACATCCCTATAAGGCTGCTGGAATTTCAGGCCTAGGAGGTTTTCTGGTGCTTTTAGTGGCTTTCAAAAGATAAAGACATTTTTTCTGTATCCAGGGGAAATCCTGTGAACATTCCCATTGATGGGCCTGGGGCTGATGGGAATCCATTGCTGTGCAAGGCACAATGTGTAAAAATCAGCTGTTAATACAACCAGTTTTTACTCCTGTTTGACTCTTGAGAAAAGCTTCCAGCATCTCTATAAGCATCAGCAAAAGAAGAAGCTGCTATTCCCACAAAAGAGAAACAATTCCTTGTGGCCAGGGCAGGAGCAGAGCTGACAGCAGAGAACAAACCAAGCTGGGTGTTCCCCAGCCACAGCTACACTCATCCCCAGATCCTGCATGGGTCACAAAGCAGAAATGAAGATGTTTTGCACAGACAGGTGCAGGCACTGCTGTGATTAATCAAACCATAATTAGGGACCTGTCGGCAGGCACTAAATATATGTTCTAGGGCTTCAACCCTCTTAGAAATCTGGGATGGAAAACTTGCCAGGCAGGAAATTTATAAAAACAGCCAGTCTTTGGATGATGAATGCATACAAGAAAGGAAACTTTCACCAGACTATAATAATGACAAGACTCTCTATTGCTTCCCATCTATAGTTTTTTTCTTTCTATTTCTCTGAGTTTATTCAAGTATTTTAGTATCAATTGATGGCATGGTTTAACTGATAAATCCTACTCTCTCTTCAGTAAAAAAGGCTCAGTTTCAGCTCCTACAGAGGAGTGCTGGTTTTACTGTTTTACCCTGAAACCCCTGTGAGTCTGAGGAGCACCAGATACACTCCAAGAATAAAACATGTCTCCTCCTCCACTGATCTCACCTGCCATAGGTGTTTGCATCAGGTAAAGGTAAAATACCTCAATTTGATAGTGGGCAGAGGGTAAAATGCGGAATTTTATAATCTACACCTGAATTAGTGCAAAGTCAAGGCTTGAGATATTGTACTTATTTCTATGGAAATGTAATATGGGACCTCCCTTCACAGAGCACTACATCACCCTGGGGCTGAACTGCTCAGAATCCCACTGAGGAAACTCATGGGGTTTGGGGGAAGAAAGGCAAGTAAATCTCACTCAGACTTGAGAAGTACCGTAAGACAGGAGCAGGGGAAGCCCACCAAATGAAACAAGGTGATCTGAGGAGTCTTAGCTAGCTGATGCTGCCCTGTTCAAGAGACAGCAGCTGAGGGGCTGATGTCACTGGCTTACAGCCAACCCTCTCACAGATTTTAAGCTTTCCCATGGATATTCTCCTTGCTCTGATCAATAAAACACACTTTTGTCTCTATGAACCACCTCCTTTACATTATGAGACAATTCCTGTGGGCTGCTCTGAGGTACAGACACATCTCAGTCACAGAAGCTCACGGATGAACAGTCAATAGCACAAAAGTGCAAGATGAGGAAAGTCAGTGCTTAACAAAGTGTCCAACCATTCAGCTTCTCGGGGGTTTGAAGCAGGTGCTGAATTTACATCATTTTATTTTCTGGATATTGGTTAAAATACTTTGAGGAAGACAGAGTGTTGGGTGTCTGATTGAGCTCAGCATTATTAAATGCGAGGGGAAGTCATCTAATGTCTGTTTAATTGTAGCTGTCTTTGGTGAGTAATATTGATGATTAATAATTGACCAAAAGGGACAAGCTGAGAGGGGGAACTGGGCTGAATCGATGTGCAGGAGAGGATGGGAAGTAAGATGGACTCTGAATCAATGGTGGTGCTACTTGCTCAGTTAGGCTGGAGATTGGGATGTGCCCTCTGCACCATCTCACCAGCAATGCAGAGGGGCTGCTTCACAACAAAGACATTTCACTGCTTTTTATTTATATTGATTTCCCAGTGAACTGTGTCTTGGCATTAGGGATTCCCACTGAGCAAGGAAGAAAGATCAGCTTCTCAACTCGGAGGGTCAAGAAATCCTGAGTGATGAATCCTGTCTTCTCAGAAAAAGAGACAGGAGCAGAGGTTTGGCTGTACATTGCCTACTAGAAAGAGAGAAAGAACTGAAAGTGTGTCATTAAAAGGGAGGAAAATATAAAAGTACCTGAAACTGAAAAGCTATGATTAGGAGGGGCAATGTGTAAAAAAAATTTGAGCAAAAGACAGATTGATGAGGTCAGTGCTGTCAAAGGGATTATTATCTGAGAGAGTGAAATTTGATTTTACATTTATTCAGGGCTGCTGTACTTCAGACAGATGCTTCAGACACCAAAACATGACAGGCATGAGAGCTTTCTTCCCAGCCTGCTCCCAGCAAAGCAGCAAACACTGAGCAGAGCTGGAAGAAGTGCTGGCTCTGCCTGGAGGAATTCCTGTGGCTCAGCTGGGTCAGAGTCCCCGAGTCAATGCTGGAAATCCTGTACCTGCTGCCAAAACAGGAGGGAAGGCAGCTCCACTGGGCTGCATTGCATTCTGGAATACTGGGCAGTAACTCTAAAGCACTGCTTGGGTGTGGATTTGTTTCAAGACCTTCCCTCTTTCTTACTGATGGAGAAATTGGATTAAATACAGAATTAATGGCAAAACTAAGACTAGCCCAGCATCCAAGCTCCTATGAAGTACTCAAACAGCCAATCCCTCCAGCACTAGATTTGAAACAGCTTGAGTAATTCTGATAAATCATTCAGATAATGTTACAAATGAAGACATTGTTAATATTGAGCTCTGCCTTGCTGCCTTCCTGTACTTGCTGTAAGCCTTGGCTGGTTTAAAGGAGAAAATGTTACACTGCAGGTAAAACAGGCCTATGAGTAACTGTGCTTCCCTGAGGAGCTCAGGAGAATAAACAGAATGGGCTTGGGACTTGTCCCAGACTCTATTGCCAGGTGATTTTCAACCTCTGGATAATCCTGAGGTCTCACATGTAACTTAAATCTTGCAGTTTGTGTATTCATGCCCTGTGGAATATTTCCCATGTGGTAATAGATCCTAAACTTCTCCCTTTCAGCTTCTCCTGAATGTCATTCCACAGCCACCTATCCTACACACCAGAACAAATGAATATGGATATTTCTCTCCCTTTTTTGTTTCCCATCTGCATGAAACATATGCCATGTGCAGTGATTCCAAAAGATCAGAACAGGGTCTATAGTCCACATGCTAAAATTCGTAATAAAATATGCATGACAAAACCTTGCAGAGGAAATCACATTTCTGCCCAGGAAAAAAGCCCTCTGTTTTAATGAGGGTTTAATTAATGTCAGATGGGCTCAGTTGGTAACATTCTTGCCTCTGGTGTAGAAGGTCATGGTTTTGAGCCCTACATTAGGCCCTGGGCTCATAACCAATGCTGACACTGCAATGTTTTCCTGCTACACTGTTAGAGGTTCTGACCTTCAAATGAGGTGTTTAAACTGAGATTCCTCCTGCTACTCTCAGGTGGTTCTTCCAGCTGGAAGCTAAAGATGTCCTGGCACTTTTTAAGCAGCCCAGGG
Organism: Sialia sialis; assembly: GCA_009812075.1. Taxonomy (NCBI): domain Eukaryota; kingdom Metazoa; phylum Chordata; class Aves; order Passeriformes; family Turdidae; genus Sialia; species Sialia sialis. The sequence goes on along the minus strand of VRYO01002482.1, from coordinate 9,576,854 downwards.
AATAGCCCTTGCATCCTAACTCACCCTTGCTTAATAAAGTAGGTTATTATATACAAAGCTGCAACTCTCAGCCATTACTGACAGTTGACAGCCCCCACTAATGAGCCTGTTGTGTTTATTTATGTGCTGACTCCACTCAGCACCCAGGGAAAGCTCACTGCTTTGTCACAAAACAGTGAAGGACTTTTGCTCCGTTCTCGAAGAGGAGAAATATAGGGAAGACATTAAAATAACATTAAAGGGGATGATTTCCAAAATGAGAATGCCCTGTGTATTTTTCAAGAAAAATGGTACCACTCAGAAAAGGTGAATATTTTTGGCAAGGAGAGACAGAGGAGATAAGGAAAAAAAAGTGAGGCTTAGGAAGTAGGTAACAGCTGTTTCCAGATTTCTTGCAAAGTTACATTAAAACCAAGAGTGACCTTCAGCAGAAATAGGGTTAAAACCCTCAGGAAAATTATTCATGAAACAGCAGTTAGATTGGTGTCAATCTGAGGGATCCTATTAATCAGCTGTCATCACAAAAGACATCCTACAAGCCCATCTGGAAATTAAGATCTTTATGGTCTGTCCATTCTGACCATCACACATGATTTAGAACTGGATACCAGAACTGCATTTCCAGTTTTGCTAATCCTCATCACCCCTGCCCTCCACCCCTCCTCCCATCACAAAAAATGTTCTGATTTCAGCTGTACTGTGACTATCTTATCTAAAGCAAGTCTATTACTGCAAAGTATTAAACCAGAAAGAGAGAAAAAGCAACAGCAAAGCCCAGAACTTCATCTTGGTATTCCCCCTGAGAACATTTGCAAAATCTTTTTTAAAATATTAGCTATCAAAGCTACTGATTATTGAAACCAAATAAAGGCTTCTTAACATGGACCTCACTGTTTGTGGTCCCTGGTGTCCCTGAACAGCAGGCACAGAGTGCTGCAGGACAGATAATCTTACCAAAACACCTTTCAGCCAGACCAAACCTTTCCTATTTATTCCAGCTTGGCTTGGGAGGAAAGCAAAATGGGTTACAAAATCAGTTGGTGTACACTGTGCCTCCCACAAAACAACTTGTTGGGAATAATTGAATATAGTGCAACAAGCCAAAGCTTTGATTATCTAGAATCTGGTTTATGTCTGGGTAAATAAAATACAATCAATCCACATACAGAAATTTAATTGGATTTATTTCTAAGACATCCTGCCTCCTGCCTTTTGTTCACTCTGCTGGGTTGCTGCCACTTGAGCAGAGAAAAATTGAAATGATGCCATCTACCTTTATGGAATTGCATCTAAGATATTTACAGGGGCTCATGTCATGGAGCTGGACTTCTTTTTATTCTTCAGTAAATCATTCCTGGTCTTCAGGTAACAATTTTAATGTTACAAAGGCCTGAAAGTAATTTATGGCTCTGAAAACCAGAGAAATTTGAAAAGAACATATATTTTTAAAGCAGGTAAGCTATAATCCTACCCATCCCAGCTGAGCTCCCAGCCAGCCTCCCATGGGGATTCAGTCCCAAAGCCTTTGTCTGGCTGTGTTATTCAGGACTCTGAGCAGTGATCATTTTCTAATGCTGATAGCATCTGTATAATTCTAGGTGTAGTTGGTTTTGGTGCAGGAAAAACATTGCTCCCAACTATATTTCCTGTGATTTTATACACAATGTCGTGTTGTATCAGCTTCTAAAAAGGCACAAGGTTCAAGCACGGAACTTTACTGCATGAACAAGGAATTTGAATGTGAAATTAGAGAAGAAAAATTAATCCTTGACTATTTAAGCTATATGGGTGGAGTGCAAATGGCATTACTGCTGTCAGAGAAACTGGGAAGCAGCTTCTTGGAGCCACAGTGCCCCTCTGAGCAAGGCACCAACCCAACAGCCTGGGGCAGGATTTGGCCCCTGCTGATGAACTGTGGGCTGGCCAGCTGGCAAGGGCACCTCAGGGGATTATCTCACCTCATATTTTAGGGCAGCAAGTATAAATGAGCTGGCAAGAGAGAATAGGGGCTCCCCAAAACTCTTCAGTCATAAAATGAGTGGGGTGAATTGTTCTATGTAGCTGCCTGTTTCCATCCACTAGCTCCCCAGGGAATCCAAGAAGGTGGAAGAAGATCTTAATGACAAGTCTGAAGACAGCACACCCTTGGTGCCATGTTAAAGAGAAGCTTGGCCAGGTTGCATGGGGTTTGGAGCAAGACTTTAGTGGAAGGTGTCCCTGCGCATGGCAGGGGGTGGAACTAGGTTATCTTTAATTCCCTGCCAACCCAAACCATGCTGTGATTCCATTCTAAGGCAGGAAATTTTCAGGAGAAAATGGTGCCTTTTCCTTGTGCTCTTTCCTGCAGAATGAATTCAGTGCAGAAATGAAAATGCAGTACAGGAGAGTCCAGGATTGTCAGCTTTGGACACCTGCCCCATTCAGCAGTGCCTCTTGGACTGATGGAATCACTGGGGGATCACAGATCTACTTTCATCCTTACAATGAAGTCTCTTTTAAGCAATGGCACATCCTGCTAAACTCCAGCCAGGGTTTCCCATGGCTTTTTTTTCCTTTAGACATGGTAACTACAGCAACAGGAACCCAAACAAGGCTGTTCCCTGCATGATGTGGCTTTGTTGGGTGTTTCTTACAGCTGGAATTCAGCTGTGATCAAATGTCCAGGTGCAGCTCTGCTGGGGAGGTCTAAGACACAACCAGCAGGACCTAATCAAGCAGCAAGGAAACCTGAGGAGATCAGAGCAGTGGCAACTGTGGGCAGCACAGATGGATTCCAGAGCACTGCCAGCCCCACACAGCACAGGGAGAGAATCAATTGCTGTGGCACTAAATAAAGATTAGAAATAGGAGTTTCTTCATCAAAGTGTGTAGCATTAATCCTTTTTAGTGGGTTCTTTTTTTGAAATGTGCTCTGGCTTTCAGTGAGAGTGGCTGCTGTGCTTGTAAGCAGGGCCATGGGGCTGCAAATGGCCTTTGCAAATGCAAAGGGCTATTTCTTTGGTGAAAATGTGTAAATGGTTCAAGACTCGATGCCTTGGTGGCTTTTTCTGAATGCCACTGTCCTCACCCTGCTGTCATGGCTCACTGGCACTGCCACCAGTAGTGAGCAGGGCAGTGCCTTGTGCTCATCTCTTGGGAACAGATATTTATACAGGTATTGATTGAGCAGGCTGAAGGGCAGGCAGACTGACAGCAGCAAACTGCTTTCATAGTGTGGCTCACAAGCATGACAGAGAAATCTTCCTTATCCTTGGCCATCACTTCTATCAGTGCATTTTAAAGCAAAGTCACAAGATTTAGCATTTGATCACCAAAGTGTGTTTCACATCCAAACACTAAAATTAAAACATATTCTAAAGCAGATAGAATAAAAAAAAAAAATAATAATTATTCAACAATTCAATGGTATCCTCTAACAAACCTACAGGGTCTTTTGCTTGGAAATTCTCCTTCAAAGGAATCTCTGCAGCTGAGCTGTTCTTCCCAGGCTGTGGGAACACGGCTGAAGGCTGAAGAGATTCCTCTCTGGAAGATGCAGCCACCTCTAGATAGAATATGGGGCAAACACATCTTTCTTTGGAGCTATGTGGCCACACACTCAAACATCCAGGCCTGGAGTCTGGTGTCAGAAGAGAGACATCCAAAATTTCAAAAGATTGAGTCAAATGAGCATATTTTTAAGCTCTTTATAAGAAATGTAAATTCTGAAGAGTAGGTAAAAAAGGGCTGCAGAACAGGACAGCTGATTGACTACAGAACACTCCTGAATATTTCCAGCCCTTCCTAAGGTACAAGTAAAGATGTTTCTGACACTGCTACTGCATAAAAAACTGCCCAAACCTCAGTGCACCCAATCCCACACCTTCAGCCTGATGCCTCCCTGTAGACTCCACAACACATGAACCCACTCATTAAGTACAAGCACTGCCCAGCCTCAATCTAATGCAGCAAATAATACCAAATTGGTCATAATTGACACATAAAACTCCTATTATGGTGTGATTAATTTATTCTGCATTCATACTTGTAGCTAATAAAAATAACTTCCACTGATAAATAACTCCTCCCAAGTTCACTCCAGTGAGAACAGGTGTAGCTCATGTCCCCATTACCTAAATTGTCCTGGGGATGAGTTCTAATTTGCCATAAATACTTTATGCTGCATCCTTTACTACTGTATTATTAATTTTCTAGCAAAATGTGAGGCAGATAATTGCACATAGGAAAAGACAGTAGACAGATATTAGCTGGGATTTTTTTAACTTTTCCAGTCAGCCTTCAGGGTTTTCTGGAAAGCAGGAAAGACTGCTGCTACTGAGAGAAAGTGGCAACGTCTCCAAAAAGTATGCAGGGAAGTTGGGAAATACTTCAAGGATTTTTAGTTCTGCTAATTGAGATAACAACAGAAAGTCAAGATGTGAATTATATAAGAGAATAAACTCCCTCAGCCCTGGGAAATATTTTGTTTAGATTTCAAATATTCTTGCTTCAATAAAAACTCCAAAAGGAGTCATCATTTCTCACAAAAAAACCCCTAAAACTATTCATTTTCAAAAGTACATAACAGTTTTGCGTTTCTCCTCAAAACTTTACCCCAAACCCAACTATGCTCTGATGAGCTGCCTACTCAAAAACTTTCCATCATACTAAATTGTTGTGGCATTGTTAAAGTACTTAATGTGATTTGTTGGTGTAAATCATTCCTTTAAGAACCCCTAAACTCAAAAGTTTGAACCTCTTTCTCTATTCTTCCTCAAATAATTTAACCCTTATAATCTAAAGCATTTTAGTCAGCTCACAGTGGAATACAACTTCCCAGTGAACACACCCCTGGGCAGGAACAGTGATCTGCTTTTCCAGGAGAAAGTTCTTGATTTAATATTTATTTTTCCTGACAAAAATCACATTAGACATAGCTCAGAGAACATTGAAGTTGTTTGTATTGTTTTTTATCTGATTATCAGGTCCTAAATGGATTTCCTGAAAATAAAGTTAAAAAAAATAAACCCCTGCTGTTTCCTAACAAACAAGGAACCTTCAGAGACGAGGCTCAGAAGATGTATTAAAGTTGAGACCTTACAAAACACTCTCAAATCTTCTGTTCTTTTCCCTTTCCTCCTCAGATCACTCTCCTTCCCCCACTCTAGAAAAACTGTGAAAAGAGCGTCCCCTCCCCTCAGCAGTGTCACGGAGTCCACCCTTGTCACAGTCCACAAATCTGCACATCTCAGCTGGGCAGGCTTTGGCAGCAGACAGGAAATAAAAGGATAATAAAAACAACAAGAGAAAGAAGGGGCTCCAGGATCCTGCTCCAGTCCTGCTGAAATTTGTTCTGTTTGAGCTAAAGGTACAGGTCCTGTAAGATCTTTTCAGAATAACTGACAAGAACAAAGCCCACAATTATTAACCTTTCCACTTGTTCCCATAGTTTATTGTGACAAGACAATGCAATAAGCTTGAAGGTAATCAAAAAGCAATTTTGTAGTAGTGAGCTTAAAATGACAAACCTTTCCTTTTCTAAATAAATCACCATTATTCCCACATGGTCCATACTTGACAAGTTTGTTTCCTTAGTAACAGAGTCCTTAAACAGGGTTTGTGTGCAAAGATTATACCTTTAGCCACAGAAGTGAAAGAGGAGACAAGGGACAAAAATTGGTCCACCTACCTGAGTGTGTGATTTGAGTGTTTAAGGACAGAATCCAAGGCTGTGCAGAAGCCCAGGGATGCCCTTTCCCTCTGCATTTTGTGGACTTTTTGAAGTGTGAGGACTCAGAGGGATTTTCAGCTTCCAGTACCTAAACTGAATTTAACACTCCCTGATGTTTGTTCAATAGCTCACCTAATGTTGAGGTCAGCTGTCTTATAAATTATTGAGCACATTAACAGTGTTAGGACTACAATATAAATAAAGGGTATGTGCCAGGCAGAGAAGACATCCAGGGTGTCTGGCTCAAAGACAAAAGAGACAACAGACAGAAGAAAAGACTAATGTGCCCTGGATATGTTCGAGAGCTTTCTGTTTGCTTTCATCAGTAATTAAATGACTGATTGCTTTGTAACAGTGTGAATGTGTTTGACTGGGTACACAAAATCTGATGTCATGTACTGAGCTCAGTCCAATGCTGAGAAAATCCTTCAGCCCACTCTGCTTGTCAGTGCCTAATTCCTAACTTTTTGCCAGCAAAAGTGGTGAGATCAAGTAAACACTATATGGCCAGGCTTTAGAATAATTGAGCTTGCTCTGTAATTAAAGGAGGCCACCTTTTCTAGCCACAAGTTAAATCAGTGCAAAACAGATTGATTTTAAATCTTTCAGCAATTTTTAATACATTTTCCCCATTGTCAGCTGAGGGTTTCAAATTCCCCTTGATGAGATCTAAAAGTCTCTGCACAGGCAGCATGCTGAAAACCCTAAATCAGATAATATGGGGTCTATCATTGCTACAGTGCTACATTCAGCTACCAGCCAATGAAAAAATCTACCAAAACCCCCCTGCATATCCAAAATGCAATTCCCTCTTCCCTCCTCACCCAACTATTTCAACAACTGTCCCAAAGAGCCAGGTCACAGCAGTTTGTCAAGCTCCAAGTAACTGGATAACAAAAGAACAAGAAAGGGAATATTTCTATTTCCTGCATCAACACCAACACTTGAAGGGCAGTGTTGCTAACTCTAAGTAGCAAAGATTGTTTCTACAGAGAAATTGTCTCCTTGAGTTTAAGCTGAGATTCAGAACTTATTTTCAGATAAAGCTGGTGAGATTATAATGATGATGAATTTTCTCTATTGTTTACACGTAAATTTTCTCAGCATATGTAGATGGGTGTTTATAAATGAATATAAAACTTTGATTTATACAAAAGTAAGGCAGTAGATATTCTTGCAAACACAGCTAATTTTAAATTTCAGTCAAAAGCAACAGACTCCAGCCCTCGTTATGGCTTGAATTGATGTTCATCAACACTTCAAAATGACCAGGATAAACAGAATTCCCCCACTTTTTAAACCTTCCCAGAGCTGTACAGCTTCCAAGCTTGAACAGGCTCCTCAGGATTATAAAATGTGCTGCCACTTTCCAAAATACTGTAAATTCTACTGGCCGAGAGGCAACCAGGTGGGTGGGGTTGATGGTCACCTGATGGTTACTCTTCAGGAGAGGGTTCTTCCCTTCATTAAAGTCATCTGAAGCATAGAGATTTAGGAGGATTTAGGCAATTCACTTGTATTCAATCAAGAATTTTCCCCAAATTCAATCCCAAGAGTCACTGCTGGAGATATCAGAAGTGTAGGAATGTTAATCCAATAATCAAAAACTTCTTTTCATCTTTCTCCTGCCTCATGAGCACCTTTCAATGTAAACAGCATTCAATACTGAGATACAGGATGAAAATCAAACCAGAGTTTTGCTAGTTAAACATTCTACCTCTGCTCATGGGGAATAATGAGCCCAATTCCTTTAACTCTGGTAATTAGGCTGCCTTTTTTTTAAATTTACTGAAACATGAAGCTTGCTAAAACTACATTACCGGCTTGATAATATATTTGGCCAAGCATTGTTGGATGAAATACCAGTTTGGAAAAGGCACCAGATTAGATTCATCAGAAAACATGTTGCAGAGGAATTTACAAAATATTAAAATGTCATCTTTTTTCCAGTCCTCCCTCTGAAATGCAGGAGAGGATTTGCTCAGTAATTCTATACCTTTGTTTCCTTTTTCCTCTTCCCACATTATGCTCTTTTCTAATTGTCTCCTATTACAAGAGAGGAGAAAACTGTTCCATTATTCAATGTTTTCCTGAGTGTTTTATCTTTACCCTGTCTGATCAGGAGTGAAACTTTCCCTCCAAGTACAACTTCCATCTTTTCAAACCACCTACTGAGATTAAATTCTGTTGTTCTACACACTCAGAAAGAACCTAACAAAATCCACACAGTTTTTGAGAAATAAAGTTTTGATATTCCATCTGTGATTACCCAAGATTTGCGAAGTCTTTCAGTAAGCAGCATTCTGCATTACAGGGTTGAAATTTATAGATATATTTGCAAAAAAAAAATTACTGTTTGCACAAAATTCAAGCACTGCAGTGCAGATTTATGCATTTCCTACTGGTAATTTGCATTAGTAATAATCAGATGGAAAAGCAGAGGCTGCAAGAATGACATTTCCTTCTGCACATAAGAAATCAAGTGTGCAAAGCTATTTCCTAGCATTTTTAAAAGACAGCTTTAATCCCATCTATGATAGTCAAAGGCACCCTCAAACTTCATATCTAAGCTGTGGTTTAGAATGCTTTTTCATTAACCTTGGTTTACTTATTTACACTATCTTATGGAGCAGGTAAAACTGAATCTTGCTGCCAAGCAAAGACTCCAGGTTACCATTTCTCACTTGTTCCACAGTTGTCCTGTGTGATCTTTGGCAGATTACTTCCCTTTTCTTTAAACATGAATATTTACACCAAGTAACTGTACAGAGTATTCAGTCCAGTAAGGGGAATCTTTAATCACAGGAAGGATAACCCACATTCTGATGGTCATCAGGAAGCCTATGAGTTCTACTGATAGGATTTAACCTCTGATTTGGAAATCCTGACACAATTGGGAAAGTAATAAATTATTTAAATATTAAATATTTAAATAGTAGGCCTGAACCTCTGACCCCTTGACTACAAACTATTGATGCCAGTAACAGTGTCAGGAGAGACATCTCATGCAAATATTTGAACTGACAGAGGGCAGGGTTAGGATGGGTATTAGGAAGCAATTCTTGGCAGTGCAGGTGGTGAGGCCCTGGCACAGGGTGCCCAGAGAAGGTATGGCTGCCCCATCCCTGGAAGTGTCCAAGGTCAAGCTGAACGGGGATCGGAGCAGCCTGGGATGGTGGAAGGTTTTGAAAAGTACTTGCATAGAAGGAAGATTCATCATTTGTGTTTGGGCCTTTGAACACTCAGTTTCAATTAGGAACTTCAGCATCCCATTATGGGTTTTGTAGGCCCCTGTGGTAGGAACCTGTCCCTGTCCAGTCAGTGGGAAATAAACTGCTTATGGCAGGCATCACTCAAACACTAAACTACTAAGGGACAGTCCCTTGGCTTGCAGGCCAGAGAGAGGATAATCACTTGCAGCTTGAGTGCTCTGCTTCACCTCTTGTAAGACCGAAGTGAAAATCCTCTATTTACACACAGAGACATCTGAGATCTGCAAAGTTGTGCTTTAATCTCAGCCATCGTAACTGCACTTCACAGGAACTAAGGTGTGTGACAGGAACTGAAGTTTATAGACAGATCAGGGGCACCAGGTTATTAATTACCTCCTGTCTGTGAGTCTCTTTGAAATGCAATGTGTAAGCGCGAAGATTTATTAATAAATTCCCAGTTACCTCGCTGATGTGCAGTTCAAATGGTTAGAATAAACTGTTACTCTGCTTATTATTCAAATCACTAGGATAAACTGTAAAACCCTGGAATAGCATTACTGAGTGGCTGGCTGTAATATAATGTGTTTTACAACTTGAAGTCCTGATAATCTGTTCTAAATGCAACTGATATAGTGGTGTCCATCTGAATCTGCAGTTACTTTGAGACACCAGTTCTGAGAGATGTGAGCATCCCCAGCTTCAAGACTTGTTCCTTTGCAGGTTCATCAAGGGGATTGGCACATACAAACAGAGCACAGTGACATCAGCACTGCCAGCCCAATCCAAAGGGACAATTTTCAGCCAGTAGGGCAATTCCTGGGTCTCCCTGAGGCTCAGTGAGCCCAAACCAGAGGAGGATGGTGCAGCCCTGCTGCTGTTAGGGAGCACTGCAGCAGGGGAGGATCAAACAGATGTACAAGGGCTGAATCACTGCAGAGATCTCCAGTCTGTAGAGTCCCTGAAACCCTGAATTGCTTTAGTAATCACTTTAGACCCAACTGCTTTTAGTGAGCTCTTCAGCCTCCTGTGCCAGCATTTCTTACGCCGATACACAATTTTAGATTAATTTCTTGATTAGAAGCTCATAGTTATCCAAGTCCTTTGCTCATCAGTAGTGTGACATTCACAATCTGCCAACACACCACTCCGGGAGATTAAGTAGAATAGATTTTAAATAGTGTGTTATTGACATTTCAATTATTTAAGTTTCAGTAGAAAGTGACCAGATGAGGTTTAGATTGCATGATTTGTCTCACAGAAAAGTTCTGCTAGAAAGGAGCAGATGAAAAACAAGGGCAAGAGGCAGCCCAGGTACCTATAGAACATGGCTGGGGAGAAGAGGGAGACAAGTTGGAGAGATTCACTAAGGGAATGGATCCAAAAGTGCTTTATTAAATAGTCAAAGGGACAGAAATGCTTTTCCTAAATACCTCAGTAGGACAAAATACGTCAAAGAAGTATGAAGCAAAAGAGCATTAGCAGTAAGAATGCAATGAAAGGGATTATTCAGCCCCAAAATTATTGGTTTAAATCAGCCACCAGCAAAATGAGGATGTTTGGTTCTGTTCTTCATGAGAAGACCAAGATTCTGGGATAACTCCAGTGAAGGCAAGACAACCTAACTATTTGTGAATGGGACTATAGCTCATGCTTGCCAAAAGCAGCAACAGGTTGGGCTCAGGAACTCAGGAAATCTTTCCTAGCTCCATTTTCCCAAGCACTCCATTAACCCCAATCATCATATTACTGTTAGGAAAGTGTGAGATGTAAAAGTACAAGTGATGTAAAGGCCTGAGATTGCTGCTCATAAAAATGAACAGAGGATATCTTAGGGTTACACAGTGTTCTGTGTGACAGCACCTGCATGCTGGCTGGAAGACCCCAGCCACAAAATGTCAGAACCACTGAAAATCTGTCATTACATGAACTTCTCATGTAACAACCTGCCTCAGTTTCCTTAAATGTTGGTGTAAATGTTCTGTGTTGTAAAAGGTCAAAACACCTGGCCAGAAATATTTGTATTCTTCTTGATAATTATATACTTGCAATAGAATCAGGTGGACTCTCTAAACAGGAATAAAATGCATGAGGTTTTTTATTTTCATCTACTAGTGAAACTTTCCATTTCCAAATAAGCATAGACATGCTGAACCTCTTGATGACAACTGCAGGGCGGGAAGAAGCAGGGAAGTATTTGGGGGTTTTGTAGTAATAATTATAATAATTAAGACTGTCACTGGTAAGCACATGATGGCCAAAATGTTCAGCCATTAATGTCTTCATGCAGATATGTAATTCCAATTCCATACGAGCAGGGCACTCTTTCTTTAGCTGAGCATCTCTGGTTTCCTGGGGCTGAGCAAATGAATCCCAATGATCATCCCATTTTTGAATAAATGTAAAATCACTTGTCTTTTCAGAAAAACACTTCAGCACATGCTTAAGTGCTGATGTAAATTGGGACATTATTTGAGAAATTAACCAGAGTTTGGTGCCTAATTTAAACACACAAGCTAAAACACCCTGGCATAAATTGTGCATTTCTACAAAGACACTCTTGCTCACACAAACAACAAATCAGGCATTTTTCTTATGCTGTAAAACCTCTTGCCAAACTGTGAAGATGAGGATGTTCTTTTCAATTTTTAGAGAATATCTGAGGCACATTTACTGCCAGGCTAGGAAGAATGCTCTGGCAAGAAAAAGGGAAAGATTTTCCAAATGTTATTCCTGGGGAAAAGGTTTATCATGCTACCTGAAGCCATGAAAAGAAAACAGTAAATATAATCCAGCATTAACACCCATCAGGCAGCATGTTTATAGGCAATTGTCTGCTTCACACACCTTGAGTTGTATAATGAGACACAGTGAGTTTTACTGCCTCTGAAGGAGAGCAATCATCCTCAAATGAGCTGCCTAGAAAGTATTATTGTGGTTATGAAATTGAATTTATATGTAAAAATAACAAAACAGATTCAGGTATTAGGTTGGTCCTTGTTGACGTGACTGAAAACAATGAAGCCAGCCAAAAATAGCCTGTGATTTATCACAGAGGAAAGTGAGATCAGGGAAACCACTTTTCACTCTTCTACAGACCCTGAAACACTTATTTTTTATCTGGACCTTTCATTTATCCATCACCCTTAGGGCACCATGAAGTTTCCATTAGTAGCTAATTGCAAACTTGTCCCTACCTCAAAATTAGTAAATTTCTCTTTGGTCTTAGCTGAGAGTGAATTTTTAGAAACCTTAAAACAGATTCACAAAGCTGCCAGTGAAGTCACTGCCAGTGTGAGAGGCTCAGTCTCTAGGAGATGCAGAAATACCCCTCATACCCCTACCTGGAGAGCCTGGAGCAGGTCATGGACAGCACAAATTCAAAACTGGCAACATCACAGGCATGGGGATAAGACAGATTTTGGGACCAGACATCACTTTTAGAGCTTTCTCCAGAAGGAGGACTGAGATTCAGGGGTGAATAAATGAAGAGGTCTGGGTATGATGAACCAGCAGCTCAGATGCTGTAACCACTCTTCCCCTTTCCCCCTGGTGTTTCTCTCCTGTTACTCTCCTGTAACAGAAAACTCAGACACAGATAACCATCAAATGTTTAACCACTGGTTATTCAGGGTGTAAAGATGGCAAAGTATTTTCCTGCAAACTCTTCCCTTTGTAAGAGAAATAAAATCTGGGATTGGACTGCATAACAGATGTCTGATTCCATCTCCTCTGTGGCAAGTGCACTTCAGAGAGAATAACTAAGAAGGGCATCTCTACATGGAGAGAAGCAGGCAAGTAAATATGAAAAAATGTATAAGTGATGACATTTTGCCCCACATGTGGCACTCTGCACAATTACAGATTTTCTTTGTAGGAACAGAAAAGGAACCTGAGTGTTCTGTGAGCTGGGCCAGCTGTCATATGATCTCATACATGCAGCCCAGAGGATTTGTTTTCCTAAACAAACTTGCAATCATCTGTCTTTTTAAATATAACTTCTGTGACACATAGAAGAAAATCAGAAAGCGATGCTGAAAGCTTTCTATGCTCTATTAATTTTATTATGTAAATCCACTCCCCAATTGATATTTTCATTCAAAACCAGCACAAGATCCGTCATTATTCCTGATGTAAAGGGAAGCAAAACAAGTAGTATTCAAGCAAGTACTCTCATTTGGATTATTATTTTAATATAGCAGTATTGTCTGTAGGTAATTTTTAAAACATGTTTGCACAGCAATTCAAGGCTGCTTCTTCCCAGAGACTATTTAGCTATGTCAATATTTATTAATATTGCTTTTGTAAATACAATAGAAAGCAGAAATGTTTGACTTGAACCTAATAAGCAGATTTTGAGAAATGGACAACACTGTTTTTTGAGTTATCTGTCTCCATCCCTAATACAGCAGCAACAAAGGGAAAGCAAAAGTCACAAAGACTGAAACCCCATGGAAATATGAGCAAGGCATCTTCACTGTTTGAACAGCAGGTCTGCTGCCAGAGGTGAGCATTAAATAATTGGTTAAAAACTGCTTTTAAGGTAGTTAATGTAACACACTCACCCAGTCTGTGGACGTACAGACAAGTGTATGCATTTCCTTTAAACATCACATTCCTTAAATACTTGTAAGAAGTGTTCCACACTCTCCTGGTCTATGATTGCACTTGGTTTAAAGGCCAAACACAGAGTTTGACTCTGCTGTGGATATTGGAGCTCAGTTTCTCAAATCAACATAACCATAAAGAAGTTAATTGGAATTGCCAACAAATCAAAGCAAACAGAAACTCTTTTCCCCTGCAGAAACATATTAGCTGTATTTTCTCCAAAATACTATCCAATTGTGATTCATAGTACAGAAGCACCAGCATTTTTCAGGTACAGTTTTTGACTGAGCGTTCCAAATACAGAGCAGGAATTAATCCCCAAAGCAAAGAACTTCAAAGCAAAAAAAGACAGTAACAGTGAGGAAATCAAAGCAGCACAAAGGCAGTGTGATGTGCTCCAGCCAGGAACAGACCCACACACCAGTTTTGTGTGCTCTTTGTGACAACTTGGGGAATCAAAGTACAGCTTATGTATCACATTTGATAGTTCCAAACCCTTACAGATTTATTGAAGCCCAGTCTACCATGAGGGACAGGTTTATAATTTCCTAAGGGGATTTAGCAGCACCTGGCAGTGGCCACATCATGGAACTGCCAGGTTGTCTTGTAGGCTTCTTCAGGTACTGGAAGGCTGCAATTAAATCATTCTGAAACTTCTCCTTCACTGCCATGTCAATATTTGGCCCTGGGAACTCAACACTATCATATTCTCCATAGTTTTGTTTTCAGCTAGTTTCAAATAGAGCTTGGTTGCTTATAGTTACATTTTGCTTATTTTTAAATGCTATGAGCATGTTGTGGGTATATGGATTATATGGCTCTGTTATTTTCCTATGGAACAACTACAGTAGATCCATGTTTTACCAAAGGAAAAAAGGCAAGTAAATTTTCTAATTTTCAAGGCAATCTAGCACTTGTGTATATCATCATGAAGCTGTTAACAAAAATCTACATTTTCATTAGCTAAAAAGCTATTTATTCCTAATGGGTTGTTAAAGACTGAGGGCAAAATTCTGCTTTCAGTTACACCAGCATAAATCTGTCATCCATGCATATGCCTCTGGATTTTATATTGGTGTCAGTGAAAGAAGAATTTGCCCTGAATGTTCTAAATGTTTCTATTTAAGAAAATTATTATTCACCAGTAAGGACCAATCAATAACAGTAATCAAAGGAACTTCTCCCCCCTACTATTAGATTTAGTGGGTCAAAGTAATAAAGAGAAGCTGCAGTAGCCAAGATTTTAAGAATATGTAAAAAGATCAACTTTCTGATGGTGTGAACACTCTATTCACAATATTTGTTGGGAAGTCTGTTGGATCTAGAGAAGACTTAAGCCAAGGATATTTGGCCACCCAAGCGTTCCAGATTGCATCTTTGACATTTTCAGAGGGCTAAGCAGCCTTTGGTCTCTCAGTCTGACCTTGTGGCAGCCAACCTAACAGGTCTGCTCTGTACAGAAAGTTTTGGAGGCAAAAATAAGATCTGTTTGCTGTCCTGAATTTTTGTACAGTGACAGTAGTCAGAGTAATCAGAAAGCATCACATTCTTGTTTGCCCCAGTTTTTAAAAGCCAGCAGACTGTTGCTAATACATGTTCTTCGGTGATTGATTCATCTATTCATCTATTGATTCATCTATTCCTTTTATCTATTTTCATCTGTGAAGCATTTGCCATCAGTAAACAAATAATATAAATATAATTAAATACAAAAGAGAAGGGAGATGCCTTGCATTGTATGAATTATCACCCAGGAATACATTATAATAAGCATGAATAAAACAATGTTTACTGTGAAGAAGTAGAAACATGCTGTATAAACATTTCTCAGTAGTAGTTAAAGTATGATTTCTCACTCTCTTTTTTTTTTACTTTGTTGAGTTTAACTCTGTAATCCCATAAGCCACTAAACCCTGGAGAGGATAAATAGAAGTAGAGTCACAGAGGGCCAGCATTAATTCACATTACATGGCATGGTAAAATATTAATTTACAATGAAACACGGGGTTTAGGAATCAGTGAGTCCAGCCTGAATATCTGGATGGAGCAGATGGGGGAAAAAAAGCCTTTTCAAGTATGAATTAAGAGAGGAAGTTCCTGTGACAATGAGTATTTCAAGATTAAATGTCCCTGCATATTCCTCCCAAAATATTTTTGCCTTCTCTTGTTTTGATTATCAAGAGCATAAAGTTGCAAGCAAATAGGGACTAATACCATGATAACACCAAGCACCCTGTGGTCCTTGTCCACAGTAATCAGCTCTAAAATATGTTTTCCTATCCTTTAGAGGTAAAGAAGCAATGACATCACTTACTGTTGCTGGACTGGAGCACAGCTACAGGAGCTCGATTGCCTGGATTTGTAACCTGTGACAAAGCAATGAAATTAACCCAGAACTCTTGGTCTAATCCTGAGGCTGCTTTCCCTCTCTGGGGTGAAAGGATGGGAAAGCAAATCTATTTCTTTGGTAGTCTCTAAGGAAGCAAAAGGGAACCCAGTGCATAAGACCATGAGGTTTTGGGTTTTGGTCATTTGTGTTACTGGAGGGTTTTCCTACTGCAACATGTTCATCTGTCACATGTTTTCAGTCTTTGCTGAAATTCACCTTTCTTTGGCTTCCACTTGCTCATTTATCTTTTTTTTTGTTTTACTCTCAGTCCCTCTGCCATCTGGGGTGCACCTTTTTTCTTCCCTTTATTCACTGTTCTCCCTTTTAGCATGTTTATCACATCAAACCAATGGAGAAACTGTGCACCTGCTGCTGATGTGTGGTGTACATGGAAGGTAAAATAATCCCACTCTTCCCAGTGTCCTGGATATCTGAGTCAAGGATAAATAAGGAATTGGGAAATTCCTGACTCTCATAGCTAAATAACTTATACATTGTATTTTAGAGTCCTGGGAAAATTTACTCTCTAATTCAAAGAGGAAAAAAGCAGATTCAGTATTTGCTCATTAAGGAGAATGATGTTTTTAAAGCCACAAGGCATGAAGCTCAAGCCTTTACTGTTTCCAGGTTGTGATGAATAAGAATGTCACAGAAAATTAGCAGATACTCTTTGGAAAGCATGAGGGAAAAGTCAGCCTTGAAAGACAGTCCATGAAAGTGTTACTGAGGACCTTATAAAGTGAGCAAAAGTACTTTAAAATCAATATAAAACGTCAGTCATAACAAACAGATTTCAGAACTGCACTTGGTCCTGATGTGAAAAGTGAAGTCTGGAATCAAACCACCAAAGTAATTGTAATTTAAGACTTAGAAAAAGATTTGACCCTGGGTCTCTCAAGTCAAAGACTAGTGTAGCAAATGATCAGTGCCTTATACTGTTTGTCTTCCTTCCCCATTTGCTTTAACTTCCAAGTCTCCTGTGACCTTTCAAAAACATCATTTCTTCATCTCTAATCTTAAAGCACTTGCATGGGCTTCTGAATGCCCTCAGTGCTTCATCAGCCAGCCAGGCTTGTTCCAAAGCATCATCTCAATCCCTTTTAGTTTGTGTCTCTCTACATTTACTTTTCCACTAGTCCATGGGCCAGAATAAAAAGCAGGCTCCACTGTAAAATACTCCCTACACAAGTCCATGAAATGCAGCCTATTTCCCACTAGGATCTTAGCACATTTACTTTAAAAGCTGAATCCTATTATTGATATGCCACTGATTTATATCAGGAAGGCTCAACATCCAGATATAATTTATCTTAGCCCAGTGTTTGGAAAATGAAGCATTCAATATTGTGTCCTTTGACAAATGCGCATAGGCACTGGATCCCAGAGGTAGTGCTAACAAATGGTCTTATTCTTGCATCATTCTAGAAATGCCTAAACCCAGCAGCTTCTCTGAATTGCTTTTGTAGGTTAACACCAAGTAGTCTCACTGCTTTTGGAGGGAATTAAAATCAAGCCTCCAACCCTCAAGCTCAAAAGCTGCAGAACTCATTTATTTTTAAACAAAATAATTAGAAGGAAAACACTAACCACAAAGATTTCACCTTTAGAGTCAAAGAACTTGATTGACTTTTTCCCTGGAAATCTTATAGCAGTAGGGAAAAAAACACATTAAAGCCAGGGTTTCCTTTCAGAGTGAATGTTCCATCAAGAAGTGAAAATCTCTCTTTGCCTTCGAAGCAGTCATGTATCTAATCTCACCATAAATACTGCATGACTGTGTTAGACTGATTTAATAGCAGCTCTATAAATAAAAATCCCCTTGAACTAGAGTACAGGCTCTGCTGCTGCCATGAAGAGGTTTGTTGGAACTGAAGGTGTGGGATAGTCACAGAACTGTGTCCTGGCCTTGGAGACAGGCCATGGACAGTGGAAACATGGATCCCTCCTTCTCCAGTGGCTCAGGCTGAGCTGGGAGAGGGTGCTCTAGCACAAATTTCCATGTGGCAGGACACCATTTGTGAGCTGTTTGTGAAATGCTCAGTGCAGACAGATGTACAGGGATTGCCACTCGGATGTTAACATTTACAGCTGGCAGTGCTCTGTGCTGCACACAGGGCACTGCAGGAACTCAGTGTGTGCTTCTCAGAGGGCTCAGGGCATCTGCTCACTCATGGTCTGGTTGTTCTTGGCTCCAGAACAGCCAGATGGGAGGACAGAGACACCCACATTCCACTGCATCAAGGGGATGGATTCATGCTTCCCTGCAAAACACAGGTAGTTTTGACCATGACAAGACACAACAGCAAATTCTACACTGGTTCCAGCCATGCAGCAAGAGTGACATGAGAATCTGCCCTGCCTCTGTCTCAGCTACTGCTGACCTGCACCATCACCTTTCCCAGAAGCCATATTTCCCATACACACGTTTTCTGCCAGTGGCAGGGGGAACTGGGCTCCAAGGATATAAAAATCCATTTTGTGATCTGCTCAGAGAAAAGGTTGGGCTGGGAAATGGAAGCTGAGCTTGCTGTGCAGCACAGCCACATGTCAGCTGATGGCCCTGCCTGGGCATTAGCTCTGAATTCTCCAGGCAGCCTCCAAACACCTCTGTGGAGGTGACATCATGATATCAAAATGAAATGAGACTATTTAAATGCAAGACTATCGTGGTGCTGGTACAATGTGAAAATGAAACTGAGCCAATGTAACCCCACAGGGAGCAAGTTACAGTTTGAGAGAGAAATAAAACAATGTAAATGGATGTTACACTGGACTTAAAGAGCCCGCTGAGGCTAGGGTCTGTTGCTGAATTTGTTTGGGCATTCAGCTTAATTTGTGCCATATATCTTGAGCTGGATGCATTGTTTTACTGAATAGCTATTAACTAAAATTAGCATGTAGCCATGTGTGTTAGTGTGCAGGCAGGGTTTGACCTAAACTGTGAAAAGCAAAGACACCATGGAAGTCTGGCATTTCTCTCCTAAGTGGGAAATGTCACTGAAACAACTCAATGATACAGAATCAGCACAATCATGAGTATCCTGGCACTGTCAAAGAAAAACGTTTACAAAATCACTGGAAACTAAAATGTGAAAGTATAAATGATATGTGTGTGCTGGGATTCAGTATGAATCAAGGTTGGATTCAGGGCAGGCAGTGGAAAGGGAAAATGCAGTGTCGTCATCAAGTATCTGAAAGGTGTGCAAGAGCAAAAAGCAGGTTTTAGTCCTTAGGGGAGCTATTGGGGGGTAATGGCACAAAATTGAGGATAAGAACTATCAGTCTGATTACCAGAACAGTCCTGCATCAGTGGGATCTGCTGGGCTGTGACAGGATCTCCCTTGGAAACAGCAGATTTCATCTGGATGTCTGCAAGGAGTGTGGGATTCCCAATACAGCCCTGCCTGTTCCTGTGCTGCTGAGAGTGACAGTGCTGATGCCCTCGTGAAGCACATCCTGCAGCTCCTTAAGCAAGGGCAAAAAAAAAAGAATTAAAACTTGACTTTTTGGCAGCCATGTTTAAGGAGATGCTCTGGACAGTCCTCCAGACATCTGGAGGTGTTAAGGTCTGCCCAGGCAAAATCTCCAGCTAGAAAGAGGACACAAGCAGGTAGATCCAGAGGCATGGACATCCTCCCACTGCAGCGCACCTATTGCTCACCACTTTTATATATGTGATAGTGACAAAAATGTAAGACATCAATTCCCCAGATGATCACAAATCTTAAATAAGTTAATCAGCAACAAGTGTATAAGACACAAAAATGTTTTTTATAACTTTTTGAAGAAAAACCTGAGATTTATCAGCAGTCTCCCAGGAACAAGAAGGGGCACTGTTTACTAAAGTAGAAAAAGGGAGGAATGGAGAGATATATGAGTGAAATGTCCTAGGTCACCTTAATTCTTTTATTGACACTCATTACTGCAGTGACAGAATACAAATACTCCCAAAGAAGTATGATATTCTACCAAGCCTATAATGTCAATAATCTTCAGGGAATCTGTAATCCAAATAACCAGGCTTATTTTAGCAGGTCCTAAAGAACGCTTAGTCTATAGCAACTGGCCTTACTACATGCATGCAGCCACTACACAATTCCTGATCTGTTAGATGCATCAGCTACTCGTTTAATAAAAAACATAATCTTAAAAAGACATGAAAGAGAATTCAGTCTAGATTAGGGATCAAAGGCATGATCCATGTTACAGCAGTTTTTAGGATACAGGAGACTAAAATAACGTTAACACTCTGCTTTGCTGTCCAGCATCATCATTATGAAACTCCACAAGTTCCCTGCAAAGAACTAAGAAGAAAAGCACAAGGAAACACAGCTGGAGCTGAAAGCACTGAACTGTGGGGGGAAAAAAAGAACAAAACCTTTCAGATCTGAACCAGTTATGGTTGGATTATCATTCTGACTGTAGTTAAGGAACTTACTAAGGTGTTGAAAAAAATGCAGCTGAAGGCATAAAACAGTCTCAGGAGAGGATGTAAAGTCTTAGCTTTCTAAAAGGGAGAAATATGGAAGAAAATGATAAACCACAAAAACTGCACCTTGTAACTCACACGGTTGTTTGGCATCTAAAAGAGCTTGACAAAAACTCTGGCATTGGGACAGGGATTCACTCCAGGTAGTGCAGCTTTCTTAGCACTTGTGCCTGGGTTTGCCTAGACATCAGCCCAAATTTGTAACATGATTTCTATGCCTTTCCTGCAGCTCTCCTAAAAAACACAGCACACTACTACTTTAGAGAGAGAATTCCATAATCAGTTTGTTGAAGTGCCAGTATTCTTGCATATTGATGGGAAAATAAGGCAAAAACCAGAGCTGCAAGCTGGTGCCTACCATCCAACTTGGAGAGAGCCAGACTTTCCAAGTGCACACCTTGCACCAGGCCCAGCATCCTCACTCAAAGCAGGAAGACAGCAGCAAGCCTGTTGCCAAGGCCTGGATGGATCAAGCTCTGAGAAGATTCTGATCTGGGGGGGGATGTGACAGTAACAAATGGCCTGTGCAGGCCCTGTGACAGGCTGCTCACTGGGTAACTGATGAGCTGGTGTCCCGCCGAGCAGCGCCCATGTATTTAGCGAATGACAGAAGTGCGATGTTGATCGAATCTATGTGAATAGCAAAGAAAAGCAAATACAGGCTCTACACTAAATGCCCATGATGGATAGATTCGTCTCATTGTGTGCTACTCTGATTCCAATGTATTCATTCAAACTACACATGTAATTCAAAATTTTCCTTGAATTTATTCTTGTTTACAGGAACTCTGAAGCACTGTGCTTCCAAGTGTTTGCAAATGACAAAGTACTCCACTCTGCTCCAGGGAAGGATTTGAGTCCATATCCTGAATTAAGTCTATAGCACACTCTTGCTAGCTGCAATAAATAAAGGGTAGGCTTTGATTTGTCTGCATGACAGTGTAAATCAAAGGAAGTAGAGGGAACAAAGCCCCAGCCACATGGCATCTATGAAATGAGGAGTGGTGGAGAACTTGGTTCTGCTTCTACCACAAAGCATCGGCCAAAATCTAATTTGCTATGAAAGAGCAGAAAGCTCAAATCTCCTGCTTGGAGAAACCTCAGATCCTTCACCTTTGTGTTCCACACACACTGTACAAATCCACACATTTTACTGAAATAATTAATCACAATGCTAAGCTTTTAAAAAAGTGTTTATACTAAATGAGAGAATTCTGGAAGATTTTAAGTTTCCTAGGTGACTAGTTTTGAAGCCCACCTATGAGGATGACAGTTACAGATATAGACTCTTCTTTTTTATATTTTGCTCTTTCCTTTTTATAAATCACACACAGCTTCATGATGTAACTTTGCACCAGTATGTCTGAATCATCAGGAAGCCTGTGGAAGCTGTTCTTTGCCAAGGATTTGGGGGGTTGGTTTTTATTTTTGTATTCTCAATGTAGGCAATTCTTGTAGAAGCAAAATACTGTAATTAAATTGTCTCAGTATTGACAGTTTCTTTGTTGCATTTTTTTTTATTCCCTTTTCACTAGGTCACCCTGATGGACTGGAGCAGATTGAAAACATGATCCCATTGAATTCAAGGAAGTACTGCAATCCAAACCTACCAGCACTAACCTGAGAATGTTTTATTCCATTTTATTCAACACAATTTTAAGAGATGCAGGATTTCCTAGGTTAGGAAACTAACAAAGATACAGAATACCTTTTTCCCATTGAAAGCATGAAATCACTGCTCTCTGCTTCCAAGACTGGTTGCAGAATTGAGATTTGCACAGGCCAAGCTGCCCATCAGTGCTCTGTGACCTGGCAAAGGTTGTTCTCTTGGTGGAGTTTTCTGACCTCCTAAAGATGGGGGAATCACTAAGCAGCTCTGAGACAAGCCTTTCATCCCTGACCTCCAAGCTGGATTCCTGCAACTCATTAGTCAGTTACAGTGAAACATGCTAATAGATTGCACATTCAGAGCCACTGATGCCTCAGCACCTGGGGTGAAAATCTCTGCAGGCAGAGTTCAAGATGCCATTACTTGCAGCCACTGCCACATGCCATGGGTTGTCACCTCATCTCACCTGGGCTCTCAGCTGTCAAAGCACTTCTTGTTATTTGGAAACAGAGGTAGAACAGAGGATCAGATAGACTAATAATCTACCTTTACAGTTTTCACAAGCAGCCAAGTTTAAAGTACAAAAGCAGGGTATAAGAAAAAAGATTAGGAGGAAGAAGCCTCAGAGGAAGGCAGAGATCACAAAGCAGCTCTGCCTAGTGGTAGAGAGGAAGACCTGTGCCTACAGCTCCTGCAGTAGAGCATTAAACAGGTGTGTTTTATTCCAGGAGGCAGAATTGTGTATATATTCTATAAAAATGACACCAAGTCCAAATGACTGTAAGGAATATTTTTCTTGACATATGAAAATTTGTAAAACATTAGAGCAGAGTGTTTCTACACAAAGTTATACATGGCAAAAATGTTTTATTAGTGAAATAAAATAAGCAAAACATATAAATATTGTGCAGGGGATTTTTTCCCTCTAAAAATAATGATGCTTTTATTATGGTATATTGGTGTGACCCTTTTGCTTATCAGCATCCACATCCCTTCACAGCCGTGCCTGACTGCTGCTGGCACCTCAGAGGCAATAAAAGGGAAAGTTTAAAGACACCCAAATCTGTTGTTGTTCAGGACATGATCAATATTATCAGGTATCAATGCATGAGAACCTACTGAATGTTTCTTTCTGGTAATGCTGTGATCATTTTATTGGCTGTCTTTTTTATCCCTATCAAATTCAAGTCCTCCTTCCAAAGTCCTAGATGGATCAGATCATGAGGGCTATTCAGAAACATCCTCCAAGATGTGATGCCTCTTGACATATATGTCCCACAGGCACTATGAAACATTAAAGTGACAAAACTGGAAGTACAAAGCTATGAGATGGAGATTTCTTCAGGGACAGCCTGATACACTGGGGCCTGCTCAAAGAGAAAATCAAGAGGGCTGCAGGTGTCAGTGGCTTCCACAGCCACATGGAAAAGTTATTTCAGTGGATCCTCACTCCCGCAATGCTGACAACAAAGAGAGATAGGTCAGCACATCAGAAGTTCCTAAAAAACCAGTCTGCCAGAACAAGAGAGACCAAACAGTCATGAGGAACTGAAGCTGCAGCACATTTAAGTTCTACACTCCAAGACAGCCATGAGAAGTTCTCTAATTCCATACAGGGACTTGTGTGATATGTGTGAGGTTTGCCCACGAACACCTCTGGTCACCAAGGCTGCAGCTGAGGCAGAACAGAGCTGGAACAGGGGTGGAAGTGATGATGCAGGACCATTCCTGGCAGCAATCACTGATGAAGATGGGCAGCACTCTCAGCATAGCCCCAGGACACACTTCAGCTGCAGCAGAATGTGTCTCTTCATGACAGAGATCACAACCCACTAGGCACCCAAAACTGTGTCCATCAGTTATTCACAATAGTAAAGGTTTCAGAGAAAGCACTAAAGCCTTGCACTTTTAAAAACTCTGGCTTAAGGGCTGTGTGTGACCACATTGTGCCATCATGAATCACATCCTGAAGGAGCATGGGGTGAAAAGTCCACATGAGGAATACCTGGTATCTGTGACCCTGACACACATCACCAACAGTGTGCAATTACTTCATCTGGGTTAAAAAAAAAAAACGCATCATTTGAGGACATGCTAGTTTACTTGTCAGCAAATCTACATAATTAATTTAACCACTATCATTACAGCTGAACTTTCCAGCCCAGTCAAATGAAATAAGTCAATTCCTTCTGTGTACTTTTTTTGGATGTTTTCCTTCCTCTGTGGCTAATTATTGAAGATTTTCTTCTAAGCCCTAATTCATGCCTCCTTCCTGCTGAGTGCAGATAAAATGTCATCTGTGCAGGAGCTCATAATCAGCTGATTTTGACAAGCAGAGGATAAAGCACAAAAGGAAGAATATTGTTTTAAGGAGGGAGGAATCCAGATCTAACTACTGGGACTTCTGCCAGGGATTTCAGTGTGAACATAATAGAGACCTCATTGAGACAGTGGAAATAAGACCCTGTTGCTTCTCAAGGGTTTTGTTTCCTTCTAGTTTTTTGGATGAAAAGATGATGAAACAGAGCAGTGCAGCCTCATCTGCATGATCAAAGTAAAAGGAAGGTGATAAAGCTGAGGATACAGCAAAGGAGAGGGTAAAACCCCACCAGATAGGGTGGTAGCTGAGGTCTTGAGCACTTTGAGGATCATCTGCCATTTTGTTCAAGTGCCTAAACAAAACACAGAAACCTTCTCCAGGCTCAGAATTTGAAGATGCTCTTCATATATCTGGCAGTCTCTGAAATCTAAGAGATATATGTTCAACTCCTTGAAACAAAAGATCAATTACTGCCCTTCAGCTTCTTAGTTCAAGAAATGCCTCACATGGAATAGGGGGATGGGGGGAGGAGAGAGAGAACACCAAGCATTGAGACCAGAGAACAAAATCGGAGTCCTCCCATTTTCACCCCTCTTGAACAAGCAGGTCTGGCTGACCTCTTATTCTCTCCATATCCTTCATCTCTAAAAAGAGAATTCTAGAGAAGAAAGTAACAACAGCCTAGCCTAATATGTTCATTTTCTCCTTCTGATGTTGCGAGTTCACTCTAGGGAGGAGTCACTGCCGATAACAGTGAGGGAAAATCGCCAGGATCATTTACTGAATCCGGACTGAACTCTGGTGTTGCATCCACCGGCCTGAGCCCGGCTCGGGCAGCCCAGCCGCCACCTGGTGACTGAAAACTCACACTGCATTATTCCTCAGCTTTCACTCCTTCATTACTTAATTCCAGACATGCATGCAATAAAACTGACAGTGTAGCCCAGGTAGGAGTAAGGAGCTCCGATTCTTTAGAGCTCAAATATACAGTATAGATCAGAGTTGGAAGAGAAAAAGAGATAATTTAACTAACTCAAGTCCATTGCAGAGAGTGGTCAGAGGGAGAGTGGTTGGGTTGAATCTAAATTCACGTACTGAAGAGCTTCCTCACACCTGTGCCTCCACAGATTTTCCACAGGAAGGAAACCACATTCCAAAAATGACCACATTCCAAACATCCATTACCTTTCCCTTTGCTTGCCCCCTGCAGCCTCAACTGGCACCACTGTCCTAAACTGTCACGCTGGCTTGCTCTGAAACAGGTGACTTCAGTAAAAAGATTTGCAAGCTGAATGCTACAAAATAGATTTCTAAGGCATGGAATTTGGTGGTACGACCAAAAAGTGTTCTCAGTCAATATTTTAACAAGCTGTAAGAAAATGTTTAGGACCATCATTTTTAGAAGGCAATAGACACCAACAAACAGAACACTGCTTGAAAAATGTTTATGCTTAAAATATAATGACTACTGCATATATTCTTTTCAACTTTCATGCTCTAGTCAATGTATTATAATTGAGCTCTACTGAATTACTTTTCTAGTGGATAAATACTGTACACGTTGTACTGTGAAGAGACATCATGTAATGTATACTAATTAAGCCATTATATCTGTGGAGAAGATCGTATCTGAAATATCAAATTAGCAGGAATTAAACATCTCAGAGGATTAATGAAATGTTATGGAGCCATTCACTTCCAGGTCAACAGGTTCAATTTCAGCTTAGTTTAATAGTTATAATGAATTTATGTGCTGGAGATAACAATTCTTTGCACGCGTCCATAAATCAGGGTGAGAGCCCCTGCCTCGTACCAAGAGCAGCAGGCTTGAACCAGCACAGCCAGAACACGGGAGCCAGGAATACTCTCCTAGGCCTGGGTTTGGCACACAGCCTGGGGCTTCAGGAGATCAAAGAGCACATTTACTGCATGGCTGCAATGTGTGCAGGCAGCAGCGAGCGACACCAGAGACACTCAGTCAGTTCTCTTTACAGACCTGCCAACAATTGTCAGCCCCAGCAATAAAGTTATCACAGGCACAATATCCAGCCCCATCTCCTCTTCGACTCAGTGAGGAGCCCCTTCTGCTTATCCTGATTTCTCTCTCAGCAGCCCTTGCTGTTTCCAGCAGAGACACCTGCAGCTCTAGGAAAAGGTGAAGCTGGGGAATGGAAAAGGAGGAATTGTAACCAACTTTTACATGGCTTCATCTGACATCTAATGTGACAGTAAATATACAAAACAATCCCTGGTTTTGTTATGGAATTTGAGACCAAACTTTTTTTGAGATTAAATAACCAACATGTCAAGAGATGTTGGCATCAGCTCCTTAGTGATGATGGGCAGTGAGCAAACAACAACCAGTTTATGGATGAGAGAAAGTAGCTAAGAAATAATCCCATCAAGAACAAATAACTCTGACCTAGCAGAGTATGCACAAAGAGGCACCTCCAAACTCTGCAGGTAGACATTGAAAGGAGAAAACTTATAAATGCAGAGATCACCCAAAGCCCATCACTTCAATTTGCTGTGGGGACTCCGCTTTGGTCACACTCAAACATTGTAAGCTAAGGAATGGTTCAGAATGTCAAAGTTCCTGCTCCAGATTTTTTACTGAGCTTCTGTGGAGCTTGGCTAAAATCTCCATCTTACCGAGCTCCAGTATCTCCAACAGAACTGCTAGAAGGATTACCTATGCAGGTATCATGGAAAAACTGTATTTGTGAGGGGCTTCAGGTGATTTAGAAATGCAAGTTGTTAATACCAGTTCTTCCTGTGAGTGTCTAACCCACACTCTGCAATATGAACAGGAAACCCAAAAAAAAACCACCCTGCACTGCTGACAGGAAAGTCATCCTGTCACCTCTACCATCACCACACTTTGTGATCATCCTGCTCCCCTTTCAAAGGTTCCCAAGACCTGGAAAAACAAAGATCTTCACCAGAGAGAATCTGGATGGCTGTAAAATAGCTTACACAAACTATTACAAAAGAAAGAAAGAGAAAGTAGTTTTTCAACCATCAAACAACACACAAACATCACACGAGAGAATAAAAGCTCTGGCAGCCTACATAATATATGGAAAAAGCATCAAGCTTGCAGGATTGTTCTTTTTTAGAGACTACAAACAGAACTGGAGAACACAGAGCATTCTAACAGCTGCTTGCTTTGCTTTCCTGGCACTTCTGTATTTCAAGTTTAAAGAAAAAAAATGAAAAAAACAAACCTAATCAAAGCAAGAGAGTAAACTTGATAAACCAAAAGGTAAAGGGAGCCATTTTTATTTCAGGACCGCCTTGAATGCACCTCCTCTGCTCATGAAACCTCTCAACATTTCCACTACAGTAAATGCATTAAGAGTGAAATTTGTACCATGTATTTACTCTTCCAGCAGGAAGCTGGAAGTACAGCAAAAGGTACTAGAGGTGGAAATCCAGATGAATTTTTACTGGTCTATCTCAGCTTTTTTCACTTTAGCCACTATTCTCCCTTTTATATGCTGTGTTTTCCAAACACTGAATTCCTTCAACAGCACTTCTAGATCTGCTTTTCCTGTGCCACAGTGAGTTACAACTGCAATAGGAAGTTTCTACAGATAATCAGAAGCTTGCAACCACAGTATTTTCCTAAGGGATATAGTTTCAAATTCTATGTTAATTATTAATAATATAATAATATATTATAGTTTCTATATTAACATATTATGTGCATTATTATATATGCCCACACAAAATTACTATATGTTCTTTGACTTTAAAAGTGAAATGTTTACTATGGAAGGCAACATTTTTGTAACTTTTCTGTTCAGGAAAGAAAAAAAGAAAATGCTTTAGCAATATAGGCAGATCCTCTATAGAGTATTCCAGAAGAATTTAAGAAAAAAGTGGCCTCCAAAAGGCAGATGAACATAAGGCATTTTCTGTGTTGGACATAAGCAAAGTAGAAAGGAGAAAGCCTTTCCAAAGCACTGGAGAAAAGTATGAGGAATGAATTAAAGTGTAAATTAAAACCCAGAATTTTCAGCATCCCACCTTATATGTAAAACTATACATTTGAAACAATTTAAACACATAGTGTTCTAGTGTAGAGACCTAACTTGTGTGTGTGTATATGTTTGTAAAAAGAGAGGTGTGTTTTATTAAATGAGTATAGTTGGAAAAAATACACAATCCCCTTGTCAGTCTAATATAAGGAATTACCCCTCTCTTGAAACCTTTTCTCTCACATCACCATGATCACAGTTGCAAGATTATTTACTCACAAATTCTAAAAAAACTCCCTTGGTGAACTTGAAAATTGCAATCTCCTGTGTTACTACAATACTTCAGTCACTTAAAACAGACAGCAGAAACATGAAATTTGTGTAGCTTCATACTTGATCCTGAATGCTACAAAACTCTTGTTTGTTCTCCTTAGTCCTACCAGACACAAGCATCCAGTTGCATGTCAAGCAGCAGCCCTGGATAAGGAAACAAGCTCTGACACTGGAGCGAGAGAGAGGCAGCAGCGCTGGGGTTTTGGTGCTGCAGGATAAACTCTGAGCTCCACAGGGAAATCTAAATGGTGTATTTTTCTGTTTACCTTCAGGTGACAATGTCCAAATGCTGCAACACATCACTGAGCGTCGCTTACAAAAACTCCTGTCACGAAGAATAAAAATGGATGGATGAATAATGGGCAGGCTGGACCCTCTGCCTCCTGGCAGCAGGATTGAGCAGAGATTTAAAAACAGCTTGTAAGCAATATGCAGCCAATCTAGAGCTATATAATCAGACCTAGAATCATCAGCATTACACAGACATCAACTTACCTCTGAATAGAGATCAGGGACTTGCTGGTGTTTCTCAAAGGACCCAGCTTCATCAACTGAAGTCAGTGAAAGCATTACTTGTTTCACATTCTGTTTTTCCAAGTGAAGTCACTGACAGCATTGAATAAGTTATTTTTTTCTTTTTAAAACCTTGCACTCAGATTTAATTGAAGAAATATGATGAAGTCTGCCCTTCTACTTATAGAAGAAGAATGTTTCAAATTAGGACACACTGTAAAATATTTTGAATATTTTCTTCAAGTAAGACACTACCATTTATGAAAAAGATTTTTGTTTTGATCGAACAAGTAAAAACAAGCAAAACAGCAAATACATCTTAACAGATGAAGGAACAGGATTGCCCTTTTTTATTTTCATTCACTGCCACCTCCTTCTACATCTTCTTTAAAGATCAACATTTCAGTATTTCCATTAACTGCAAAGCAAGGACAATTCAAACATGTGCAAACAGAGATTAACATGCTGGGTACAGTAGGTCACCCATCCTGAAAGGCAGAGCTTTACCTACATTGTCCATATTTGTCTCCAGGGTATAAAACGTGTTGCTTCAAGGGGAGGGAATGAAGGGAGAGAGGGATGCTCAGCATTAATGCCAGTTTCCTGAAGAGAAGTCACCTTTCACGATAAAGTCATCTGCAAAAGCTGTGCAGTCAAGAAAACTTGTATTTATCTCCTATGTAATATTCTCCACATCAGCAATCAGTTCTATTCAAATGGATATATCCAAATCAAATGTTGTGGCAGCAAAACTGCCCTCTGATGAGGCACCCTGATCATTTAAAAAAGACAAGAGGCATCTTTGTAAAGCATTTGGTGCTACCATGATTCTTTCAGTGCTTCTTCCAGAAGGAAGAATCCCTGAAAATTATTTCACTCCATTTTTTTAAACTGAATTTGTTGCAGCCCTTTCAGGTTAATTTGAAGAAAAATGTTGAATCAATTCACATTCTAAAATGCCTCAGAAAGAAGCAAAATCCCAGCAGTAAATCCACCTAATTAAGTGAGGGTGTATCTAGCCCATAGCTATTATCTCTTCTCAGCTTAATATTTTTAAACACCCTGTATGTGGAGCAGGCAGTAAGCTCTTCTCATTATTTCTCAAATGAAGCTGAGTAGATCTAACCCAAATTATGGCAAGATAAACCAGACAACTTAAGTGATGAAAATTGTACTTTTCCCTCTGCTTTAGGGACACTTCTGGCTCATCCGTCCTCTGATCAAGGTGAGCCTGATAAAGCTGAAAATTACACAGTGTGACTGGATTGTATGAGATTATCTTTCCCCTGAGAAGTGATTTATTTTAGTAATTCTTAATGAATAAGAAACTTTCTGCTCCAACATGCTGCTCTTCTTGGGTAAGCGTGGTTCCTTATTGCTTTGAGTGAGAGATCACATAAAAGAAATGGAGGATCTGAGTGGCTACATCTTCTTCATGGTTCAAAGACAATTTTGTGTTATAAGATAGATCTTCAGGGACCACCAGTTTCATAAAAAGTGAAAATTAATGTCATCAGTTTGTGGGTTTAACTGCAAAAGTCACTGGCATATCTTCCACTTTTTGGGTGTGAGGAAAGTCCAATTTTGGTTTTGAGGGGTCTTGCTTTGTAGAATTTGGGGGTTCTCGACCTTTAGATGATTCCAGGAGATGTTGCATGTTAAGTCTGAAAATAAGGCGAGGATCTGGTCCAGAAAGAGATGGACAATTGCAGCTCTCTCTTATTTTAAGAGCCTGTGAACACATAGGAAAACAAATGAAGCTCATTCAAATAGGAAAAGCAAGAAAGGTTTCAGTCAGTGGCTTTGGCTTTCCAGTCAGGTTTGCATTTGCACAATGATTAGTGTAATAATGAGCCTGAATTGTTACTGAACAACTCAACAGCAACCAAGAATTCCTGTGACAAAATGTAGCAATATGGTAAAATAACAGGAAAAATGAAGAGTGAAGTTATTTTCTCACACTGTGATCTCAGAGGATGGATACTCTAAAAGGTACAACATAATTAGACAGGAAGTTCTCCAACATTGTCTGTGATACTTGCCCACATCAGTACCTTTTAATTTACATTCACATGTAAACTAAACTTTCTGTAACCCTTTCAGGCTACTTTGAAGAAAAATGTTGAATCAATCCATATTCTAAAATGCCTCAGAAAGAAGAAAAATCCCAGCAGGAAATCCACTTAATTAAGTGGGGGTGTATCCAGCCCACAGGCTATTACTGCACTCAGCTTCATATTTTTATATTTATATTTACATTCAAATGTAAATGAAAATGACTGCATCAGGAAAAAAGGGCTCTGAATAATTTACTTCCTCAGATATGTTCTATTATTGAAGTAACTATATATAGATGTCTAACTCAAAAAAGGAGGGAAAATCTCCAATAACATAATGGACTTTTAACTGTTTGGCACAGAGATCCAGATGATTCATCAATATAGTTAAAGTCCTGTTACACAAGTGATCTTATCTCCAAGAAGCATTTGGAGTATTCCAAGTTTCCAAGTATTATGAGAAAACAATGTCACAAGAAAATAACGTCACAAGAAAATAATGTCTTTAGAATGTAACAATTTCTCTGGATAAAAAGATCAGCAGTAAGAGACCAAACTTTAAGTTAGTCCTGCTCACTGAATAAATGCCATTGCTTGCATTTTACAAGTAAGAAAAGTAGGGGCACAAAGGAGCCAGAGAAATCTCCCAAAGAACCAAAATTCATTAGCACAAGCACATTCCCCTCAGAACATCCTGTCTGGCTGGCAACCTGAGAAAGGTACAGCAGTGGATGAATCTCATGTCTCAAAGGCACTGTAGAGAAATTGATACCAACCTGTTCAACTGTTTTAAAGAATGCTAAAGTTGTGCTCACTATCACAAAGCTGAATATATCTCAATTAGAACACACAAACTGGCAGCACACAAACTTTGGCACACAACTGATGCAGTGCTTTGTAAGCAGCTGGACACAGAACTACTGGTATCAATGGATCCTCCTAGAACTCATTTAAACTAATTCATAAAAGTAGATCCTATGTATTATATAGCAAAATGTTATATGTAGAACTCTAGAGGGTTCTACATCTCCACTGAGAACTGCTTTTTTGAGCTGCAGAATGAAACACCAAGACCAAAACAAGTCTGATGGCTACCATTAATCAATGGTCACAATTGTTCAATATTATCTGTCTTGATCTCAATTAACAGCATAAACCATGGGCAGATTTACATTCAGCTCTCTTTTTAATTCTTTCATAGAAAAACCAGTTCAAATGTGCATTTTATTCCACCGCATAATCATGGATTCCTGAAAAGCAATGGCCAGAGCTGTGCTGAGTGGTAGCCAGGAGCCTCCTGGCCAGTACTTGGGATTGTCAGCAGAAAACACAAGCTGATTAATTTGTTCTAGATGGATTCATGAGGAGGAAGAAAATAACACAGTTTTCATAGCAGTCCTAGCATCGCATTGTAGATAGAGAAGAAATTTTTAATCTGCTTTACATCCACTGGCTTTGTCTGAAGCATCAAATCAAATCTTCCAGTACAGCTCTCCATAAGTATTTGCCCATCATTTTGAAACACTTTGAGATTCTTCCACAGGAGGCAATGAAAACATCTTACTACAGTAGATTTTAAAATAGAAGAGCAGAGCTTTTTAACTCTTTTTTTTTTTAATAAGGAGGTTCCAAAACACATTTGTCCTCTAACTTTACTACCGCGAACTGATAAGAGTTTGCTGTAAATGGCTAGAAACAAACAGAATTTAAAATTAACAAATGGTTTTGGGAAAAGAGACATTCCAAAAATGTAGCAAGAGTTTCTCCAGTAGTTTCTTGCTGAAATGTAAAATTCAAATTACTGGAAACACAAGTCTGGAGTAGGCATGCAAATATTGTTCCTGTCTGAGTTTTAAAAATATGACCAAAGCTTTCACAGCTTGGTTTTCTACAGCATGATTGTCCATGTAGTCACCAAATGTAACTGTACTGCTGAACATTCTTCTGCTTCAGTGACCAATTAATTTCTAGACTGGTATTTGTGATAAACCAAGAATTTTCTCTTGTTCTCTTCTAGAACAGAAGCTGCTCCAAGACTGCATTAATGACAAGCAGTGTTATTCAAGGCAGATGGGAATACAAAGATTTAGGCTGTATCCTGGAAAAGGCAACATAATCCTCTTTTAAACGAATTTAGCAATTTTGTATTTCTAGGATTTCCTGGCTATACAGTACCTGACCTATTTCTGGTTTCCCTCACCTAAAGTTCCAACAGCAAAGATAAAAACCAGTACTTCAGGTGAACATTTGTACCCTGTGGATGTCTGAGTTCCTACTAGACATAAAGCTGTGCAAGGGGGTAGAAGGCAGCTCATCATCACCTCACATGCCACTGAAAAACTCCAGCTATGGAAACAAAAGCCATGTTAACTTGTCACCTTCCTGCTCAGGACAGCTGTAACTGCACGTTCCAGTGAGAGCTGCCACCTGCCTGCTTCTTGGTTCAGGAGATCCCAAATAAAACATCCCAACTCTGCCTGTAACTGCCAAAGGTGAAGCTGTTTCTTATCTGTACTATCACAGTCACCACCTCCAGTGTCTGGAAGCAGGGAAGGCAGAAGGACTAGGGAGGTCTCCCTCATCCTATCACCTGCATGTAAAGCTACCAGCAGAGACAAATAGAGAAATAAGTAATTTTTAGCTCCCAATATTAATCCTTCACACTGTCACAGATGCCAGGCTACCTGCTGGGTCTCAAGCCCTTACAGTCTTAAAGAAGTAGCAGTAAAAAGATGATTAAAGGAATTGGCAGACTTCACTGAGTAGAGAAGAAAAGCAGCTTATATATAATTTTAATACTTCCAATCTTCCACTGATATTGGAATAGGAAAGAAAAAGTGTGACAAAATATTTAATAACTTTATAGGGAAGATAGAAATGCAGGTCAGTGGTTTTTATTCTTATAACCACGTTGATAGGGCTTAATTAACATATTCTAGTACTAGAATTATCTGCAGTAATGTTCACATCATAAGCAGAGGGCAAATATACCAATCCACTTTTGAATAGGAAGGGAAAGAAATGTATCTCTCATATCAAAAGGCAGCAGAGGAAAAGGTATTAACTACACAAAAATTAATAAAAATACTAAACAGCCAATGTGGATTTGACAAAAACAGTTGTAGCCAAAGTAAATGAATGAACATTTTTTGACAAGTGAAATGACCTAGCAAACAAGACAAGCAGTGCAATTGATACATCCCTACTTATTGGTCTCTAAATGATCTCACCATGGCGTTTCCATGAGGAAGTGGAAAAAGGACTTACAGTGAATCAAAAATGGAATCTGACCCAACAACATCATCCTAAAAAAGCAAATGTCACATCAAGATGAATTTTTGTATCACAGGCAAGACTCAGCAGATAACCTTCTGCTTTATTCAGTTTAGCTGAGGCTTCCCAGCACACTTGGAAACAGACACTGTAGCAAGTCAGAGAACATGAAAATAAAACATTGACATGAACTAGAAGATCCTGTATCTTTTTTCTGGCACTAAACTCCCACAGACTCTCTGTTTCCAGAACAATAACCATCCTCTCCCCCTTATACAAAATTATTTTAAGATTTCTTTCTCTGAAAATAAAATGCATCTCTCCAGCCTCCATGTAGGATTTCTAAGAGATTTCAGTTTCCTATTTAAGAGTATACTCTGTTTTCCTGGTTTATAATCCAAACACCTCCCTGTCTGAGGGGAAATAATTTAAAAACACAGCAAATCTTTTTCACTTGCTTTATTTCATTTCCAGGACAGCACCACTTTTTAACTGCTTACACCTCTCTTGCTCACTGATTCCTCAGCGTAGCTGTAGCTTTCAGTTTGCTCAGTAAACCAGATGTAAGATCTTTAACACTCATTTGATCAGGTCTCACTCTTTTAATGATCTGAAAGGGATCCCTGTGATAGTTCCCGTTTAATTTACACTTCCTGAGACTGTTCAGTCACCTCACTGAGATGTGATATTTCATTACCTGAAGAAAAATTCTTACTTTATATGATTGCACCTTACTGTGAACCTGCTTAAAGTCTGTAGAGAAACATTAGAGAAGTCCAAAAGCTTGTCCCTATTTATCCCAGCTGGTCTAATAAGAGATGTATTGTCCTGAAAAGAATTTCAGCTCCAAAACCAGAAACACATGAAACCCAATAATGCCCATGATGGATCTGGCACTGCACCTTAAGAAGTACCAGTTTCTTCACAGAGATACTAGAGATAAAAAGGCCTTTCTGATAATCTGGCTTTTTTCCTGGACTCTGAATATCTAACGACAATTAATAGATGGTAAAGATCCTGTTCTAAAAAGCTCAAAGTATGTAAACAATGAAACAAAAAGGGGCTGGTACTGAGCAACAATAAAAGCCTGGGATTCCCTTTCCATGCCTGAATCCAGCCTGAAGGCAGCAGCTCCCACAAGAAGGGGAGGCAATGCTTCAGATAAGAAGCCTCCTCTACACGTTTTCTTCCATCTTTATTCCAGTTTTGTTGTGCCAACCTCACTTATCTTGTGAACTTGCTAAAAACAGGAAGCCTCCAGGCCCTGATTTCTCATCCTACTCCAAAGAACGTTTATGGTAAAAGGCAAACAAAAACATCTCCCCTCAATTATCTTTTGGAAGATCTTCCCAGCCTCCACTGCTCCTGGAAGTGAGAGCAGCTGTAAAAAGATGAGGGTTGCTCCACCTGCTAAACTGTGAGAGATGAGACAGGAGTAACAGTTCTACACAGTTGCTCAGTTATTTAACTTGTTTGCTCAGGCCTGGGGTAGAACATCAGAAGTAATTTATTTCATTACCTCTTTATAAGCCAGGCAACAACTATATGAAAATAAACGATCCTGAACCCTTTATGTTCAATCTCGCTAAAACTGAAGCTCCACAACAAAAATAATTTTCTATTCAGCTGCTCAAATGAGTTAGAAAATCCATCAAAAACGTTCTCCCAGCCTGCTTTTGCAAAGTACAGACTTTGTGTATGCCACTCTCCAGCCTCCTACCCCTAATGCTGACTTTGATTTATGCCATCATTTAGAATATTTACTGTATTCATTCTCATCAAAGGACTCATGAAACTCTTTTTTTTCTCCTTTGAAGTCAGCAAACACCTCAACATTTTAGTGTTCCCTCTGCCAATAAATCTTCAAGTGTCTTTACAGTTTGGAACTGAGAAAGACTTAAAGTGACAGAGAGTTTAAAAAAAAAAGGAAATTACTAGTTGGTTATAAAAAGAGTATTTTCAAACACTGCTGAAAAGCAGTGTTGCAGTGGAGTGCTTTAACACTCTATTTTATTTTTTTATTTGCTACAAAAGCAAGAGAAATCAAGACAATTTAGGGATGCAATTTAAAAACTGCCTTTCCAAAATGGCAGAAAAATAGAAGGAGCGGATGAAACCTGTGGCACTGCCACATCTATATCAAAAGGCCATTCAAAAGCAAAAATATTACACTTTGATCAGAAACCAGAAAAAAATCCAAACCACTTGGAATATAATTACATTTCATCTATGCTATCTAACTTTTTGTTCATTTAATAAAACCCCTAAGGTTGAAAGTTTTGCAATGGAGAATTTCTGTAAGGATAAAGAGAAAGATAAACATGGTTCTATCAGAGTAAATTGTGACTCAATAGCAAAGCAGCTAATTCATTAATTATAATCAAACTACTTCTGGCAACTTTCCTGAGAGGAAAAGACACTTCCCTGAGCCCTGCTCACCTCTGGGATGAGGCGGTCCAAGTGCCCAGCTCTGTTTTCATGGGAGGGGTGTGTGGAGAGCCACTCTGGCAGCTTGGGCTGCCCCTGAATGCTTTCTGCCAATTCCATCTGCTGCCAAAAGACACTGCTGGCTCGGACATCCACACAAGCCTGAGAACAGAAGGGAAATGGAAACACCAATGTACGTTTAAAGTAATAAATACGCAGTCTAATTGATATCGAATTACAAAAGACATTTTAAATTTTAAGTCTCTAAAGCCTGTTTAGATGGTCCTTATACCTGACAGGAAAAAGCTGTTCCAAAATAGCTAAAAGCAATAAAAATCTTACGCAGACACTGAATCTATTCCTTTTAAAACCTATGCCTTAAAAAACTTACGCTTGAATTAAGAAAATTCAGAAGGAAGAAAAGAATTTCTGACATATAGTTGTTCTTTAAAAAAAAAAAGCCCTGCGGCAAATTCAAAGTTTTATTTACTAGAACAAATTAATCATCCCCACAGATTTAGGCAAATTTACAGGAAGAAGTTGAGAGGCAAAAAAACAGGTGATAATAATTAATACTTAAATATATCTAAAAAGTAACTGGAAACACTTTTCCGTCATTGATTACGTGGCCTTTCATGGGTGATCTGTGGAATCCATGACACAATAAAACTGTAATTCTGTACAATTCCTGGCTCTCTTCAGGAAGTATATATTTAACCACAGAAAGTCATAGAACAGTAACTTTTAGAATTGCTTTTGTGTATCACCACAGACTTCTTTATTCTACATTTAAGTAGAGAAGAAAAATAAGTAAGATTTCTTACACTGACTTTTATTTGCTAAGGAAATAAAAGGGACAAGTAGTCAGAAGATAAGAAAATGAGTTCTTCCTATTCCCCATCCCGGGAATAGATGTGGAGCTTTATCCTTTGAATTTATTTATTTAAATTATTATTATAAAAAGGTTATCTGCACAAGCAGAGAAATGCTCATATGTCACTTCACTTATTTCTTTCTGGTATGGCCCCACTTTTTCAGTATTAGAAAGCAGAGAGCACAAACACAGCAATTACATTTTGTAATGGATTGTGTTATTCTCTTAGACAACTTACAAATGCAGTTTTAATCCCAGAATCAAAGTTAATTTTAAAAACCCTTCCTTAAAGAAACATTAATAATTATTAAAAGGAAATTTTGCTTATGAAATATTAACACTAGATGGTGCTGCTCTCACTGGTATCTCACACATAAGTCTATTGCACTTAGCCAGGAATCAAGAGTTGGTTCAGTTCCTTTAATACAGCATTAAATTCCACAGGGGAAAAAAAACCTGAAAAAATAAACTATGAAAAAATGTTGAGTAGCTCCTGACCAAATTTTTGTCTTACTTCAGCAAAGCTGTATTGTTGTTATGGCTGTATTTAGCTTAAATCTTTAAATCTTTACATATCATTAAATCTTATGGAAGATCCCTATCTAGAGTTCTCCTGTTTACAAATACACGGGGTTTTCTTCTAATAGAAATAAACAACACAGAAAGGAGACTATGCAGGTAATGCACAACCTTACACACTTCAGTGTTACCATATACAATTAGCCAGAATGACTTTGTCTTTCCTAAAAAATAATTTATTTCCCACCACTTCATAAAACAACATATCTTCAAAAAATTACAGTTTACCTCCATAAGAAGAATGAAACTCCCTCTGATTGTAACAGAAACCGAAAAAATTCCTGGTACTTATTTTTTTTTGCTAATTTTATTTTTATTGCTAATAAAACCAATCAGTTGTAGTTACCTTTGCTGCAAACTGAAGTCCCACTTTATCAGCTTCAGCCTCCAGGGTTCTACTGTAGGGTCTATCAAACATGAACTGCAAAGAAACACATCAAAGCTCCATTCCTTGGTTTGGAATGTGTACAAACATAGAGCCTCCTTGCTGTCTTTTAACCTTCTCATAGGAAGTGGGGTTTATCTATCACGTTCACATTGCATGAGATCAGTATTAATTTTCTTTATGTAATCTCTTATTCCATTATATGTAACTCATTGGTCCTGTATTCAGTTGAAATTAATTTGAATTAGATTTATTTTCATGAGCACTCTCAGCAGCCAATCTCATTTTGCAGCAACTGAAAGCTAAATACCAACTTTTCACCAAAATTTTTTCACTTCACTCTCTTATTGACATCAAGATTTTTTCTTGCAGCAACTGTATGTAAAAAATTCCAGTGGTTCTCTAAATTTTTATGATGCCTTTAAGCTTGGTATCATCTACTTCATATGGCAAACTGCCCACAATAACCATAAATACCTGCATGCAGAAATCACTCTTTTGCCATGACTGTCCCTAACACAAGCTGCAAGTTACCCTTGAGAAATCAAACCAGAAGACATAAAGCTGACCAAACTCCTCTCCCATTTTTCTAGAGCATTAACACACACTAAGAGGCAGTGGTGGTTTTCTCTAATGTAATTCATGTAGATTTGGGCAGCCTTACCCTAGTCTGTCATGTTATAGTAAATTCAAATGAGGACTTGTTTAAACAGCCTGCTCCT
Source organism: Sialia sialis (assembly GCA_009812075.1). Taxonomy (NCBI): domain Eukaryota; kingdom Metazoa; phylum Chordata; class Aves; order Passeriformes; family Turdidae; genus Sialia; species Sialia sialis. The sequence goes on along the minus strand of VRYO01002482.1, from coordinate 9,537,374 downwards.
GCAGAGATAAGGAATCTGTCACAACATCCTGCTTTAGTCATCCATTAGGAAACGTGAACTGAAGAATGGCAAATGTGCAAGGTTAGAGAAGAGAGAAAGGTTTATCAGCTCAAAGAGTTTTTATCAGCTCTTTATCTAGCCACAGAAATTTGTCCTCCTCAGAAGTTTAAGGAGAAAAAACACAAACAATGAACCACAAACCAGTTTGAAATGAAGAGCACCAAAGAACTGGTCCAGACCCTTGAGTACATAAAGGTAACTGTAACTTCCTGCTGCTTTCCAAAGCAGTACTGACAGTTTTTCTTTCCTAAGTCAAATATAGAAGCCAAGTAAAGCTGGCTTTAAAAGCCAAACATGCTAGTTTAGAAGTAAACAGAGATGAGGTCACTTTCCAGATTCTTAGTTTTCATTCAGACCTTAAACATTGCAATTATAAATATGTTTTTTTAATCCTCTGATGATAAAGTAATGACTTGAAGTGCAATACATGTTTTTATTGCCTTGAAAAGTGCTCCAGGTCTGTTGGTGCACAGCAAAGAAACCTCTGGCTACTCTGTCATACATTCCTGATGCACCACTTCCTAGTTAGCCAGATAAACTATTTGATTAATTATTAAACACTTTTTAGACAGGGAAATGAAATCAGTAACTTACAAAATCCTGAGGTATCTAACATACAGTGGTACTCATCAGCTACTGAGAAATGAAATTGTTTAAAAAATCCTTTGTGAATGTGCTGGAATGAAAAATTTGAACTTTGAACTCTGATCTAAAATCCTTGTCAGAAATTTGACACGAAAAAGAAGATAAATTTGATTTTTCAAATCAATTATCAGGGCTGCCTGTGTATGTTGGAAAAAAGGGAGTTCCAGCAATGTTGGCTACCCAAAGTCACCAGTTTTTACATGAAATACAAATCTTATGGTGTGAGGTGGACAAGAAAGGAGTATGAAGTACTGCATCTGTACATACTGGTGTGTGGGGCTGAGTAAAACTCAGAGTCACGCTTGGTGTTATTCCAAGAATAACTCCTAGGCTTTAGTTCCCATATAAAATCACTGCTGCTCTATAACAAAGCCAGTATGCTTCAACCCAGGAATACACGTTTAAGGAACAACTCCAAATAAATGTCATAAGAAAAGTTAACAATTTATTAAGGAAAGAAAGTCCATTAGCTTTGGGGGAAAGGTAGAACTGGAGCTCACATGCCCAAAGGCCTACAAAGAATCACTGGGAAACACTTAAGAGTCAATAATAAAAAATACACAATAGTCAGCAGGTCAAAAAGTCAAGCCTCTAAGGACATAAGAGAAAAAAAAATACTGAAACAGAAGCAAGTGCCACAGCATGGCTTAAATAACCCTTTCACGGAATGGGATGTTAAGGCTTTGAAAAACAAAATACAATTAAGGAAGAAGAGGAAGAGAAGCATCCTGAGAAAATGGGCAGAACTATTCACTTTCACGTAAGCACAACAGGCAAATACTGAATGAAGGAAACACACACTGCACTCCTGGGTGAGTAAAAAAATACATTTTCTATTCAGCTTCTTTTGTCTATGGGATGTAAGCTTTGCAAGTATTTATCACTGCAACATTACTGAAGTTTGACCAGCCTTTTAAACCAGGACAGTATCCCATAGATGATGGAGCTCAAACACAGATTCCCTTTCCAATCTGAAGCACAGCTCCAATCCATGATGCCAAAACACCCATTCTCTGTGGAGAGGGGAAGAGATGCTGACAGGGAGTTGCATCTTGCTGTCTAAATCATGAGCAATCTCAGGATTCATTCACACTTCGTTTTTGCCAAATTCAGCTCTTCAAAATGCTGGCTAGCATTCATCAATGTATTGGTTTCTTAGCTACTTGTGCAAATATCCAAGCTCTTTAGAGATAATTTATGTTCAGAATCCACACATCTACCCATTAGCATAAGAACTACCAAAACAGATTGGTTATGTTTAATTTCATGTTTTTGAGGAACTGGAGGAAATCTCAGGAAAAGTGTCAAGTCAAAGAAACCAAAGTGATCTTTCACTTGAATTCAGATTCCAGTTTTATGATCTAAGCAAATTTCTATTTTAAAAACATACTTTTTTAAAAATAAATGGATCAGTAACTGTCCAGAGAATAAATTAAACTGCTGAAGAAAACTGGCACCAGAAAGCCCCTGAATTTTACTTTGCTAAAATATTTGCTGGCTGAAAATACCATTTTAGTAACTTGTACTATAGCATGGTTTGTATAAAAGGTGTTTAGATTCTCAATTTTTTTATCTTGGAAACCATTCTTACCACTAGCAATATATTTGAAGAATTTCATATATTTTATTTGGCTTTGGAAGAATTTAACAACTATTTAAAATAAAACCATGGCATTTTACCATACGCAACTTTAAAGGGCAAAGTTACCTTCCTAAAAGACAATCATCTGTCTTAATTTTCAAGCAGGCTCCTTCAGCCTGTGCAACTAAATCCAGTCATTTAGGGAAACCTAAAGTTCTTCAACATGAAAAATTAAAATCAGCATCAACTAAGCAGAATCAGATCTATAAAAACATACCTCATTCCATAACAGATTCAAAAATTAATTTTCGCTCAGATTTCTCCTCTTGCCTTTCCCCCCAAACTTGCTATTTAGTGTAGGAAAAAGATTAAAAATATCTTTCCAAGGAAATCTGGAAGGACAATAGAAAATGTCAGTCTTACCTCCTGTAACTTGCTCTGAATCCACTGGCCAACAACTGCCAAACTATCCCGGGGACAGATGGCCCAAATCATAGTGAGAAAGATGAGAGAGAGAAAATCCAAGAAGTGAACCAGGCTGGCTTTCTCTGCCTGCAAACAGAAATTGTCCCATTTTCATATTTTCATTCCTTACTGTCTGACATTTCTTTACAACATAACAGAATTTGGAAACACTTTAAAAATCACTGATTTTTTTTTCATGTGGAGCCACAGGAATATGGCAAGCACAACATTCCCTGCTAGTACCAAAAAAAAAAAAAAAATCCAGGGTACTTTCAGGCCAGAATTCACATAAGTTGCCTAAATACAGCTGGAAAGAATACATTCTGCCTATCAGCCTCTCTGAGAGATTCAAAGCTTGAGGAAGGATGGAGGCAACAAGCAGAAAAAGTTCTTCAGTAGAAAGGTCATGAAACACTTCAGTGTGAATGAAAAATCTATACAGTCACCTCAAAGACTGTTCTTTACATTGATTTGAGAAGTGATAAGACATCACTGAGACATGATCACTAATGGGATAAGGGAACAGTACATACAGTGTATTTATATTTTATTTTCTTCTGCTTTCCTTTAAATTCAGAATCCAAGAGATTATTCTGCTTTCCAGAGCTCTACCTGACACAGCAAAAAATTGATCAGAGCCTTTACAAGCAGGATAATGCAATACTTCTCTCTGAGCCAGCTGGGTGACACAGATTCCACACAAACAAAATAAGTTCTTTTTTATTATCAGAAATATTTTTTATAAGTTTAAAGGGTTGGTTGGCTGAACCAAGCCCAAGAAACCATGATGTGAACAGTTGCTCACCCAAAATCATACAACAACAAGCTCTGGGTATTCTAGAGTTTGAGGTTCTAAAACTTTGCGCTACAATAATAACAGTACCAAGTATTTTAAGATTTTTTTTTAAGTGCATCCACTTCTGCAGGTAGAAACAATTACAGGAGTAAAAGAGTTGCTGAGTAGCTCCAGTTCTTTATGTCTGTGCTGTAAGAGAGGGATCTGCAGACCAAGTTGTAAATGACTCTTGAAAGTGAATCATAATCCACCTGTACAGCTGTGAATAAAGTCCCGGCAGCCTCTGTATTAACAGGGACCACCACAGGTCTTCTGACAGTTATTAAGTGCTACATGAATAATAAGGATCTACTGTAGCAGACTACTCATTTCAAACTCCATTTTGCATTAATTAGATAGAGTCAAACTGAAAACTTGGTTGGTAATGACAGGGAAAATCATAACTAGAGTAATTAGAATTAATAATTTAAGAATATTAGACAGCTTTCTTTAAATACTTACTGCATGTTCCAACACAGCGTGAGCTATTTCATGTCCTAAAATAAATGACAGCTGATGAATATCAGAAACTGCATCCAGTAACCCAGTAAAAACAAACACTTGACCATTCTGTAAACAAAGAGAATAAAAATTAAGTGGGAGACATATCAAATGCTGTTTCAGTGTTATTAATTTTTTGTATGGTGTACAACTTACTGGAAGCACAAAAGCATTTACACCTGGTTCATCCACCACATGGATAACCCACTTGAGAGCTGAGACTTGAGGGATGTCCTTGTTGCTTTCAGACAAATGCCCAACAACTCTCTTCACAACCTGGTAACGTGCATCTGTCTCAGGTAACATTTGATTTTTGAATTGCTCCATCCACTGAAAAAAAAATAATACATTGATCCTAATTTTTAAGGTGGACAAATGTATACAAAACATGTAATTTGAAAATATCCTTGTATTTGTTCTGTTCTTATCTCGTGTCTGACAGACAGGAATATGGATACATTTGGATATGGCTTATCAAGTTTCACTTTACAACTAGAAATCACAGAACTCAAAATTATAGGGACTAATCCAGTGGACAAGAAACAGTTAAGAATGCATGTTATGTGCTTTGTAACCATTATGTGCTCCTCATGGAAAGGGAATTCTAAAAAAGGATGGGGACAAGAGGAGGAGGAAACAGATGAAGGGACTCTGCAGGGCTCTGAGCATGAAGTTCAAAACTCATCAAGTACTACAAGGTTTTTTTGTCCATCTCATTTCCAGGACTATCTAAAAAAAGCAATGTTTTTTGAGTACTTCCAATTTCTTGTCTAAAATCTTACCATATCATATTCCATCTGTGACAGTTCCCTGAAATGCTCTTTGCCAAACACCAGCAGTCGAGCGCGCCCAGTGATGGGTGTCTCCTCCAAGTGGGTAAAATAAAACATGACAAATACAACTCCCAAGCTGCTGACACCCAGCAGGATCTTCCATTTGTTTCTTCTTGCACTTTCTTTGAAGAGTTCCCGTTTATTAGGAGGAAGTGCCTTCCACCAATTTCTTATGCTCCTGTAAAATACAGTGTTAACTTAGGACATAGGTGAAAAGGAATTTTTTACTTTATTCTCTATTACAGCCTCATCTCATGTGGGAGCTTATTGGAGGTTATACTGCAATTGGCTTCCATCCCACTGCATTTCTTCCCTCTTACAGGAAAAGTGTCTTGGTTCATCTCCCTCTACCACATGTAAATGAGAAGGAAAAGAGCAAAAAATAAATCTAACACCTCTGACAATGGAAAAAGCCACATCTTGTCGAGCAAACTATCAGTCAAACAACACTACAAACACACCTGCCATCCTCCCCACACTCACACCTTGCATGATGGGTCTTGTGCTGAGAGGAAAGTAACACAGTATTTTACCTGCCAAGAATGATGGCAAGTAATTTCTGAGCTGGCTTCACAATAATCCAGAAAAGAGGAACTGGTGCAGCCTGAAGTGATGTTGATGTGTGAAAAGACCGGTTGATCTGAATGTTCCAAGCAGGAAAGTGACGTGGGGGTTGCCCTACAGAACTGATCAGAAAGGATGGGATCTTCTCTCCCAGTGGCTGAGAAGACTGGGAGAAAAATCTTCCTGAATTTTGGTGTGCATTCTTGCTCACTTCCTGTCCACTTGCACGTGGGACATCCAAAAGACATCTCAGTCCTTTACCACAGAAATTTCTATAGAAGAAAAAACAGTTTCTAGCATTTCCACTCAAATCCAACCTTTGGCATCTATTTCTGTCACCCTGAGTTCGGCACCATCCTGTGTAAGACCTAGAGAGATTCTTGCACTTCTCCTGCTTGCACAAAGAAGGCAAATGAGACAAAATACAGTTCCTGCCTGACAGCTTTAGGCCACAGATGATATTCATAACTTCTTTGGTTGGTTACCCTGAAACAAAGAAAGAAAAAAAGAGCAGACTGGTGTTAAGAAGCCACACAAACAAGAAACTCTGCATTGTTATTTCTTTTCCCTGGACGGATATTATGTATTAGTTTGTCAACATCTGCATTTCACAAAAGAAGTCACAGTCTCAACTGCATCCGCTTACGGTTGTAAAACATCAACCTGCTTCCGACTGTGAAAGATATCAGTGTCTTGCATCACTGAGAAAAAACCAAGGTGATTTAATTTTTTTCCTTTCACTTTTATTACCACCAGATCGGAGTGACAGCAGGTGGCCCTTGTGGGTCATCACCTTTCTGCACTGGGCTCCTGCCTGCCGATGTCATTCCTACACATGAAGAAAACCAGGATCTGTGAGCAAATTGCTCGTACTTCACTCCTGGCCTGGCAACAAAACAGCGAAACCAAGGCTGCGCCAGCCGGGAGCCTCTGGCTCACGGGCATGGAAATGCCTTGGCACAGAACAGACCCAGGCCCTCCCGCCTGAGGGGCCCCGCCGCTGTCATTTTCCCCCTCTGGCTCCCATCGCGGCCTCTGCTTCTCCCCCAGCCCCGCCACCCTCGGGTGTATCCGCGATTATCGTGACATGGGCTGATGTGAGGAGGCGGGAGTGGGGAATGAGGGAGACAAGTCACTCTGAGGCGCCCGCCCGGGTAATGGCGGGCGGGGAGGCGGGGGACAGCTCCGGCCGCCTCTCAGCTGCACGTCCCAGGGACCGGGAATGATCTCCTCCAGCGGGCTCCCCTACTCACCACCGCGGGAGGCGGCGGCGGAGGGGCCGGACCGCGGAGCCGGTGTCGATACGGAGCGGTGGTGGAGGGCGGGATGCGGGACAGGCGCTGCTCCGCTGCAGCGGCGGCCGAGGCCCCGCGTTCCTTCCCTCAGGCGGGGCCGCCGCGTTCCCGCCGCCGCCGCTCCCCTCAGGCGCCGCCCGCCATTTTGTGGAAGCGCGGGGAGCAGGGGCGCCCCTCATCAGGCGCGGAGCCCGTTCTCATGAGCGCCTTAACTCTGGCTGTGCCCCGCAGTGTTTCCGTGTCATCTGGGTGCAAAATGTGGAATCTGTCAGGATTATTTTAAAACGGGGTGTTCTTTGATGTAAGATCTTTGTCTGCTTTCAAGCCTAAATGAGGCAGCAGCCAGCTTCCCCTAGTCAAGGACATCCGGGAACTAAGAAGGTTTAAGGATGTAGCAAATCAAGATGTTGATGCATGTCTGTGTATACATTGCTAACTCGGCAGAGTACTCAAAGTTTGTGTACCCTAAAGCTGAACTATGATCATTATAATAATAAAAATCATACATGCAAGTTAAAAAGACCTTGCCCCGGTGAAGATGCTTTCCCTGAACATGTGTAGAAGTCAGCTGGAGCTTTGTAACTTTTATATAAATTAGTAATCACTCATAATAGAGGGGCAAAGTTACTATCTCTGAATTCCTGCATATAAATAATGGCGCAAAAAAAACCAGGTGGTCCTGCTTGATTTGTGGACTCCAAGAATTGGAGTGCAACTCTGAAATAAAAAGTGTTTAATTATTGCCTTTTTGCACACCAGGTAACAATGCCATTTTGTGGGCAACAACCTCATGGCTGAGAGTGGCCGTGAGTCGGGATCTTCTCGCTTTTGCAACTCCCTGAAAGGTGTTCGAAGCCACGTGGAGATCAGTCTTTCTCTCGAGGATCAAGATTCAGGACAAAACCAAATGGCCTCAAGTTGTGCCCGAGGAAGTTCAGGTCGGACATGAAGATCAATTCTTCACAGAAAAGGTGACTAAACATTGGAATGGGCTGCCTAAGGAGGGATTCAAGGAACGACTGGATGTGGCAGTCAGTGCTCTGGGCTGGTTGACAAAATGGGGATCTGTCACAGGTTAGACTCCATGGTATTAGAAATCTTTTCCAATCCCATTGATTCTGCAATTCTGTTCTAGGGGACGTGAAATGGGAAGAGATTCCTTCCACCAAAGGGCTAGTGACACTCCTGGGCAGGGAGCAGTCAGACCTGATGCCATGGTAGGAGCAGAGGTGATGCTTTTCCCAAGAAAATGGCAAGCTGCTAACTTAATGTATGGCTCTTGTCCTACCCTCTGGCTGACAAGTACCTCTTGAGTGATGTGATGTGAAAAACAGGTGATTTGCTGAGGGAGGGTGAGGCTGGGATGTGTGGTAATGACAGGGCAACCCAGGCTGCACATAAGCCCTGGTGCCTTGAATGTAAACAGAGGCTGTGTTGTTGTGGAAGGTAAAGAAACACAAATCTTTGCTTTCCAGAGCCACATCCTCTGTGTATGAGCACAGCTGAGTGTTGGTCAGTGTTTGTTGAGGTACTTCTTATTCCACCTTTTTTTTGTTTTATTACCAGAGCCCTCCTTTGACAGTTCTTAAGCATTGATGTTCACTGCCAAGGAAAATACATAGTGACCAGTTGTTGCAGTCCAGGCCAAGAATGAATTTCATTTAGTGATAATCTTCTCATTTCCTCTGACACAATTCCTTTGAGACCTGCCCATTATCATAAGAAGCACAAAGAGTAAAATCTGTCAGTCAGTAACACAGCATTATTTTTTGTGACTGTCTCCTCCAGTCACAAAACCAGCTGAGCTGTAGCAGCAGAAAAGCACTTTGTCTAAACCAAGGCTTCTGTGTGTCCCAGCTGTCAGGAAATGAAGAACTGAGATGAAAGCTCTCATTAATATCCTTACTAGACTTTGTATTTGCTTACTTTTCTTGTTTTCTCTATCTAGAATTCTCTATTCCTAAGCCATTAAGGCTTTCTACCATTTCTTCTGTCATTTTTCCACCTCAGTGTCTCCGCTTTTTATTGAGTCTGCTGAACACATCCTGGTTTGGGGTTTTTTCTTTGCATGTTTCTTTTGTTTTTGTTGTTTGTTGTTTGTTTTTTTTTATTTGTTTCCCAAATGCATTATTTAACTCTCTGCAGAGAGGATATAGGAGCTATTCCTACTTGGCTAAATTCTTCTTAATCAATGGTCGTCTTGAGTGTGCATGGATGGGGCTAAAAGTTGTATTCTACGTTCTGCACTACTAAAGTTTCCCCAAGTATCATTGCTTGCAATTAAAACTTCAAAGCAGACAAGCAGCAAATACAGCACAGGTAATTATAGGATCTGTCAAATACCAGCACTAAATATATCTCTAGATGAAAATCTGGTAAACAGTTGAGCAATTGGAAAGTTGTAGAGTGGGTTTTTTTTATCCTCTAAATAGATGTGTAGTGGAAAAAACACTGCAACTTGTAATTTATATTATTGTTTCTTTTGAATTTTAATGAAGATGTGCATACAGCTTCTTTTTTTTCCTTGAGGAAATAAAATAGAATATTTTATTGAGACAGATTAAGACAGATTTGTAGCTGATTTTTTGCTTGCAACCTCATCTGTTCTCCAAAAAAAGTCTGTAATTCTCGTTAGAACAGAAGACCAGAAAGCAAATTTAAATTTTTCAAGACTGCAGAAGACCTATTTAGAGGTCATAAGTAATTTCCTAAGTACAATTAAACAATTAACACCTTAACAGGTACAATTTTCCTGTGTAGGTGTATCCATTAGTAATTGTGTCTCTTTATATAAGTAGTTGTTCTGAACTGAATGAGGTTTTGTATATGTATGAAATTACTCACACAAGCAAATGCCAAATCAAATAAAAGTAATGAAAAGTAGTTTAACTCTGAATATGGAAAGTATTTTTGTGTGTTTGGTATACAGATACTTCTGTATTTGGTTCTAAAGTCTCTCTGCTACCAATTTTGATCATCACAATTAAAAAGTTGTCAATTAAAATGTACACGCTTCACCTTCAAATGAAATTCACCATATAATATTAAAATGTTTGGTTTCTGTATAGATCCAAGGAGAAACTGTTAATTGATAGTGCTGGAATTTTAGTTTCAGTGTAATTCACTTCTGCTCATGAATGCTGAGCTAAAATCTTGGCTGTAAAAATGCACTCCATCACTTTCTGCAAGTCAGAAATTTGATTTAATTCCACTTAGTCTGTTTAGCCAGTTGAAATATCAGCTCATGTTCATTTAAAAGATCAGACAACGCTTTTCATTAATATCAAGATTTTTTCCAAATGTTGTGCACTAGATTATCCCGCCTTGATCCACTGAGTGTGTTGTGCTGTGTACTGTCCTTTGCCCTCCCCTTCCCCACTGAGATACCAGTTAGAGGATACTCTTTAAGAATTTAATAGGTATTAACTATTGCTGCATATTATCTCTGCTGATGATGTTTTTTAAAAACTAGATTTAAAATCCACAAATGAAGTTACTGAAGCAAACAGAGGTTTACTCTAAAACTCTTCCTCTAAAAGTTGTCATAAAATTCAATGCCAAATTTAATTCCAAAATGTGTGAAGAGGCTGTAAGTAAGGAGTGCTCTTTTCATTGCCTTCTAATTGTTCCAAGTAGCTTTTCTGGGTGCAACCAGAGCAGCAAAAGTTCTGAGATTTCTTGCTTCAAGCTTTACAAGGACAGGCATTTATCTCAAAAGATAAATTCCTCTCAAAAGAATCACCTGGAAAAGGTTGGGTGTATATACTACCAGTACTGCTGGGCCTACGTGTAAAAACCTCAGTGGAAAATCAGCAGTGCTCATTTTCATAATTCAATCTTTCATTTGGATAATGCAAAGTCTCCCTAATTGTTTCTGTGGTGCTTGATTGGTGCTGGAGTGGGGCTGTAGGAGTTTTATGCCTCAGGGATCAGGGATCATCATGCAAATGAGACGTGGATCTTGCAGATGAAATTTTAACTAGGTAAAGCCTGGGACAAGAGATTTGGTTAGAACTGCTGAAAAATACTAGTAAAAGTTCTGGAAGTTCATTTTTCCTGCTTTGATAGCAATGATAATGACTAAAGATTAATTTTAGCATTAACAAAAAAAGAGTAATTGCAGTATTTAAAACCCTGAGTCAAGTCAATGGAAATGTTTTGGAAAGGATAATTATACCTGCACAAGGAAGATCTGTTTAATAGCATTAACTGGCCCAATTAAGGAGAAGTAGAAGAAGGGCTAATCTGTTACTTCTTTAACTGTTCACTGAAAAAGTGATTTTGATATTCAAGCAGTAGAAATTGCTTTGGCTTTTTCCAGGGTGATTCCCCAAGGTTTAAACATTTTAAGAATATTGACTTTCTCCAGCTGTCAATAACATCCCAGAGCTGCAGGTGCTTGACCATCCCAACAAGAGATCTCATGGCAGTTGTTGAGATTCTCATCAGTAACCTAATCTGGCATAATCTCAGTCTAAACATCTCTAAGAGATTATTCTTGAGTGGGGAAACATGGGACAAAATGAGGATTCTTTGCTTTTCCACAACAGCAGCCGGTTTGACTGTTTTACCACTGATAAGAGCTGCGGAGTGATGAGTACAGAGGAGGATCTGCTGCCACGAAGTTTTCCCAAGGGCCTCCCTGCTCTGACAAACAGTGATGTGTGTGTTTTTAATGTAGGTGTGGAACACACGTGTGTGCACACACCAGCACCTACAAACCAACACAGATGTTTTGTGTCAAAGAATTCCAGGATACATATTTGGAGATACAGGCAAACATGGATTTTACCAGGGGGAGTAGAGAGAGCAGAGTTTAAGAGGATTTTAATCCTTATCTTTCCTTTCCTTGCTGTAGTGCTGCCATTGCTCCTGGCGCTGTCCTCAGATCGTGAGTGGTATGGAAGAAGTTTTAGTTGAAAGGGGAGGCCAAAGCTCCCTTTGTGCAGTTGCCCAGGGGCAGTGGCACTGTGTGCAAAAGGCAGCTCTGGCCTCTTCAGAGCTGGAGTGCAGAGAGGGGATTCTTTTTCTCAGCTTGTGTTTAATTTGTGCTTTCCAATGCAACCAGTTGCAACTGCAGAACATAATTTAGGCAACAGCCAGCTCTGGCATTGTTAAAGCAAGCACACCCCTTCTTTAACCCAAGTAGGCAACAGCACAAAGGCTCTCTGCTATCACCCACAGAACCCAGAATCCATTGCAGAGAGCACAGGGCCTAATAACTGAAACAAAATGAGCAAACATTCCATGAAAACAGGATGATGTAATCAGGAAAAGGATAGCTAGAAATTTTGGAGTTAACAACCTCAAAATCTGAATAATAAAAAGTATTTTCAGTTTGCGAAGTTTAAAGCTGCTAAAGGGCTCCTTGTCTCTTTTTCAGTGAGAACATCAGGAGTGGTATGAAAGTTGAACAGTTGTTACAGTAAAATACATATCTGCCATGTGCAAAAAAGATTTGGTGTGAGAGGTGGCAGGAGCAATGGGTCTGTTTGGTTTATTCAAGTCCACATCCTACAGCAGCTCTACACAGATTTATTCAAGTAAAATGAACTATCCCAATGAGAGGTTCTCTGAGCCCTGCACTTCAATTAATCTCATTCTATTGATTAACTGCATATACCTTATCCTTCCTATTAACCAACCCTAGTGCATTTCCAGTCCCTGACCAGTGTGCAGTCCACTGGTGCTGAAGGACTGGAAAAGAAACAAACAACCACAACTCATGGCTTTCATGGGGCAGTCCTTTAAGGAACCACAAAAATTGGAATGGCACCACAACAGCCTCTCGTCTCAATCTCAGCTACTAAAAACAAAAGCAGGAGCCAAGGAAAGATGCTGACACTGTCACCTGCTAAGATTTTTTTCAACAATTAGCCACCGTTGCCTCTCCAACTGAATGTTATGTCTAAATGTTTATATTATAATATAAAATCTCATCATTCACCTTGAAAATAATGTCTTTTCCTATGACTGAAAAGAGAAAAATGCAAGGATTTTAAAAGACTGGTGAAAGCCACCATAGATGTCCAGAAAAGACTGTACATCTCATGATCCCTGATTGAAGGACAGCACCAGCCTCTCAAACACATGGCTTTGATCTGCTCTGCATGTTAAGAAATTGGTTAAGCAATGTACTTGTATGATTTTTATTTTCATCCTACGTGCCTTCAGCTGAGGGCTGCTCAGCTCCAGATTTTTAATTTAGTCTGTTTTATAAATGGCTACTTGCAAAATCATGTGGAGTTAAGCTAAATTCTGAGTTTTCCTATGACATGGAAGGATCCAGCCTAGATCTGAAATTCTCACTTCATCTTCTCTCAGACAAGTCTGTGTTCCTGACTGACAAACAACCAGCTTCAATGTGTTGCTGTAAGGCACACAATGAATTATAGACCCTGCTCTAAAACTGTGAATGTATTAATGCTGCTGCTGCAATTGCATAAAAATCTTATTTTGAGAAAATAGTGATGCATCTGCCCCAAACTATGTACCCAGAATTTTCCAGCAGTGGAAAGGTGTGAGGTCAAATGGAAATTGTGTGTGTTGAACCAAATGTTATTACCCAACAGCATCTATAAACAAAGGCAGAAACAGAATTAAAGCCTCTTCCCTTTTTTCCCTGATAGCCTTTTCATTCAGTGGAACTAGAGCTGCATATTTAATGGTTTGCCATGGAAGTAGCACATTCCTAACTGTTAGAGCTACAAATGAGCAACACTGAAACTAATTCAGAGAAGGAAAGAGCTGCTGGCCCTGTGGCAGTGCCCAGGTGGAGCAGGTGCTGCTGAAGGAAGCAGATGAGAGTGATGGACTTAGACATCCACACACAGCACAAAGAATGGAACTGACAATATCCCAACATTCAACAACCAGCATTAATTCCTATAAAATGTCCTTCAGAGTGAGTATGACTCTCCAAACCAGGAATGCAGCAGATGAGTAGGCAGCAAAGCAGTCCAGTTGTGTGTGGGCCAAATTCCAAGTTCAGTAATTACACTCTGCTCTTAAACTCCCCCTGCAGCTCGGGTGGGATAAAGCTCTTTTCAGCCTGTCCCAGAGCATTGTGTAGTGAAGCTGTACAACACTGAAAAATATCTCCTCCCATTAAAATTGCCCAGGGAATTTAGGTAGACAGAAAGCTATTACCAGAGCTGGAATGTGGGCAGAACACCAAGGTTAACTTACACTTGCATGGGGATCAAGGGATATTTGCTGATGAGGAGTGTCAGAGCCTCATTAAAGAGCACAAGTGGGAATAGCTCACTGTGCTGCTTGAATACAAACCCAGGAACTTGGGATCTCCCCACCTGGAAGTGACCCAACACCTGGGATGTTTCCTGACAAATCACTTTAGAAAAGCCTCTTATGTTGCAGAGTATCTTATCATTAGCTCATTTGGCTATTTAGTAATATTTATGAAATTATTTCTTGATAAAAAAGTCCCAGAAGCTTTTTTTAAGACCCCATGAACTAAAAACAAACTGCAATTTTAAAAAGTCTACCAAGAGAAAAGCAGCAATAGTCCAAATATGCTGAGGCAAGTGTTTTAATTTCAGTAAGTAGATACACCAAGAACCCCACAGAGTATTTAAGTATTTAAGCAATCTGGGCCTGCAGCAGGAGTGAAAGCATTCTGTGTTATGTTAAATAAGACAGCTGTAACAGTTTTCTTACCCTCCAAAGTAGAAGTAATTTTAAATATTTAGGTATCTAAATTAATTTATTCTTACTAAACAAGAATACTTTAGAATAGTCACTGTACAAATTATTGTAGGAAGGAAAAAACTCTAAATCCATCACATATATTGAGTCTGTTATTTGTATTTTGTGCCTTTTCTTCCTGTAGTTGCCTTTCTTCTTTCAGTTCAGGGCAATTCTAAGCTTGGGGCTTTAATTTCCCTCATTTCTTTACACTCAAATTTTTTATACGTCCTTGTGCGCAGCCACCTGAGGACGAGCAGCACAGCAATGCCAACGCCAGCAGTGAGGACCACCACGGTGACCACAGCACTAATGCCAGCTGCCAGCTGCCTCATGCAGAACTCTGGGGGCTTTTCATCCACATAGTAAATCCAGAGCTTTTCAATAGCCAGAGCATCTCCATTGACCGAGACATTTAATTTACTGTTGGAATGAAACACGGAGTCATTGTTGACGTCTTTTTCAAAGTAATAGGCCACATCAGCTATATCTACATCCCACCTGGGCTTCTTGTTCTGGTCCAGGCGGATTTGGATGAGTGGGGGGTCGTACTTGATGGCTGCAATGTACTTGGGGCGCAGCTTGTACCTGCTCTCAAACAGCTGCGTCAGGGCCTTTGCCACGTCGGGAGCATGGAAGGCATTGGAGCTTCTCTTGTGTGTCAGCTCGATGTAGATCCACCTGGTCCGGACCAGCTCGCTGCAGTTCAGGCTCCTGCCTCCCTTCTCCGTTCTCCGCACGCCCGCGGTGTTCACGCACCAGCAGCTGCTGGACTGGTTGCACTGCCTGGCTTTAAAGACACCGCTGTCCTCGCAGTCGGGGTTGTAAATGCCATCATTGTCTAACACCCCATGGGGGGGTCTCCAGAGGCGCTTCTCCTTCGGGGGGATCATTTCTGCCTTCATTAGGAAGCATTTAGAAGTCAGGGTTGAGCAGTCCACAGGGTGATCTGAACCTGCCAGCCTGCAGGTGCAGTTCCCAGGGCCGTCCTGGGCACACACTGCCCACTTGTTGGTCGCACAGGTACAGCTGTCGTGGGCTGGTGAAGCGACTGCCAGAATCAAACCCAGCACAGCCCCAAACAGAGGCTCCATAGTGCTGGAAAAAAGCAGATCAAGTCCTGAGTGGCAGCAGGTAGCATCCAAACCTTCAATCCACTGATGGAGGCTGCTCATTCCTACACACTGGCGTGCTGCTCCCTTTATTGATTCAAATCACACCCACCAAACAGGTTCTTCTTCCAAAACAACTGGCATCTGCTTCCCAAATCCCAGTCAACAGCTTCCCAGCTCCCTGTACTTCTCAGGGAGTGGCACCTGCCTCCAGCTGCCTCCCTCGCTCCTGCCTGATGAGGAAACAACAGGGAAGAGAAGCAGCCAAGCTCCTGCCATGGGCTTCCGTTATGGATAAAAGACAAGCAGCTGGCCCTTTTCCTGCTTTAGACTTTGTATGGACTGCATGCAAATGGCTGTTTAAGGAGTTTCTTCCTCTTCTGGAGGAAGTCCTACTCCTCCACTTCCATTTCGTTGTTCCTTCTTTCACTGCACAGCATCTCTGTCATTCCACTATCTATATTCTTATCAGTTATGGACTTTCTACTTCCATAGCTTTATTAAGTAAAGCCTTTGGGAGTGTAATGGTTGCTGACTGGAGCAGCTGCTGTTTCCAGAGGCACTAGCTGACCAGGTTGATGGTTGTTTTCCTGCAGAAAGCTGCCTCATTTTCCAGCATGGAAAGCTTCTCTCCGACCCTTCCTTTGGCACATGCTCGTCCCAAGGCAGTACTAGGAATTTCATGCTTGTGTTACCCTTACAAAGTTGTTTGTTACTTGTGAAAAAAATTTTCAATCTGAACTTTAATAATTCCTTTCACAGAACACTCCAGTGGCTCCCAAGTCTCCTAGTGCTCTACAAATCTGTCTTACCATTTCCATATGCTTTGGCAGCAGCTGACAAAGACTTTCCAGTTTGCATTGTCAGTCCCATTCATCTGTTTTGAACCCTGTCAGACTCTTTATAAATCATTTTGAGACCAAAGAGCAGTGTGCACTGCACTCCCAGCCACGTGCCTTGCAGTCAGCTCCTACCTGTGTGCTGCTTACCTGAGCACTGCCCCACTTCCAGTCCGTGCCAGCTTCCAGTCATGGCTCTGTGTGCACACTGGGAAGGACCCTGCCTGCCAGGAAGTGTTCAGAACCCAGAAGAGGTGTAAAATCAGAGCTCCACATGGAAATGGGATGTAAATACCCTCTGCCAAAGCAGGACGCAATCTGGATATTCCTTCAGGTAATAATAACTGTAGTTACCTTTCTTGAGAAATAATTGAGATCTACAGCTAAAACTATTATTAAAACTGCCAGGTAAGTCAATTTGTCATCTTGATGATTCTATTATAGTTTAGCAACTCTTTTCCCATTTCTAAGTCATTCATTTACCCACACTACAATAGTGTCCTATTTTTTTTTAATTTTCACATCCCTCCTTCAAAGTCAAAATCCATTTAACTATCACCCACCTCCTCATATCTTGTCTATACTTTATTTTGTGTTTTTTAAATGCCAAATGTGA
Organism: Sialia sialis; assembly: GCA_009812075.1. NCBI lineage: Eukaryota > Metazoa > Chordata > Aves > Passeriformes > Turdidae > Sialia > Sialia sialis. The sequence continues at coordinate 9,520,323 of VRYO01002482.1, read as the reverse complement.
ACTATAGTTCAAAATAAAAGTGCACTTCTTCATTGACTTTTTCTTTAGCTGGTGGATTTTCCCCTCTGTAAATAAGGAAGGAAGAGACTTAAATTACAGACAAGTTTTTTCAACTATATATATATATATATATATATATATCTCCAAGTACTTATATATATTTATATATATTAAAAATGTAATACCTCAATGACATCAAAAAAAGTAATATTTCTTTTAATCCACACTAAGCTGCAACACTGCTTACAAGAGTTAATTATTTACAACAGCAGGCTGTAAAAGGAATAATCCTGTAGGAAATGTGAAGTGCATTATTTCTTTAGTGATCTCTGCTTCCATGGAAACAATTTCTCAGCACAATTCTAAACTTCGCAAAAGTAGGGCAGTAGGTCTATGTAAAACAGCAATTCAACAACCCAAATACTTTTATCTAGGCCATTAAATACTTTGTCCAGCATCACATGTGATTACAGTGTTCAGTGGGATGTTGAACCACATCCCGTGGGGATGGATGAAATCCTTGTCCCTCACTTCCTCAGCACCAGCACAGCACCTCTCCCTCCCCACGCAGACACTGGGGAGCTCATCTGTGCCACATCCTCCTTCTGGGGAGCACGGCTGTGCTTTTGGGGAGCACTGCCCTCCTCCACAGCCTCTCTTCCCCCTACACCCACTCTGTCCTCATGGCTCAGCCCTGCCAGCAGAGTGAGCTCTCTCCAGCACAGCAGGATGGAATCTGGTAGGAGCTGGGACCGACACACTTGGCTGGGATCTGGGGAGGGAATGTGGCTGATGGGAAGGGATCTGTTTGGCACCTTCAGGATGTGCCCATGCAAACCCCTCACGCTGCTGCTTCAGGACTGTGACACACGTGCGGCAAACACTGGGATACCATCCCAGCATCCCTGCCCTCAGTACCACTGGATCATCTTCCCAGGGAGACTGAAGCACAGGAGGTGTAAAACAAATGAGGGAAACAAGTCCCTAGCGAGGCGCTCGTGCCCTGGAAGTGCTCCCCGGCCAGAAGTTTACACACCCTGGTAAGAACAGCTCTGCTCCGAGCTCCGAACCGCTCCCGCAGCAGCTGGGACCAAGCGCCCTCTGCTGGGACCGAGCTTTGCTCTGGCACTTGGTCAGTGCCACCGACATGGAACAAAGAAACCCAGACCCGCTCGGAAACAAGGTGTTACAAACGCGGACACAACTTTCAGGGTATTGCATGTACAGTCTTTATTAGTAGACTCTTGTCTATCATCAGTCAGAAATAGCAGAGAAGCAAGCAAAGGAAAAAGGTACTGATAATCAATGGCAACAGCATTTTTACTTGGTTATGGATTTTAGTTTTTTCAACTGAATTGTTTTTGGCAAACTGGTTAGTTTAAAAAAAGTAAAAATAGGCATGTTCCCTCCCCTTGCACACAAGATCTGCATCCCTGTGAGGCAGCACTGCTGGCATCTGGGAGAGCAAAACGTGATGCAGCCAACAAATGCCCATAGGGATATTTACCAGAAATGACATCATGGAGTGGTGATGGGGTGTTTGGGTTTATTTTGTGGGGGTTTTGTTCATTTAAATTTTCCTTTTCTAACCTGTTGAATTCCAGTTTTAACTGTATCATTCTACTCACTACTCAACAATTTCTCATGTCCTGAGCAGCAATGGTAAGTTGTAACACTAGTCCTAAGGAAAAGAACAGCAGATTAGTATGCACAGGTCCACTGAAACAAAGACTGGATGGGGAAAAAAAGCTTTATAATATAAAATTTTCATGCCTAAAATGTGTTTGGTAGAACTGGTATATTAATCAAACAGGTTTTTCTTTCCTGGGAAGCATGCAACTTCCAAACTCATATCATTAACCACTCAGTGGAACTGAATGATGGAAAGCAGGTTAGTTTATTTTCTTACCCTGGCTTCTGTCAACCAAATCATTACTCTGCATCACAACTGTGCTTTTTCCAATTCCTATAGAATTCTGTGTGCTAGACTGGATCCTGGTGGTACAAGCACTGCATTTTCTCCCACACCACCACAGTTTTTGCAACAAACACTTGGCAATCTGGAGCCTTTATGTACATGTCAAAGGCTCAGTCCTGCCTCATGTCCTCCGAAAAATTGCTTCAAAAATCTGGGTTATTCAAACATTTCCTTACATAACATCACTGTTAAACACAATAATACAGCTGTGTGACTTTACCTCAGTGATCATCAAAGAGGGAAGCAGCCAGGACATTGTTATCACTCCTGGGTAATCCTGACTGAGAAGGAGGAATGCTCTCCCATCTGGAGTGTAGCTTAGCCTGGAATCCATGCAATGGTGGTGGTCAGGAAGCCCCAAAATGAGAGTTTACATAAATGCAGACTGAGCCAGAGAGATGGATACACCAAGTGGTAAATCACACACAGTAGTGGGACCTAAGGCTGTGCACCAGCACATCTGAATGTAGAGAGAGCACACAACACCCACCAGTACTTCTGCGTCCACGGCTCTTAAATGTGGGAAAAATCACTGAGTTTCAAGGGCTCACATTTTCATCTGATCAGGTTCTGCTCCTTCCCCTTAGTGACAGAAAGAGACTCATGAGGCCTGATTAAAATATAATATTAACTTCCTGTGGAGTTCTCTCCTTGGGATACAACTCTATGATTTTAAAGCTTTTCAAACTCTTTATATAAACAAAAAGCTGAAACATATAAAATCTTATAATTCCATTTATGTTATGTAGAACTATATATATACACACACACACACATTTTCTTAAAATAAAAATTTAGTCCATTGTCTTCCCTCTAGATATAAACTCAATGTCTTGCTTGAGACTTTCAAATATATTTTAGACCTCTCTGAGAAACTCTGCCCAAGATAAACATCTGTAAAATAGTAATACCTGTAGACAAGTCAAGTTTCCTTAGTATTTAGAAAGCCACATTTAAAGCACATTTTTTCTAAAAAGATTCACAGTGATACAGCTCATGAAACATTTCCAAGTTGCAATCAGGAAACTCCTCAATCAAGATCAATCTGTGACTGATTTATCTAAATATATACCTGTATGAAATCATAATTGAGGAAATGATAGAAACAAGTGTTTTTTTTCTATTGAACTGTACATTATAGAGAGGACTCTGAATACAAAAGTGGGGATTTTTTTTCTTCAGAAACACAAATCCTTCCTGCTTGTTGCACTCAGTTTGCCATCAATCAGGAGCTCTTGTTTCCACAGGAAACAGTGGCAATTAGAAGTGGACAAACCATAATGATCTGGAGAACAACATAAAACCTCCCTGTAGAATGGAAGGTCAGAAAGAGGCAACCTGTAGTAAGACAGGAGTTATCATTTCCACTGGAAACAAGCACAACACTACTGAGAAGTCATGAAACTCATCAGCTTTTTCTCGCCAACAGAGAAGCAGGATGGCAAAGAATGTGCCAAAAAGCTACTTGACCATCAGAATCAATGGGGGAAAAGTAATAAGAAAAATAATAGTAAAAAAATTAACTGGGTGATGTATTTTGTTACAATGGGATGAAATGTCTTACTGGACACCAGGAAAGTTTGGGCTACAAAACTCTCAGTTGTTTCTCTTTTGTGAACTCATTCAAACTTACACTCTCTGAAGCAAAAGAACAAATTAATTCTGAGTTAGAGGTGCACTTGCAGATAAAAACATTAGAGAAAATTCCCAAACTGAAAGACTTGAGAGAGAACAAACCCTCCTTGAAGGCTGATGCACAGCATTCTTGACAGGGTGTCCTCCTTCCCAAACATCAGGCTGGTCAATCATTAACTCCATGGCACTCATTAGCATTAAGCATTCCTGGGCACACAAGTCACACACATGAGGAGTTTTCAAAGTGTTTTTAAACCACAACAATAAGATGACACTGGATTCTTAACAGTCACTATTAAAAGGAATAACAATTCTGAAAGACATAATGGAGAGGAAGGGAAGAAATTAAAAGATGAAATCAAAATTCCAAAGCCATCACACTGGCAATTCGCGTGAACGTTCATTCTCACTTCCTTCAGTGCTTTTTTCACTCTTGTATGTGGAAAGGAATAAGTTTTCTATCTGAGTCAAGAATTCTTCAGCAATGAGGCAGTTTGTTACCTTGCCCAAAGTCTTCCTCATGCACTCCAAAAGCTAGACAAAAGAAAAGGAAATCTGTTTTAAATTGTGTTTTAAATTGTCATTTCCCTCCTCTTTTATCTGGTAAGTATTGCAAAGAGATTTTTATTTATTTTGGATGAACACTACAGAAAGTGTTTGTACATTATAAATTTCAAAGGAACAGGGTGATCTAAACCCAAATCTTTAAAACCAAGTACCAACAACTAAATTTCAGAGCATTCTACCAACTCAAGTTCAGATTTACATTTTACAAGCAAAGATGCACTGAGAGGAAAGAAAAAAATTCAATGTGTGCAAGTTTTCTGTTTATGTCTTTTCCTCTGGGCAGAGTTTCTGTCTTGTTTGTGCAATAATGGTACAGCTGCCATTGGTCAGAGCTGCAGAGCAGTGACTACACTGACTGGAAAATTAAAGTTCCTACTTATCCATGATAAACATGGCACAACATTATTTTACTGATGGAACAAAGGACCAAGAAGGCCAAATCTGCTCTTGAGACATGTGCAGGTCTTGGCACTGAAAGCACACAAAATGCTGAGGAGAGACCTGAGTAATTAATTGCCATTAATTCCTCTCCAAACTGAGGGTTAAACCTGGGTTTGCACATAACCACACCTCCACCTCTCTCAGAGGAGGATCTTTATTGTCACTGTGTTGTAAAGAAATAAACTGTGCCACAGAAATAATTTATTTTCATTAATTTACATCTTTGATTCGCAAAAGTGTAACTCCAAGTGACTTTTAACATGAAACAGATTTGCATCTAAAAAAACATCTAACATAAAAAAGTTAAGAGAAGTAAACTTACTTTCTGCAAACAAGTCAGGTCAGAATCTCTATGAAAAATTTTATCCATGGGGACACTGCTGTTGGAAGAAAAACAAACAGGAGTGCTGGAGAAAGCAGCTACAGGTCTTCACTGAAACATAACAATAAATATATGAAAATTCCAACCTGGCTGTTTGTAACAGAAGTGACACATACCTGTGGCAAAATCTGTATTTCTCAATTATCCACCTTGTTTTTTCAAATATTAATTCCCACTGAGGCTCCTCCAACATCTGTTCCACTTCAAATTTGTAGGGCAGGCCTGCAATCAATTGAAGATCATTATTCAGTGTTTCTGCTACACTTCACTGTTTTTTTTCCTGTTTAGTTTTGGTGCAATCCCTTCCTTCCCCAGAACTGTTCCTCATTTACTGCTGACTGCAGAAGCCTGTAGTTCTGTTACTTGACAACATTAAGGAGGTTAAAGGATGACGTGTTTTGGATTCCAAATTTAATTCTGGTGGGAGTAGGAACAAATCTGTTCTGCTCCCTGCCCTTGCCAATTCCCATTCCATAAGAAGGACACAGAAATCTACAACAAATCCAGCAATGGAAAAATGAATTGAGTGTTTCTAACTTAGTTGCATTCTTGTAGTCTAAGAGCTATATGGTTATTAAATTAATAAAAAAGGTTTGGTTTTTCAATATGAATGGGCTGATGGTGAAGTGCTGAATATTTTCAGTTTCAAAGGAATTCTGCTCAGAAATGAAGACATTCTTCTAGTTTACTGCAGGTGGGGGAAAAGAAGTCTAGAAAATATTTTAAAAGGACCATCGGAAAGTTATTTGCAGAACACAATTTGTTTGCCAAAAATCAGGGAGAAGAGACTGTATATTTCAGTAAAAAATTTCCAAAGAGCCAGCGGAAATGGCATTTTGCAAAACCTTCATTTCAGGAGACAAACAGAAATCTGAAATCCTCTGAAAGAAAATGCAGATGACTACAAAAATATCTGCTTCTTGGGGCAATAGAGTTTGTCAGTATTTCAACTCCCCCTCACAAGGGTGGGATGTGTGGGAGAAGAAGATAAAAGTGCAGGAGCCTCAGTGTGGTAAACAGGAACTGGGGCACAGCTGTGGCCACTGCTCCCCCTGCCCCAGGACTGTGCACTGAGGCTCCAGGCAGATGGGCTCCCTTGTCTGCTTGCACAGGAAAAAACAGAAGGAACTGTGGGCTCACAAGGCCTTGGCTACTGCTGTGCCAAGAGAACTGGAAACCTTGGAGCGTGGATGCAAAAATCAGGGCTTTATAAATAGAGGGAGGAGGAGGGAGAACAGGCAGCTACCAGAACCATTTACTGTTATCAGGGGAATTTTCCTCAAATCCATGTCAGGAAAAGAGCAGAAGATGTGATCACTTGCAATACAGCAGATTTTATGTGGTATGTCCTTAACTGTTCAAGAAATGGAAAGATCCCGTTTTTTATGAAATGCCAATGGTACTTTTAATCAGGAATCTGCTCCCTCAGGTGGGGGCTCATGCCAGCACCATTTCAGCTTTTGTGCCTTGTGTTCCCCTAGCACATCTATTTGATCCTCTGACCTTCTGAATGCCATGTTACTCAAAATTTTGCCACTCAAAAATTAGGATTTTTGGTCACTGTAGCAGCCAATTCTTTGCTATCTACTTCTGTCTCCTTGAGCAGAGAATCTGTTCAGAATGTTGTAATGCAGCAAAGGCCAAGTAAGACATTGGAAACAGTTTCTAAGCTGTTCACATGGATTCTGTATGTAAATAAAAGGGACCTGTGTCCCAACCCTTTCACTTCTTTCAGGAATTCTGGGAACTACTAACACAGAAGATCAATCTTGTATATATTTATACTTGTGAATTCCAGTCCTGCCGACACAGACAACCCACAGGTTAATTCTCTCAGAGAAATTCCTGGGTTTGTCCAGCACATGTTACCATTATAAATTACACCGTTTATACAATGCCATCATATTACCAATAGAATACATAAATACCAATTTGTCAGGTTCAAAACCAGACATTTTTCCCCTAACACCCAGAAGGAAAAGAAGAATTGAAACACTGGATTAACCAGGGGTACTTACGATAGGAACCGTCAGAACTGATCTCGTCACTAATGACCAGACAGGTGATCTGGGAATAGGGAAGAGGATTATTCCTGTTGTATGGGCTTATGATCATCCCGATGAACATGGCACCACCCCTGGAGAAATAGCTCTAAAAAACACCAAAAACACCACATACAAAAATCCAGTCTTGTTCAGAACAGCAGTGCGAAAACCCAAAGAACAGCTTTCACATCCATTTACGCAGAGCTGACGTACAGTGCCGTGCAGCAGTGAATTCCCCTGTAGCAGCAGGGAGCCTTTGGGGCTGTAGGGGTTCTGCTGCGTGGTTTTGCTGTACCTGGTACTTGGCCTGCGTGTCGATGTCGCGGATGGAGGGGTTGGGCTCGAAGGCAGGGTGTGAGTGGTACCAGCCAATCACCTGGAACCCCCTGGCTGCCAGCGACTCCGAGGCCTGAGTCTGGGACACTGGGTCCATCTCACACTGCAGGCCTGTGCTCAGGCTGTTGCACGGCTCTGCTGCACACACCTGGGGAGAGAACCTCCAGCTGCATCACTGCAAGGAACCTCCAGCAGTTACAGGAAATTTCCAACGTTCAAGAGTCATTTACCAGATCTTCCTCATGATGCAGCTGACACTTGAATGTAAGCTTAACTCTCATATTTCAAGATTACAGAAATGAACTTTAATATACTAAATTAGTTGCCTTTTAGAAATAAGTTACATCTATTCAAATTAAAACTATGATTATTTCAGTTTTAATTTCAGTTTCAGGGAAACACTTACTTCCACAATTTTATCAGCCTCAGAGTACCTGCCACCGAGCAGCCCAATCACTTCTGCCAGAGACACGTGAGAGTGCTGGAATGAGATCCAAAAAGTAGGAAAGTCCAGGTTGTGGGATTTCTCACAAGGCAGTGACTTCTCAAGGATATATAGAAGGAAAACTCAAGACTCTCAAATACTCAGTACTTCCAGTTAAAGCAAACAGAAAATATTAAATTTTCTTATAATATGCACACTACAGATGTAGTGCAAGGGTGCAACACTTCCATACATGAGGCAATGCTGGCTTCAAAAACTGCAGCTTGGGCAGTGCTGAACAACTGCACACATTTTGGTACAGCCTGTTATTCTTGAAAAAACCCACACACTGCTTTGCAAACACAAAATCAATTCCCAGACTGAGAGAAAATGAAGCCATAGATTTCAGATGGGCAGTCTGTTTCAAAAAGTAGCTTTAAGCAAATTAGATTTAAAGTATGGCAGAGAGTAGTAAGTAGTAAAGCTCTCAGTAAAGTAGCAAAGCTCTTACTAGTTTTTCTAGAAGGTCAATAGAAGCACAATACAAATCCCATTCATTTTAGGGGCTTTTTTTAATACTAGATTTTCACTTGTAGGTTTGACTGGAAAGAATCACAGAATGGTTTGGGTTGGAAGGTAGCTCAATGATTATCTTATTATTCCCCCTTTCATGGGCAGGGACACCTTCCATTAGAAGAGGTTGTTCAGAGCTCCACCCAACCTGGCCTTGAACACTGCCAAGGATGGGGCAGCCATTGGTCTTGTTATGTTCTTCATTAAAAAAAAGAACCAAACCCTCAGCATACACATCACAGCTTTTTGAAAGACAAAACTTAATGCTCACCAAATCCATTATTAAAAGTGCTTCGGAAGACACTTTCACCTGAAAGGGTTCCTGAAATGATGAACACAATAATAAGAAAAGTAACCCAAGCGATGGAGCCTCCTTAGTAATTCACTCAGAGGTACATACCTGCTTTTCTTCCGTGAACAAACAGCATGGTATCAGCTGAAAGGGATCAAAGGAACTATAAAATGAAAGAAAATTTCTCTAAAGATGTAGGACAGTCAGGAAACTTTTCTAGTTTCCCACTGTCTCCTTGGCAGAGGAGGAATAACCTTGTTTTCTTCACTGGATTGTCTCATCCCACATTAGGATGACTTCCACCAAATACAGAAATGTCACCTCCCACACTCCTGAATTCCACCATGGAACATCTGAAATGCATCCCTGCTATTTCAGACCAGGATACATATTAATGCTGTGCAGGGCTCCAGCCTGACACTACATAGGACATTTGTTCCATTTCTAGCAGATCTATGTTTGAACATGATGCAATCAAATACCTTTTGATTTGTCTTGAACCTTTGGAAGATTTTGCAGGTTTCAGTTTTTCTTCCTCTCTCCTTCTTGCTAATTCTTCAGCTGAGAGATGCTGAAAAGATTTTTTTTTTAATTGAATGTTTCAGTGTCTGAAGTGCTTTTTCAGCTATGATTGCAAAACCAGCCCAGAATAAATTCTTTATATCCCTGCCCTCTTAAAATAATTTGTTTATTACCAGATTAATCAAGATAGAGGCAACAGCCACGGCAGAAGCAAGCAGTGTGGAAGGAATGACAACCTGAGATCAAGTCTACAAGGTGCCTGGTAAGAGAATTCTCTCACTCTCCAAATCATTCAAATTCAGTAAAAGCACAGCCCACATCACAAACCAGTTGTAAATCCAGGTGTGACAATCTGCCATTACAAACCATGGCCAGAATTCATCATGCCCCCTCCTTAGGGATGAATGTTCTCAACCATCATTTCCATCCAAATATGTATTTTCCAGGAAGTGTTGGAATTATTAACCCACTGTTACTCAAAAACAGGTAAGGCATGATATCATTATGGAAGTAATTGTTACAGGTAATTACTGAAAGGTTGAAAATTAAGAAGGTTTTCTATCCCAGAAAATTGGATGTTTACAGTTCTTCACTCTTCATGTAATTTGTAATTGTAGGAATAGACATTTATTTTCTTTCCAATTCCCCCATAAAATATTTAACCTTGTATGAATTTTTTAAGCACTTAATAAACCACAGTATTACTGAGGATATTGCTAGTAGCAGAATTAATATCAGCAACTCATTATCACCTACATAATGAGCACATGGAAACCATACGGGACTGAAAAAGCAACATTTCAATGCTATTCTCCCATCCCCTACCGTTACCCTAAAGGCACTTCACTGAAAGCAATGGGTCATGAAATCTCCTACAAGACAAGGCAAAGAGTTTTATGGGCATAAAACCCCTGTGCAAAACCTCAAATACAGCTGTATTTATCAGCATGAAGATGAACCAGCTGCTGCAGTACTTTTAAATTACACTTCCACTAGACAGGTTAAGTCCCTATGACACAACTGCTCTATTGTATGTTTGCTGCAACAGCAACTGCCAGCAATTAGCAAGAATTGATGATTAAGGTAAGTTAAAAACACAGGAGGGTTACCTCAAATGTCTGTCCTTCCAAATCCTTTGCATCACACCAGTTTCCCCAAGGGTCCCGCACTCGCCGTCTTCTTGTGCGCTGAGGCAAGAAATGACCGTGAGTCAAAGCTCTTACCCTGAAAAAACTACACTTCCTGCATCTAGGCAGCCACAAGGATGTTGTCCATAAGGCCACTGCCCCAGGAATGGTACTGGCACTCCAACACAGCCCCAGGAAATAAAGAACACCCTGGTTTTCTGTAGAATTAAGCACTTCACAATGTCATGAATAATCATCAGTCAAGTTTTTGGGATTTAAGGCTCTAAAGCCTGTTAGTGTTCCATGGAGTATCAGCACCCCTGACAGCAACAGAGCATGGATACCCAGCTCTGAATTAGTGCTTAGATGACACACAAAGCTATAAACTCAGTGTGTTTACATTTAGGATATGCTATTGTTCTTTACATTTAAATTTATTATTTTTAAAGTGGGATTGATTTAGTTTTCCTCTCATCAACTGATTTGCTTTGCTGTGAAATACTTAAAAATGCTACATTAAGTGTGGATATAAAAATTAACTCTGGCAAGCCTCAGTAATTCATACAGTTATAAATGAATTACTGCTGCATTTAATTGTGTGCAGAGGGCTCTCAGTAAGCCATAACATATACCTACTGTATATAACAACTGAAATGCAAGAAACTTAATCACACACTGCAATGCACTTTACTATTCTGTGGCTAATAAATTATGGAGAGGTGGGGAGGAGGGGGTTCAGGCTGCAGGGACAGCTGAAGGGAAGTACACAAACGTGTGAGTGGGTGTGAGACACCTGCACTGAGGCTGACACCAGAATCACAGAGCACCCTAAGGAAACTGCAACCTGAGTGAGAGGAGAAATTCCCTGAGGTGCCCTGGGTGGGGAATGGCGGCTGGGAGGATTTTCCCCCTGTCTGTGCTGCCCCCAGGCTGTACCATGGACTGCAGGCGCTGCGCCAGCTGATAGGCTTCCACCGTGTCCTTGGCCTCCCTGCAGCGGCTCCTGTCGGCAGGCTGGGGGCGGTTGTACACGGCCTGTTCTGTGGGACACACAGGGGACAATTCCCGAGTCAGCAGAGCTCAGGGCACTCAGCACTGCCACACACACAACAACGAACATGGGGAAGGGACAAGGGCAAAAAAATCTCACAGTATAGTCATAATTCTGAGTGATGACATAGCCTTCTCCCACTACTCTTTTAAAACAACAAAACTTCCTTCTTGTTCATTAATTTTTAATAACCTAATTGCAGGACATTGCTCCTCTCCTACTGACTGCCATTCAGCTTTGGACCAAAATTCGTTCAGAGCCTCTAAATCAACATCAAGTTACAGGTGCATATTTGCTTTTAACAGGTCACCTAATTTTAACACTTGAATTATTTAAAAACTAGCCCCGAGGATGAAGGTATTGGTGTTTATTTAGGAAATAGTTATACTTTAATGTGGGAAAAGAAATAATTACTTGAATTCTGCCTAATAAGAAGGAGGGCAGAATTTCAGACACAGCTGTTTTCAGGCCACACAGAAAAGCATGAAACAAAACAAATATCCAACCTACTGGTGTGTGGCTAAACATGAGGAAAGGGAAATAAAAAGAAAAAAATGGAAGGTTTTGTGTAAATCCAAAATTCCTAATCCTGTTAACAGGTTACAAGCTCCTCTAGGTTTTCCAAAGTTATAAGGGACAATCTGTGGGAAGAGCTTACGTAGCAAGAATGAATGTGCATCCAGCGTGAGCAGCACGCCCTAATGCTGGGCAGTCCTGCAGCACTGCACCAAAGAGGCTCTTTATTGACTCCAACAGAAATATCAGAAATACACAGATGTATCATGTTTACCACAGCCAAAGTTGATTGCTCCTATCAGCTCCAGGTAGGTGTGGATGCGCCCGATGCAGTTGACATCCCCACAGTTCTTCAGGCCTGGACGCACTGAGGTCTTGTTCAGGTATTTGGGTTTACATCTCTCCCTAAAATAAAAGCACAGCACCTGGTCAAGGAGCAGAACAAAACACAGGGGAAAGAAGGAATTGGGTGACTTAAACTGAGGTCCTGTTTTCACTCTCTATGCATTTATTTCTTCCTTTGAACTGATACTGAATCTTCTCAGTTCAACACTTCTCTGGTGTGGAATGAAATTTTAGTCTCTCTTTGCAACTAGAAGACAACTGAATGACAACAGAGTTAAACTCAATAATTTTTTCTACTTAAAGCAAACACAAACCAAAACTGGCAACCAATTATCAATTATCTTGAGCCTCCTAACACAAGTCACTACAGTTCCTTACGCTGATTTTTTGGAGATGGAATATAAAATATTTAAGTGTACAAGCATCACTCCAAATTGATTCTTGATCTGAAGCATTCTTTTGATCTACATCATCTGCTCTAGCACAGATTATTACCTCTTGATGCCCCTCTGTAAAGGCAGGGCTACAGAATTAATGTCGTTGGTTATTTTAAGGAACCAGTTATTAAAACCACTCTTATGTACAAAATGGCAAAAATGGCAAGAAAATAGCACAGCCAAAATAAATGTAGCCTGTTCTGGTACAGGACATTAATTTTCTTAATGCTTCAAAGTATTTTCATTGCTCAGCTTCCAGAATGCCAGAGAAAAAATCAAGAAGATGCAAAAGAAGCATTAATAATGAATGCTTTTCACTGGCAAGCTACCACACAATTAATTTCACTCTATTCAGAAGTAAGCTATTAGTGCTAAGTAGTGTTTTAACTACATCAGACCAGGACATCTTAATCACTTATTTCAGTAAAAGAAATTAATGCATCTCACCACTGATCCAAAATGTAATTCCTGATTTTCAAATAACGCTCCGGTGTTTTGGCCTGGCGCCCTTCAAAGAATTCAGGAATAGCCTGCTTTTCTTCTTCCAGAATGATGCTTCTGTCAACCTCCACTTCTTGATCAGGTGGCTTCAGCTCCTCTGCTTCCTCTTGATGATCCTCATCCACTTGGCAGGGAGAAGGAAAAAGCAATCCATTATCAGCCAGGTCTCTTTGCTCCTCGCTGAACTCCTGATTGGTTCCTTGTGCAGTCCCATGACAGGTGACTGATCCACCTTGTTCAGCTTTCTCAACAAAATTATTGCACTGCTGGTAAACCAAATTCACAGATTTATCCCCATTCAGGTGCTGGGAACATGTTGCTGCCACAGCAGGAAATACCAATGCATCCACTGTCTCTGGTCTGGTGTGCTGAGAACCTTCTTTAGGCAAAGCAGTTGCAGTACTGTGGCCAGAAGATGAAAAACCTTGTTCTGCTGCTTCTTTTTCTTCAACTGGACTATTTGGGATAACAGATGATTCCGATTTTCCTGTTTCTTGCTGGAAGGCAGGAGTGAGCAGTTCATCCATGTCATCAGTTATGTCCACCTCCTCATCATCTGACAGCTTTTCGATTTTCACCGCGTTCAGGTTGGGGTCTGCACGGCCTCTCAAGTTTGCAGCTTCCACCCTTATCCCATCTTCCATGGGAAGGCTGCTCCCACACTGACTTGGCTCTTCTTTTTCTAAATCACCATTTTTTGCCTTAGGAAAACATAAAACACTTTTAGGAGGGAAAAACAAACCAAAATTGTCTGCCTCCCAAATAATCAGGACTGTTTTGTTTGAACAGCAGATATTCTGAAGTGTTTCTTCTTCAATTTATCCTTTTAATTTAGTTTAATCCATTGCATTGCAACTGACTTTTACACAGCATTATAGGTATACTTTAGGCCAAGTGTAAATTTACAGGTACTTCCAGTCAAAAAACCTTATAAGTAGTTATTTCTCTAAAGCCCTTGAAATCTCAAATGAGGCTGAAACTACAGCACAGAAAACAAAGAGCTGTGTAGTAGAAAACCAGTATTTTCAGACTAACAACCAACAGTATCAGGGACCACAATTACACTGCATTTATTTAGTTATACCAGCAATACAAACAGTGGTCACTCTAGGAATTTGAAATCAGGACTAATTTCACATTTAAATCAGCAAATAAGGATATTCCACTTCTTTGAATATGGGAATTATTAAAGTACCTGTTTTGACAGCAGTGCCCTGAAAAGACAGATTAAAACCAAGCTACCCATTGGCAAACACCTTTTGGCCAGCTCCAGGGATGCTCCATTTACCTTGTTCCTGAAGTACTGTCGAGCATAGCTCTTGACTTGCAGAACCGTTCGAGTGCCGATCAATTTGGCAATTTTTGTCCACCTGCGGCCAAATTTCACCTGAAACAACAAAGCACATGGAAGTGACCCAAACTCTGACATCCCAGACATGGCACTGCATGTGTCACATGAGTTCAAAACCTCATTATTCATTAAAATGCACGAACACTACAGCAAACTCATGGTAAAGAACCTCACTACCTATGGTCCACCAAGAATGAAACTGCATCCAGTAGTGAGAATTATTGTCATTCTTAACTAAAGAATCTTCTTCACCTATATCAGGCACTCTCATGCCTGCAATCTCAAGGAATCCTTATGCTTGGCAAAGCAAACCCTTTTACAATTGGCACAATCATATAATCTCTGCAGACCTTACAACAGTAAAGGACTTTACTTCATAACCTGATTTGCCTTCAGAACACACGATACTTCTGATAGTTACTGCAGCATTGTGAGTATAGAACACGCTTATTCATGTCAACTACTTTATTGTTCAAGATAAACTCACTAATTCAATTTAAAAATATTAAAATATTTATATATGTATACAGATAAACTCACCAGTCCTTGTTCAAACAGCTCTTTTTCCTCTGATGTCCACTTCAAGGAGCAGCCAGGTGATTTTGTAGGTGAACGCACCCTGGGAATGCAGGAAGCAGAAATCAGTGCTTTCCAAATCCAGATACTCTGCAATCTCAGTCACTGAAGGCACCTTCTGACAGGAGGGCTACTCCCTATCTTTGGCAAAACTCAAAGTATTGCTCTAAACATGAATGTGACTCATAAATAAAATACTGAGAATCACATCAGCTTCTCCATCATGATGGAAGATTCAAGGCAACTCAATATTCGTCAGTGACCAATGGCATAGAAATACATCAAAGCAGACAAGGGAAAAGTTCAGATAAAAAGGCAAATATAATTAACTGTTTTTTACCATAAAGACCACTGTACTACCAAAAAACTCCCCCAAACCTGGTTTTACTCTACAATAATGCACACAACAATATTTCTTCCTGTTGAAAGGTCTCTTAAATAATTTTATCCAGCCAAACAAAAGAAACTTTATTTTCTTTTAACAGTATCTGGTAACTTAACAAAATCAGACACCACACTTAAAAATGCAATTCAATCATTAAAATGTACGTACATGAGTTTTCCAGTTTTCTTATGTGGGCTGCAAATGCAAGAGTGAAAATAAAAATTAGTAATTGTGCTGCTGGTGCATATCCTGCAAATAATCTTATTGTATTAGGACTTTTCATTTCTACTCAGCTAACTAAGAATTCTTCCCAGACAGACCTTACCTTTTCACAGATCTTTTCTCCACTTCCTTTTGGTTGAGCCATATTTTTTCAGAAAGGGATTTATTAGATAAATAATATCTGAAATAGTCATTAAGTTTTCAAACCATCAGAGATATTTATACATGTGAAAATTGTAATAATCAGAGAAACTACAGTGCTTCAGAATTACCCAACTGCAGAAACAAATACTGCGGTTTCTACAGCAGGATTTCTAAAATTTATCTAGAAGTTGACAGGGCTTCAGTCACCTTAAAAGGGAAAGATTCGTCCAGTTCTTTAGGAAATAGGAGGTTTTCTAGCATTCTACAGGAAAACAAAAACAAATCAGCAAAAGGATACTCTTCTTCCAGCAACATCTTCTCAATGACAGCCCTGTTTTCTTCACTAATGCTGCTGTCCAATGTCCAGGGCTGCAAACAACCAAAATACATTTTAATACCTGTACTTGAGTACTGACAATAAAGCGTTTCTAAAAGTAAAGAAGAAGCTCTGGTTAAAAACCCGAAAGAGTGTCTACATGGAGGGAAGAGAGAACAGAGAAGCTCTGATAACCTTGCTACAAGCAGCATTGATTAAAAAAAAACTTACAAGACTGTTGCCAGTTCTCCAAGATGAATCAAGATAGTGATCCTGCAGCAGGCTTGAGGCTGTGTTTTCATTATCTCTGAAAGAGATTCCATGTTCAGAACCACTGTATTTTTAATACTGAATGTCATTGTATTATCTCCACTTAACATTTCTACATCTTACCCCCAATAAAGTAAAAGCTTTTTCTTGAAAGTGCAAACTGCTGAGGAGAGCTCCTACTTGCACAAGGTTTAATAGAACCCTGTCATACAGAGTTGTTAGAACCACAGAATAAAATCCTGGAATGGTTTGGTGGGAAGATCATCTCATTCGAAGCCCCTACCATGGACAGGGACATCTCCTACTAGACCAGGTTGCTCCAAGCCCTGTCCAGCCTGGCCAGGGCTCACCACCCTTACAGGAAAGGGTTTCTTCCCAATATTTAATCTCGTGCTCATACAGGCTTCATCCAGTTTATATTTAATATTTTCTGTAAATAATTACTAATTAGAGATCTGTCACTGATTAACATCATTGATCAACTTCCTTTTATTTTCATGCAGTGTAAGACTTCCTTAATAATTCATGTAATTACTTGTTTTCAAAAATCTTTACTTCCAGAACATTAAGTCTTATCTAACGACTAATTAGCCCAATATTCCCTGCAGTGCTACTAAATTAAACTCACCTACTGCTCTGAACTGCTTTGTGCAGTACTTCAAACATCTCCTCACAGAATAAAGAATCAGGATGAGTCTCCATATCCAGAGATCAATACAACTCCTGCTTCTTTTTGAGCATACCCAGGAGAGGGTGAGATCTAGAGCCCCCTTTGCCTGTAGCCTGTCTGCAACAGTGGCAGGGGATACTTGAGGGCAGTGTGTCCCTGGTACAAATCTCTTGTTCTCTCCCAGAACCTGCAAGTGCTCAATTTGAGGCATCACAGTTACTGCCTACTCACTTCAGCATCCCTTATCTGTGAATTTGCTGAAGCCCAGGAAGTCAATAGAATCATCAAAAGCAACATGGCCAGCAGGGCTTTGCTCTGGTAAGACCTCATCTGGAGTGAGGGGCTGCATCCAGCTCTGAGGTCCCCACCGTAAGAAGGCCATGGAAGTGTTAGAGGAAGTCCAGAGGAAGCCACGATGTTGGTAAGAGCACTGGAGCACCTCCCCTGCAAGGACAGGCTGGGAGAGCTGGGGCTGTTCAGCCTGGAGAAGAGAAGGTTGTGTGGAGACCTGAAAGGGCTTCAGGAGAGCTGGAGAGGGACTCTTTGCAGGAGCTGTAGTGATAGGACAAGGACTAATGGGTACAAACTGAAAGAGGGAAAATTAGGTTAGATATTAGGAAGAAATTCTTTACTTGAGGATGGTGATGCTCTGGCACAGGTTGCCCAGGTAGACTGTGGATACCCCAGCCCTGGCAGGGTTCAAAACTACATTTAATAAATCTTGAGCAACTTGATCTAGTAGGAGACATTCCTGTTCACGGCAGGAGGTTGGGATTAGAAGATCTTTAATATCCGTTCCAATCCTTAATATTCTATGATTCTGTGAACTCGTTTTCTGCACCTCCCTCCTGGCGTTCAGCTTTCTGAGCCTCCCTGCCTCCGCGATTTCTCTAGCACAGTTACACAACCCAGCACCTTCTCCATGGGTATTTTAAGGATTCTCCCAGCAGCCTCGCAGCGCTGTTCCGGGCTCTGGGGGATGCCATGACGGCGGTTCCGCGTCCTCCTCACACCAGCGCTATCACAGTCCCCGATCTCAGTGCCCTTCCCCACGATGCCCCCCACCGGCGCTGCCCCCTCTCCACGGGCACTCCGTGACACTCCAAGGTCTCTCCCGGAGCGGCGGGAAGCGCCCGGCCGGGCCTTCCCCTCAGGAGCTGCTCTCCCCTCACGATCGCCGCCCGCTGCGGGGGGACGGGGCGCGCTGGCCGAGCCGCAGCGGGACCTCCGCGCCCCTCACTCACCCCGGCGCGGCCGCAGGGTCCCCCTCGATGTCCACCTCGGGCTCCTCCGCCGCCGCCATGACAGCGGGCCCGGCGCTATCGCGGGAACGGGCGGAGCGGAGATGGGAGGGAGCAGCGCCCCGAGGAGCGGCCGCGACGGAGGCGGAGATGTCGCTGGGGTAGGCGGAGCGCGGGGCGGCCGGGGCGGGCGGCGAGCTGAGGGATGGGCCCGGGCGGTCAGGGGACATGGCCGGAGTTGGGGAGACATGGCTCAGAGCTGAGGGGCCCTTACCGAAACCTGAGGGGCCGTGACCGAAAGCTGAGGGGTCGCGGCCGGACTGAGGGGACATGGCCGCCGCTGAGGGGACATGGCCGGGAGCTGAGGGGACATGGCCAGGAGCTGAGGGGTCACGGCCGGACTGAGGGGACATGGCCGGGCTCTCAGGGGACATAGTGGGGCGCTGAGAGCGAAGGGGAAGGGGGTGACACTCAGGCGAGGCCTGAGGGGCAGTGCGGGAGGCGGCGATGATGGGAAGCTGGAGCACGCACTGGTGAGGGGCACCCTCAGAGATGTGTGCGGGTCTGGGCCCCTCGCAGCGACAAGGACATGGAGGGACTGGAGGTGTCCAGAGCTGGGGAAGGGCCTGGAGCACAAATGGGATGAGTGGCTGGGGGTGGTCAGCCCGGAGAAAAGGAGACTCGGGGAGCGTTTTCTTCTCTCCACAACTCTCGTCAGGAGGGTGAGCCGGGTGCGGGGGGATCGGGCTCAGCCCCCAAGGGGCAGAACAAGAGGAAACGGCCTCAGGTTGCGCCAGGAGAGGTTTAGATTGGATATTAGGAGAATATTCTTCACAGAAGAGGAGATTAAACATTAGAACACCCTGCCCAGTTTGGTGGTGGAGCCTCCATCCCTGGAGGTGTTTAAGAAAAGACTTGATGTGGTACTCAGTGCTCTGGTTGACAAGGTGGTGTTTGGTCACGGGTTGGACTCGATCATCTTGGAGCTCTTTCCCATCCTAAATGGTTCTATGATCCTCTGAGCCCACACAAGCTGTGTGCCCGTGTGCCCATGTGTCCTTCAAGCATATGGTCATGTCTGTTCCTTCACCAGGGCATTCCGAAGGTCAAGTTAAAGTGCTGTTTTATTGATAACAAAAAATCAGTTTTAATCTCATGCATTCTTAAATCCATGTTTCATTTCTCAAGAGGTACTTGGGTGTTTATGGTAACTTGGCTTGTAATCTGAAGAGGAGTGTAAGAGTTGATTATATAGGAAATCACTCTGGAGAACTTCCTGTTGACTCGAAAGCGTTTCTGTTTATATTTGCGTTGTCATCTCAATACAAATATTTTGAACCAAGAAGCTCTGTTGCAGCCTTTTTATTCTGCATATTTTATCTTTGTGCTGGGATGGATTTGAAAGGGAAATTAATAAATGGCAAGTGTGATGGTTTTTGTTATATCTTCTTAAAAATGCAAAATCAAGACAATGGTATGATAAAAGATAGAAAGAAATATAATTGTTAATAATTGTTCAGGAGTACCTTGAGAAAATACAGACATCTTCCTATTCATAATAGACTTTTTTAACTTGAATTTTTGGTTGCCAAACAATGGCTAACTAAGCTATCCATACAGGCTAATATTCACAGATATATGAAAAGTTATTTCTGTCTTTGTCTTGATTTATACTAGAAGAGTTTAAAAACCATCTGTTTAAGGCTAGAGCATTTTCAAGAGTTCCCAAGTATGTGATTCATGAGAGAAACAGAAGACTAATCAATACTTAAAAGTTTAATAGTGTCTTTAAAGTCCTTTTTTTCCAAGATCACATTTTCTGACTTTATTCTGCCAGCTCAAGCATAATTCTCAATCATATTCCCCATTAGGACTATCCAAATTACATTAAAGAAAATTCTGCACTTAAATGTAAAAGTTTTTTCTTTACACTGTCATTTTGTTACTAACAATTTCTTTCTCAACAGTGTTAAAATTTGAGCCTAGTTTTCTGTCTCATTAAATTCGGCTACTTGCAGTGGAGTCTTTCTGAGGCTGTTCACAGCGAATAAATTTGCCTTTTCGGCCTGTGACCAGCTGAGGAGGGCACTCACAGCACGGAGGTGCCCAGCCCTGCAGGCGCAGGGCAGGGCAGTGTCCCTGCCGCTGTCCCAGGCATTGATGGCAGCCCCATGGCTCAGGAGGAGATTTGTCAACTCTCCATGTCCGTACTCTGCTGCAATATGCGGGGCTGTCTTCCTCCAAACGTTCCTGTCGTCGATATTTTTATTTTTCCCCGAGGCCAGGAGAACTTTTATGATGTCTGTGTTTCCTTTCATGGTGGCATGGTGCAGTGGGGTGCATCCATCCATGTCCTTAGCTCCAGCTCTCCCTTTGTTAGCCAGCAGCACTTCCACGATGCTGAGGTGTCCTCTCAGAGCTGCAGCATGCAGGGGAGTCTTCTTTTCCTTGTCCTGTGCGTTGGGATCAGCTCTGGCCTTCAGGAGCATCTCTGCCAGTGTTTTGTGCCCCTGCTCAGCAGCCAAACGTAAAGGGGACTTTGCCTGCTTGTCCTGAGCATTATCATGAGCTTTGTGGTGCAGCAGCTGTCGGGCAGCCTCAGCGTGACCTCTGACTTGCCATGTGCAGGGAGTTTCAAAGTCTTTAGTGACAGCGTTAATTGTGGCCCCAGCATTGACTAAAAGGCCCATGAGTTCTCTGTTAGTTTGGAGTGCAGCGACGTGGAGCGAGGTTTCCTCGGCTTGGTTCCTGAGGTTTGTGTCCATCCCCTTGGCCAGGAGCAGACCTGCGATGGAAGCAGCCCCAGCCTGCACTGCCAAGTACAAAGCTGTGTCTGCAGCAGGAGTCCGTATTCCCAAGTTTGCCCCTTTTTCCATTAGAACTTCTGCTGACTCTGCTTTGCCTATTTCACAGGCCAGCAGCAAAGGAGTGTAATGCGTTTTGTTGTGGGCATTGATATCTGTGCCTCTGTCAATTAAAGCTGCTATAACACTGTGCACATTCTACTGTACAGCTCTAAAAGGAGCTGACTCCATTATGAGAGCAGACAGATCTTTAGACTATTGCAGTAGTATTTTGAAGATGGATGGGTGGTTGCTGCTGAAGGCTTTAACAGTGTTGGAATCAACAGTGGCTCCGGCTTCTAGAAGTACTTTAGCCATGTTTTCAGATCCCTGAGAAACAGCATAACTGAGAGCAGTCTGTCCTCTCTCATCCTTTCCTTCAGTGGAGGCACCAGCCTCTACAAGCATTTTGGCCAGCCTGCTTTCTAAGAGCTGCCAAGTGTAAAAAGTTGTGCTGATCCCTGCAGCTCCTTGCCTCTTCTTCCACGAGCATCTTCAGTATGTGGCTGTGGTTATTCTCTGCAGCCCAGTGAAGTGGTGTCTTGCCTTCCATATCCAGAGTGTGCACGGAGGCACCACCTCAAGAAGCACCTGGACTGCCCATCCATGGCCTTTCTCAGCTGCCCTGTGCAAGGCTGTTCTCCCTTTCCTGTCCCTCACACCTGTCCTTGCACCTTTGCTGAGCAAATGTTTCATGATGGATAGATGGCCACGAGCAGCTGCAACATGCAGAAGTGTTTTCTCTAACTCAGGAAGGGAGCCTTTAGCAACTGCAGCAAAGGTCTTGACAGCAGCAGGATCTTTTCTAGGCTTTGTTGCCCTTGGAAGTGGAATTACTTTTCCTTTCTTCTTAATAGTCCCTTTGTGCTTTTTTTCCATAGGTTTGTCTTTTTTCCCCTGGTGCTGTTCAGTGCTATTTTCAAACCAAACTTTATCTTTTTCAAATAAATACCCAACCAACTGTCTTCTGGCATCT
This sequence comes from Sialia sialis, assembly GCA_009812075.1. Lineage (NCBI taxonomy): Eukaryota > Metazoa > Chordata > Aves > Passeriformes > Turdidae > Sialia > Sialia sialis. Next base: position 9,498,157 of record VRYO01002482.1, on the reverse strand, counting down.
CCAATGCTTTCATTTACTCCACTGACGTATTTTCTTATCTTGCTGTAAAGTTTTGGCTCCACTTGCTTTAAACATGTATAAAAAAAGAACCTGCAGGCTCATTCACCTTGAGAAATGAGTATGTCTAGAACCCGAGAGTTCTTTGCTGTTCGTGTCCTGTAGAAACTCAGGACCAGCTTTTTTCTGGGGTAAAAATACCATTTTCTATCAACCAGTGCAGGAGCTGATCTGGGTCATTTATGCCTTGTACAAGTTCTTCTTTTTTAGTCCTTAGGACTTCAATTGTGTATGAATTTGTAAACAGGCTGCTTGAATGCATGCTCATGTTGCTAATCAAAACGTGAATTGAGGTATTGTTTGATGGTAAATAGGAAATAGCAAAGCAAGCTCACGTAATTTCAGTCTTTTCTTAGAACTATGAACCAGCAACCATTGTACATCAGTGATAAATCTTTAAAGAAGTCAAAACTCCTCACCTTTGAGTTTTTAGTTGTTAGGAGTCCTTTGATCTTCTCTGTTCTTCCTTGGCAACAAGTACAGCTTGATAACAAAACAAAAGTCTGTGATATGGAAAGATACTTTACTTGGAATGCTTCTTCCCTATTTTTAATGCATAATTAGGGATTTAGAAAATCCTTTTGTGAATCTGGTATTTGAATTGAAGATAGCTGTTAGTCGAGTTACTCTGTTCCTCTGGCCAAGCTGGTTCCTAAATGACCAGTCAATTAAACATGACAAAAGAAAATTCACAGCGTAGTTACTGTTGCCATGATCACACACCTCGTATGATCTGAAATGAAAGAGTGCACACTGCCAGCTATGCAGGTGACAACCCTATAATGCAATGAAATAGAAGCATAAAGACCTAGATAAAAATAAACTGTATAAGCAGTGGTTATAAAAAGTGATCCAGCCTTTCTAATATGAGCTGCAGCTCCAGTCAGGGGTATATTTAAGGCCATTTAGCTTGTCATTCCTGCTCTAACCCAGAGTCTGTCTGGAAGTTAATTCTTTTCCATGAGGTGGATCAAGGCATGTGATTCAGTGTGCAATATTTAAAGTATAATTAGAGCTTCGAATCTGTGTAGTCTTCCATATGGATATAGGAGCTTGGGATCTAGCTGTAATTAATTTAACTTATTGGTGTTTAAATTCCCTATGGAAGAGAAGGAAATAAAATAGTAATTATCCACACATTTTGAAACCAATTGAGAGAGAAATTGAGATTACAGAGTTATTTAAGCAAATGGGAAATTTTGCCATCAGTTTCTTAGTTCAGTGCCCTTTCTGCTGGGTCCTGCTCCCTTTTCATGTATTTTCTTTAATAGAATGTACAAGGTGAATGATAAAATTTTTAATTTTTCGCTGGTGACTTTAACTTTACGAGTAAGATCGCAAAATTTATTATATTAAAAAAATGTTTTATTGAAGAAATAGCTGGGAAAGGCAAGATTTTTAATATATATTTTGAAAGCCAGCCAGTTACCAAGTCAGCAAATTTGACAGCCAATTTAAGAGCCCAGTAATTCCTCTGAAATGCAAAGAAGGGCACTACACCAAGAATAGCAAAACCTTTGTCATTTAGTTAATGATTGTTAACTCGTAGCATGGAAAACCATGGTTTAATGTGGACTGAATGATGTTCCCAAATCTGCCACTGACTCAGTAAGCTGCAAATTATTGAGTCTTCAGATTTGACTTCATTAAGTCCTGAGGATCTCTCTGTGCCTCGAGTAAATCAGTCCTTCCTCAGTTTGGAGAAATGGGCTCTTTGTGTTGGCATTATTATTCTTCCCATGCAAAACAGAAATAACAATCCTTGATCACCTTCACAGGAAAGTTGGGAGCTCTGGCAGTGGAAAATGTGGGAGCTGAGCAGAGTTATTATAGATGGCACAGGAATTTTTTGAACTCCTGAGAAAAATAGAATAAGGAATGGTGATATTCTTTAAGATTCCATTAGTATGGCAGTAATTTCCCAGTGTTGTGAAAACAGGAATTTCCCTAGCAAGCAGGTCAATGGAAGGGTGCAGTTCTCCTCCCTGGCCTTGAGGAGGAACATTTGAACAATATTTGCAGGCAGCGTCTCTTTCAGAGCCACCTCACTTTATTTTGGAAAGTAGCAAGCAGCAAATGACGTGTTATGAGATGCAAATCACAGTCCTCAAAATATAATTATTCATTTAAAAAAAAATTCTCATTATAAATACTCATGAGGAAATTCTGTCTTAAAGCAAGAATCATATTTGGCAAGAAAATTTTGGAAGCTTGTTGTATAGATTAATTTTAAGAAATTATGCTTTAAAAGCCCTTATTTTTAAATTATTATTTAAGCCACTTTTAGAATTAAGCCTTTGTTCCAATAACGACTTCACAAAGAGATTCAGAATTGTCTGTTTGAAGTGTGCTTTTTCGTTTATATCTTTTTCACTTACTTTCAGCTCACTTTATTTGACATGTAAATGTTTTAAGGAAGGGGAAAATATTAACTCAACACCTCTTCTCTTTTAATTAAGTGCATGAGACCGCAAATGTGTTGGATCAGCAGTAAAAATAAAATTTGCAGTCTTTAATATTATTAGAGAGCTAAGAAAACGAGTAAATTGGAGAGAAGGAAGAGGCAAAATCTTTGGGTTTCTTTATTATCTTTTATATTTATGTGTTGTCAGAGGGGCATATTGTACATCACACACCACTTTTACTTCTGCTGGCTTCTTTAGCTCCCTGTATCCAAGGACTGGATTATGAGGTTATTTTAAAAGGCTATTTATTAAGTTATTTTAAAGAGAAAATTGTGAGCTTTACTAAATTTGTAGATTTGAAGGGCAGGTGATGCCCTTGATAGGAAAGATATCAATTTTGGTGTCTGCTGAATAAGTGTCTGTGCAGGGAACTGTTTCAATCTGGCTGTAGCTGGGACACTTGAGTCAGTTATTTCTGACATGCAATCTCAGTTTTGCTCCTAACTTGTGTCCTTGGGCAAATCCCTTAATCCCTATTCCCTGTTTACACAAGCATTAAAAAAGGAAATTTTTTTTTTTTCTACCTCACAGACACGTCCTAAGTGTTTATTACTGTTGGTGCAGTGCTTTGAAGTTATAGAGTGCTTTGAAGTTTTTGTCCTTTGAAGTATTGTTTTCTGACTTCTCAGCGATGAACATTTATTTCTTAAATTAACGCATGCCCGTGTTCTCTAGCTGATTTTATGTTGCCATGTCATCATCAAATACACATTTAATTTTCTCTATTTTAATTTCTGGAAGATGAAAGCGACCCAAAGTACACCTTGAGTGAGGCAGAAGGAGCCTGTGAGGGGCCGTGGCTGCGGGACTGAGGCACCTGCAGAGGTCACCATTCCTCCACCGAGGCTCTTGCCGAGCTGGCTCTTGGGAACGCTTCTGCTGTGGAATAACCAGCCTGTAAGAGATAATACAGCCAGCATCATTATCTAAACATCGTCAGGAGTGCAGAAATATCTCCGGGTAATCGAGACATTTGCCTTAATAAACACAGCTCACGAATAGGGCTCTGTTTTGGATAACCAGAAATCTGAGTGTGCCCCAGCTGGCTGAGGTAGAACTATATTTAGGCAGAGCTGGACTGAGAACCAGCAGTGCTGGAAGAGTTCATGGTGATGATTACAGTGAGCTTCACTTGTTAGAACACTGGGAAAGCTGAGCAGTCAGGATGTCTGCAAGAGGCAAAGTGCAGTGCTTGGTTTTGCCTAAAGATGAACTGCAGTATGTGAGGGAAATGCAAAGGGGAGCTTTGGTGCTGAGTGATGGGTTTGTGTTGATCATGTTCCTGTGGAGAGCAGGCTGGTGTTCAGATGGGAGCTGTTCCCTAGGGAAGTGCCACCCCCAGTGGCACAGGCAGAACAGGGACCAGGGGCCTGAGTGGGGCTTGCTGAGGGTGGGCAAAGCTGATTTGGACAATCTGACAGTGTTCTGTGACTGACTCAGGATCCCATCCCATCCCATCCCATCCCATCCCATCCCA
>VRYO01002482.1:9452301-9493158 GCA_009812075.1 Sialia sialis | reverse complement strand
CCTGCACACCTCTTGGTAGCACAGAGCCCCCCTGCAGAGCCTGTGGCAGGCACAGTGCTCAAAAGACTGACCTGCAGAACCACAGCTTCCCACATTTGTCCACTGCTTATGGATGCTTTCAAAATACCAATAATGCAACAGCTGGCATAATACCCCAGGTATTTTATTCTTTTTCCAAAACAAGCCACAGCTTTATCTCAGCACTGTAGGGCTGTTTCCTTGGGCATAAACAAATGAAGGTCACGCTAAGTGCTGCAGCCGTGCAATGCAAGCTGTTCTTTTTCCCGAAGATTAACGAGTGCTTCCATGAAGTTCCCGAGCTGGGGTAACTGTGAGTGGACAGTGCACATCTGCAAAGTGCCACTGGTGGCTGGAAATGCCAGCTGAGCAGGCTGGCTGCATCCAGCTCCAGGAATGAGGCTTAACAAAGACATAACTCAGCCAAAGTGAGGATTAGGATTCTTTTCCTAATCATGCATTTAGAAGTGAATTGAAGAAGAGTGACCAAACTACTTAAGAACCATTTTTTGTGTCATTCAGGTTTTGAATAATTAGATTTAAAGTATTTTTCCTAAGTTCTTCATGGCATTACTTGCCAGATGTTTTCTAAAAAGCTACAAGGTGGTGGGTGAAGGAAAAAAAGTTGCTAGTTTAGCTTCCCAGATGTAAAGAAAAGAAATATTCTTGTTTCAGAACATAATAAATAAAATAAGTTGGTTTGAAAGAAACAGAAAAAATGTTCTGATACATTGAATGATATATTTAGCCACTACAGCATTCATAATGCAATTTTTTTTTAATTACAATTTTTGAGTCTAATTGGTGAATATTACTGGTTATTTGTTTCTACACATATTTATTCTGCAGACATATTTACTGTCACAAGCTCAATTTAAATATAATTGTATGTCAATCTGTTGACTAAACCTGGACACCGATTGATTGAAAGCTGTATCAGTGTCATAATTTTATCTTGTATATAATTTTAGAGCTTTATAAGTGTCCTTTCAGACCAAAGCTAACAGAAAACAATATGGCAAAACACAAGTCCTCCTATCATTAGGATAAAATGTAAATGATGTGAAAGTATTGAGTTACTGAATGCTGAGGCAGCTTCAAGGATCAGCAAAACCAAATGGTGAGAGGGATGGAGTTTGTCTCCAAAATGAGAAAACAAGTCTTTGTAGTTTTGAATCAGGAATATGCACTTTGTCAGTGAAACCTTACAGAAGAAAATGCTTTATAGAAGTTCTGTAAGTGGTGAAGACAGTGAGGATCTTCCTCACAGCCCCAGCATTGCTCCCAGAAGGGTCTGGTGCTGTCACTGCATCTCCCACAGAAGCCTTTTGGCCAAATTTGCTTTGTAGAGGTAGAGTATTTGGTGAAACAGTACCAAGCAGCATTTTGTACTTAGTGATCATAAAAATCGATCACCAGTACATCTTCACAGTTCTATCTCAATCTATAGCACTTTCCTTGTCTTTAGACAATTGAAATTACTCAAGGGGCTAGCTTGTAACCACGTTTTTTTAAAATTGGTATTATTTTCCTTCCTCCTGGGAAAAAAAATACATGGAAGCAATTGCTTGTTCATTTATTTATTCCATTTGCTTTTATTATCATTTAGTTGTACTCCAGCCCAATCAACTGGTTAAAATTATCTTGGATTTTTAGTTGCATTCAGTTTATGTTTGCTATACATCAAAATGAAGTTGAACTTTCCTGCTGTAGCAGAAAATCACAGGCATGTAATTGTTTCTTTCTTATTAGTGTTTTAGTCTGTTCTCAGTTCTGTAATTCAGTATCTTTTCCTCAGTCTCACAGTGTTTCTCATTCAGAGTTGATTCTTTCATGTTATTTACCCTTCCCAATACTGGCAGCTTCCCCTGTCCTCTGAATCCTCTGCCTTTAACTGAATGTTTTGGCTCCCCCAGAAAGTGTCTTCTTGTATGTCAGGGTCTGGATTCCTGCACCTCACCTCAGCTCCAGTTCAGCAGAGGATATTTTTACACATCCAGCTCCAGAGGGGTGCCTCAGAGGAGTTTGACTCCCAGAAACATCAGTAGGACATCAACAACTCCTATTTTTTTCTGAATTCTGAATAAAGTTTAGCACTGAGGAGCTTATTAACTGGAGCACGGGCTCAGGACCTCAGCTGTCCTCCCCTCTGCTTGACTCCGTGAGAAACACCCTTGTTGATTTGGAGAGCTCCCTAAATCACAAAGTCCTGACAACTCCTCCAGATTCATGGTGTTTGCTTTCCTTGGCATGTCCCAAAACACCCTTCTGTGTTGGGCTGCACCTGTGATATTCCAGCAGCTCCCTTTGTTCCCAAGCCATTATGTCTTCCTACTCAAATTTCCATTCAAAGAGTGATTCATGCAGCAGGGGAAAGGCATGACCTGGCTGCCCCCTCAGTTTCCATCGCTGTGCAGATCATGTGCAGTCCCATCTGAACTGGAGCTTTCATTTCAAACTTCTCTATTCCCATGCCTGGAACTGAGTCTTTTATTCCTTGCTCCTCCAGTCTGCACTAGAGCAGAGAATTATTTGCTGCATGAAGAGGCTTTTGGAAAAAAAAAAAAACCTAGTTTTGGTCGCATTAGTAATGCAAACACAGCAGCATGAATTTTCTTTTTCCTAGGAATGCCTCTTCTCACAGCACACAGGGTTGGTACCTGTGCCACAGCTGCTCTGTGGACAAAGGTTTGACTCATTATTTCAGCATCCTTTTTATTTAATAAATAATACCTTCCATAACTGGAATGGTTAGTTCTGATGTCCAGAACTGCACACCTCCACCAGCAGTCTTTACATGAGCTGCATCTCTTCAGGCATCCTCCCTAAAGCTTTTGATGTCTTCCTACTTTCCTTTTTATCCTTTGAATATTGCTACCTTATTCCTTTTTGAGTCTCTTCCACACTGTCCCTCTAATCTCAACACACTTATTTGTAAATTCAATTTCCTTTACTGTGCAGTTGAAGCATTCCCTGTTTGAGAAAGATTTAGAAGTATTTTGTTGGTTTGTGATTTTTAAAATTTATTTTTTTTTCTCTCCCTGCCTAAATAGCAGTTCTGGATTTACAAGGCTCTGAGTTTTAAATTGAGTTCTCTGAGACTTGTGGGACTTCTGTCAGGTGACATGGTAGATGCTGAACAGGGCTCTAGACACACTGTAATTTACCTGTAAATGTATTTATGTATCACATGGTTCCCAGTGAAGCAAAATCCTTGGCTCGATAATAGAACAGTAATATGCCCACTAGGGATTTTAGAAGACCCAGATTAAGGAAAGAATAGTGATTTTTAATAGCTGGAATCAGCCTTCTTTTTCCCTTGTGTCACAAGACACAGGGAAATCTCAGTTTCAATTAAAAGTTAATATTGCATCATGAAAATGGGATAAATGTGACATTAAGAAGTGAATAGAAGGGACATTATAAAGACAGCTAAAGTGCTTTTAGTGACTTCATGTTTAATTCAATAAAATATCTCTATTTAAACATTATCTGAAGCAGTCAAAGCTTGCAATAGAATTCAGGGCAAACCTGGCCATGGCAAGTTTGCTAAAAATATTGGCACTTAATTGTAACATCTTTGTTTACATCTCAAGTTTGCATTTTCCAGATTGTTTTTTGTATTACTTTTTTTTAAAACTTTCAAATCAAAAACATCTTTTGTGCTCTCTAGATTTGGTTTTGTTATTTTATTTTACAACAGGTTGCATCAATGTAATTTAGATGTGACTTCCAGTTTTGCTTGAACTGACACCAAAACCTCTGGGATGGTGGTTTCTTCCCCCCTCCCCTCTTCACTCACTGGCATAATTTCCATCCAGCAAAGCTTTTCAAAAATAAAGAAGGAAAAGGCCTTCCTGTACCAGCTACCTGTGAATCCCATCCAAATATGAAAGCCTTGTGTAAAAGCTTGGCAGGCAATCCCAGCACATGCCACTTAGTGACTTCCTTATTTTATGCTCTTATTCCACGTACAGAAAATGAATCTGAAAATCAGAGTAATTTCCATTCATTTCCAAATACAAAATTGTAAAGGGTAAATTTCCTATCTGTGTGTAACACCCACATTTTAAATCAAAAGTCTTGAATGCTGACAGCATTAGTCATAGGAAATCCTGTATGAACATCCAGCACTTGAGTTGGACCTTCCACTGGATCACACCATAGAAAGAGTTTGCAGGAAAACATTCTGTTACTCTCAAGTCCTGTGTTGATGTTAACCCTTTATCTGCCATCGACTCTGGTATGACAGTGCTTTTTTTTTCCCTAGAGGCCATTTGCCATCTTCTTATGATCAAAATGGTGTTGAAAAAGAATATATTTCAATTCTAAAACTGTCTGTATTTTAATAATACACCAGAGGTGCACTTTGATACCCTCCCTTATGAGCACAGTCTTCAGTGTAGTTTGAATAAAAAAGCCTATTTAGAATATTATATTGTTATATTAATATGCATGTCTTAAGTAATGAAACAAAGTGCACAGGTCAGTAAAAATGCCAACATAACTTTGTACATTAACCCATAACATGGCCAATGCAACACCAGTACCAAACCCAGCTGTGTTGCACAGGATCCTTTTCACATTACATGGCTGAACCAACTGTGCCAATTTCTCTGCCTTTATTTGAAAGGAGCCATCTCTCAATGGGCATAGTATATCTTTAAAAATAAAATAAAAAAAAATCCTGCTTATCATTTTCATCTAGTGGGAAAATCCCACACATGTTGAGTTATAGTGGAACAGCTGGCTGAAATTAAAGCTTTGGACTTAAGGAAGGAATCTTAGAACATAAAGTACCAAATAATAGCTACATTCTAGATTAGAATGAGGCTTTTAATGTCAGGCATGGCAAATGGACTTGAATCTTAGGTTTTTTGTAATGTGGTGAATCTTAATACTTCAGTTTTAGATCTAGAACCGGCAGTGTTTAAACATAGTTTAATCTAGTTTGATAAATATATTGAAACACATTTTAATATGTAATAGTTCATATGGGACAGACTTTGGACTATGAAATACTGATGGATGTGCACAAAAGAAATAGAAAGCCATTAAAAAAATCTCAGTAATTGTGAGCTCTGCTTTTATTCTGACTCTTCTCATGAATTTGAAGAGCCTTTCATAGATTTTTTGGAGCATTAATTATAATTTTTGCTTGTAACACAAAAGTGGTAATTTTTACTACATGGAGAGTCTGTTTTGAACCTGTAATTATAAAACTTTTCTTTTTGAACTCATAGACTCATGGAGTAATTTAAATCAGAGAGCAGATCTCTGTGAAGTCACTATCATTTTGAAGATCCAAATAGAGAGAGGATTTAGACCAAGACAAAGTTGTTTGGTTTGGGGCTTTTCAGCTTTGTTTTTTAAGACAAGACCTGGACTGCCTGGAAAAAGGAGAATTAAGCTGGGTATTTCTACACTGCAGATATCAATCAGCAGTTATGGGAAAGTGTGTGTGCAACTTAAAGTTGCTCCTCATGTACAGCTGTAGCTGGAATTAGAACTCCAGTTCATTTCTGATTGTGCTCTTGGCTGGTGTGGTATCAGCTGAACCCCAGAAACACGGGGGAATCTGGGTTTATTATTGTATGCTAATGGCAAGGTCTCACTTGTTCCTGTTTCTGTGCAGTTGTAAAGACAAGGAGTTTTATTTCTTCTTAATTGCCTTAGATCACGACTGCCAGCAGAGGAGTGAGACTCCGGAGAGGCAGGAAGGGGTGAGACGGCTGGCAGTGCTTTCCTGGATTGATGGGACTGTGCTCCTGTGCTGGGATGGGCAGCGTGTTAAAAAGGGATAATGGGCTGTGCAAGTGTAAAAACACATAGAACTAAATTCCAGGAGGGAGCACCGGTAGAGGGGCTACGGAAAATCAGATGGCACCGAGCTGCTGGTGTTGCTCAGCAGGCGTGAGAATTGGGGTGTTGGTAACAGAAAAAAAGAGTAACTTCGGAAGATCTTTCTTTCCCTCAGCTCGTTACTTTATTGCTTTTGTCCCTATGTTGTCATTGTTACCTTTAGAGTTTGTTGGGAATCCTAACTGGCTTTGCCAGTAGCAAAAAGAACTTATAGATCCTAAATGCGAGAGCTTTTCGTTGTTGCCACATTCAAGCCACAGCAACAAACCATTAATATTTAGTTAAAATCCAAGCCTTTCTCATGTTGCCAGCCTGGCATTTCCTGTGCAGTGAAAAACACAGGAGCAGTTTCTGCACGTGAGGATGATAATGCAGCAAACGGAGGGGGCCAAGGAAATAGCTTGAAATTAATTGTGGGTGTGGTAGTGTACTTTGTAAGTAAATTCAAAACAGGCATGGAAGCCAATATCAGGAACATGTGCAAGAAATTCCATTTATGAGACTTGGAATAATAACCTCATTGCCCTCTTAAATAATTTTAAACATATATGCATAAAGTTAGTCATCTAACAAAAACAGTTTCATAAGCAGGTACAGTAATGTCTCACAGTTCTCGTTCAAGTTAATGGCTGCATGAAAAATGTTCCCTGGGAAAGTCAAACCATGTTTTATAGATTTGTCCATATGGGAAGCTGAGCTTGTTTAACCAAAAGTGTGAATTCAAATTAAGTTAGTAAAACTGTTGCAAAATCTGTCTGGGCATTTTTGTGCTGTAAGTTCCATTGAGAAGAATGAATTTAGGAGTTCTGCCTCGATCTGGATATTGCTCTGAGCATTTCTTTCAGGAGATGCCACATCTTCACTGCCTGTACCTGCATTTCTGTTCCACCTCCCCTGTTGCTCCCTGTCATTTCAGGTGTTTGTAGAGCTCTCTGGGTAACAGAATAAGGGAAGCAATGCGTCATAAAATATTCCCAAAAACACTGCCAGCACAAAGGGGGGAATGGAAAAAAAAGAAAGGAAAAGGTGATTCCTCAGGCTGACATTGAGGTAGAAAAAATGCTTATGCACATCAAAGCTGAGCTCCCTAAGTGCAGAGGGTCCTCTGTTGGTGTTTGCCTGGCAGCAGCAGCAGTGGCTCCTGCAGTCCACAAACTGGCACAGAAACCTCAGCTTGGTACCTTCATCAAACACCAGCCAAAGCCACCTGAGGTCATTCAGTGAGGCCCTGGGTTGCACAAAAGGACAGATGTGCACACTGGACTAGTTTGAAACTATCCCTTTGAAAGTGATGGAGCTATGTAACTTTCTTACAAAATGAACATTTAGTCTGAGACTAAGAGAAGAAAAAAATCAGCTCCTACTACAGAGTGTTTTGCCCTTGCTCATCCTTCCTTCCTTCCTTCCTTCCTTCCTTCCTTCCTTCCTTCCTTCCTTCCTTCCTTCCTTCCTTCCTTCCTTCCTTCCTTCCTTCCTTCCTTCCTTCCTTCCTTCCTCCCTCCCTCCCTCCCTCCCTCCATCCCTCTTAAATCATGTTTTCTTTCCAATATTTATTAGTGGCATGATTTCCAAAACTGGGATATTCATTTCCAGGATTTGTGCTGCTTTGTTGGGAACTGCCAGTATTTTGAGAAACAGCCAAATTGGTCATCTTCATTGTTACTTCTCCAAAATTACACAGAGCCTAAACTGTCAGTAGTGTTTGAAGTGTAGTGAAGGGCACTTTCCTAAATACACTGAGCTGAGGTAGTTTTTGGAGTGCAGAAGTGGGAAGTAAAATCCAGAACTCTTTAACCATGTTGATGTATTAAAAGCACAGATACATCTATACAGAGAAAAGCTGCCTGCTTTACCATAGGTTACACTCGTGAAAACTAGAATTTGTGCTATACCAGAAATCTCTGGTACTGGTTAGAAATCTCTGCTTCAAAGAGGAGCAACCTGAGCAAAGAACACTAAATTCTGCTTACATACATTTAAAGAAGGAAACACAATGTTAACTTTCCAGGGGTTGGTTTTGGTCAGTAACAATTTTGGAGACTAACTGCAAACTCCTGTACTGTCACTTCTGGAGTCAGCTGCTCTTACTCTATATTTTTACAATGTTTTTATGTAATTTTGCATATTAAAGCACCTGCTTCACTAATTAAAGTATAGGTACTTATAAATACTTTATCTTGTTCAGTCAGGAAACAGGGAGAACAGACAATCTGTATGATTGAGAGCAGAGCCAAACAAGAAAATTGGGGATGGATTTTGCCTGGAGAATTCAGGTTCTTTTTTTCCCCTTCAGGTATTTGGGTCAGACACTTGGTAGTTATTAACATGATAAAGATCATATCTTGACTGGGGCCCTGAGACACCACTGGAGGGCTCATTGTACATCTTGTTTTTAATTACTTCTTGCAAGGAGTTTTGCACACTTAATATTTGGGGATAATATTTGGATAGGGAAAAAAAAAAAAGGTGTACATTATGTATGGGCTACAGCAGAGGAAAGCTTTGCATATGGAAATTTGTTCATCACTAACACGTGGTGGATGTTTGCAGAAATGTTCTGTGTAGTGAATGTCTCCTGATTCTAATCAGGTAATTGTTGCTCCCTAGTTTCATCCTATCTGACTGGAGGCTCCTAAGTTAAAAAAAAAACCTCATTGCTGAGGCACAAGCACTTCAACCAGCAATTTAATTTATCCAGATCACTCTCTGAAGGAGCCTGTGCTTTTCTGTGGTGTCTCCTACCCCAGCTTGGTTCGGTGTCAGAAGTTAAACTGAGTAAATCCTGAGCTGTATCTCTAAAGTGTTGTGGATTTTTGTGTCTGATTTCTCAAGGTGAAAATAAAACAACTTCCAGAGCTTGCAAGGTGTGTGCAGCAGCTCACAATTTTGGCTGCTGTTGAAAGTTCTAAAACTGCTTTTGGACACAAATGAAAATGAACTTTTCTAGTTAACAAGGTGGTTTGATTTGCCATCGCACAAAGTCAGCAATTTTGAGAATCACATCACTTGAAATAGGTAGGCCCCAATTTTGGAAGTACTTGGCCATGCTTTTAAACTTCTTAGTGATCCATTCAGTGCAGATTCAAAACTTGATCAGTTTTCTCTTTTCAGTACAGTGCTGTGTGAGGGAGTTTGGATAGCAATGTTACTGGATGTTCTCTGTGACCTGTGTGTTTTCATGACTTGTTATCTGAGACAGAAAGGTGTGGTAACAGCATCCATCTAAAAGCCATGCCAGCCAGGCCATCACTGGGGAGGAGAATTCAGAAAAACAGCCATGCACACTCAGTTTGAACTCCTAGTGTCCTCTGAAGTAATTGTGGTTATTCTATGACTAAAATCATGCAGGACCTCCCTCCTCATTGCAGTGATTATTTTAAGATTTTAGGAAAGCTGTTAAAATTGTTCTGGTTTTAGCACACTTGTGTGATAAGAGGTTTCATCTGAAATATTTTTTGGCGACAACACCACCTAAGCAGAGGCTCCTTTCCAGGCATCTGCGCAGCTGCTTCCAGGACTGTTTGCTTTTGAGCTCCATCTGCTGGAATTCTATCCTGTTTCCCACATCTTTGGTGTTATTATGCTGCCAGGTCTCACAGGAATTGGTTTTAATTAAAAAGAGAATATGGAATGAAATTCACAGTTCAGAGGAATTTTCAGCAAGTTGCTTGTCCTTTTGTTTAAGGGTTCAACTTACAGACTGCTTGGAGAATATAAGAATAAAAAGCAGAAAATAATTGTGAGACTGAAGAAAACAAATACTAAGTTTCCTCTGCTTTTGTTCACAGTTTCTAGGTATTTTATAGAGATTTGTATTAATCAGGTCAGTCATGATTTATCAAGTTCTGTATGAGATTTCAAAAACAGATTATTTGCTCATTTTTCTGAATTAGGTTTTTGTTTGGTTTTCCCCTGATGTCTGTTGTTAGTCTATCACTAAGAAAATTAGCAGTGTTTTCAATATTAAATTAACTTTTTAAAAAGCCATTCTTCCCCATTGTAACTGTGCTTCTAGTGTTTCGGATATTTAGGGACAATAGGGACCATGATGAAAACCTAATTTGATTTTTGTAGTTCCATTGTTTCTTAACAAAAAAGTACTGCAAAGAATAACGTGCAGAATTGGAAAAGAGGGCCCTGCTGTGCAAAACCACTCTAAAAGTGTTTCAGTAGTCAGAGGCTTTCACGGTAAATTATATGATGACTTTCTACAAGTTTGCTTTGTAAGAAGCACATTCTCTGTTCAGAGGATACATTATCCTGTTCATGTCAACAATAACAGATCTGTGTAGAATTAGGATGGCCACCAGCCCTGGGTGCAGGCTCTGGGGTTGGCAGCGTGTGTAATTCCAAGGAACAAGCACTTCTCTGGAAGAATTACCTTCCCAAGAAGCAAACCATCTGCATTTTGAAGTTTCCTTTTCTTAACTTGTAAGGCCAATACCACCTTTCTTCCCCTGTCCCTCAGCCGGTGTCAGATGTTCCTAAGGTATCTTCTCTTTCATAATGGGTTTGTGCATATGGTAATTTCAAATATTTCCTTGCTGTCCATCTGCCTGTTAGCAATATTTTTGTGTTCACTCATGATGTTTGTAACTTTTATTTTCTACACAGCTAACTTTGCCTGAACTGGTTTTAATTCTTGATGTGGGTAACTCCATGTTGTTATACAGGAGTCTTGGGAATAAGGGCAGGGAAGAAGAGGTGGAGAATAGAGTAAGTGCTAGGCTTGATTTTAAAGATAAGTGGATTTTTTTTCAGTTCTGCCTTGTGCTTCTCCTGGACATGGCACAGCCCACGCCGTGGTGCTCTCCAGTGGTGCCTGAGCTTGTTCCAGCCTGAGCTGCTTTTCAGAAAGTAATTATTGTAATGGATTTCTTAGACTTCCGCATGGGACAGAACTGTCAGCCATTTTTCACATACATTGGAGGGGTATTGTCTGGATTTCCTGACAGCTCCCTATAAAATAGAGATAGCTGAGAAATCTCTAGTTGTTAGACTTCATTGTCAAATGGGTATGTGCTGCCTTAGGCTGGTATTTAAAGTCCTCTGTTTTGAGGTTGGCATTTTTAGACCTACAGATACACAGGGGTCTGGACAAACTTCCACTGTGTTCTGAGGTTGAAGGTGGCTGGTAACTAATTCTGTCCCACTGGAGAATAGATTGTTGCTGTTCTTCCCTATAATGAGAAGTACTTTGGAATTAAAATTATTCAGTGAGTAATGATGGTCAAACCCCTCTTTGTAGCTCACTTCTGCTCATGGGATAGAAGTGTGAGGCTTTTGTTGGTTTCAGTAGAGACCCAAATTCTAATCAATATTCCTGTGTCCCAAACATGTTGTTCTGATTAGAGGCTCTTTGCCCAGGCATTTCTGTGCAGCCTGCCCTGTTTGAAACCCTGCCTTTTTCTGACTTCACTTCCTGAATCCGTTGACAACACTCACAGCCAAACAAAATACATGTTCACAATGCTGTTATTTGCAAAATATTCCCTTGTGAGTACAGCTGGGGCAACAAAAAGAGTTTCTCTCTGAATCTCAGAGAGAGCTGCCTATTCCTTGTAGCAGTAAGGCCCATAGTGCATTAGGCAATTTTAGTCTTGGCAGTTAAGTAAGTGTTAAAACTTTGCATTTCACCACATATAAGTGCACACAGGTCTTTCATTACCCTTTTGTGTATTGATCACACAGTGATCTGCTAAGAAATACACTGAGAGTGCTGAATTTTAATCTAGGCTGAGGTGGACCAGATAGCAACAGGCTCCCGGCCCACCACACTGTTTACAAAACAGATGGAGGAGGAAAGAATATAAACTTACTTTGCCTTCTTTTAGGCCTAATCCTCAAATGTGATCAGGGACCAATAAAAAGGTTCGTCTTAAAGTGCTCCTCATCTCCTTGTGAAGCTAACTGGCACTAAACCCCACCTTGCTTGGCAGATTCTGTGAGTGAGATATTGGCATGAGAGGAACAACTCAACCTGTGGTGCCCACTGACCCAGCAGTGCTATTGCTCAGGAACCCTTTCACCCATGCCACAGAGTGTCACCCTGAGAGAGAACACACAGCTGCATTTCTGAATGTCTGTGTGCGCACATGAGGCTAGGGTGGAGCAGACTGTCACTCAGCTGTGTTTAATTAACATAGTATTTTATGTAATGTATTTATTTTTTACGTAATTAGGTGATTAAGCAAAATGCTTGCTAGTAACATCTCTTCCATAACCCAGCGCTGCTGAGAGTTAAACATGCACCTTTGCAGGTAATTAATCTCCTTGCCCTGCTTATTTTGCTAGTTGGCACTTGCTAAATCCCTGTAAAACCACACCCAGCAGTGCTGTGTATTATCCCTCTGCTGTCTATTCCTACATATGGTCAAAATCAACTTACCTTCCGGGTTGCTGACATCAGCAAAATGTACTCTTGGCAAACTTGGGAATCCTCCTAGTAACCCTTTGTTTGGTTGGTGTTGTTACAGTTGTATTCCTCTGACAGCAGCAAACACCCTCCAAACGGTGCCTACCTTGACAGTGCTTGGGACGTGGAAGGACTCTATTAAATTAGCATATTTTAGACATTGAAACAACCTCTTGTGTGATAAAATGTGTATAGATGGGGGCAAAAAGTTAGAGGAAGATACTTCTCTGCTTCCAGCAAGGACCTGACCCACAGTGGTTGCAAGTTTCAGAGTAGAATTTTGATAACAGTAAAGATGTATATATATAAATACATATATATGGAACTAGCTAGTCATTTTGTGAAGTGACCTTCACTAACACAACACTTCAATTAAAATTAGGCTTACTCCAATTTAAGGAAAAAGAGCTTTGTTTTTTTTAAATGCCTGCTTGAGAATGATTCTCTAATATCTTCTGGCAGCCTTTTGCTGTCATCTATTTTCTCTTAGCTATTTGGCTCCAAACAGCAAAACATCTGGTCTCCTTCAAATAGGTTTATTAAACAAAATTAATTGGGTGCAGTGTTTCAAATCCTGGTAATAAACCTGTTTCCCACTCCCCTCAAGTAAAGTACCATGTTTCTGAGATATACCTGTATATTGTCATTGTACTAAGAACCAGAATTGTTTTGTAAAAAGTACCTGGGAAGTGCCTGAGAAGTTGCTATTTTCAGCAGATTGCTGGAAACAAGCAACAGGAGTTGCTGTTTTTCAACAAGTTGCTGTTTTCATTTCCAACTAGGTTCAGTTTTTCCAGCTTTTCTATTGCCAAGAAGTTTAGAATCCAGAGTAATACCAAAAGGGAAACAATTTAGAGGCAGGGGAAGGGTTATAAACTTACTTTACTGTTGACAGCAGCATTGTCATAAATATTAATAGACAAGAATCACCTCCTACCTAAGAAAATACAGGGATAAAGGTGAATATTTTTATTTTTTGAAGCCTACAGCATAATTTTTTAATACAACCACCTGCCTTATCTTCTTGAGGGCATTAATTTCATAAAAAGCATGTCAGATCAAGTAGCCAGTTGCTCCAGTTATGGAACAGTTTCATTCCCTGCCTTACCACCCCTCCACAACCCTGCCTGAAGTCAGATGTCTAAACTGGGCCCCAAGAACGCGGCAGGCGAGGCAGGCAGGCTGCAGCTGGGAAATACAACTTCAGGACAACCCCAAAAGTTGTGTGAATTTAGTGAGCACCATCTGGCTTCTCCCTCCCCTCCTCACAACTTCTCCAGGGCATGTCTGGAGTTACAGAGCAAGTTCAGCAGTATCCCTACCCTTCAGAGTGCAGCTCAAAGGGCATTTTCCCAAGTCAGGTACTAGCCAAAAAAAAAAAGTGTGAGGGGAAGATACATTTTAATTATTTTATTTTTCTTAAATATAATAGAACCTTCTAGAATTTTTTTCCAGAAACAGAAACATTAAAAAATTATACTTTATTACAAATGGTAAACTCAGAGTGCTAAAAAAAAGCCTCTTATTTACAAACAATACTGGGCAGTGCCCAAATAAACAACATAAAAATAACTTACAAAGTCATGAAGTAGTTTATTGACATTAATCAACTTTCATAAAATAAAATAAAAAAAGATATGTACATACACAATTTACTTGAAGGCAGGCAGAACAGTTCTTTTTTTTTGTTTATCAGCCTCCCACAAACCTCCCTCCCACTTTTTTTTTTTTTCTTAAGGAATACTACATAAAGCAATCTACAGTTTCTATTGCAGTTTAACCTTTAATACTGAATGATCATCGAATGTTAGGTCCATGCAGGTCTTGGTCAATGTTAAACGAAGATCTGACATCTCATCCGAGCAGGAACAGCACTTCCCGGAGCAGCGCCGGCCGCTGCACTCCCGGCTCCAGCTGAAGGCTTTGCCAGTCTTTCCACACATGCGCTTTGCGGAGCACAGGCAGGACAGCCTCTCAGCTTTTGCCATTAGCTTTATGCCTCTGCCACTTTGGATTTTTCCTGTTTTAGTTGTACCACAACACACAGTTCTCGCTGAAGAGTCTCTTCAAAACGTCTGCAACTGCTGTGTGAGCATGAGCTGGCACCCGCTGTTGACGTGGTTCATGACCTTCTGCTTAAGCTGTGCAACCTGTTCTCTGAGCATGTTGGCAGTGGATGCCAGCTCTGAGTTCTGGGCTTTCAAAGTTTTCACTTTTTCTTCCAACCGGGCAATCCTTTCCAACTTCCTTTTCCGGCATTTGGACGCCGCGATTCTGTTCCTCATGCGCTTTCTCTCGGCTTTGATTCTCTCCTGTGACTCCATGTCAATGGGGGACAGGGGAGGAGTTTCCCCCGGCATTTCAGGTACAGTCTGCGGCTCTTCTTTCAGAGCCTGGAGCCGGGGATGCTGCACGGGCATCTGGGGGTTTATGTGATGCTGGGGCGCGTATCCCATGCTGTTGGCGTTGTAGTTGGGCGCGGAGCTGAGCGCGTTGGGGTTGAAGTTGCTGAGGTTGGCGTACACCGGGGGCTCGCTGTGCAAACTGGTGTTGAAGCTGGTGCTGCCGGCCATGGAGGACACAGGTGCCATCCCGCTGGTGACAGGTTGGGCGGCCGAGGTGACGCTGGGCAGCGTGTTCTGGTTGTGCAGCTCCGCCAGAGCTCTCACGAAACCCTCGGCGAACCCCTCCTGCTCGTCGGTGACATTCTTGGGACACAGGAACTGCGTCGGGGTCGGCGTGGTGGTGATCAGCCCGTTGCTGGACTGGATAATGAGCCGCTCCAGCTCGGGCGAGGCCAGTTTGAGGAGCCCCACGTCGGGCGAGGTGAGGATGTCGGCGTTCTTGTTCCTCAGGTGCGGCTTCAGGTTGCTGGAGGGGTCGGACAGGTTCAGCGTCATGTTCTGCTTCAGCACCTTGGCGTTATTGTATCCGTATCCGCCGCTCTCCGGCGGCGCGAAGCCGGCGCTCAGCGCATCCTCGTAGAAAGTAGGCTCCATCTTTGCACTCATAGAACACAGTCCGGAGAGGGGAAGCTGCCCGGCCGCCGCTCAGCTCCCCGCGGCACCCCGACCCTCCCGGGGAAGGGGAACGCGGAGCCGAGGAAGGAGAAACGCGGAGCCTTACTGGATCGCTGCTGCCGCCGCCGCGCTGAGAGCCCGCCCGGCCTGGCGGGGCGCCTCGCCGCCCTCCTCCTCCGTGTGCCGGTGGTGCCGGGACGCCGCTCCGCCGCCACAAGTACTTTCCCTGCCCGGCTCTGCGCTATTCCCGCTCCACCGTCCCGGCGCTCGCACTCAGCTGCGCTAGTTCGCTCCCGCCCGCCCCGCGCTCTGCGCCCGCTCCCGCCGTGCAGCCCTTCACTTATCAGCGGCCGCGAGCCCGCTAAAAATAGCGCATGATGTCACCCCGCGCGCTCCCCATTGGCTGCCACCGCCCCGTCCCCGGGGGGGGCGGAGCCAGCGCCCGGCGCGCGGACCCGGCCCGGGTCGCCATGGTCACCTCCCCCCTCAGAAGCTTCTTGAGCGCGCAGGGGCTTGTGGGATGACGTAATGCCGGGGGGCGCGCGCGGGGCAGTGTGGGCTGACGTCTTTGTTTTTGAAATATCTGGTTACCGCGTCCCGCGCGCGCGGCGTTGGCTGGCGGGGCCGCTCGAGCGCCTCCTCAGCGGGCACCGAACCAACGGCGGGGGGCCCGCGCCCGGCCCCGGCCCGCCGCCGCTCCCGGTGTGCTCGTGCCCCGCTTTATTTGTCTGTTTGTCTGCGCGTGCGTTTGTTTGTTTGCTTGGCGGCCGCTGCCTCCGCCGGGTTTCGGGCTGTGGTGTGTTTCCCCCCCCGCTTCGCCGCTCCTCCCTCCCCTGGCGGTGGTTCGGCCCTTCAGGTGGCGCTCCCGGGGAGCCCCACGTGGTTTCCCCGTCCCGCCGCCCCCGCGGCTTCCAGGCAGCGCCGGGGGCGGCACCGGGGGCACCCCGCGCTCCCCGCCCCGGGCTGAGCCCCCGCGGGGCCCGTGGAGTCCCCGCTCGCCCGCCCAGCCCGGCGGGAGCCGCGGGTTTCGGCCGCTGGTGCTCGCGTTCGCCCCCGCACCTCCGCCCCCCGGCGCGGCTCTGCCTTTACAGAAAGCCGGGACGTCAATTCCCGGCCTCAGGAAAAACCGGGAGAATACAGAGGGGAAATAAAACCCGACAGGAAAAAGCCGGGTTGCGGATGGGTTTCTCTGGACTCGTCCTCCAAGGGGAGGGGACAGCGACGGCCTAATTTTAGACAGTGTCCCAGTATTGCTGTGGAAGTGCAGGTTAGTCGGGAGGGAAAATAAGGGCTGGAGCCGGAGGATCGCGGCGGAGGAGAAAACTCTGCTGGCATGTTCCCCTCGGAGCAACAGATGGGAGCTGCTTCTCTGGAGCTGCTCTGTGCGAGCGGCGTTCCAGGGCAGAGCGCTGATAAAGGGGGATTTGTTTTCCCTACCTTGCCCCGCACACACCCTTCTCTCGGAGTGATGGGGATTTGGGACTGCTGACAGGCAGAGCTCTGGGATAAAGTGCAGCAGTTACTTGAAGACAGACGGTGACAATACGGGGTGGCACAGGGCTGTACTTGTGCCTTTGATTGCCAACAGTGCAACAAGTGCTCCTTATCCTTCCAACAAGAAGCTGTTACCTGCTGTTCAGCTTTTTGTCAGTGCAGAACTTGGTCTGTCAACTTCAGTCCCTTCTCATGATATGTGAAGCTAACAAACTTTGGTCCAGTTTTCAAAACACACTTTCAAATTCTCCAGTGCTGTTTTTTCCTAGATATAATGACATAATTACCAGTTACTGTATAGGAGGGAGCAGTGAAGCAAACAGAAACATCAGCAGCTGTGAAAGAGAAGTGAAGGTCCAGCTCCCCTCTTTGAAGCCGTTGGGGTTTTTTTGGTTCTGCGTTTTTCCCTGGTGTTCCCACCTGCCTTTGGCCACACGGTGGGCACTGGTGTTAACTGGAACGATGGAAATAATACATGCAGTGTGTTAACAGATTGTGGCACAAAATGCAAAGTTTGGACTGGATTGCGGGGGTTTGTTGTGTACTGCTGGTGTCTGCACAGACTTCACAGAGGCAGCATCTCTCTGGGCTGCAGGTAACTCAAACTTCAGCTGCACAAACTGTTCAGACAGAGAGCACTAAGGTACTGCACATGCATAGGAAAATCTCTGAAATTCATTAATGCAGTGAGCACTCACAGCAGTCATTTAATTCCTTTTTAATCTTTACGTACAACATAAATAGAGACCAGTGAGTGGCTCTTCTGGCCCCAGAGCCAAGGGGCATCAAATGAAACTGGCAGGCTCAGAATAAACCAGAGAAATGTCTTCACAGGACTGTGGTTCAGCGCTGGAACTCCCTAGCAAGGGTGGGCTGAGGGATTTTAACGTGATTGGATGAATTCACAGAAGAGAAATCACTTAAGGTCTGTGAATCACAGAACATCTACACTGTCTCTGGGAAATCCCAGAGCTGCAAATGGCTTGTGCCTGGGGAGGCATCCCTGGTTTCTGTGCCTCCCTAGGGACCCACTCCTGGCCCCTGTCAGAGATGGCTATCTCGTCGGACCTGATGTGGCAGTCCTTGATGTGGTCCTTGATGTGTTACAACCCCCGGAGATAGCTCATAAATGATCCCTGTGGCACCTCGAAGCTTCTACGTCTATAAAGGGCAAGGAAGAAGATCTGGAGAAACGCAAAACTTGAATACTATGTCATTAATATTTTTAATTTTGAAATAAAATATTTTAAATATTTCCAAATAAAGCAAAAAAACTGGGGAGTTGTTTGTGGTTTCTGGTACATAGGAAGTCATGCAATTTTCTGTATAGACAAATACGAATAAAGTTTATTCTGATTTTCTTTATGTCTTTAATTGGTTGTGTTGTTTTAACTTTTGGAGTTTTCTGCTGCATGTTTCTTTTGTCCTAGAAAGCAAAAGTCAGACTATGAGGAACATGGTCCCAGTCTAGTCATAGTCTTTAAGCTCAGTGTAGCTTAAACCCCTCTTCATTACAGATTTGTATAACCTGTAAAACTGCTTTTGGAGCCTGCTGATATCAATGCAAGGTTTTGAGTAGCTTCAGTGAGGGTTGGATTGGGCTGGAGGGATTAATTGAATTTAATTTTTTTCCCCTCCATCCATTTCAGCTCTGTACTTCCTTCCTCTTGCAGAGGCGGGGTTTCAGGAGCAGACATTCCAGTTTGCTGGAAACGTGTAGGAGCTGAGGCCTGTAGCTGTGGGGGACACTCATTAGTTAATTGCTGCTCACTGCAGGTTATTTGGTCCAGGCTGCAATAGAGAGTCAAGGTGAAGCTTGTGAAGGTTGTGGGGAGCAGGGGAGCGCTGAAATCAAAGACAAGAGCTCTTGGCAGCTCCCAGGAGATTTTCTGCCTAACTGGGGACTTCAGGGAGGACTTGGCTGAGATTTCAGTCCCAAGTTCAGCACTGAGACCTTCAGAGTGGAGCAGGTCCAGAAGTGGGACCTATGGCTAGTGCTCCTTCGTGGCCATTTGCCAAGGAGCTGGGAGTTCTGGTGGCTGTGCCCTGATTTATTAAACACCTATTAATTCTGGGCTTTTATTCCCCCTTTCCTGACGTCCTTAAGAAAATATTCTTTTGGTAGGATGAAGGAACACTTCCTGACCCAGGTACAAACCAGAGCCATTTACATGGCTCAATAAACAAACTTGTGGCTAGGAATTGCCAATCCCTGCCCTGTATTTCTGAGAGGCCAAGTGTTGAGCAGCAGTAATGCACATTTTGATTTATAAACTTCTCTAATCAATCAATAGAAGCCTGAGTGAGGCAATCAGATAATCTGAATAATTAAATGGCTTTTCAGGGACAAATTAAAATTTCTTACACACACCACATCCGTCTAAATTATATTTGGTGTCCAGGAATAAATGGATTTGTTGTTTTGTTTCACTTCTGCATGTCAAATGCTTTTGACTTATTTAAAAATCATTTGGTAAAAAAAAAAAGGAAAGAAAAAAGGATAAATGACAGTTTCTGATTTTTTTTTTATATTGGAAACAGTGCTCAAAGAAAAAAAACCCAACGTTTTTCCATATAGTATTATTACATGTATATTAAATATTTCAATATATAATTATCTTTAGACATGTTGTTCTATTTTGCTTTTTCTCCTCCTCAGAGAAGTTTCCATAACATTTTTACTGTATATAAAGTTATTATATAGATTTTTTGCCTTTAAATTTTTTTTTAATAAAAAGACTAAATGTGATATCCTTCTTCACATCTTAAGGCAAATAAAACTAGGAATTGCTGGATTTTGGCACACTGCTTTCCACTTGCTTAAGGAATTACTATAGACCAGGTTTCTCCAACTGGGGGAGACAAGAGTTTGAAGAGTCAGAGAGCACAAGTATTTTTCTGTTATTTACTCCACCAAAGCATAGTAAAAGAAGATGGGAGTGAGAGGGTACAACAAGAATTTCCTTAGGCCAGGTGGAAATAAAATCATTCCTGGGTTCTGCTGGTCCCTCTCCAGTTCCTCTGGGCGTGTTTGCGTCCTCAGTTCAAGTGGGTCCAAGTCTGCAGCACAGCACAGGCGTGGCAGAGCTGCCACCTCATCCACCCCCAGCTTCCGTGGCCTCTCCTGCTGCTCTTTGCTCCCAGCACGACTCCTGTGGCCAGGTGGAGATCCAGGAACTGCATATGAAATAAAAACAAATCAATACATTTGGGGACACAGGGGAAAGGTGGAAATGCATGGCTGGGGGAAGAGTGGGACTCACAACTTGATGTGGAGAACCCTAGAACCAAAACTCTAGAAAAACCAAGGAAGTCTTGAGGGAGTCTTCATTTTGCACATGAAAAATGCTCTTCAGAACCACAGGCACTTGTAAATGAATATCGTGTCCATCTCCTCCACCCTCCATTAGTCATCGCATAACCAAGCCATACGCACTTAGTCCTTTTCATCTTTCTTCTTGTCAAGCCCTTTAGCCTGTCCCCCTCACCTACTCATCCCACCAATCATTTTAATTAATCTCTGAATTTCTTTGAAACTAATAGTTTGTGGAATGGGGGAAAATGAGTAGGTTAGAGAGACAAGATTGTGAATGATGGAGGTGGGGCAAAGTTAGGAGGCTTTGCAAGACCTGTTGGGTTACCTCTGGGGCAGGACAGCAGTGCTGTAAACACACAGAAAGGCTGCAGAAGTGAGGGAGGAACCACTAAAAACATTTTCCATTTTCCTAAGAATGCTGCCTGAGGAATTCAAACCCTGGATGTTGATGTGCAGCAACATCAGAATAAAAGATGTGATATGATTGTCTCTAAAATAGATGGGATGACCTCTTCACTCAGTAGTTGCTCCACTCTGAAGGTCTCAGTGCTGAACTTGGGACTGAAATCTCAGCCAAGTCCTCCCTGAAGTCCCCAGTTAGATTTTCTGCCTAACTGGGGACTTCAGTGCTCACTGCAAATGTTCAGAAATATATATATTTTTAATAAGTAATGAACTTTGTATTTTTTTATTCAAACACTTGTATGTATTTTTAAATTTTTGATCAAAACCCTGAGCAAGTAGAAATTAACCACATTATTTAGAGATGAGTCTGAAAGAAGCCCTGGGGCCTTGCTTCCTGTGATTTGTAGAATCCAGCAATGGCTGGGGTTGGAAGGGAACTTAAAGATCATCTTGTCCCAACCCCCTTGCCCTGGGCAGGGACACCTTGCTCTAGAAGGATGTTTGGGATCTTACAAATCTAAATGTCACACCAATAACGTCTCTGTGCTCTTTATTTCTATACCACAGCTTAGCTGGTACTCCAGGAAATAGAGAGTTGGGCAGAGTTCCCATCCTGTGGAGCTTGCAGTCAAAAAAATCCTCTACACACTAAGAAGGCTGGCAGAGTAGCAGTTGATCCACAGTGGGAGCCCAGAGGGGGAAGGTAAGCAGGAGAGGAGGCACTGGAGGACGGGTGGCATATGGGAAGCAGACGGCTCTGCTTGGCATTGGGAGCTGGCAGCAGGAAAAATGTACCATACAAACAGAAGCATATTGATGCTGAATGCTGGGGAGGCAGGTGAATGCCTTTGAAAAGATATTTATTGTGTTCAGTGGGAAAGAAAGTGTGCATATGTTCCCATATTACTGAGGTGGGGTTTCGCTGTAGAGAACTGAAGTTAGCTTTGTGGTCTTTGGGTAGTTCAATAAACAGACAGAAGTGTCAACAAAATGAATTTATTTGTGGTTGCCAGTTGTGACTGAAAGCCTCAGAATAACTGGATTTAACCATTCAGAACCCTTGGTAAAATAGCTCAGTTTTGATTAGGGTCTTAGGACAGATACAGAGCACTTAAATCTTTAATTAATAAACAATCTGGCATCCTGTCAGAGTTGACACCTTGCTCTGTCTTAGCAGCTGTTGGCACAGTAGGCTCCTGGCAACCTAGGATAAAGCATACTTGCAACAGGAGAAGCGGAGGAAGCGAGTCTGCATGAGACCAAAACTGCCCAATGAAAAGCAGCACAGAGCTCAGGGATTTCCAGGGAGCAATCAAGCTTTCCTGTTTTGTGCCGTGGGCTCAGGCTTGGACACAGACAGTGAGTTCCTGTCTTGAATGTCAGCCGTGGCTGGTGGGTGACAGATGTAAGGACACCTGTCTGAATTTGGGTAATGGCTCTGACTGGAGGAGCAGCAAACAGAGAAAGTATTCAAGAGTGAAAGTAGGTCCTGCAGGTTGCTCCTTCCCAGGGATTAGTGTGGTGGAGCCTGTGGGGAAGTTTACAGAGTGCCTGCTCACGTAATTCAAATGGAAACATTCACTGTGGATGACAGTCATTTGTGTTGGAGTCATGGTGTGGGAGCAGTTAGGGTTGCCAAAGAGCCAAGGAAGGCAATGCAGGGAGGAAAGGGCATGGCCTGGGAAGGACAGTGCCTGGAAGCACAAGCAGAGTTCAAGGTTTCTGTTTTGGAGAAGGTGCTGCTGAACTGCTTCTCTCCCTCTGTCCCACCTGATTAATAAACAACAAGCTGATCTCTGACCCCAGCTGAGCTATCACACAGTGACGCAGCTGCTGCTCCCTGTCTGGGCACCTCTGTCCCCTCACGGGCTGGGAACCTCCTGGGCTCACCCACAGCAGATCCTCAGGACTTCCACAGGACAAGAACCAGGATACTGAGGCTCTCAAAATTGCTGTTCTGTGGTAAAAATTGTATGCAGCTGCCAACACTAGAACACCTCTATGTTCCCTTGTTTCAGAAGGAAGAAGAGATGGGAAATTTAGCCCAGAATCGTAGGGATCACTGCCTGAGATGGTTGTTTTCACAATGGGCTCAGGAGCACTGTTCCCATGTGTGCTAGAGCAAGTCCATGAGCAGCTGGCACTGCCTTTGGCAGATGGATTGCTCAGCTCACAGGACTGTTTACAGTCTGTTGAGAACATATGAAACACATAAAAAAGCCATAACATTTGAATATGTTAAAAGCAAAGTTCATAAGATCAAGGAGAATTTTCAGAATAAAAGGACAACACTAAAGCAAAGGCCTAAAGGCTGTGATGGCTGCAAATTGAAATTCAGATTGATTTAAATTTAAGCTTTTTTTTTTTTTTTTTTTTTTTTTTTTGTTAATAGGAAACAACTAGAAAGCCATTCCAGAAGTGGCTGTGTGGTATTTAGAGAGCTGGGAACCAGCTGCAGCATGCAGAGATTTCCAGAGGTTTCTGTAGAGTGAGGAGCGGGCTGTGGGCTCAGGTAAGTCATGTGAGGGAGGTGAAGCACGTGTGTTGTAAGAGTTAATGGTACAACGTAGCCTTGCTCTACATAAGCACGTTTTGTGCTGATGTTTCCCAGTTCCTGCAGCGGTGTAGGAAAAGGTGTGTGGCTGGCAGAGCTGCAAGCCCAGACAAAGCACTTCTGGGTGTGAATGCTCCCAGCCCATTGCCAGGTGCTTCAAATAGGCATTTATGTCAGAGATCTGAGGTCAGTTCAATGATAGCCAATTTCAGTCCTGGGTTATTACATGAATATTAATAAGAACAGGGGTATATTTTCCATTTGTATTATTGGTCAGCAGAGTATTCCCCTAACCCTTAAGCAGTACTGGTGGGGAATATATTTCCCTTCAAGGCAACTTTGAAAACTTTAAAAGTTTGAGGAAAAAAAATTGTTCACCTCTTTAATATAACTTTGTGAGTTTAATGAAAAATTATCTTATTTTGTGTATACCCAAAGAGGAAAAACAGGAGAGGAGAGTCAATTCAGACGTGAATTGCATTCTTCCCTGCTTCTGCCTCCCTACTGAATGACCTTTAATCACTTTTAGCATCTTTGTAGCTTGATTTCCCTCCTTGTAAAATGAGCATAATGACACCGAAGTCGTAGTAAAGTAGGCAAATCTGAGGGGAATAAATGCTAGACAAGTGGTATAAACGATTTTTATTTTTTTAAATGCATTATGGAATAGTTATGGAGAAGCAATGGATTTTCATCTGGAAGAAGATCTAGGATTAACTCGTTGGTATAAAACATTCGCTACTGTCCCCATTTGCTTTTAGGCTATCAATCAATTACATTTTTATTGGTTCATGAGCCTTGTAATGCATTTTGAATCTGACCCAAGACTGTGTGGAGCATACACTGGCACTTAGATTTATGCCAGTTTAACTCTCTGATCACTCTTTGACTTTTTTTGACCAAATATCTTCCAGTTGCTAAGGGCTTGATTTTTGTGAGGGTTGTTTTGTTTTCTTTACATTCAGAGTCTCTGAAAATGATTTGGAGTTGTTCATGTAGGAGGAATTATCACATGGCAGCTTCCCAGAAGGGGGATGCTGAGGCACAGCCACCAGCACCTCTCCACCTTCCCACTGGTCGTTTCCTAAAGAATAAGCCCTGTTTCTCAGTCCAAACCTTTGGAAAGAAGGGAATTCTCCTGCTTGATACCCCCCTCAGGGAAGAGGATGGGTGCCACAGCAGCAGGAGTGCGGAGGTGAAGTTTATGTCCCTTTGGCACCTCACGCGATAAATCCGCCCCGGAGCTTCCCAGGCTGTTTTTACACCGGTGTTCCGTTGTAAGCTGCTCTCCATCTAGCAATGCTTTTTAAGGAGAAGCGAGGAGCGCTCCCGAGCAGATGTAAATCAGCAGAGCCGAGAGTGACGTCGGGCTCGCCGTGTGCTCGGCCGGCGCTGCTGACACAAGAGCCCGTCCTGCCTTTTCCGGCTCCCACGCTGTCCCCTCCCTGGCGCTGACACAGCCCTGAGGTGAACGGTGTTGGGAAACACGTCCCGCTCCGTCCAGCCCAGCAAAAACCTCAGTGGCTGGGCAGAAAGGAGTTTGCTTCTTTTCAGGCTGCCACTACGTATCCCGGATTAAAGTGCTCGTGGAACCACCGTGGGAGTGCCAGCCACTGCTGTCTGTGAAAGCCAGGAGCTCCCCTAGTTTGTCCCAGCAGCTCCTGGCTAAAAGAGAATTGTGCTGCAGCTGGAAACTCGATCAAGCGAGTCTCAAAGCATTTCTTTCATCCTCAGTTGGTGCTTAATACACCTTTACTCTGGCGGGTATTGCTTCCTAAGCCTTGTCAACATCGCAGCCGAACAAAGGCCCGTCTCAAGAGTGGTGTTGTGTAAATAAATCCTGTGCCTTGCAGGGTGTCACGGAGTTAATGGGAAGCCTGGAGAGGGGAGGGCGTGGGAGCAGCATGCCGGTGTTAACGTTCTGTTTTCTGCACAGGATTGCAACAGGATTGCAACAGCCCGGCCTATCTGAGCTGCTGCACGTCCCGACAGCGCGGCTCTGCTCCTGAATTTGATAGGGGTGCTGATAGAACAATGCACCTTTCTGGGAAATGGCAAGGCGCAGCAGGACTTCGGGTTAAGGAAATTCTGAATAAAACATAGCAGCTTTCTTCTCAGAGTGCTGATGGTTTTCAGGTGGCCCACCAGGCAGCGGAACAAAAAATGTATATGGCACTGTTCACTCAAAGCTGGAAGTTTTTGGGTAAGGAGGGGGAAAGTTGAAAATCCCATGAACTTCAATAGTTGTACTTCTGTCTTTGTGGTAGCTCTGCGTCCTTCACTTGCTTCTCACAGATCAGTAATCAGGGGACAATTGACGGGAATAACCCCCCAGGTAAAAATATTCAGCTGCTTCTGAAACAAACAGCATTTCATCTGCAAAACTGTGTGATAAAGAGCGTGCTCAGGGTGCTTTTTCAGGCCCCATGGAAAGTTTTACAGAGAGCAAAGTACCTTTTAGCAAGTCCTTTTCTGTTAGTTTCAAAATCCTCTCCTGCTTTTCTCTAGAATGATTTTCCCCACTAAAGGTGACAGAAACCATAAGAAAAGTCTCAGCAGAGTTTACTGCTTCTTTACCCCTTTCTTTCCCTCCCTCCTCCCCCAAACACTGGGAGCTCTCAAAAAACATTTTAGTATCCCGGAGATTAAAAACAATGTCTTTAATTTGTATTTGTCTTGTAATAGCTCTGACTTTCACCGCCTTGTCCTCCCCTTTATTGGGAGTACATGTGTGAGCACTCCCTCTAATGTTGTTTATACGCCTGCTGTCAGGTTCAATAAGCAGTTTCTGAGCAGGGCACCTTCCCACGTGAAGGAAATGTTTCTAGTTCTTTTCCCAGTTCCTGCTTGCTCCATGGGCAGTGTAGTGACGTGGAAAAACAGAAATGAGTATCGGTGATATCAGTGATTCTTAGCTGATAAATGGAAAATAACTCTAGAACCTCATGAATCTACTGGCGGCTCAGATGGGGGGCAGTTGTTTACCAGACATTTCATAGATATTCCATTTATGTGAGTTTTACATGGTGCCTGTTATAAATTGAGCCAGTTTGTTAATAGTGGATCAGGAAAATTTTTGAACTACAGGACACCAATGCACCTCTTAGGTAAAAATGAAAAGAATGTAGTAATCCATGGAAGATTTCTCTATGTCAATAGAGAATGTTGCTAAAGAGAATCAAGATAAAGTGTAAATGTGAATAATTGCTTCTAAGACAAAGAAATATTGGCAAGCAGCCACATGGGAATTGGAAATTTAAATTTAACTAGTTTTATGCCAGTAAATCATGCTAGTGGCGTCTCAGGTCTAGCAAGTGAATGGCAAACCCACAGGTAACTTGCAGGACCAAGGATTTCCCCTTCGTGAATGGGTGTAGATAAGTAAAATTTCCCAGAGCAGAAAAACACTTTGTAGAAGCAGCCAGATTTTCAGCTTTGAAGTAGAAGAGATACTTTCATTTTCAGTATCTCCATTAGAGCTTCTTTTTGCAAGACCAGGAGTGTGAACTCCTGTTTCTGAGCCAAAATTCCAACCTAAGCAGAATGTACTCATCTAAATTTCCCTTTTGGTTTCATTTGGCCAAGGTATTCCTTGGTGTAGAGTTGCTGTGTACTGTTACAGCAGTTGCTGTGTTGGGAGCTTGGGAAGGCGCCCGCCTGGAAGAGGTTACATAAAACCTAAACCATAATAAGCTCAGAGAAACCCCTGAGTGTGATGATTAAAAAGAGAAAACGATTAGGGAAAACACATCAAAGAGGCTCAGTGAGAGTCCTAAAAGGAAAAATACTGATTATATTTGTTTTGCTTTTGTCTTACATGAGGTAAAAGGCGTGTGGTGTGTCCTGGGTCGCCACCCTAAGGGGTGTGTACTTAAAGACAACAGAAGCAGACTCCAAGGCTTCCATGGGGTTTATTTTGGTTGCAGGGCTGGGGAGATAAGATATAATTGTACCATATACATAGTGGTGCTATCAATCTGATGGATTACCCTTCCCATACACCCTGAGCACCTTGCCTACCCTCTGCTGCTAATCTGTGTCTACCAGGAGAACTTGCTTTCTGACCTTTCAAGAAACTTTCAACTGTGATTTTTAAAACAATGGTTTTTTTTTCTTCAAGCATGCAGTTCCTCTCTCCGGTGAAAGCATTCAGCAGCATCAGATGGGTAACATTGATTGCTAAAGCTGGCATGCAAGTTCAGTTCAATAAATTGTGAATCTTAGGGGCTAAAATTGTTTAGAATTCCATTCTGGATCTGAGAATAAGAGTAGACATTTATTGATAGTCCTGTTGTTCACACTCTACTAATTCTGTTATTTTAGAACAATGTTAGATTCACTTTTTGAAGTTTTTTTAGACTTGGTCTGACCTGGGAACCAGGTTAGAAAACATTTGAGCTAATGAAATATGCAAAATGTGGTTTTAGGACTCTCCTTTCATGTGGAAAGAGGAAGAAAGGTTTTAGTCAGTTATAGCAAATCCAGTAAGGGAACTGTTTACTTAACTCTCACAGTTATTTATTTTAATTTAACTTGTCAGAAGTTTTCAGCTGGTTTTTGTTCATGTGGGCTCAGATATTAAAGAATGGTTTTTACTGATACGTGTTTTTCAGTTGTTACTCTGACTTGTTACAGCCGTTTCCTTTTGGACATTCTAATACAGTACATCCCAAAAGTGAAAGGAAAATGACTGAAGAGAGCTTTGGAAATGGGGAAATATAAAATATAATCCCTGTAGACTTAGAATTTAGGTAGGAAGATAGCATTTGAGTTTATTTTCCCATGAGTATAGCTAGCATATATAACTTTCTGAGGCAACGGTGCATATTATTTTCCTACATCAACAAAAATAATTGCAAAAATTGCAAGGAGTAGGAACATACTGTGTTGGTGCCAGTTTTGTGATGCACAAACTTCGTTGGTATTTGACTTTGGCCTTGTTAGAGACTTCCTAAGCATAGGTCCAAGCTGTATTGTTCTTTATGCTTTTGCATATAAAAAAGAGGCTGCTTGGAGCAAAACTTTCCAAGTGAGAGGTCCTTGCATTGTCCTTATATCCTCCTGCCATCTTGGTTTGCTGACACACAAAAATCCACCTTTACTCCTGGCTCCTTTGGGACTCTGGAGAGCAGGAGGTGAATGGGCCAAAGGAGAGACAGAACAGAGAAAAGGTATTGGAGCAACACTTTCCCTCCCACCTTACAGGCCCAGAGAACTTTTCTCTGTCTGGGATGCCCTGTCCTGGTACATTGGGTACATTGACTTTTTGCTCAGCCTGGGAGTCTAACCTTTTTTCCCTTCTTGAAAGAACTAATACAAAAATCACTGTGTTTATATTACCAGTGGGCCTGTATTCATTTAGTTTTGATCTGATCCTCACAAAACATCAGAGCTGTGTGCAAAGCTAATAGCAGCAGTAATGACAAAAACAGCAGTGCCAAATATCTTTGGTCTTGCCCTTTTTCTTCTCCTTAATATCAAAGCTAAAAACATGGTCTTGATCTATATGCAGGATTGCTGATGTTAAAGCTATATAATAATACATCTAAAGCCTAGCACAGTTTATAAATACACGAAACATGGAACTTAATAGTTATTTGTGCTGAATCTTTTATTTTCCTGCATACTCTGTCCTACCTTTGTTACTGAGGGCACTAATGCTGCATTAATGTAAGCAGAAACAGCTGCATTTATCTTCATTTTATTCTCCCAAGTCACAGCAACGTGCTGGAACGAGAGCCATTGTCTGGAGCAAACCTTCTGAAAGTCTTTTAAGGGCATCCATCTGGGCAGACTTTGTGGTTATAGAAGGGCTGATGCTGTAAGTATTCATCCCACTAATGGTCTCATTGATTTTTATTTACGCTCTTTGTAGGTTGCCCAGAGTCTCAATCTGAGTAAGAACTGCAGAAGATGTGCTGAATTCAAGAACTGCAGGCATTTGTTCAACTAAACCCAGGTTTCTGTATCTGCTTTTAGGGTGCTTGATCAAAGTAGGGCCTCCAGAACAGCCTGTTCTGTCTGCAGAGAAGCAGAGAAGTGCAGTTGGTGAGCAGTGTTAAAAAACAGGTGCAGAAGTTTGAAAATGTTGATCCAAACCCCATTATTATAAGTAGTAGGGAAATGTCATGACTTACTGAGATTAAACAAAGACCTGCTTAGAATCTTGTGACTTCAGCTCATAAATGGATTTCATCACTCATTACAGCTGCATAAACAAATGCATATGGTACATATGCATGTTTTGTTTTGGGAAGTTGTTGTTTTTAAAGTCCCCTCAGAATTTTGTTTTTAATTGCTCCTAATGAGCCAGCGCTCCCTGGTTCTGGAGCGATGCCTCGAGTACCTGAGCAGCACAACCCACTCATTGCTTTTAAAAGGGAATAAAGTTTCCCAGCCTCTCTCCCCTTCTGGCAGCTGAACTGCTTTGGCATGCAGGTTATTTTAAAGGAGAAATTTACAATATGAAACCTGGTGTCAAAATTTTATTCCTTTTATGAATGTAGCCTTGCCCTGGTGCTCCTTTGGAGTGGTGGAAATGTAATCCCAGCCCAGTGAACAACTGGAGAAAGTCCTACACAAGTCTGAGCTCAGACTATGTTTGTCACATATTTAATATATTTAATTCATGTAATTTTTCCTGTTGTCCGTGGCCTCGTTTTGCTAGGAATCCTAGAAATGGATGCCCTGTGATTACCCAGGGGGAATTAGTACTTCCCCCATGTTTTCTTGACAGTATGTTGCAAGTGGGATGTGGCAAGATGAATCCAGGTTTTGGGCTTCCTGCTGTGGTTGTTACCTGAAGGCACAAATGGTGCAGTAGTTTGGGATGCAGAGCAGACACTTCTCTGTGGATTTAAAACGTGGTACTGATCAAAACTGCCAAGGCATTCTCATATCTTTAAGTTTAAAGTAGCTGCTTTCAGCTAAACCCACACTTTTCAGCATCTCCAGGCAGGCAGTTATCAAAGTTTAACCTCAAAAAACTTAGGTTGGCAAAATATCTTGGAAATTCTTTGAATTTCAATGTGCCATTTCATAATCACAACTGAGAAGCTGGATTAATCCTGGGTGGGTAGTGTCTCATTTTAACTTTACACTGCAAATTATTTTTTAACTGTATCTAAAGGGAAATTAGTTTTTTATTTCCACAAAGAAAAATACCCAAGGATACTCCATTTTTGTGGCCATTTTTCTGATAATGATTAAAAAATCAAATTTTAAAATAGGTACTGCTGGGGAAAAAGGGTAGTTTTTTTCTATTTCAGTCACAGCCTCCTCTTTTTACTTATAAAAATCAGAGTCAGGAAAGTAAAATGAGCAACAATATGGGAGAGTTCATGGCCAGGGCTGCTTACATGTATGTCTTATATGGATGGATTTGTCCTGAACTGCTTTAGTTTGTTTTGCTCTGTGGAAAACCAAACCAGGTAATAACAAGAAATCTTATTTAAACGGAATGGAACTTTGGCTTTTCTCTCAAGCAGCCTTATTTTTTAGGCTACTGTGGGGGGAGTCTTAATTGTGTGTGTTCCTAAAGATTGCTTAAGCAAATTGCTGAGTGTTTGAGACTTTGGGTGCCCTGTCCCTTCTGTCAAAGCTCTTGGAGAATCCAGTTGTTCCTCACCTCTGGAAACCTTCCCTCTTATGTAGGCAGCTGAAAAGATGCCTGACATTACAGACTTGTGCTCTAAAATGTTGCTGTGAATGCCTTAAAATGTCACATTAATATCAAGAACGGTTCACCCACAAACCATCTGGCTTTGCAGATCTCAAAACAATCTTCCAATTAGTTAATTAAGCTTCCCTGTTTCCTAATAAGGCCTATTTGAAATGCTCTGAGGCTGGGGACAGCGTGGCTGTAGCTCTGTACCGAGCAGGTGTGGCAGTGGCCAAGGGTCTCCCCGGGCAGAGGGAGATCCTGGGAAGTCCTGTCGGGCCTTACCTGGGTGTGCTGGCTGGGCAAATACCTGGCTTTGTCCTTATTAGGCCAGGGAACTGCTGCCAGAGCCCTGATCCTGCCCCAGCGCTTCCCAGCCCTGCTGAGCCACAGTCCTAAAAAGGCAGTTCCTTGCTCCTGCTTCCCACAGCTGAGCTCCCCAGGGAGCACAGCACTGCTGAGCCAGGCACTGCACTCCCAGGGAGAGCCGGCCTCGGGGACTGTGCTGTTGCTTCTCAAGGCAGATGTTGTGTTTAGGGGCACTGCTGGGCTTCTCCTTCCTCTTGTTTAGTGTATAATGAAAATAGAACAGAGAGCGGTGTCGGACGCGCGTGCGCCTTTGGGGAATGGGAATGATCCCTGTAGGATCCACACAGGGAAGGAGACACACGGTGGGAAGCAGCTCAGAGTCAGAGTCTTGAAAGCATATTAGGTTATGGTTTTATAATAGAAAGTGCTCAGCAGCAATATGAGCTCTAAGCAATCCGTGTCCTTTTTCCTCCCTCTCCTGGCTGCCAGTCCTGCTCTTTGCTTGTGCTTGCTCAGTTCTTTGTGGGGCCATGCCGGGCTCTTGGTTTCATTCGTGCTGAAAGCCAGGAAAGGGTTTTCTGCTCAGATTCACAGAGTGGCATCACAAAACACTGTGCTCGTGTATCTGAGCGAGTGGTGAGTAGGAAAGAGGGGGGAAAAAGTTATTAATGCCCCATGCTCTTCCTATTGTGAAACCTTTAGGTGCTGTGCTCTCCTTCTGAATAAAGACTCTTCAAATGCTGGGTGTTTTATGAGACAGTTTTAGAGGTTTAATTGAAATTTTCTGAAGGATCTGATTATTGGCTTATTTATTCCACATGCCAAGTGACAAGCTTAGTTACAGTCTGATAGATTTTTAAAGACAAGTTCTTTACTGGAGCCAGATTTTGGAAAGGCTTGAATATGCTAATTCAGAAGGGGTATTGCATGTGATTTTTTTCTTTTATTAAATCAACAAATCATCCTACCTTAATTTGAAATAATGAAGAGGAGTATTTTTTGAAATTTAAAATCTGTGAAATTCTGGCACTGAGCAGTCACATGCTCATTCCAGAAAGGGAGTTAAAATAATTCATTTTCAAGGGGGCTGTTTGGGAGGAGTCCCTGGATAATTTGTGCTCTCTGTAGTGTGGGAGAGTTGGGGTGCAGCTCTCAGCTCTGAACACGTTGTACTCAGGCACAGCAGTTTGTCTGCTCAGAGCCACATGCTTCCTTCCTTTATCAGGCTGCTCCTGGCAATCCTGCTCAACCTTTGGACTTTATGGCCTCTCTCAGGATGTAGCATTGGTTCCCTAATATCTCTTCTCTTGTCTTTTGCCAAGTTTCCAGCAGGCAATGAGGCCACGACAAGCAGGGTCACAGGTGTTGAAGGAAGTCAGCAGCACAAACAATTATTATAAAACTGGATTCTGCAGTTGCAGGGATGAAATGCTGCTCTTTATGAATTTGGCACACCATCCCCATATTTTTTTCTGAGTTTATAACATGTTTTCTAGCTCCTTTTGTATCACTGCTAGGTGTGTGCTGTGGATTTAGTAGGTGGGGTTAAGAGTACTGATGGTATAGATTAAAAAAGAAAAGAAAAAGGAGATTGCCATGCGCTCATTTAGTGCATGTTGTTAGCTGAGATCTGGTCTGTGTTTCTGATGCTGTTTTATACTGCTGCTTTCTGAAATATCTATAATGTAAAACGTTAAAACAAGTTATTCCCATGTGTGAATGGTAGTAAAAGAAATATTTAGACAATAAGGAAGAGGGTGATTAGAGGGGATCGTTGATCGAGCAATAAGGAAGAGGGTGATAGACACTTTGGTACCACGAGGCAGGAGGTGACACACACCTATGGAATTGGATAATATAGAAGGACTATTTACAGCTGGAGGCTTAGGACACCAAACACAGCAAAGAAAAGTTCATGAAACCCATGGCAAAGGGATGTTCCTGCCTCTGCCAGAAAGGTAGGGTGTAGCCAGAACAGGTTGTTTTGGAATTTAGGGAATACCACTCGATAAAGAAGTTCTTCCCCTTGGCATTTCTGTTTGGCATTCTGTGGTCCCAAGCATACACCTTGTGTCATGTTTTGTGACCCAGAACTTTGGAAGATGTGTGTTTTTGGGAAGACAGGCACATGAAATGACAGTGAGAGGACTGCCAGAAGCACACTATCTATTCTGAATTCAGAAGGTGTCCTCATGAAGCTTTTAAAGTGAAAAATGTTGTCTGTCTTCCATACTCTGTCCTTAAGGCAGAGCACCTTTAGTGATGTTGTTTTTTTTTTATTGACTATTCCAGCTGCAATCCTTTGTCTGAATGCAGTTAGAGTGAAATCAAGGACAGTCTCCTTCCACTATATTAATTCAGTTAAACTGTAGAATTCAGAAAATATAAACTTACTTGCCTCAGAAGGTTTCATTGCTTTAACCACACTGATGAAACAGTGAAAAGTTGTGATTTGAAGGTAAAATTTAGAAAACTTGGGGCCCTTTCTACACAGAGGTGTTCTGAAGTCCCATGGAATAATGGTAACCCTCATGTTAGCCCTATGTACAGGCTCAGCCCTTTGTTCATCGTCTGATCATCAATCCTCAGTTAATTCAGTGAGACTCGTGGTGGAAAAAGGTGACTAAAGGTATCTGAATTTACCCTTTTGCCATAGGAGGAATTCTGCTTCTGTTCTGATAACCCAGGCTAAAGCACACTTTAGAACAAGCCAGTGCTGTTAAACCCCTGCGTAGGAACTGTAATCTGTGTTTATAAGTGGGACCATTATCAGAAACGTCACTAAGAATCTAAGAAATCTTTAACCAATAGCTTATTGCTTCCAGGGATAGGCTCTGTGGGCAGTTTATAAAGAGCCAACATTTTACTGTTAGTGTGTTTGGCCAGGAAGCAAATACACTTTCCTGGTAAGGGTGTTTGTATGTAAACTGTACAAACCTGTGTGCTCAAGGCTGACAATGGCATTGCTACTTGTGGAGGGCAAACTTATAGAATTTAGAGAGTCAACCACTAGAGCTCAGTTTATTCACTGCTTAGCAGAGCAGATTGGAAATCAGAGAAATTAGTGCTAGGAAGTCTTTTACTGTTAATTCACTCCTACTAGTCTATGGACCATATTAATTGATATTTCAAAGGCTATTACAATTTCTTTTTCACTAAGTGCAAATTCTTCTGTTTTAATGCAAAACCCAAACTCATCAATGCTTACAACAGGCATCCTAAAGGCAAATGGACCAGTCAGAGCCCTGAGTGACCTGGTCTGACCTCATAGCTGACTCTGCTTTGAGCAAGAGGTTGTCTTTCTGGGGTTCCTTTAACCATGAGTTATCTTATGATTTGGTGATTTGTAAAAATGGTGAATGTATCTCTTAATTGTATCTCCTCTTGGGGTATCATACTTTGAACCTTTTTTGATATGGTTGCTTTCCAGAAAAGACTTCAGCACTGAGCCCTTTCACCTGCCTAACTCTAATCTCACAGTCAGTCCCACTGCAGTGAAATGCCATATTATCCTTTAACATGGTTACTCAACCCCTTTGTAGAGAAAACAGTACCAGCCACAGGTCCGTCCCTGTGTTCAGCACATCATAGGAGCCAGACCATGGGTGTGTTATCCACTTGTACAATGGGGGCTAAATAAAACTCACAGGGCCTGAGGTTATTTCATGAGCCCCAAGAGCAATGTATAGTGGTCCTGAAGGAGTTTGCCCAAAGCAAGGTGGCATTTCCCAGGGTCCTCCTCCCACCTGGGTGCATCCTAGCTTTAAAGGTACTGACCAGAAACACCTTGAAGTGCTGGGCTATAAACTACAGCAGCCCAGCTGCTGTTGTGCAAGCTATGTGATGCTTGTGGTGAGGATGGGAACCTTAAAAATTGGGTAGGTAAAGAGCAGGAAATGGGAGCCATTACCTCTGTCCCAAGGGAAGTGGTTCCCCCTGTGAATCACAGCCCTGGTTTTGATGTGCTGTGTGGGAGTGGCATCCTGTCCCAGGTGGATATTCCCAGCTCCTGGGGCCTGCGAGGTCTGACTGCTGCAGGGGAAAGGAGCAAAACAGCATCTCTCCTGTGCAGCCTTCCCCCGTCATTTAGGGAGCAGGGAGGATGAGGATTTGTCAAGCCCTGTGCATGAATTGATGTGGTCCTTTGCTATTAGGAATGGCCAGAGAGGGACAAGGACTGCAGTCCTTTCCTCAGGAGTTTGGCTTTGTGCCACACAGTGCCTGGGTTATCCCTTGGAGAACAAAACCTGCTGCTGTGTGAGACAGCCCAGGTTGCCAAGTCTTGGTTCCCCCCCCGCCATGAGTCACCGGCTCTGGCAGAGGCAGGAGCTGGAGCCCGGCTCACAGTGGCACAGGAACCTCCTGCCCTGGCTCACACTCCAGCCCATCCTGGAGGAAACCCTCAGTCGCTCCCTGCCTGTGCCAAGGGCTGCCACACCCCGCTTCTTGAGGCCTTCTTACTCATAACGGAGACAGACACCGAAACCAAGCAGTGCCTCCTCTGCTTCCTGGGCTCTGGGGCTCCCACAGCCTTTTCCAGTGCCCCTTCCTTTTGCTCTGTCTAGTCCAAAGCCTCTGCACAGGAGCTGTTCCCATCTGTTCTTGGGAAGAGAAGGCAGAAATGGGACAGATCCTGGCCATTGAACGTTGTTGGTATTTATCCTTCCTAAGCTAAGGAATGGCATAAATCCCCAAACCTCTGTTCATCCAAGGCTGTGTGCATTTCCTGGAGCAGTACAATGACACAAGCCATGAGTGTGTACAGTGTGAAGGGACAGAGCTGTGTCTTCCTCTTTCCTATCTTTCTTCTCTGATTAAGTGCACCTTCTTCCACCTCTGATGCTGAGGTGCACAGAGCTGCCCCACAACTCACTCATGATGAGCAGATAATTCAGAGGTTTCTATTGTTTGTAAATCATGGTGGAGAGAAAGCATCCAAGTCCCCAAGTCTTCTGAAAACATTGTGGCTCACCAAAGATCTTTCATCTCAGCCCTTGTTTCTTACCAAGAACTTATCCTCATCACAGAGCTAGACGTGCAGTAGAACTAATAATTTTGGGAATTTAGGTCTTTGATATGAATTGAAGTTAATTTTATGGTATTAGCAAACTGATGCAATGGAATTTCTGTGTCATGAGATGTCTTTGCAGCAGCAAAGTCTGCCATTAAATCTGAATGGCAATCTATTAAAGTGCTTACAGTTTTGGACAAAAGGTGGCACTTATCTAGTAAAGTTAACAAGGGAGTGAAAGCCTCTAGACTTGATAAGAGTGACCCAGGGTAGGTCTGTTGGTCTTTTGTGGATGGACTTCAGCTTTATCTGCTCATATGCCAAGATATCCAGGTGTAAACTATTTATATTAGAGAAGTTAAGTGTTCCTGGTAAAGTAGCTTGTGGCCTGAAACAATAATCCTTGCTAAGGGCCT
Source organism: Sialia sialis (assembly GCA_009812075.1). NCBI lineage: Eukaryota > Metazoa > Chordata > Aves > Passeriformes > Turdidae > Sialia > Sialia sialis. The sequence goes on along the minus strand of VRYO01002482.1, from coordinate 9,456,678 downwards.
GAATATTAAGTCAATAATTAGCTTATTAGGCATATAGCTGTGCCTGTGTAGGTGTCTGAAGTTTATGTTCCATCTGGTTTACATCCAGTGAGTTCTGGTAATTTGTAAAAGATAGTCCACGTGTACAGTAAGGAGCTGCAAAAAGATTTGTAGAAGAAACAAAGGGAGAAACCACACATAGAATGTCTCAGGCTATGTGGGAGGGGAGAAGAATTGAATGTATCTTTTCCACAGAAGGCAGGTTTAGCCAAAGGGCCAGTTATGAAGGTCAGCAAAGGGCCTCTGGATGAAACAATTTCACTCTTATCCTCAGGAAGGAGCACTGGAAAGAGGATCCACATGTGTGCTTAGAAAAGCCAAACGAGGTTATGCTTGGACTCACACACTGCAACATGTGGGTTCTGAAGTTGATGACATGTTCAAGTAGGGAAGGGTGGCTGGATCTGTTGTCAGAGCCAGTGAACATCTCTGGATTCACTGGCACCTCAAGGAAGGTGCTGGCAGGTGAATTCCTCTCCTGCCTGTAAACTTAGGTAAGAAAAATCAGGCACATAACAAGGTCTTAATGATAGAAAGGTTCTTACAGGGAACTGGAAAGCATGGAAAGGATTTCAGGGGTGGGAGTGCAATACTTTCTGAAAGGCAGAAAAAATACTTGTAAATATTGCATCTATTCAGATTGAAACAAGTTCTCTTACGAACATCTGATAATAATTTTTACAGTCAAATACAATTTTTACTTTGAAAGTGTGAAGAGATACTTCTGCTTTAGATAGACAGAAAACAGCCTGAAATCAATCCCCTGATACCCCTCAAAAATGCCATTTCCTCAGGTAATTGTAGCATCTTGGAAGTTTGGAAGATTGTCCTTCATGATAATAGGTGGACATCTTTTAGTTCTGAATAATAAAAATCTTCCAAAATTATGAAAAGCTTGTACAATAAGTTGAATCCCACTATGTACTGAACACAAACTCCACCTATCTTACAAGGTATTTTGTATTTGTTATTTTATGGTAAAGACAAAATAGTCAGTAAAGTCAGGAGGGGAAGTGAAATTGCTGGCTACCAAGTTTTAGTTGTTATTTTTAATGTAACAGTACCCCATTCCTGGATGGGGAATAGGCTTGGGGTGACAGGTGGATGCAGATGGAACACCAGGAAACTGGGAGGTCAGGTCAGGCCACCGACACCAGGAATTGAACAAGAGCTAGGGTTGAGATTCCCAGTAAACCTACAATTAGATATTCAAGTTAATGAAGGAGAGGCTTAGCCTTAAGGACATCCTCTTCCTGGTGGTTTCTTGTAGTCTTGGGTGCCAAGGCTTGTGGTGTTGTGAGCACAGATCTGCAACAGTGACCTTTAATGAGAGTAATTTATACATCTCTATCCATGCAGTATCACTGAAGCTTTAGAGGCTGAATTAGCAATTCTGATCAGCCTCTGCTTTCTGTGCAAATGTTCCCAGGTGTTAATCCTTGCCTTAGTGTAATGAGGTGGAAAAGCTTTATGTTGCAATCCAAGCAGCATCTTAAAAAACAACTTATGTTTTTGTCATTGTTTTGAGCGGTACTGGTCGGATTATTTTTCAAGTACAAAATCTGCTCAGGCTCATGGCTTATACCTTTTGTTTTATCTTCCAGAAGAATTTTTACAGTCTCGTGTTATCAGCTTTAAAACCAGTGTAGGTTTATGGCTGAAAGACTGGCAGACGTTTAGCTGTTGTGGGGAAGTTTAAATACAGCTGTTAATTTTACACAATGGTATCATGTGAAACTGTGTCCAAGACTGCTGTATTAAAAACTGTGTTAGTTTTTAAGGATCATGGTACCCTAAGAAATTATTTCTGTCTCTTTTCTTTATACCTCTTTGTAATGCTTCCAGTGACTACAGTCCTATACTTAGAGCTGATCTAGTGGAGCCTTACCCTGGGAATGAACTCCACTAATCAACTGCTCATGACTCCAACAGATGTTTCTGCTTATCAGACAATTGGAACCTGATGTTCTACTATATTTCTTAATTTTTTTTCCTTCTTTTGATACTGGCAGCAAATGCCCCATTACACATGTGAGCTTCAAAAACTTGTCACATGATAGCAGGAACAAATTGCTAAGCCAGTCAGCAAAGTTCAGGTTTGAAGTGGTGGTCCACTGAAGGCAACTGGGTCTTAGAAGCTGAAGGAATCATTTATGGAATTATCATGCTGTGGTTTTGTTGTAAATGCCAATATTTTATTTCAGCATCTTGTATGAAATTTGGAAATGTAAGAAGAACTCAGATCACAACTCTTTTTTTCAAAGACTGAATCACTTTAGGATGTGGAGATAAAGTTAAGTGATTCTTCTGAGGATATGAGTATTATCCTCTTGAAACCACAGAAAGGGGATGTGAATTGTTTATATGATTTTGTTATATACAGACTTATCTCCCATGGCAGGTCAAAATCTGAATTTTCAGACATGGTGGAAATACAGATGTGAAGAATTGACTTTTTCCTTCAGTTTGTTTAGTCTATTGCATTTAAATTTCCATTTCTAATTGATAAACGCCTGATGGATTCTTGATCAGTCAGTATCTTTGATTTACGCAAAAGAAAAAATAATATGTGTAGAAAAGATGATAGACTGTCACTTCATAAAGTTGCAGCGTATTCCACTGCCAGCAAACCCAGAACTGTTTCTTGGAAGCGAAACACCTGTTACAAGAGTACAATGGGACCATACAAATTGTAGGCACTGGAGACACTTCTTGGGGATTAAAGCAACTCATTTGCAAGCCATTCTTCTGTTAGCAGTGAGCAGTTAATCATGAACCTTCCCCTACCCACAGCTCACCCACGCTGCTGATTCAGGAGCCACGGCAGGGCATGGCTAAAAGGCACAGCCAGGAGTTTATCAGTATTCACACTTCATTAGCCAAGCAGGAGCCACACCACATGTGGGAGACCATAACCAGAACTTGTTCCTTTCACCCTTTCCCATAGTAAATATCTGAACTTGCTGCTATTGCTGGGCTTGGTTGGGATGATAAACAAAAGTACAAAGAGCAGTGGATGTTGGAAGCTCTTCTGTTAATGGGAAAGGTGAGTGAGGGTAGAGAGGGTCAGTGACTGCCTCTGTAGCCCTTCAGTGCCTCTGAAAATTGCTAAGCTGATAAAGATGTAGTCAGTTAAGAACATGACCAATAATACCCACTGGGCATGTTGGCAGTTGTTTCCAAGCTGCTGATACACTCTCTTCTTTAAACATCACATTTCTTCCCATTGTTTTAAAGCCAAACTCCAACCTTCTGATGCCATTTGCCAGTGTTTGGTGGAGCCTGAACTTGGGTTGAAGGTCTGGAGTGCAGAAGGATTTGTGTCTGCTTAGAGACACTGTAGTTTTTTTTGTGGTTGTGGATAAGATTTCTTCTTCTTGTGCTTTCTGTGTAGAGTAAGAAACTGAGGAGCCCATAAAATACGGGAAAGAGAAAGCTGGTGGATGATCCTCACTAGAACATGTGCTGGCGTGGTGGGAGTGGGAGAACAGGAATCATTAGGGGAAAGAATCATCTAAGCCAAAGAGGAAGAGCTTAATTAGTAGTGCTGAAGTTGGCTGACAAGCTGTGGAGAGAAAAAATTGGGTATTGATTTGAAACTTTGCTAAGTGCCATTGGAAACTGAGAGAAGAATGATGTTGGTGGAACATCCTTGGAAAGGATTCAGAGAAGACAGCTTGGTACTGTGTAACAATAACATTAAAAACAGACTTGGGGTATGTAGAGAAATCAGAAATCTGATGGCCAGTGAGAATAATTTCAAGTGGTCCATCAGACCCAGGAGAGCTTGGTTCAAATTGTTCCCAGGCACAGAGAGGGGAGAGTGAAGATACTTGGTTGGTCCAGTAGCATCATTTCCCCTCCTTGTTCTGGGGCAAGAGGAGTCAGTAAACCAGCTTTGCCTGTAACCCTAAAGAACTCTGGTAGATTTTTGGGAGGGTGTAAGAAAGCTTTGTTTCCCTCTGTCCTGTTTCCAGCCTTGTGGCCAGGGAGATAGAGACATTCCTCCTTCCGGAAAGGATTTCCAGCGGTCTAAAATCTGCTGTAGGGCTGACTCGTAATCCCGTGTGTGTGTCCAAAGCACATGACCGGGGTGAGCGGGTGCCCTGGGAGGACGATGATGGGAGATGTTCTCAGGTCAGAGCGGGGGTTCCGGGGGTTAACGGGGAGAGTTCAGTCCCGGGGGGTCCGGGCTGGCTCCTCTCCCTGCGCTTCATGTGCTCGCTCACACACACGGATCCATCGATGAGCTGTCATGTGCCGGCTGCACGCCCACAGCAGGAAGGAAACGGCTGGTCCCTCAAAGTCAGGAGTAGTGAAAAAAAAAAAAAAAAAAAA
>VRYO01002482.1:9233142-9451301 GCA_009812075.1 Sialia sialis | reverse complement strand
TTTTTAAATAACATTTCCGTTGCTATTTTGTTCAGTTTCACATTTGGAACGTGAAGTTTTGGTCCAGACGTCTCCCTCGCTCCCGGCTCTCTGTAGGTCGAAGTCTCTGTTTTCTGATGATTAGCCAATACCAGCTGTTCTGGCAATGAAGATGTCTCAAATCAATCCTATCCTGTCTGGCTTTCCAGGAAGAGCCAGCCCTCCCCTCGCTCTCCACAGCCCCTGTCATCCAGGACTGAAATTTATCAGAGCTGCTGCGAGCAGGAAATTAGCTCCTTTACAACTTGTTCTCCACTGCTTCTTATTCGTTTTATTGTTTTAACATTTTCCAGAAAATAAGGCAGAAAACAAACCTGCTTCCTCTTTAGAAGAGTTGTGCTGTTAACCTGTGAAATGCTTCTTTCCTTGGCAGGCTACAGATTATCTTTATAGCAGAACCACAAGATTAAAATCAGTTAAAGTTGAACTTAGATAATGAATAAAACACTGGAAAACATTTAGTCATCCTTTAGGATCCTGAAGATAAGGATTTCTACATATAGGGATCAAAGCTGTGATGAACACTAAGGGAGGGATAGGCTCAGGAAAAATGGAGTGAGGGTGCTGCCCACAGACTCAGGAATGTGCTTGTGAGAAACTTATTTGGGGGTCTGGGTCTCCAACACCTATATTAAAATGACTTGAATTTCCTGAAGAGCTGAACACCTGCCATTTCCATGTGTGCAAAACTCATCTTAAAATTCCCTTCAGGTAAAGGAAGGGTGGCTTTCACTTTATATCTGACTTTAGATGCAGATATATTAATGTTTTAATGTTTTCTATGTGTCTTTCCAACAGCCACATTGGAAGATTATTTTTCTTTGAGATTTTCAGAAGGAAGACACTCTCTTAATTAGTATCAGACAGTTTTGGTGTTGTTCAGCATTAAAAACAAATCTCTGCCTTTGCCAGAAGTAAATTTGGCAATTGTGTGCTCCCTGCTGCAGGAAAACAATGTCTCTCTTTAGAGCTCTGAACCAAGCTTTGGCGATGAAATGGGGCCCAATGTCCATTGATCTCAATGGAAAACCTATTATTAGAAGGATCACTGTGACCACATCCTGCCATCATTTTGTACCCAGAACCACCACTGAGGTCAGCAGGATTTTTGTGCAAATATTTATGGCAGGATACAGCCCACTTCAGGGCATTCTGAGGGCTGACAAGCCCTCAGCTGAATTGTTCCTTCTTCCAGGGTTGATCCTATCAGGCTGCTAAAATCTGAGCCATGGACAAGTCAAAAACCCCACCATCCAAGTTGGTGTTGACTGAAACCCAGTAATGCAGTTTGGGCAATTTGAACTCAGACATGAGGCAAGACTCTGGCATTGCACAATGTCCTGCTGGATTATGCCATTCCTTGGACACTGGATGGGTTATATCCTTCTAATTCCTCAAGAAAGCAACAAGAAACAACTTTGATAGGTCTGTGGCTTGGGCAAGTGAAAACTGATGATAATTGAGTAATTTAAGGTTTTAGTTTTCAGCAAATGCTTTGCATGTGTGACTAGCGGAGCGAATTTCCTGCTTGCCAAATTCAGTTCTATTAACACTTATTGGAACCATGAGCTGGGCTAGAGAGAAAGCTCTATCCTTTATCCTTTTGATATGGGAAATAAATGAATTCTTTTCAGCTTACTGTACATCTGTATTTTCACTGGACAGCAGAAAACTGTGTCACTGACTCACTGCTTGATCTTGGATAAAACATCTAATCCTGCTTATCCCAGTACCCTCATGTGCCTAAATAATGTAATGACTCTCATCTGTCTTTAGAAGCTGTTACAATAACTTGGTTTAAGTAGTTTTAGCTTTACTTTAGTCTTTCCCACAATGCTTTATTAATGAAAGAAGGAGCGTCTTACCCAGTCAAAGTCAAAAATCCAAGTCTTATCCCTGCTGGGTACTGAAATATTCACTGTTCACAGGTTTATATAATTTACATAAATGACAGCATTTTATCTGAAGTGGTTTTCATACCTGAAGGGCCAGAGTCAAAGTAGATACGGATTTGACACTGCAGAAATTTCTCTGCTAAAATAACAACCAGGCGTTCTCAGCAATAGCTGCTGAAGCCCAGCTGGGTGTCTGGAAAGTAGCAACATCCAAACTCTGTACATGGATTCCCTGAAAAAGGTAAAAGAGGCACAATAGCAGTTTGATCCTCACCTGAAAATGGAGTTACACCTTGGATCACATGAAGAGTGTAATTTAGGTTGAAGCCAAAAAACAAATTCAAAGCTTAATCACATTCCTGTGTATCTATAAAGAGAAACTCAAAAACAAAACAAATCCAACAAAACCCAAACTCAAATTGTGGCATGAGAACACAAATGGGCCATTCTGCGATACCAAGCTGGAGGACATTTTCAATTATAGACTGCACAGAATGATTTTTTGCATTAAAATCTTCATCTTTAGACCCAGGACTAACATGGTCTGTGGCCTCTTCCTCCTGCATTTTATGCCTTAAGAAAATGGTAATCTCTGGGAAAAGATTTTTGCTAGTAACTTGCTATATCAGAACTTTAGGTAGAAATGTAATAGTTTCAAAGGAACTCGTCTGTTGGAAATCTTCACTCAGAGGTGAAACTTGTGGAGGGAAGAGACTGCAGGATGTGAAGATCTGAGAGTACAGAGGATGAGTGATATTCTTACTAAGAGCACTTCTAAGGGACAGGAGGAAAAAAGGTTTGTGTCTGTGCTTTGATGAAATAAAAAGGTCTACTCTTCTATTAGCCCAATGCAAGAATAAAACTAAATGCAAAATCTCAGAAATGGCTCAAAATTTAATTCTTGTTTTCCAGCCAGTTCTGGGCCGGAACGATTCTGGAGGGAGAAGTTTCCTCTGAAACAGGGAAACTGTGACCCTGCAACTGCCCCTTAGCCAGAGGTGTCTGGCTCCCCAGTGGAGCTGCAGTGGAGCAGTTCCCATCTGATCCCACCCAGCTTCCCAAGCACAGGCAGCAAGTGCCTCATGGACACAGCTCTGTGGTTAAAGTGCTGAATCAGGACTCAGACTGGCTTCAGTTCTGGCTTGTCCTGAGATTTCGTACTTCATCTTGAGCAATGCACTTCATGTCTGTGCTTCAGTTTCCTATCCATGAGGGTTTGCCTGCATGAGGCATCAGGGACCTGCTTTAAGTACAGATACTTTCAGTTAGTACAACCTGTGACCACTGTAAGGTTAATTTAAGCTTTTTTGGTTTTTTTTTTTTTGCATAGATTTAAACTAAGTGGAAGTAGCAAATTTTCAACTCAAAATACATGTTTTGTGGAGGTGCATCTGATTTAAAAATCTGATTTAATCAAGGTAGTAAAACTTAAACATCCATTAAAATTTTTTAGGCAATCCTGGAGGTGTCGGTTTACCAACATCTGTGTTAGTTGGTGTCCCTTGGGCTTCCCCACCATATAGGTTTTGGAGGGAGAATGGAATACTCAGACTTCAGGAAGGGCACAAAACCTTAAGATCAAGGTTTCTTACAGGAGTATAATAAAAAATTTAATCTTTACAATGCTTTCCACCACTGCAGAGGCTAAAACAGTAGGAAACTCAAATATTATGATTTTATGGCTACTCTTTGAATAAAAATGTGCAGGTTTAGGCTACATGGAGAAGCTGCATCACTGAAACAAAAGGGAATCTTTTAACTGCTTCCTTCTATTGTCTTCTCTTACTACCTGCCATGTTCTTTTTCTCTTGGAATTAACACCATGTTCTTTTTGTTTCCCAGCAATAATAATAGCAATAATAGAAAATTAGTGCTTTGCAAATAACTGTGGAAAATACACACAGAAATCTTTAGGAGTGAAAATAGCTGCAATGAATGACAGTTGCTACTAGCAATGGAAATGTTTGGCTTAAGGTATGAGAAAAAAAAGGCATGGAAAAGCATGTCAGAGCTGCTGAAATTTCATCTGGAGGACTAAGTGCATGATCTTCTCAGGCATAGGAAGAATAGAGGGGAGATTGTCAATACCCCAAAGTCCTGACCCGCCTTTGTAAAGTACTCCTTACCACAGGCACTAAGTGTTCTTTAATGCAAGTCAAGCACTGCAAATGAGGAAAGAGAGAGAAATTAGTCTGAACAGGAAGCTTCAAATATTCTAAGACTAATTGAGTTTAGATAATTAAGGGGTTTTAAAGCAGTAATTCAGAGGAGAATGGGAGGGGAGGACAGTTTAATTGAGATTGCCTGTCCATCTGTGAATTCTCCATGCATCCTTCTGTGGCATGTCCCTCTTGTCGTTCCTGCTGACCCGAAGGGGCTGATATCGTTTGTGTTGACCTTATTAGCTGGCAGCACTGCAGGCCTTCCCCTTGCATTTCAGAGCTGTTTGTGCCCTGTGTCTGGTGCAGGGCCTGTGTGACAGCTGCCTGTGCTGTCCTGCACTTCAAAATGTCTTGCTCTGGTGCCTTTTGGGTGTTTCTGGGGTCATGGTGGGAGTTGGGGGATGAGGAGCAGGATTTGAAAGCTGCTTTGTACTTCGGTAGAGGTCATTCCATGTGTGTTGGAGCCAACTCTTCATCTCTGCTGCAGCAAGGCAGCCAAAATTGGAGTCAAGACCCAAGCTAGGAGTGGGCTGACAGTGGTGCTATGCCTGGCTGGTTCAGGGAGAAGGTTCCCAATAGGCTTGCACTGAGTACAACTAAGAAAATAGCTTTTTTTAATGGGTGTCAAAGTGTGTTCTGCACCTTGGGAGTGCCTATGCTCTGCCAGCTGCATATGCACCGTGGATCCCTCCTGATCTGCACCTCCCTGTGTGGATGTCTCACAGATCCACTGCTTTTAAATGCAGAGAGTGTGTCAGAGGCAGATCCCTGTGGCACTGTGGGCACCAGAGATTTGGGTACGGTGAGTATGAAACAGGTGAGTGAGACCGACCTGTGGTGCAGGAGATTCCCTGGCTGTTGAGGATGGTGCCCAAGGACTCCCGGCCATTGAGTCAACCCCTCTCTACAGCACGGACAAACCTGGAGCTGCAAGCTCCAGCTTGAGTTGTGACATCTCAGTTTTGATTTAGTGTCAGATAAATGAGAAACATGATGCTAGAGCCATGTCCTGCTCCACCATCCCTCTCTGAGGCCATGTCCACCCTGCAGGCAAGTGCCGTGAATTCCAATTTTACTCCGACTGTTGCCCACAGAAACTCCAGTGATTTAAAGAAGGCTGGCCCAGCACCATGCCAAATGTAATTGAGATCAAAATGCTGTTAAAGCTGCAGCAGGACATGTTTCTTAATTTAGAAAGCTGCCGTAGATAGTGAGAGGAAAGGCCTTGGAGCATCTACAAGCCCTGATAAATTGTAATGCACTTGTGATTGTTGCAAGCAATTTGACTCAGTGCCATAAGGACCTCTGAAAAAATGATAAAGGCACCTGGAAGTGGATTGACTGTGGTTTTCTTCTTGTCTCCTGCTCTTTTACAAGTGTTGTAGTGAAAGAGCTGCAGCAAAGCATGAGGGCCCTTTCCTGACAGAGCATCCTGCTTGCACCAGGAATCTGCTCGTCAAAAATGAGGAAACAAACTGCAGGATGTTTTCATGGGGAGAGCCAGGCAAATGCTCTGTACTAACCTGCCATCAGCAGGTGTTTTCCTAGTGATTGTCATTGTTACTGTCCCTCTGGGGCTATTCGGATATGGAAAGTGGAATAAATAATCAAAGAGGATGTTCCTAGCTGCTAATTTTCAGTCAGATTTGATACTGGTCCAAGATTTAACACTTCCTTTCTCTGCCAGCCACATACTAAAAATAACATATTTTCAGGATATTGGAGACCACTGGAAACCTGTAGTATTTGGCACTTGAACATTGCTTTTTTGCTAGAGATCTCAAAACAAGAAGTTGGAGCCTCATCATGTCTCCTTGAATTTGGGAGAATTTGAGACATTTTTGGAGCTTGAGATATAGGTAAACAGGAGACAAATCTCAGAATGCCTCAAAAGGTCTGAATTTCCTTTTTGAGTGACATCTATTTAAAAAAATGGAAAAGCACATTTACTTTGGCTTGTCTCACAGATCTTCTGGCTGTGCCCCAGAGCAGAGTTGGCCCTTGCTGGGGCCAGGGGAGATGCCCTTGGTGGATGTAATGGGAGGATGGTTCCCTCTGCGCAGATTACTGCCCTCAATAAAGTATGGAGATAGTTATTCTTGTTGGGGTGGTTTTTTTGGCTTTTGGGGGTTTTTTTGTTTGTTTGTTTTTTGGTTTGGTTTTTTTTTTTCCTAGTTAATCAGGGCTTTAGACTGCCTTCCAATAATCAGACTCAATAACTAATACTTCTGGCATAGGGAATATTTTTTAGATAGAGGGTTTTTCCCTGGTGTTTTGCTTTCTTTCTCTGTGCTTTTTTTTTCTCTTTGGTCTTAGCAATTGGTTAACATGGAGATTGTGGAAGCAACTTAGAAAATGAAAGCTCTGGCTGGCTGGCAGGGATGCAGCATTTGGGGTCTGTTTGTGTGGATGGGTTGCAATGTCCCAGAGCCAGGAGGGTTCCCTGCCTGCTCTGCCCTGAGCATGACGTGTCAGATGGGTCTTCTCAGGCTTGGGAAAGCAGCTGCTTTTGCACTGTTGGAAAACAGCACATAGGTGGGCTTCAGCCAAAAGTCCAGTGAAAGAGATGAAATAGAGACTGATCCAACAGGCAGGCTGAGAGCAGGGCAGAAGTTCCCAAAGGAAACAGGATTTATTTGGATTCTCTTCTCAAGTAATTGAATGCTTTTTTCCCAAGACTCAAAGTTGCTGCAGTGCCTCTTCCCTCTGAAGGACAACCAATGATTTCTGCTCATTTTGATAATTCATTTAAGTCTCTCAAAGTAGCTGTAATTGGATCAAACTGCCTGGAAAACAGCAGGACTGTTCATGCCACGGTGGGGTGTGCACAGCTGCCAATGGAGGCCCTGTGAAGCCACGTGATTTTATTCTTGTGGTCATTTTCATCTTGTGCCACCTCTCACAAAACAGAGGTGGGTCAGGCCTTGAATTCCTGCAGGTACTGGGGTGTTTTCCTTACTGGAAAGGGGCTGTTCTTACTCTTTGATGTTGGCGATGTGATGACTTGCTGATAACTACAAGAGTCTCCTTATGGTGAGCAAGCGCTTGGATTGTTTATTTGGCAGAGAATGAAGTCACCTGCCTGATGAGAGATCTAAATGTTAGTGAAATGTCAAAACTGCCCACATCTGTTTCATCTGCCAAATCTCAGGGAAGTTATCATTTCCACCCTGCTTGGGGAAGCTGTTTTTGTTATGTTAAGCAGGATGGTTGTGCTGCACTGTCTACCTGACTACACTAAACCAATCTGTTGTTTTCTCCTTGCTATTTCTCACCCCACCCTGACAGATGTGAAGGAGTACAGGTGCATCATATATTTTTTCTTTTTTTCCGCTGTGTTGATGATAAAGTACCAGGTCTGGTGAGAGATATTTCATGCCTGACTGTTGCATCATGCTTAGTGACCTTCAGACTCTTGCTTGTGTGGAGACTGTGGAGACCTTTTGATTTACAGCACTACTGAAGTGGCTGCACACCTTGGCAAGGGCCAAATGATTATTTCAGTTCAAGTCTGTGGGTGATGACTGAAGAGACACATTTTGCAGTCCTCTCACACTACTGAGAGATTTATTTTAGAATGTTACAGATTTCATTTGAAGTTAAAGACAATTTTTTTTTTTCTACCTGAAGGAGAAAATGCCTTAATGAACCATTTCTGTATCTCTTTACTTCTCACTACTCAAGGGTTGCTTCCTCAAGGAATCTCTATCCCAGCTATTTCTCCAACTCCTGATTGTTCTGTGCTTTTTCCTCCATGTTAGTAATTTCTGGCTCCTGCTTGGGTTTATTCCAGTACCCTTTGCTTCGTCTCCACTTGAAAAAAAAAAATCTTTCCTTTGCATCTTGCCTCTCTTTTTCCTTGGCAGGAGACAAAAGGGAGGCACTACTTATGGAAAAGTAACCCCTTTCAGACCTGTGAACACATTGCTCTGCAGACCTGGAGATGCTGTGCCTGATGCAGAGCTGAAGAAATGAAGAGATGTTTGGGGGGATTCCTGGGAGGAGCAGAAGTGAAAGACAAGACAGCTGTAGTGGGGAGCAGGATTCATTCCCTGGCTCCCTGTCTGCACTCCGTGGCCTTCTCGGGCGCCAGGCAGGTGCCTGTGGGCTGAATTGCAGTGGGTGTTGCACAAGGAGCTGCAGGCTGGTGGAAAGGCTCCAGGGAGCCAGCTCCAGCCTACGGACTGGAGCTTTGACTCCCTTAGTCTAGACACTCTCACGGGGATTACGTCAGCAATAATTTGTCAGTCTCTATTTATTTTCCAGTGGCATGGTTAGTATTTACTGGTGCTGAGATTCTCCTCACACTCTTCCATAGTTTATCATATAAGAGGCACTTTGGGCACAGCAGCTTCCTAGGCCACCATTTCCATGGGTTTTTGAATAATAGTAGTGATACTCATGCTTAGGAGAAGGAAGTGTACCTAAACATCCATATCCCTCTGAGGGGCAAGAACATCTCTTGTGTTGCAGCTGGTTCCCCAAAAGCATCAGATATTTTAGTCAGGATTATCAAATAATACAAATTATACAAATAGTACATAATCAAATATGTTCATCAGGCTTGAGAATAAGTTCTGAGCACTTTGCTGTCACTTTAGGAAAAAACTCCTTCAGTCTCAAAACCATTTACTTATCACAATTCTAGTTTTTTACACAACAGGTACAGTAAATGTACACAATCCATGGGGAATGTATGCATAATCCAACTTTAAACAGGGATGTTGGTGCCTGATATGAGCACTGTCTGGGTTCTTGGGTTCTTTGGGTTGTTAATGAACAGATGCCTCTGAATTGCCTTTTGGAGAAGCTTTTCAAGTAAACTGCTGCTCTGACACACCCTCTGGAAGAGCTTTCCTATGGACTGGAGAGAAGGACTATTACAGTCCTATTTTATACTAAAACATTTATAGTATAAAATAATTTTATAGTATAAAAATTTATTTGGACTATTTTATATTAAAATACAATTTAAAAATAATGCTGTGTGAATAATCACCTTGAACTTCCTCCCTTCTTTTCACAACTGGGATTGAAGTTCAAATGCTGACGACATTTTATGCCCCAGCTTCTGGACTCTGCTCCTTCCATGACGTTTTGTCCAGACTCCATTATTCAGAGGGGATAATTGAAGGTTGTGAATATTAAAGATCTGATATGAAATAGTCCAAGTCTATAAAATGTGAACTTCCTTGAATGTGTTTAGTGGAAAGCCTGGTTTATGCAGCATGATAATACAAATTTTGCAAGACTTGTCTTTCATGTTTTGGATCTCCCCCCGAAGTCCTGAGAGGGCATTAAAGCAGTTTAATAAATAAGAAATAAAACAGTTTAACTCATTGGTTGTTGGGAAAAGGGGAAACCCATAGAAAAGTAAATCTTTAACACAAAACAAAAATCAAGGAACTTTCTCAAACTCCGAGGATCGATGCTGTTTTATTATTAAGCCACTGTGCTGTTGTTCCCGTGGAAACAAAGAAACAAATACTTGAAGCTGTGTCACACCTTCCACCAAAATTCCAGTTCAGAATGTTTTGGAAAGTGTTTGTGTCAGTGACAGCGCTCGTGTGCTCTGAATGACGGCTTTGTGCAGCCTCCTGGGCTCCTGCACAGGCCACAAGGGTGAACTCCCCACTCGGGCTCCTGAACATTCCTTGCCTTTACAATTCTCTGCAAAGAATTCATTGCACCAGGAGCTCTGTACCCACTACCAGCAACGAGTTTGACACAGCAATGACCCAGATGAAATTTGTGACAGTGGCAGCATTTGGTCGTTCGCTGTTGGTTTGGGTGGGGTTTTTTTCATCCATGATTTTCTACAGATCAATCTTATTAACAAGCCAGATGATTTCACCTTGAACCCAGCAGGATCTCTTCAGAAATGGAAGGGAAAAAACCCATGAAATATAACTGAGATTTTGGCTTAAAATATAAAATAATATTTACTTTAGTGAGATAATATGATCCATCTCCTCATTACCAGTGGGAAGAGATCTTTCCATGCTGCCAGATATCTTTTACCTGAGGCACCCCATCTGTTTAGGTTTGCAGGCTGGGGGGAGTGGAGGAAATCTGATCAAAGTTAGCAGGTGCTCCTTTTTTTTTTTTTTTTTTTTAATTTAAATGCTGCTCTTGTTTTCTCTTTTCCCATTTGTTTCACATCCAAATCAACCATCACATTTTAACTTAAAATTAAAGAGAATTTAAAAATTAACTTAAAATTAAGATAATTTTAACCAATTTCCAAACAAGGGGTTTAATCCAAAGAAGGACAACTAAAATACATTGACTCTGGAATTCTGTGTTGGGTTTTTTCAGTGAATATAAGGTCAAAACTGTAATAAAATATCTCACCACTGGGAAAAGCATCATATTTCTCATTTCCAGCATGGAAAATAGCCGATGATGTCTCATTAAGGACAAGCCCATTTTGCAACCTTTCCCTTGCTGGAAGCACTAATCACCTTTTTCTTGCCTACACATATACCTATTTTCACACAGTTCATAGAAGTTTCATATCTTACAAATATCTTCTGTGGTGTTCAATGTCTTTGAAATCTTCTAGTTTGTTCAACAGCTATTAAAGCTGGAAGGGGGGAAGGAGATTTGCATTATGTTTTTGCACATTAGCTGAAATGTACTTTTCTGATGTGTGAGGAGACATCACAATGAATTCAACTCTATAAAACTGAGCTCCCCCTTCTGAAGCGGAAGGCCAGGCTGGATGGAGCTCTGGGCAACCTGGTCTAGTGGAAGGTGTCCCTGAATATGGCAGCGGGTGGAATGAGATGATCTTTCAAGGTTCATTGATCTTCAACCCAAACCATTCTTTGATTCCATGAACTAGAGTTCCTTATGATGCATTTACTTTGTGTAGTGGCATGTGTACAAAGACAAAACAACAAATAGTTGTCTACAATTTTCTAAATTTTAATGGATTTTTTTCTCATATTTCCCTCCCTAATGAATGTTGGCATTACAGTTCAAAACCAACATTGGAAGGTTTAAATTGTAACTAGCTCTAAAAATCATCCTTTTCAAATTACAGGCCAACTGAAAGATCCTAGCATGGGAAACCTTCCTTCACTGTGGGGTGAGTGAGCAGCTCAGATGCCTTTGATGGACCACACACTGCAATGCCTTCCACGTGTTGTTTGAGCTGCAGTCAGAGGCCATGTTTGGTTTGTGGTCCCTGGTATATATCATGACAGGTGGAATACACTGAAATGAGGGGCTGGGGAGCAATGCTTTTATTTGTAAACCCTGCTTAAGATAATTACAGTGGTGTAGAGCAGAGGGAAGCCTTGAGCCTGGGCTGGTGGTTATCTGTGTATCATGGCCCAGCACGTCTCCTGTGTAAAGGAATATGTAATTCAAGAAGTGTCCCCAGGAAAGGGAGAAGCAGCTTTTGTTCTCAAACCCAGCGTTGTCCTGATTGAGGCCACATGTTCCCTTACAGCCCCTAATCAGTGTGGGGCTGATTCCTATTTAGTTCCTTTCAACCACTGTTATTCAAGCTTTATGCTGTTGGAAATCTGCTCGTTCTCATCAACTTGTTCTGCAGGGATTCTCTGTGCCAGCTCTGGAGATCCTGATATTCTTTCTAATGCACTTTCACTGCCTTATTCAGGGGGATATTTTTCTACATAATGATTCACAGCAGCTGTGCCTCAGGCATTGGCTTGAGGTAGGAGGTTAAGCAGCAAAGCTACTTTAAAACACTGATTTTGGTTTTTAAAACATGTATGAAAAGTGAGGAGATTCTTGGGCTGAGGATGGACAACACAATTTGAGCATGTTGAAATATAGTGAAAGATAACCCATCATCTGTGAAAACCCCTATCTTCTGTACATTCAAATCAAGGTGGCAGTACATTCATATTTTATGATGATAGCTTATTCTTAAAATTTTGCTAGAAAATGCAGTTATCCCTGTTCCCAGTTAGTTTTATCTTTAATTTATCTGACAACCATAATATTTTCTTAGTTGTGAATGCGTTGCTGTTTTATTAAATACTCATAATTAGATTTAGAATAAATGGAATTTAGAAACTCAAATCTAATGAAGAAAATGATTACCCAGACCATAGGAAAGCTGAGTTCTAGTCCCTTTTCTCCAGCTTTTTTTCTGTCTCCAGCTTGCAGGAATGGTCTTAACTACAATAACACACTCCACAACAGCTGCTCTTGAACCCAGTGCAGACATATTTCAGCCAATGCAGTTGTGTTTAAACCAGTCAACTAATGACCAAATTCACAGCTTCTAATTGCAGCCAGTACATGGTGTAAACACCATGCAGATGGCCTTGCTACCCTGTTAACCTCAAATGGAAAAAAAATAAAATAAAATTTGCTGGTCACTTAATTCTCTCTGTGTAAGTCTCAGCCTGACATCATTAAAAGGCATTTGTTGACTGGGGAAAGGCACTAGGGTTTCTCTTCTTGCACTTTTACTTTTTCTTCTGTTAATATAATATGATCATTTTGAATTTGGTGTTGGCTGCAGAATTTGCAGAACTTAAACATGTAATTTTTAGAAAAAAACAGAGTTGCTATGCAGTAGTAAAAATTATTATTTCTCTTCTAGCCCAAGTTACTCACTTAGCAACAGTCCTAAACTAGATCTGCTGAGCCTGAATGGATGTTTCTGTGTAGATGTTAGCCTGTAAAAACATGGGAAAATCTTTATTTTTTTCATTAATGCCAGTAGTATCTTCATTTCTTAATTTTGTTGGAGACAAAATTTGTCCCAGCTAATACCTTTCCTTGATTAATCCATTTGAGTATTGAAGCACATGCCCAACTACAGCAGCCTGAGCAATATGACTAACTAGGGTGTGATTCCTCTTGTATTTAAGATACTGTGAATATTTGGGTGGGCTGGTTCATGCTTTAATGTGGTTTTTTGTAAGGGTGATCAATTATATAATTTTTGTGTGAATTTTTTTACAAATTATCAGGACTTGGATAGGTTCTGTAAAAGAGGAAGGGAACACTTTTCAGGGGCGAGCTAAGAATCAAGCTTTTTCTTCTGAAGTAAAGTGTTTTGAACCCTGTGACCAGTCTGCAGTGAGCTCTAGGAGACAACAGATTTCTTGGCTGAACATGTTCCCACCTATGGTACATCTTTTCCCACATACAGTCCAGTAGTGCTGCTCTCTTTCCCAAAGCAGATTTTGGAACAGAAGAAGCAAGCAGTGGCATGTGGGAGGAAAAGTGATGTTCAGAGGGAGCACTGGGGTCTCTGGCCACCTACAGAGGGGTCAGAACTGCCGTGGGAGTGCAAGGAAGATGATGCAACATCAGCTGTAATTATTGGAGTGAAATATCTCCCCATCAAATGTAAAGAGCTTTGAGACCTTGAAAGTCTGGTTTAGTTCTTTGTTTAGGCAGCACCTCAAACACCAGAGCCTCTGACTCAGTGCTGCTGTGATATAAAAAAGTGAAAAATACTGTGAAAAATGCTACTGGGACAAAACATGAGATTCTCTGTGTTCCTGACGTTGCAAGACACAGGAATCTAAGAATGTTTGACAGTCTGTCATTGTAACCACTGAAACCTTAGAGGTCCAATTAAAACCTCATAAAGAGTAATTCGGTGATGTTTGCATATGTAAAATAAAATGCTTTCATAGCTCAGCTTTATGAGCATGTATAGACTCTAAGAATTCTAAAAACATTCATGTATTTTTATGAATGTCATGAACTCAAAATTATTTAGCTAATTTTGACGCTTTTCTTTTTTTTTCTCCACAGGCTTTCACCATTTCTTACAGCCCAAACCACAAATAAAGCATTAAAATTATTGATGTGAGCTAAACAGGAGGGCTACTGCCAAAAATAGCAGTATTCACTCAGGCTCATTCTGTGTAGCTCTGGAAAAATTATTCCCATGCTACAGCAAAGATCACATTTTTTCCTTTCTTCACTAATAGCAAAAATATTACCTTTCAAGTGGTCTGTTATTCCTGCAGCTGGGGGATAAGCAGGTTGGATGAAATTTAAGGTAGCTAAATGAGCAAGGCTTGCCGACCCAGCCTCCTGCTAATACAGTGAATGATTTATGATGCTTTTCTCTCCTGGTGCCTTCCCACCCCCTATTTTTCCCTTCAGCATGACAGCAAAATGAGGCAAACAGGCAAATGAAACCTCGTAGTTGACCTAACTGAGCTGCAGGAGCTTTGCTCTTTTTTCTTCCCTCTCTAATGGAGAGCACGGGAGCAGTTTCAGGGCATTGTTGGGCTCCCAGGGAGGATGTTCAGAAGGGGTGTTCACAGTCCTGCCTTGCTCTGACCAAAGAGACACTTAAGCACCAGAAAAAACAAGAGGAATTTTGGAGTTTGGACAGAATACAGGTGTGTACATGCACAGGCTTGTGTAGTGCGTCCACATCCTTGGAGTGGTTTGGCAGTGATGGAAAGACACTTTATCCTCGGATAAGAATCCCATGTGTGGTGCTCCCTTAAAGCCACGATCCTCAGCCTGGGCAACCTCCTCCCCCAGATCAGCAGCAGCAGCTGCTGGTTGGTCTCTAAATGACCTCCACGGTCCTTCAAGGCTCCAGAAGGGAAGGAGCTGTTTTATGGGGTTCAAACTGCAGCCCTGGGAGCTGAGCACTTTGTGCCAATCAGTACCAGTGGCAGGAGGAGCCCACCAGGGCCATGCCAGGGGCAGCCAGGAGACTTGGGGAGGCAGGTGGAATTACAGAGAAATATAGGCAATCCAATAAAGTGCTTAGAAAGAAGGTGAGGCATGTAAAGGAAAATTGTCTGAAAAGAATTAAATAAAATAACCTCAAAATCCTGAGGTTTGTTGCGGTTTTGAAGGGAATGAGAGGCATAGAATTGCCCTTTGCAGTAAGTTCCCTTCAATAGGTACCACTCTAATCACTAAGAAAATGCACTTTTATACTTTCCTGTCAGTGAGAGTTTGGCTTTGTGTTAAGCAGTGCTGTTTTCTTCTGAGATTAACCAGAGCACAGAAACATGGATTTGTTAGCTGCTGCTCCAGGGGATTTAGAAAACAATTTGGGGAGCACGTTTGGCATCTGGGTTCTCTTGCTATCAACACACAGGTTTGTAAGAGCCTCGCTGCCTGTAGTAACATGAGTATAACCATTCCTTCTCTTCCCCAGATGATTTTAAAGGCTGCATTTATTTGTGTGAGATTATAGGTTTTTGAGATCTTAGAACAGTATTGGTACAATGATCATTGACAGTTTTAAAATCCATCCTGTAGTCTGTGATTCAGAAATAAAATGATAATGAGCAAAAGTGAGAAAGAAACCTGTTATAAAGCTCAACCACAGAACTCACCAGAGCTGAGATAACAAGAAAATGGACCGATGCTAGTGGTATTTCAGCAGTGACCCTGGAGTCCATCCTGCCTGACTGAAAGCCAGGCTTTTGTGTCTGAAATCAGAAACCCTGGGTTGTACTCCAGCCGTGGACAAACACAGGATGATTAAGAACTTAGTAAGCATCTGTGAAGTGAGACTGAGATCGTTGCTGCCCTCGCTGTGTGTAAAAGGTTTCCCCTTGGAGAACAGCAGCCACAGGAGGCAGGGGAAGTGCAGGGGGAGAAGCAGAGAAATGATGCAGGTGTAGGGCTGGGAGAGAAAAGCTTAAGCTGAGAGAGCAGGGGCAGTACGGTAGAAACCATAGAAAATGTAGGATCCTGGAGGAGATGTACATATCCAAGTCTCCTGCTAAATAATGAGGAAAGAAGCACATGCACATCATTGTTGTAGGAGTTTCTCTCATTAGATCAAAAGGACAACACCACAGCAATCTGTTGCTTCTGTAGAAAACACAGCGTCCAAGAGGAGGAGGGGACACATGTGGGCAGCAAGAAAGCTCTTGGAAAACAACTAAGGAGGCAGCAGGAAAGAAACAGCTCACGGGTGGGGTCAGAGCAGTCCCTGAGCAGTCGGAGAGGAATGAGCAGGCAGATGAGTGGGTGAGGACAGACACCCCACTGAATGTTGATTGTGGCACAGCCTCCATCTGTCCTGCCTTGGTGCACCCACTCCTAGTGCTAGGAATAAGCTGTCATACCATGGAATCAGATTGCTATTTGTCGTGGTAAAACTGCTGCTCAGAAACACAAGCTTTGTCTCCTAGTGAGAGATAAAGAAACAATAATAAATGTTGTTTACAGGCCTGAATAGTGTATCCCACTTTGCAAAAGTGCTCCTTTTTTTCTCAGACTGCTTTGCTTGTGCCATCACAACCTAGAGACTCTGTGAACTACATCCATCCATGAGTGACTTCAGCTTCACATCATCCATGGGTGACTTGCCTTCCTTAAGCTCCAGTAATTCATGGCTGTGAGTCTGAGGCACTTTGATACCAAACAACCTCCACGTTAAATAACCACTACAGGAATTGATGCTAATGCAAAGCTACATCCAAGAATTCAATAACTTTCACTTTTAGCAACCCAGTGAAGTTTCAGGGCAGGAACTGAAATTTCTGCCTTACTATCAGAGTAAGGAAAGAACAGAAAAGTCAGACCAAATTCCGGATCTCAGGTTGCTGTTGGATTAGTTCTGTCTGGACTTGAGTAGTTCTCTCTCAACTCCTCTTATGATGGCCTTGAGACTGAGGATGTGTCTACAGCTCCAGATGTCTGAATTTTGTGCTGCTGTTGGAATCCTGTTTCAAAGAACAATACTGTTTAAAAACCTCAGGAGCAGCTGTGCAAAGGCACAATGAAATGTCAGCAGTAAAGAAATGTGTTTTTATTTCAGCACTGAATTTCCTTTGGAAGTATCAGCCATCACTCATGGAATGGGATGACTTACAGCTTGACATGAGAGTGTTATCATGTCCTGAACCTGATTTTAATGTCAGGAGAGGTACCAGCAAAGGTGGGCTGTGGTACCTTCTTGACATTACAGTATGTGGCCCTGGGAATTTCTTTTGTCCTGTTTAAAGTGAGAAAAATATCTGGAGGGAAAAAAAAAGGTAGCTAAATCTTTATGCATGTTTTCTTTTTGGAGGGAACACCTGTCTGGGGTAGTCCTTCATTGTTTGCATTCATGAGAAGCAGGAAAGCAGCTCTATTTGCTCTGACTTCATTAGTGGCAGCCCAGCTTCTCAAATGATCACAAAGTTTCTTTTTTTTGCCAGCTCCAAACAGATAAAATTACTACTTGGTCAATTCCACATAACCTTTAAGGCTTTCAATCACAGCAGTAAATGCTACTGTGCCCCAGCTCCTGCTTTTACTAAATTGTATTATAAACACCTTAATTATAGTCTGTGCTGTCTGATGGGCCACGGAAAAGGTCTTCCAGAAAACACATGATAACAGGGGTGGAGCCATCCTGGGCTTTTTCTGTCTGTTGGGAAAGAAAGGGTTTTGCAGAGAAGAAGATTAATAGTAAACAATGTTAATCTAAATATATCTCGAGACACAAAATACCACATTCCTTCAGGCTTGCCCTCTCAGGGGTACTGGCATTAACCGTGCTACTGCGGGGATCGCTGCTCTAAGCCAGGCTCCTCCTCTGAGCAGAGCTCAAACCAGCTCTGCTTTTGTTGTCATTCCACGCTGAGCTGCAGCAGTACAGTGAGGTCCCTCACTTGTGCTGCTTTTAGCAGGGCTCCCAGGTTGAGATCTAGTTCAAGGGCAGAGGCGTGAACAGAAACACTCGCAGGGACTTCACGGTGGTTTCAGCAAATTCTCCATGCCGCTTGCCAAAGAGAAGCACCAGACCTGGGTTTCACAGATGGATTAGTGCCCCTCTATAGCCCCTGTCTGCCTCTCTACTTATTTCATTATTTTTATAGGTCAGATCAAATATAAGTTGGAGGCAGCTTTTAAAGTTTGCTGCACTCAGTGGAGCAGAGCATCTGGCCAGGCGCTGTTAATGGCCCGGCTCTGGGCCTTGGGGCAGGCAGGCTATCCTTATCACCTTGGCAGGCTGCCAGCCCCAAAGAATAATCCATTAACGTCTGCCCCGCTGGCATTCTTGCCAAATACAAGGGATATCTTTAAAATAAACATTGGCAGTTCCCAGTCGGAGGAAGGAGAAAGGGAGTAGAGGAAAAACAATCCTTGACATTTCAGTGACTTTGCAGGGCAAGCTGACACCTGGTACCACCCTTATCTGCGGGTGTTTGTGCAGAGCTGCAAAACAGCTTCTTCTCTTGGCCCTTTTGCTTTCTTTAAATAGAACTGGGAAGACTGATAATGGTAGGAGTAACTTTCTTGGATAGGTGTTCTTTGCATTTTCTTTTTCTAGCTAGGGAGACCCTGTGTTAACATCTGGGCTCCTGTCTTCCTCCCAAGTGCAGCAGAATAGTGTGGCAACTTTCCTGCCTCAGACTCTGCCAACAAGATTTTTTTTCCCACAGTTTCCCTCCCTAGTGGATTAGATACAATGTGGATTTACTTTCAGGGTGGCACTTTCCCACCTGACTTCCCATCTCTTCATCCATCAAACTGAATAGCCACATGGATCTACCAGGAATCAGAGAACTGGGGCTCACCCCATTCTCAGCATTACTCAGGAAGGGCTTTCTCTGTTTGTTTCAACCATTTCACTGTTTTTTTGTGTCTGTAGCCAAACTCTCAATGACAGCTTGAGGTTTATTTTTCCAGCTGTTATATTTTCCTTCATAGCTATAAAATTACTTGTTTGGATATTTCATTGTATCAATAAATGAGCTGTCGAGGTTTTATTTTTGCAGTCCAGTTAAGATCTGGAGTAGGATTCATTTGTCCGGAATGCGATTGGGAGACAGTAAAATATTTGGTGTTGAAAGAATAATATAGGGACAAACCTAGAGTTTGCTACTCAGGTCTGAAACTGGGTTTCCTTTCTGCTGGTTTTGCCTTGATTCACTGATTGCACAGATGCTGCCTCACTGTTCGTCAGAGGTAAATGAGGGCATAAACTCTTTTATTTCATCTTTCTAACAACTTAATTAAAAGATTGGACAGTAGTTGGATGGATTTTAAATATTGATTGTAAGGATATTTTGGTACTCAAGTCTCTGCTGCTAAGGACTTGGGACTTTGCAACTACTGCCTTGCCAAAATTTCCTCAAAATTCCTATCTGTAAAAAGTTATATATTTATATTGAATTTGCAGCACTGTACTTTGCTTGCCCCTTTTCATCTGACTGTTGAAGTTATTCCTATCTTTCCCTCAGTTTCAAAATCAGCACCATCCCCACCCACAATTAAACTTATAAGATTAGCACTATTAAAGAATTTTCTGCTGCAGCTAAAAGTTTCCTCTCATGCTTTGACTTGTGTGTGGGATGGGGCAGAGGAAGCACCCAGCCTGCTGCAGGGGACAGGCTGACAAAGTGCAGAAAGCATTTTTGACCAGATCCTCATTTTAGGGCATTAAGCTTTTATGTCTCAACACTTCCCTTTTTGAAGCATGGTGACATTTGAATATGTCAATGTGTTTTCAATGAAGATAACTTAATCACCAGCACTGGGAGCTTGTATATCTCCTAATTAAATTGGAACCAATCTGAATCTCCCCAAACCAATCTTTGCTGTATTTTTAGTTCAATCTGTCGCTCCACCCCTGGCCAGCCTGTATATGGTAAACCTTCTGCTATTTCCTGCTCAGTTATTTAATGCTGGAGCCAAGCTACTTTCAGTTCCTGAAGCAGAACCAAGCAAATCAAATGTGGTTAGCATGGAGTTAACTGGAAACATTCCCAAAAGATAGCAGATTTTTTCCTAAACACATACTGATCCACCTACAGTGGAAAAGAAACATCATTTGCAAATCATGACCTCTTCACTCTGGGTAGCTTCTGTCTGGACACTTGCAGACCTTGTTGATAGTCTATACTTAAAAAAGGATTATCAACAAGACACTGTTGGCTTTTCACAAGCAGATTGTAATTGAAAATGCAGTGGAAGTCATTCAAATATTGCAACTGCTGTGTGAAAAGGGGCAAGAGAAGGAGTGTATCATACTGAGGGACTGCTTAAAATTGGTAAACGCCTTTCAAGTAATTGCAAGGCCCTGTACTGGATTAAGGTGACAGAACTATTGCTCTACTTTCATTGTTTTGTTAGACTGTACCAACAGGGAGTGCTTTTTTGGCTGGCCAAGAAGATCCCTACATCCAGTAAGGACAAAGGAAGCAGCTGCAGTTGCTGTGTGGGCTAATAAAACCCTTCAGTGGGCATGTTTAGCAGAGAGGAGCACTTGGTAGTCATGTCCATCTGAGTTCAAATCTGGAGCTGTAAACTGAGTTTAAATCACTCTGAGAGTGTGGTTGCCCCCTGAAGTGTGAGGGTGAAGGGTAAATAAATACAGAATTGCTGCACTCAGTAGAGGCTATTGATTAGTGCCAGGTGAGACCTGTGTCCTGCTTTCCCAGAAGAAATCCTAACAAGTTCTGTGTAGAACACTCCCATGGGTTCCTGTACAACTGTCACCAGCACTTGCTTCCCTGGATGGTAAAACTTGCAGGGCAAAGAGGATAAAGAAATGTCTGGATTTCTCTTCAGTAGCTTTCCAACCTGTTCTTCCAATTAAGGGTAGAGGTCTTAAAAATAAAATCCCAGGTGTTTAGTGAAAATAGAAAGTTGGATACAGTGCAGAGGCCCGAGCTATGTCTTCCTTTCTTGCGCTTCCCCCTCTCCCCCTCTATTGCAGTTGAGAATAAACACTTACTAGACACTGGGGAATTTGTCTTAAGGAACAAAATCAATAACAAATCCAGCTTCAGCAGCTCTTCTGTTCACAGGGTTAATTATTTAAATAAAGGAATACAGTAATAGAGACATTCTGCTTCAGGGTTCTGTCTTTCAGAGACCCTGCAAGTATTTTCTAACCCAGATTTCAAGAACAACAATGTGTAGCTGTGCTGGAACAAGTGCTATTTTTAAGTTTCCTGTGGTTTGAGGAATTGTCAGATTTCTCTGTCTGAAGGATCAAGAGATCCAGAAAGCCAGTTCTGAGTTCCTGGTTTGAAGGTTGAAGGAACACAAAAATGAATACAGTGATTTTTTGCATTGTAGCAGATGAAAGAAAAGATGAAAGATCTCAGCCACGCTCATGTCAATCCAGAGCAGCTCCAGCAACTGCTGACTTTAGTTCAATAAATATTATTTAACGTACTTCAGGAAAATCCCTCCACTACAACAAAACAAGTTTTTCCACTCTTAGGGGTCACGACCGCACATACGGAAGCAGCCCACGCTGATAAACTGTTGCACAACTGATACTGAGCAAGTCTTCAAAGAGCAAAACTGCACCAGCTGAGCTGGGTCTGTCTGGCAGGCCAGGCCAGGTGAAGTGATCTCATCTGCCCTCCCTGTGCTATTCAATTCCAGCCGCTTGTGCACAAGAGATGCCTTTTTTTGGTGCAAGCAGAGCCAGCTCACATGCAGAGATCTGTGTACCCCACTAAATGTCCCATTGCCCATGGAAAGGTGCTGTCTGTATTCCAGCTGCAACCATGGTGCTTTGTGGGTTTTTAGGCAGTAGTTGAAGCTCTGCTGGCTCTCACTGGAGTGCATGTTCCTGTGTCTGTGTGTTAGGCCTGGTATAACCTGTGTCAAGACCACACAATAAAAGTAAATCTATTTTTTATTATTGTAACACCATAGGTGCTCTTTAGGGGGTTGACTTGCTCCCTGTGCTTCTCTTGTTTCACAACCAGCAGTGCCTAGGAACATCTCTCTTCTGTGTCTCTCCTGCCCATGCCCCACAAATATCAATAGCTATGATATATTATGTGATTAAATATAAAAAACCACAGTGCCAGTACTTGTATAGGGGAAGAAGATGACAGAGAAGAGGTAATAGTTTGTTTTTATCAGACTGAAGCATCCCAGTAGCAGAAATGATGGCACTTACAGGAATATCACAATCTCCTGAATAATACAATTCCCTCACTGCCTGGAAACTTAACATTTAGGGAGGGATGCATTTGACCCTTGAGTAATTGTATAGTATCTCAAATGGGTATGATTTTTATTAGATAAACATCACATTTTATGCCTTACAATGATCCTAGAAACAGACTTAAAAATCTGATCTGGGAATGGTACACAAATAAGCAGTTGCATGGCTTATAAATTGTGGTGTGGCTTTACAATGCAAAATGACACATCTGGCATCTAGCTGAGAGAGGTTTTTCACTTTTTCTTATGCCAAAGTGCTTTCTCCAGGGGAAAAAAAATAGAAATCAACTTGCCTGAAATAACACACTTTCAGTATTAGCAGTAAAGGCTATCTGTGCCTGTGCAAGTGGAGAGAATATCCTATAGACAATCAGGACATTATGTTGTTGTCCCAAACAAAACTGGAAAATTTTAAGAACAACCACTGTATAATGTCAGATTATCACAGTGTCTGGTTTTGGGAGCCTTGCTCTCTTCTTTGAGGGTTATTATGCCAACATATGAAAGAGAAAACTAAATGGAAACCAAGAAAGATATGATTTTCCTTTCCTCCTCCCCCCCTCCCTTCTTTTCCTGTTGGGAGTGTTTCTGTTTGTCTGCATAAAACTTACCCATTCCAACCCCTAACTACTATTTAAGGTTGCCTGCCAGCCTGGGAAGTTGTTATGCAGGTTGCACTGAAATAGCTCACGTTTGACTGCAGAGCACCTGTTGGTTGACTTGGAGACAGTAAAATTCAGGGCAAAGGCTTCCCAAACACAAAGGGTTGCTTGTGGAAAAAGACCTTGTTGATCTTGGATGGAGTTATAACCAGCACTTGATGCCTTTAGTGGGGCATTGTATGGTGCACTAAGTCTGTACATGTGTTTCTGTGTGTGAAAAAACAACACCTGAGCTAAACAGAGAGCGCAGAGCTAACGGGCTTTCTTCAGGTGTGTTTTATGGAGCACTTTTGAAAGGACTTTTTGTGTAGGGCCCTTGGAAACTCTTTTCAAAGCCCTGCTCAGAAGTGCCGGAGCCTGTGGGCCACCTTCCCGCTCGGGGCGTGCATCGTGTGCCTCACGTCTTCCCAGTGCAGGCTTGGGTCTGTCAGGTCGGGTGTTCCAGAGAGTCTTTTGCCTTGATGGGAGATGGAGGAGTTTGAAGTAAAAGTTTTTCAGTTCCTTCTGCCAGTCCCAGTTCTTTCAGCTGGTACCACACACTGCACCCTTTGCTCTACTTGCACTCTCCAGAGGAATCGCTCCTGCCCTTAGAGTCAGCTCTGTGTCCTGACTCATTCACCTCTGTGTCTGTAGGGCAAAGCCACTGGGATAACCTTGGGAAGATCCAAACAGAGTACTTTGAAGTGACACATGGACACAGTATTCGCTTTCAAATACATTTAGGAATAGTATTGACATTAATTTGTTCTTTACAGGAGTGTGCTTGTTTGGAAAGATAGACAAGCAAAACAACACAGTTCATCTATGAAATAATTTGTTCATTTTCAGAAGTTTTGTTTTAAAAAGCTACTCTAAAATACTGAGATCCATCAAGCTGTTCCCCAGAAGGCATCAGTCAAACCCAGAGCTCACAAGAGTCTTGAACAGCATTACCCAAAATGTTTCTGGTGAGCCAAGCCATGCCACGGTGTTTTTGGCAAGCAAGGATATAATTTGCAGGTTCTTTCAATAACCAGTGTGCCCTTCCCCAGCAGCTCTCGGATGAGGCTATTTGGGCAAAGGAGATTTCATAAAATCAGACAATATCCTGAGTTGGAAGAGACATACAAGGATCATCAAAGTCCAGCTCCTGGCCCTAATCTACCAGGGGACAGGGCATCCTTCTCCATCCACAGTGCCTCAAGGAGCCATGGAGGAGCTGGTAGTTATTTCTTACCCTTTGAGTTACTTCAAACCTTTCCTTGAACATTTCAACCACCATGCAAGGCAGCACCTCTGCCATCCTGCTGAGTTTGGGATTTCCCACCACACACACCCTGTGCCTTTTATCCCACTCCAAATGCCAGAACGAACATGATCCATGTGTTTGAGTATCAGGCATCAAGGCTCAGCATGAGGAAAGCCAAGCATTGCACTGATTGCAGGCAACAAACTGAGCTTCTGCTGCAGTTTTGTTTAAAACCTGATTATTTGTGCAGGCCAGATGCTGAAACATTTGGTTTGGAGCTGGACAAGCAGAACTGACAAACTGGATGATTTCCCATAACAGAGGCAAAAAAAGGAGGAACCTCTGGTATCACTGAAATACTTAACTGGTCTTTTCAGCAGGTATTTTTCCAGTTCACAGCAGACCACTGAGAGCAGAAAGTGCAGGACAGCAGCCTCAGCAATGAAACTGTTACAATGGGAGGGAGATAAAGTGAAGGATTTTTTGGAGGGGCAGTGCCAGGAAACGGCTGAGACATCACATGACAGAGGATGTGCCCTCTGCAGCTCAGGGACTATTTACTTACGGGCGAGACTTCACCAGACTCCACCAAGGGCAGTTCTGGCGAGTTATGTGAATTACCTGACCCACTTGCAGTAGGAAGTCATTATAGAGATAGTAAATACCTACCCCACCCCTGCTAGGCAGACAGCCTCTTTGCCAAAATGGTCTAGCTCAGCTCCTCAGAATATAAAATATTGTACCTTTCTAGTTGAAACTGGCATTGCAAAGACATCTGAAACTGCTGCTGTTCCAGTAAACTGCTCCATTTCTTGGCATTTGACCATTGTGGAGAGAGCTTCCAGGATTTATGTCTTACCACCACCTGGAGCACAAATAATACTCGAAGAGTAAGTTGGAAATTTTTCTTAAGGTGCAAATCTCTTGCTTCTCACATTGATGGGAAAAGCTCCCAGGCCTTCTGGCAGTCAGGGAAGTTGCCTGTGATGGAGATTCTGAGAGGAGCTTTACACAAGCACTCATTTGAAGTGTTAAATAGACTCCAACACAGTTTTTCCTAGACTTTTTTGTTTTACTTTCTTGTAGTGAAAGCTGCAACTAACTTAGCACACATAACATAGAATCATGGATTTGTTAAGGTTGGAATAGACCTCTGAGATCATCAAATCCAGCTGTCAACCCAGCACCACCACCCTGTCCAGCACTAACATGTCCTCAAGTGCCATATCCACACTTTTTTGGTTTCTTTGAATACTTAACATACTTAATGATTAATTATTGTTAATTGATGGATGCATTTTAAAATTTAAACATTATCTACAAGTTATAATTTTTAAAAAATCATGTTACTACTATCATAAATTGTAAATTTTTCCCCCTTGAATTAATGATGTTTCACTGAGATCTGTGGCCTGCACAATGCTGACCTTTAGCATAACCCTGAAAATTATTACTAAAATAAGATTCTAATCTTGCTTAGACCAGAATATAGTTGGAGAAGGTCCAGGAAAAGACAAAAGATTATACTAATGCAGCAAAGAGCAGGTCTGGGCCAAAATAGATATTAATTTAGGAGGATTTGCTTGAAATTAGAATAATGATGGCCTTTGTTTGGACTGTAAGAACAGGTGATGACAGGAAAAGAAGAAGAAAAGAACTGGCATGTCTTCTGAAGCACAAATATATCAGCCTAATTTTTAAATTTTGTGAGACTTATGTGTTACCCAGGAGTGAGATGCTAGGATGGGGTGGAACAGAGAAGACAGAACAAAAATGGAAGTAAAAATGCTAATTCCTTTCAATGTCTCTGGTCAGAATTTAGGGTGTAATTCTCCATTTGAGAAACTCAGAGATGAAGTTGCTCATCCTCTGCAAAGCTGGTGAAGTCTTTGCTGATCTAGCTGTACCCACCAGGCTTAGGTGGTGCTGTGACTTCTCAAGAGTGCCACGTGCTCGTGGCCTGGCTTGGGCTGCTTTAGGAGAGATCACAGCCAAGTTAAAATGGATTTATTCTCCTGTTCTCCAGGGGGATTTGGCATCTTTGTACAGTGTTAAGGACAATGTGTCATATTGGACTCACTGGGGGGTTTAATGCACTAAGGCAAAGATCTACAAGGGGCATGAGGTTGGGATTCAGAAGCCTTAATTAGGGGCCTCCTGCACAGTGATTTGGCTAAATTCAGTGCCTGCTAATGGGATTCACATGTACCAGCACCCTGATGTTAGTGAGCTGGAAAAGTACTGAAGAAAGATTGTGTTTTTGTGCTTTGGTACTTCAGGAACTTTCTAGGATCTTGTCCTGAATGCTGAAGCTTTATGTGTTTACAGTTGCACCGAGCTTCCTTAAAGAAATAAATCAAACCAAAATTTTTTTTTGCTTTGATAATGCTATTTAAGTAGAAAGCTGAACACCAAACTGCTCAGGAGTAAACTGGAGCCACAATTCCCTTGTTTCTATTCTAATTTTGAACGCCCTTCATCAACTAATCACTCCCTGGCACAGTATTAAATTTAATCACTGAACTCCTAAACACTGTAATGTGTCTACCTACTCCATGGTTCCTTTTGGATGGAAATTTTCTATTCGTTTAAAGACTATTAAAGCCCTGCCTTTCTTGCTCAGAACAAAAGAGTATTGTTGGATTTGTTTTTTGTTAGGTTTGTATTCAACAAAAGATGATTATTCTGTCTGCTCAGTGCTGAGATCCCTGTGAACATGTAGACATCCTCTCTACTTGCTTTTCTTTCTCCTGGCTGACTAAAAAATAGGAACATTTCCTTCTCACAGAAGTGTATGGCTGAAATGCACAAAAGCAGATGTTATTTATCAAAACTTTCAAGGTTTTCCTAACATAGGTATTAATTAAAAAGTTGATGTGAGGCATAATTGAATAAAGAAGCAGCGTTGCAAGGCACAGCAGGAGCAGCAATGAGATTAATACACATTTATGATTAAGAATTCATCTTTCATGAAACAAAAACTGTTGTTTCAGTAAAAACCTTTTGACCTTTTAAGAGTGATGCGGCAAACCCCCAAACCTGGAGCTGTTTGTTTGGTCCCTATTATTGCCATCACACTGTAACCCAGGGAGAAAAGCTGTTTTGATCCTCCTGTGGGCAGGAGAGCAGGATTCTTGCTTTTGGAGAGCTCACAGCCCATTCACAGTGGGTTGACTTTTAAAAGACCCATTTATTGAGTGATGCAAGGAGCAAATTATGACTCACTCTGCATAGGTTAAGTTTGTGAAAAATCAACTTATATTCATCTCCTGAGCACCTACACAGCTGCTTAATCCATTTATTGTCTCTGGGGTCCCATTAACCCTTTGAAAGGAAGAAAAGTGATCTGCACAGCTCAGCCAAACTGATGTTCTTATCCTGGGAATTGAAGTTTCTCTCTTATCAGATCTAGTGAGGGGCAGATGTTCTTCTCTCTGGCCAGGATTAGATCACAGAGTGGTCCAGCAGTCAGAGTTTGAACATTTCCTCCAGTTCCACAGCTCTCACAAAAAATCCATCGATTGCTGGTGTTTGCTGATACATGACCCTGTTTTTCAGGCCTCACCCAGATGAACCAGATGCTCTCCAGTGTTTGAGTCCTCTAATGATCTTGCAATGATACTGTAAGTAATTGTTGTTCATTATAAACAGCTTTTTAAGAAGTGTGGTGCTAGTCCAGCATGTTTATTAGCTGAAAGATGTCCTTGTCTTTCCCACTTGTACCATAATCTATTTTCCCTGTAGATTTGAGTGTTTGGGAGCAGTTTTGCTGTGTTTGCAGGGCCTTTCAAAGGACAGAACCACATCTTCACCTTTTCCACCCATCTCCTCCCCCGTCTTCCCTCCTTTCAAAAGGAGAACACCAGGAAGTTTGGAGATTCAGATGTGGTTCCTAAACCTCTGTCAATGAGGAAGGTCTCCTATGCTGCTGGAAATGGTGAACAGCCACTGGTTCCTGTATTTCAACTCTCCTTCCTCTCAGGAAACCCAGAGTCCAAGGGAAGGAAAACCCCAAATGACCCTTGTACAGGTCATTGCAAAAAGTGCTGGTTGCTTAAGAAGGGTGTTACCTTGTGTGTGTGGCTTCATTTCTCCACCTATCCCTCTTCTGCACACAAATAGTGGCAGCTGTTACAGACTGGCATTATGGGATGGACAGTGAGAAATGAAATGTCTCTTTCTTTGACCCCTTGTTTTCAGTCCCAAGTCAGCACAATTTTCCTTTCCTGGTAATAAGGCTAGGCTAGAGGAGGGACTGTAGCTCTTCTTGTTACTGTGGGTGATTAAATACTGCAAAAAGCTTTTCTCCAATGTTGAACCAAATGCTGAAATTAATTTACTTCCTGTCTGTTCATAAATACTGTGTGTCAGCCCTCTGCAAGCCACAGTTTGCTAACATACTCCCAGAGATTCCTGCAGAGAGGAAGTGACAAAATTGCATGTAAGATTATTTACAGAAAACTAATGTGAAAAATGAACATTGGCCAGATACCTGACTGTGTCTTTACTCAGGGAACACGTATTACCCTCTGACTTTCATGGTCAATCACAACTAAACATAAAATGTGACTTTCACAGCCCATGTAGGAGATTGGAATTGAGTATAAAGATATATATGCTGTTGTTTTTAAGCCCATAATAAAACTTACTGAATACTCATGAATAATAGATGCATTTAAAGGAAATTACGATCTGCTCCTGTTTAATCTTTGAAAGAAAAAACCCAACAAATTAGCTTATAAATTCTCAAATGGTTTATTCTTTAGGGCAGAACAATGGAGGCTTGGTATGAAACTCACTGGAATCAATAAAAAGACCCTCATTTTATGCCCCAAATTTGTAACCCACACAGAAGTCTGTTATGGCAGCTGCCACCTTTACTAACACACCAGGGTTCAGCCCGGGTTCCTCCAGGGCTACAGCAGTAATGCTCTAAAGTCTGGCTGGAACAGCCTGATATTCCCTGTGGATCAGGCACAGAGCTGGACCTGTACCGTGCACTCACCTGTGCCTTACGTCAGTAAGTCTACTATGTGCTGTTCCACTTGTGGCTCTTGTAAATGAAGCTGAGAAAGAAGCGGCTTTTTCGGGCCGTGCCGCTGCTGAAACGTGATCCAAGGCTCAGGTAGGGTCCAGCTGTGATCTCGCTCCTTGCTTATGAACGCACATTTATGTTCTCAGGACCTCAGAGCTCCTTCCACACGGGCAAAAATTGTAAAAACAAAATGAACAGCGTTCTCTGTGTACAGTGGAGTTATTTAAAGTGCCTGAGGGTTTGAACATAAGCAGACACTGTGTTCGCATACAATATATGCAGGACTTCTGGGTTTTGGCATTTAAAATGACAATTAAAAATACAGCAGGCATGTTTCAGCAACTTTACAGGTTGCCATAAATATCCAGAAAAGGATTCCAACAAAAGTAAAGATTCACTGTAAGGATTGTTTTATTTTTTTGTGTTCTACCTTGGTTTTCAGTGTGATGTGCTATAACACACCACAAAACTAAAGGGCAGAAGGTGTCTCCTGCATTGGAAACTATTGTACATCAAAAAATGCTTCTTGGGGAGAGTCAAAGTTTACAGACTGTTTGGCTCTGTTCAGGTAATTGTTTTAGCTTCCTGCTCAGGAGTTTTTTAAAAAACCTTGAAGAGAAAATGCCCAAGAGAAGTCTGGGAGGTAAAAAACACTTTTCTTCCTCAGCAAGGAAACAAACACAATGGACTCAAAATCAGTCCCTGACACAATTCTAAGTACCAAGCCACTACCTGAATTTTCTTAGAAATATTTACCACAGGAATGATATTTCTGCATAGTCAGGCAGCTCTTCCCACTGTAGGCTCCTGACAGCTTGCCAAGGACTGGGAATGGTACACTGTATCCTGTCCCTTTAAGGAACACAGTGTTTACAAAAATATAAGGCACCTCTTGCTGTGTTTTAGGCATTAAGGTGAGAAGGAGAACCTGAATCTCAAGTTAAGCATTTAATTACAAGGTCTTTCTTCCTCAGTAATTTTTTGCCTGCCACTTGTAAACCTTTGGCAAAAAGAATTCCCCAGCTTCTTTGGCTTGTGAACATGAATGTCTCATTAATCAACACCTAAATCTCCAGAATGCTTTGAGATGTTGTTGTGACATTGTGTGGCATTTTCCCTACTATGCTCAGCTCTTTCCAAGCCTTAAAATGGGAGCTAAAGCCCAGATTGTTGTTATACAGTTCTGAAACACCTCTTTTCCAATTGGGACACTTTAGCAATATTTTATTCTGTGCTTGTATTGAAACCTCATAGCCATCCCCTGACCACCTAAAGATGCTCAGCCTGAATAAATCCCCTGCAGCTTCCCTGGGTTTTTCTGAGTCCCCTCTTCACCATGGGAGCTGTGTGGCTCCTCTTTACTGAATGCCAGCACGGGGATTGTTTTTCAGGGTTAAGTGAGACATAGGTTCCTGCCCTGAGTTAAGCAACACTCTGTGTTAGTGATCCAGTGTCTCAATCAAGCAGGAAGAAGTAAGGAAACTGCTTTATCCTCCTGAGTGCTCAAACCAATCCCCAGGGACTGGGACATCTGTCAGAAAAGAGGGAGATAGAAGGTATCTTAGGGCTACATTTGTTTCCTGTGGCTGTGCCTTTGGTTTGTTTTATCCCTTTCCTCTCCCCCTTACCACAATTCAGGACTGTGTATGAACTCTTTTCTCCTCTTTACCTTTATTTATTTCCTTTACTGAGGCAATAATTTTGCAATCTGAGGGATTCAGAGCCAATCCCATTCTCCCCTTCTACCTTGCTGTCTCTTTTTCCTGACCCTGCCACAGCTGCAATGCCATGCTGTGAACCAAAACTCAAAGGTCCTTTTTGTTTGTTCCATTTTTGCTTTGCATTCCTTCCCTTTCCCTTGCATTCCTGCTCAGTGTAGCCCCAGCAGCTCTTTTCTCTCATGTGGAGCATCAGGCACATCCCCCAGGCCTCCTGCTGAAATTTTTCCCTCCCTGAAACATGACCTTGGGCTGGGTCTCACCCCTCATGCAGGTGCTCAGCACAGAACAAACTTCAAGTCTAGTTAAGGGCAATTTCAGGGGCTGAAGCAGGCATGAGATAAGGTACAATTTTAACACTCATGCTGTATCCAGGGCAAATTGGATATTAATTGTAGTGACAGTGCTGTGGTGAACAGTCCTTCTAGCTCTGAGTGTTGTGCAACAGCAGCTGTGTGACTTCTTCATCTGTGCAATCAACCTGAAACTGTCTCAATTAAATCACATTTGTAATTGCTGCTACCATGAAAATCCTAAGGGGAAAAGCAGCTGCAAGAGGGCTCCAAAATCCTGCCTCCATCTCCTGTACCTTGCTGAACATTGTCAGTAGCTTCTCTGGTGATGCAGACCTGGAGCTCACCTGAACATGGAACAGAGTTGAATAATCCCTTTCACCCACTGTTCAACACAGGTTTGTTTTTTGCCTTTCTTTCACTCTTCTCTTGCCCAAGCCAGTCACCAACAAAACTTCAGCTCTTTGGCCAAGTGTGTCACAAGCCACTGCACCTTAGTCTTGGGAAATTTATCTTGCTGTTCCAAAAATTCCTCACACTCCTTGACATTTACTCCTGTGGGTATTTGTAGACTGTTATGTCTGCCCTTACTTGTTGTTTAACCATTTAGCTCTGTCCTCATAAATCATTCCCCCTCAGCTCTTTAGCTGGGCTCCTTGCCTGTGCTCCTAAGTGTGAAAACTCCAGGCTGAACCCACCCTTTCCACGTCTACTCCCCACAGGACTCTACTGGTGGCACAAAGTTGTTGCTCAAGCCATGATTTCATTCCTGGCTTGTTGCATGATCCCTTGCTAATCAAAGGATCTCTGGTTCTCTGTATCAGTTCTCTGGTTTTATTTCCCAGGTCCTCCCACATTCTCCTAAGACTTGTTCTACCTCTTCCCCTGACTTAAAACCCCCAATTCAGGCTCCTTGCCCCTTCTCCCCAAGAGCACAACTTCTGGAGTAGCAGAGGCAGGGAGTTTCCCTGCAGTTTTTCTGTTTCCACTTCCTTCATCCCTCAGTCTTTCCTGAAGGACTTCCCTGGAGCCAGAATCCATTTCCAGGGGCAGATGGAAGATGGGCATCCACAGCACATTCCCCGGTGGGTGTCTGGTGGTGCAGCTCCCTGGAGCAGGTAAGGAAGAGGAACTGGCTGGATTCAAAGCTCCTCTTCCCAAATGTGTGGCAGGAGCTGGTGGGCAGGGAGCTGGGCCACATGTTTAGCGCAGCATGGGAAATTCTGGCATTTCTGCCCCCTCCTGAGAGCACCTGCCTGCATTCTTGGAGTCTGGACTTAACACATACAAATTTCAGGAGCTTTGTGGTGAGGACAGGATATGCTGTTGTTTAAGGCATCTTGGAAGCTATTTGGATCTTAAATCAATTGCCACAAAATATTACCAGGAAGAAGAGAGCCCTCCAAAAGGTGCATTTATCCAGTTTATGAGGAGACTTACAATGACTACAGCAAGGATTGGAAATAATCAAGAATTGTGTGAGGCACAGGAATTCCTTCAGACTGCAAATGAAGCTTTGACTTTTAGAGAGAAGAAAGGAACTTCTTGTGGGTAGATTTGCCCATAGCTGCCTATTGCAAACTTCCTTTTACTTTTTTGTTACATTTTTCTGCGTGGTTACAACCACAGATACAAGAAGGAGCAGAGAGACCCCTAATCTGGCACAGGGTATCATCCAATCAGTTTAGCAAGTTGTACCATCACGTGCAAAGTACAGTGTTGTTCCCTTTTCAGCTGATAAAAAATTGGAAGTTGCAAAATGATCCCTAAAACAAGAGACAGGATGTGATAGCAGACATTTATTTTCCTAAAAGCTCCAAAACTCTAGACAAGCCTCCAGTCTGTGCTGTGTTTCCTTCCTACTTGTGCATTCATTTTATCTCCTCCACTCTCATCTCTCTTGCTCCTGTGGTAACTGGGGCTGATCCCTGCAGTGGGGTCTCTTTCTGGGCTCTTCCATCTCCAGGTTGGAATTATCATCCATTTGCCTTGCAGCAGAGCAAGAACTCAGTTCTGAGTTTGGGATAATGTGTTGAAAAGCTACTTTTGTTTCACCTCTGAGCTCCAGAACCACCTTTTAAATCTCTGAACATGAGCAAGAGAGTCCAATATGACTATGAGTGAAGTTAAATTGTACCTGGGAAATTTAGTCTTGTTTAATGGCTTTGTTCAATTAT
Organism: Sialia sialis; assembly: GCA_009812075.1. Classification (NCBI taxonomy): domain Eukaryota; kingdom Metazoa; phylum Chordata; class Aves; order Passeriformes; family Turdidae; genus Sialia; species Sialia sialis. Next base: position 9,418,197 of record VRYO01002482.1, on the reverse strand, counting down.
TCTACTTGTTCATTTATCTTTACATAAATATAAAAATTATGCAATCTTTCTCCTGTAAAATAAAGGAGATTCTTATAAGAAATTCAAATCTCTGCATGTTTTTTTTTTTCTGTGACTATACACATGCACTTTTAAAATTTTGTTGAATAACTCCCTTAGCCACATTTTCCCCCTCTGTTTAAATCTCTTTAGACATAAGGCAAGTACAGAGGAAGAACTAAAAGTGTAAAAAAGAAAAATCTTGTTCCTCCCTCAGATCTCCAAAATCATGGCTAAGTGTTGCACGTTTATTTAAACTGTTGTAGAGAAAGCCACTGGTGTTCAGCAAATTATATTAGATTTTCAAAACCTTGGCAATGGGTTTTGAAATTTGATTTTCTGAGTCCCAGATAAGAAAGAAGAACTGCAATAATCCACTTGGAAGTGAGGGTCTTTCAGTTCTGCCTGGTTAGTAGTTTAGTAAAAGTTTAAGGATTTATTCACTAGGAAAAGTTAGTCCCTGCATGCCATCTCATACTCTGCTACAAGGTTTTATTCTCTTTTTCTGGGCCTTTTTTACCAGGTCCCTGAAGTCTGTCCTCTCTTATTGGCTTCTCATTGTTCCATTCTATATTGATCATGCTGGAATTATGACCTCTGCAGAAGGTCCTGGAAATCTGTGCCTTGAATATTGAGTCTGGCCTGGCATGGGCTACACACTCATCAGACAGAGCCAGAAACAAAGCTGAAATCCCTTCTGAAACTGAGGTTGAATGTTGAAAATGAACCAGAGGAGATCTCAGAAATGTCCGCATCATCACTGCCCTCTTCTTCAAAAACCATGGAGACTGAATCAGGTTGTCTGATAGAAACAGGTTCTGCAATGGTATTGCACAAACAAATGTGGGAGTGCTGCAGTTTGAGAATTGATTGGGATCTGCTGTAATCCCTGCGACCTCCTCATGAGCTGTGAGTACCTTACAGGAAGAAATGTGGGACCGAGCTAAGAACCTTTCTGTTGGCTGTGTGAAACAATTCCAGCTTTCTCTGCTGGGGAAGCATGGAATCTTTGGCTTAGGGTTGATCCCATGAAATGGCCTCATGCCCACTGACTCAGGGCACTGTGTATAAATTGGGTAAGCAAAAGCCAATTACCTCCTGTAAAGCATCTCTCCTTTTGAATCCTATGGGGCATTTCATCCCATGACTAATTATATGTCTTCTCATTTATGTTTGATCCCGCCTCCACAGAAGGCAGTAGGAGTTAATTTTCTGATTTTCCTGGGAAAGGAGCTGAACTCTGTCCTCAGTGGGTGAGTTTCTCTGAGCAAATGGATGTTGCTGAACTGTGCAGTCAGAGCAGGAGCTCTGCAGGAGCCGTGGTGGAATTCTGCTGGTGCTGCTCAGGAGAAGGCCCTTGGCAAACCCATCCTCTCTAAGAAGCAGAAGCACACATTTCTGTGGCTTGCTCTGCAAGCACCTTCCCCTCAGAGACGGTGCATTTAGAGCACCAAGAGTGGCAGGAAGTGTAAGAAAGTTTCTCTCTACTCCCCAGGCCATTTTTAAGCAATAAAAAAAGAACAATTAAGAATTCAGCTGACTTAACAATTAAATAGAATAGATTTTAAAAGCCATGAGTCTTCTTTTGAGCAAAGATGAACTTAGAAAACCTCCTTTTTTCAGAACACAAGCTTACACTGTGAATTGTGGGCAAAAATTATTACTGCTTCGTACCTGCAGCTGAAAAAGGAACCATGTACCTCTGGATGTCAAATGTGGCTTTAATCTGCTTCACAGCTTGTTTTGTTTTGTTTTTCTCTGTTTCATTTCCCTTTGCGGTGTTAAACTCTGACCCTGAAAGGTGAGGAAGTGAAGGAAATGGAAGAGTGAAATCTGGGGAGTCTGAGTCAAAAAAAGCCAAGGGAACCATGGAGCAGCCTGTCTGGTTGAGAGATTGAAATGTAAGTGGACTTCTCAAATTAATTACTTTGGAACCCACTCACTTATGGATGTGGACTCCCTTAAGTATAAGTCTTGCATTATGTCACTGAGATGGCATTTGGGACTGATTTATGTTGGCACAGGAGTGGCCATAAAGCGCACATGTGTGCCCAGAGTAGCCCCTTTTCAAACAGAGCATGTTTATAGAGACAGGAAGCGTGGCTGGAGCAGGAGCACCCCAGCCACTGCTGTGTCAACAGCATCCCAAATACAGGTATCCAGGATCTGCACCCTGCCTGCATTTTCCATGGATTTCCACTCTAGTCCCCAACCTGGAACACACTTACAAGAGATTAGTGGTTGGTGGATGGAGGAAAAATGACTTATTAGGTGAAATTTGCTCCACTAAAGATGCATATCTGACCAAGAGCCACAATCCACATTTTAATCCTTTTCTTTTTTACTCTGTCTAATCCATGGCTGCTATTTCACAGCAATAATCAGTCTCTTTTTTTCCTCCTTGGAGAATAAGGACACATTATATTAATTATATCTGATTCTGTAGTCCCATAATTTATATTTAATAAAGTATGTGATTTTGGTCTGAATTAATCTGAAACCTTCAGGTCATGTTCAGAGAAGTGTAAACTCTTCACAGTTCTTTACAGTGCATTAGAAACAGTTAAATATATGCAAGCACTTTTAGGAGACAGAAAAGCAGATATAAATGAAGATCAAAAATTGCAGAGCAGTTTTGGTGGCTGAGAAAACTGTACTCTCTGATTCCTCGGATGCATTTATTTGCATGTCCATTCTTCAACCTGTTCTGAGTTGTGAGGTGCTATAAATATACACAAACAACCAGCTCCATGATCTGTTTGGGTCTGCTGTGCCTATAGTGAACTGAGAGGGGTTTCATGCTCCCAGAGCTGTGTTTTGCACACAAAGCAGCCTCCTCTAAGTTTCTAAGGAGAACCAATGGTGCAGGGGAATCCTTTTTCTCTTGTGGTACACAGCCCTTCTTCCTCAATCTGAAGAATCCTTGTGTTGGTAAAGAAACAATTCAGGAGATTTTTTAGGGCATATCTGGTATTAGGAGTTGGAAGAAAGATGTTCCTGTTGTCTCAGGGAGGAAATGCACATTAATCCTAAAGCCCAAAATGCTGTGTCTGTGAAGATTAACTTGAAATAGGAATCTGTAATGAGTATTTTCCATGGATATACTTTACTCTTACACTTTTAGAGCTGACAGGAGGTGTAAGCACTGCTCACAGGAGTACATCTGTAGCACAGAGAGTGACAGCATTAACCTGGTAACTCAGAGATTCTGAGTCTGGACTATTCTCAGATTTTACTGAAGAGCAGCAGTAACTGTGTTGGCAGTTCTTGCTCAGGGGATATAGGTAATCTGAGTCTAAGTGAGTAGGCCATGGGAGTAGGACTGGTGTATTACCCACTGAAGACTTACATTCTCTTTGAAGATCACATGGGAAAGTATTTCTATCAGGAAAATACAGTTCCTTCATCGAGTGTCTTAGGACCTGTTTATTTACTGATTTCTAGTCAGATAAATTTGTCAAAACATTTGGAACCTGCAGAATGAAAAGCAGAACCAAGCAACCTGCCCTTGACGTTTTATTACATGAATTATTTCATGTCTGACTGCTGAGTGTAGCACTCAATATCCTGGCATGGTCACTGCTATTGAGGAGCAGACAGGAGCTGTGATGCTCTGCTAGGTTTGGACTGGGATGTATTTTTCTGCTTTTTTTTTTGAAAATTGCTTGCAGGTAAAGGCTTTGTTTGAGTTCTCCTTTGCTGTTTCATTTCAGGGCATGCTGGTGTGTTTGGGACAAGATTAGAACAGAATAACAGGAACACTTATCAGTGGGATTGGGAAGCAGATACTGTAGTGCTGAGTGGGAGTCGTGGGGGAGGGTTTTTCACTTCCCTGGATTAGTGCCCAGCACAGGGGTAGATGTAGGAAAAATCATGTCGGCAGAGAATTGCGTGTTGAGTCTCTGTAGGTGTGAGCTGAGGACGCCCCACAGCAGCCTGGAATTCCATCTCTGCTGTCTGGAATTGCAGGAATAGGCAGCACAGGAGCTCTGATGGCTAAAAGGGCCACGTTCCCTGTTAGAACAGTGTCCATGCACGCTTTGGATGCAAGGAGATCTGTTTGTTAGAAATCAAAACATTTTTTTCACAAAGGTAGGAAACACAAGATTTTCAAAGTTCTGCAACACACTTCAGCTGTTTGGGAGAACTGTGTTCCTTCAAGCTCATTGAAGCCAGCGCTTGTCTCTGTTACTGTTCCCATCTCACAGAGATCACTGCCTCTGAAGGACTTACAGCAATACACTTTACTGGGATAGGGAAGAGTTGCTGGCTCTAGCAGCCAGTTTGTCACACTGGTGAAGATTCTGAAAATTAGGAAGTCTCTGAAGGTGCGTGTTAGAAGGTTGCTGGGTACCAAATTTCTTTTTTTTGTGCCTTACCTTTCCTCTGAAATACAAGCTGTGGTGCAGAGTGTCCAAGTGCGTTTGTGGAGTGGGAGTGTGGTTTTAACACCAAGCTGGCCCCTAACAAATTCTCAGACTTTATAACCTTTATACGATTGTTTGTGCCCCTTGTGTGTACTTGAAATTAATGTACATGATGCACAGAGAGCCATCAGAACAGGATATGAAACAGGAACCTCTGGAGTGAGCGTGAGCCGGACGCAGATGTAAAAGCCTTCAGGAGCACACGCTGCTTGCTGACGTTTGTCAGACAGGGGATGGCCCAGAATCCCAGCCCGAGCAGATGTGTTGCAATAGGCACAGGAAGAGATCAGTCTTAGTGTCCCCTGATGGCTTCTCCTGGAGATTTGAGGCTATGCCAGCTTTTGTCTGTGATCCAGCCTGGATCTGGAATGAAGCCTTTCTTCCCAGACATGATGTGTTCATGTTTTGGTGTCTGTGAAGCAAAGACTTGATGTGAACCTGGATGGTGGAGCAGGAGTTTCTTATAACTTGTAACTTCTCTCTATTTGCATAAGAATTAGCCAGAGAAAGGAAAATATTTATGCTCCTTTTGTATGTGAAGTGTAGAAGCTGAAGGGATTCACATTGAGATTTCCCAGCTATGCTGTCATGGAGTTTTGCAGCCCACACTGCAAGTTAACCCCAGAGCATCTTCCACAGTGATCAGCTCCAGCCTCTGGTCCTGTGTAACCTCTTCCCTTTCCCCTGCCCTCCCCCAGATCCTGGCATCTTCCTTATCTCTGATACCCCTCATCTGACCCCTCCATGGTCTCACAGTGTCTCTTCCAGAAAATCGACAGGTCTGTCAGGAGATGCAGGAAGGGAACCTGGGGTTATCTCAGTGTGCAGGTTATCAAAGGGTTGCTCTCAAGAAATGTATCTGGGAGTAGTCCAAGTCATCCCAAGCTGGAGACAAGTGGAGGCTGGGCTGGTGAGTTCCCCGGGACCAGCTGTCTTGTGGATATGGGGGAAAGATGAGAACTCTGAAAATAGTGGTGGAGGCGCCCTGAAGGCAGAAAGAGGTGCCTGAGATTGAGAAATGTGGAAGGAAAGTTATTTTTTTGGTATGCATCTGGGGACTTTGAATTAGCTTCCTCTGCAAGGAAGGGCTTCCTGGAATTCTTTGACCGGTTTTATACCCAGAAGGGAATTCTTTGGCACTGGATTCAATGCACACATGGGATTTCACTTTGCAATGAGGCTGCCCTGTGACAAACCTCCTCCAAAAAGTAATCAGCGAAGTTGTTTTCCTCAGGAGCAAACTCTGTGACTGCTTCCACGCTGGACTCCTGCTTGCTCATTCCTCAGCTGGTTTGTCAAAACTTCACAACATTTAGGCTGCTTTTCCTTGCAGTGCTGAGTCATTCTCTGAATGGAGTGAGAATTAAAGGGTTTGTTACTGTAAATTTTGCTAGCCTCTGTCTGAAATCCAAGTGAGAAAAACTGCAATGTCAGTTCACTCAAAAATGAGCTTTTAAAAGAACCTTTGTCCTCAATACTTTTATATGTAACACTTGCATATATTTTGTTTTCTCTGTCTCTTGTGGTCTCTTTAATTACACCACGGGAATCTGAACCGTGACAGGATCAGACACAGAAAAAGCATGACCAAAGGAAAACAGAAGTTTTATTGGTTTTAAGTAGATTTTTCAATCTAAGAAGTGACTTTCCTGAAAAGGCAACATGACATCCCTCTATTTGCAAAAGCTCTTTTGCAGCCCAGAGAAGCTGTGCCTGCCCCATCCCTGGAAGCGTCCAAGGCCTGGTTGGATGGGGCTTAGAACAACTTGGGATAGTGGAAGGTGTCCCTGCCCATGGCAGGGGTGGAACTAGATGAACTTTAAGTTTCCTTCCAACCCAAACCATTCTGGGATTCTGTGATTCATATCCAGGACACACCAGTGCACACAGGGACTGGTGGGGCACGTATGTGCTGCAGCTCTTTGCTGGGTACAACCAAAGCCATAATTTTAAGGATTATCCTCGTGCACACAGAGGAAAAATCAGTTTTCCAAATTCTTTACTGGTGATGAAATATAAGCCAGAATACTGTTGGGTTTTCTGATGTCAGTGTGAGCTGATGGAGTTGGCAATAAGAAAAATTATCCTTCAATTATAGGCTAAACACGTTTAAAAGAAGTCACTGAGATATAGATGGTATGAAGCCCCATATTACTATTATTATACTTAGTAAAAAAAGAGTCTATAAGCTCTTCTCTCTCCTCCCTCCTCTGTTAAAAAATTAGTATCTTTGTCACATGTAAGAGCTGTACAAGTATCAGGAACAAAACATGTAGGTGTTATGAACAGAGTCATTAAACAACATTTGTTAAGCACACCAAGTTCTGGACTAATTCATTCTGTAGCTCTCTGTTTCATGTGCTCAGGTGATAAAAAATTATGCAGAACTTCCATCAGTGGCAATTTTATTTCTTGCCTTGAATCAAATGGTGACTCAGAATGAAAATGTCACTGAGACATGGGCTATGGTGAGACTCTGTGGCTTCTGGTTCCAATCACCCTGTGAACAGAAGGGGCTCTGTTGGTGGTGCAGGAGCCCAGACCACCTCTGCAGGGATAAGGCAAGAATTAAACTCCACTTTCAGCAGAAAAGGCTGGAAGTTGATAAGCCATGAGTTTCAAAATGTTACATTCAGTGGTTCTTCATAGAATGGGCACTATTGATGAAAGAGAAACATTTCATGGTAAGAAATCTGTCCTCCCAGATCTTAAAATGGAATGGAAACATTTCCCTATTTTTTTACAGTCTTTTCTTCTAGATAATATTTCTAACTTCTTTCTGAGTCTTTTGTGATCTCTGATAATGGTATCATGTAATTATATAGTATAATAATGATACACAATACAAATATGATGTATTAAATGTTATATATTTATATATATAGCATGGCACTGGTTTTGGCTGTGGTAGCTGCCATCAGCACAAATTTCCAGGAGGAAGCATCCAGCCTTAGGCACTGTTTATACACCAGGAAAGTTTGGGTACTTCTGGTCTTGGGGTTGGATGCACCCACTAGCACTGTACTTGATATACACTCCCACTCAGGATTGAGTCTACCTACCTTCTCTGCAGAGTTTGAAATGCCACTGCTCTGAATGATTCTTCGCCCACAGAAGGAGGGAGGAATTCAAATCAGCTGGGGAGCAAAGCACTCTCTGCTGGGAATAGGAGGAAAGAGGGCTTCTGGTGGTGGGAGAAGTGGGGGAGGAAATGAAACCACTTTTGGGGAGAAGTGGGTTCTGCAGTATAGGAGGATATGGATGAAGTGGGACAGGATGTGAGAGCACCACACATTGGCAAAGGGGAAAGGAAAATGGATGTTCAGCAAGCCCGAACCATAGGAAGAAAATGAAGGATAATAAAGTGATATAATAAACCCTAAAACCTGTGGGTTTTTTTCTGTAAGGATACCCAGCCTGATGATTTGAAGTGACCTTTGTCTTTCCAAAGCTGTTCTCCCTGGCTGGAAGAGATGCTGCACTGTTGGCCAAATCCCTGCAGGCCCAGCAGTGGTTTTAGCAGTGCCATTCCCTCTGGGAACTGCTGAACTCCCTTTCACTTCCCTGCAGGAAGCAGGAGCCAGTTCTGGCAGTTGGCACACATCACCCACCCCTCAGTGTGCCCTGTGATTGTTCTGCCTGTAAAGCTGAGAAGCCCAAGCATGAGGTGGGAGAGATCAGCAGAAGGAAAAGAAAGCTAAGGGGAGAGTGGCTCTGCTTGCATAGTTGGGTGAGGGTGTTTTCCTTGTAGAGCTCCCTATTTTTAGGTTTTATACTTTGCCATTGTCTCCTTTGCTGTGAGGTGAGCTGCTGCCTCCCATTGCTTCCCTTCACTACAGTGTGATTACAAAAGATGCAATTTTGACCTCATCATGTTTTGGATTTGCTCCTGGTCTGCTTATCATACTAAGTGAGAGTTCCTAGGGAAGGAACACCAATCCTGACCGGATCGAAGGCTCCAGGGATAAAATGACCTAACTTCTATCTTAGCATGTCAGCATTACCACACTTATCTGTGTCAGGTATTCACAGACCTGAGAGCAGCTTTTACAAGGTGTCCCTCAGATGCTTTTTTACAAATTCACTTGGAGATTTCCCTGTTTGCCTTCCTGGTTTTGAGTCTTCAGAATGTAAATGGGTTGGTTGCACTTTAAGGCTTCTTCATGCAACCAAGTTGGAGAAAAAATGTTTAGACATAATTATATACCCCCAGGAACTGGATCTTATTCAACTTGCAGAATAAATCACAACAGTTAGTAGGACTATACTGGACTGAAAAAGTCCAGAAAAGAAATATCACATATAAAATGCCTCACTTGCACTAGTTTCTATTTATTTATCTATTTTCAGGTTCTTTTACTGAACAGGTAGTGCAGAAGTATGACCTAATGAAATCAGATGGATTGTCATTGTTAAATTAGGCAGATTCACCATCTTTTCAATGCTGCTGGTTTAGGAAAGACAAGGTTGAAATGGAAAATACCTGCTCTTCATTATGCACTGGAACTGGAAGGCAGCCAAAGTGGACAATCTAGTCCAGCACTGATTGCTGGGCAGTCTAATCCAACCTAGACTGGTCTGAAGGGTGTCTCGTTTGTCCCTGGAGCAGAGGAAGCACTGCCTGAGCTGTTCACACTGTTTGGATACCGAGCAACTTTCCACATCTGCCCCTCTCTTGATTTCCCTCCTTTCTGAGAAAGTTCTGAATGCTTCTTGAGTACATTCTCTGTGTTTTGAGATAACACGTGAAAAGGAAACTTCTTGATAATTATTTTTTTCTGTTAGCTGCTGGGGAAGTCTTTTCTTTTTTCCCTTTCCAGATTCACATGACTCTCAGGAGTCAAGGAGAAGATAGGTAAGCACTAAAAACAAACACTGAACCATCTGGTGTGTGGAGGAGGGATGACTCCCACACTGAGCTCAGCACTAAAGCGGCATCTGCGCGGGGCTGGGGCGGCGGGGACGGGGATCTGCAGCACAATCAGCCACGGGGAAATCTGGCAGCAAAACACCTTGGGGGATAAATGATGGTGCCCAGGCACCTTTCCAGAGCAGCCATGGGAGCAGGAACAGCCCCAGTGCAGAGGGAAGGGGTCAGGGGACAAGCAGAGGAAAGTGGGGCTTTGCACTCTCACTGTGTTTTAAGTGTTGCTGTGTTTGTTCCCTGTAAAAAAGAGCACAAAATAAACCAGGACTGATTGTTCAGTCCAGGACAGTTTCAGCTTCTTTCCTCAACTTTTGGGATGGGCACAGCATTCCCTAAGGGGCTGAGGGGAAGACAGAAATTCCTCATGGTTACTCTCAGGCTGTGTTGATATCAGGAAAAATGGATTCCCTGTATTAGTTTTCTTGCAAGCTGGAAGTTTTGTAGACAAATCAGCCCCAGACTGAGGCTGTTGCATGCAGCAGCACTGCCAAATCTGAGATGAACTTGCTAACTCCTCACATATCCACTGGGAAAAACTGACTGAGCTTCCAAAAAATCCTACTGCCTGTTTTGGGGTCATGTTCAGCCCTCACTCCAGAGCTACTGCTGAGAGAGACCTGTTCTTGCTGGGAGTGGAACTGGTGCTTTCTGAGGCTGGGATAAGATGGACTGTCACAGAGCAGCAATAAAAGTGTGAGGCACATCAAGCTGCTGAGCAGTGCCATCCTACTCTGTGTAAAGTCTTTTAACTGCTCTTTTAGCTCCCTTTCTTAGTGAGGCTAATGATACTACCTAAGGATACTCCCAAAGGGATAAGTGGTTCATATTTACAGCAAGCTTCAAAGACATAAATGGCTACAGAGTGGTAAAGTATCATTATCTGCCACTTTGGAGAGATGCTCCAGATTTGTAGAAAATTGGGCTGTTTATTCCACAATTCAGTGGAAAAATAAGTCTCTATAGAAACTGCCACTTCAGAGGTATTTACATTTCCCTACTATGAAGCATCTTGAGAAAGAGCATTCCCATAAATAGCAAACTGAAGTTGTTGCATTTAGTATAATAAGGTAATATTTACAAAAGACAGCGTATGTTCTAAGTATTATTATGGAGTTTTATATCCATGGAATATATTGTTAGGAGACTCAAATTTCCCAACAGGAAAAACAGTGACGTGTAAAAGTCATGCGTAAAAATTCCTTCATGCCCTCCCTGGTGATGAAGCTGCAGTGAAACTGAAGATTGAAGCTAATATCTCTGGCAAAGCTGATCCTTTAAAAGTTCATTTCTGAGTAAGATTGCAAGAAAAACACCCACATTTTTAGCTGAAGGTGTCCTTATATGCATGTGCTTGCAGTTAGAATTTTGGTGTTTGTTACTGGTACTGAGCTGGGCAGTTTCCTCCAGCTCTGCAGTTGTAAAGCACTACATGAGTGTGCTGGTCTGTAGTTATCTAATAGTGAAAATTATACAAAGAGAATAAAGAAAATACAGATAGCATATTTTGTGTTTGCAATGGTGGTAAGAGAAGTAGATTTGGAAAGGTTGGTGAGCAGTGGATTGTGAGCTGTATCCCTACTTCCATCCTGTGTCCATCTTTTTCAAGGAATAGATCAAGCATTGCAAAAGCATTGTTTGGAAACACATCTGAAAGATTCAAGTGCCTGAACATCACGTCTTCTTTGGTGGTTGAATGCTCTGAAAAATATCAGCCAACACCTTTAATCAGGCCAGTAGCAGTGGAAGTTTATGCTCCAGATGTCAATGAATCTCTCCAGTGATAAATAATGGCTGAAGTGATTCTTGGTACCAAAACATCTCATGATGTTTGCTGCAGGTGCAGAAGTAAGAAGCATGTAGGAACCAGTACTGTCTTTTCAAGGTAATAGTTTAAGTCAATTAACTAACAAATGCAACCCCCAAATAACAGCCAATAAAAAAAAGGAGGGGCCAGGTTGCTGCTTCCTAAATCGGATTTGTTCTCTGACTGAATTACAGGTCTTAATAACAACGAATTGTATCGGTGCTGTCTTGACCCATTTACTCGATCCTGGTGTCTCTCCCATGCCTTTGTTTGTTGTTTTTCTTGCCCAAGATTCCCAGAAGCCTTGAATGCAAGACATAATGACACAGCTCCTGTCCTGGTAGCACATTGTGCAGTCTTTTGTTTCAAGCACACAGCATGCACCCAGACTTGCTCATAAAATATCCATAGCAAAATCATGCGATGCCTGTCTCTCTTATACATTTTTAAGAGCTGTGCCCTAAATCCATTAAAAGACAGAGGCATGAATAGAAGAATAATCCTTCCTATCATGTGGGTGAGAAAGGAGTTGGGATCAAGTAACTGGATATATAAAATGAATGTGAATTTGCTGACTACAAAATTCTCCTATGGGAACATAGGATCTCTTGAAGTCCAGCTCTTTTGTCTAAATGGATGAAGAGTGTTTTGCATAATAGAACATAGGAACTTTGCACAATAAAAATTGAGCTGGTGTAAAGAAAGGTTAGAGAAACAAGAGTCAGAAGATGGTGAGGACCATGTGTATTGATAGAAGGTGCCTTTTGATTTCAGGACAACTAAGGTGAGAGAAATGTGTCTTTATGACAAATTACTTTTGAAATGTGGTTGCTCTTACTCCAGAAATGAATCTTGCAAATTCAATTCTATACATTGAAAAAAAATGGCCTTCATTGTTTTATTCTTAGGAGAGAATTAGGGAACCTAACACCATTCCACATGGGGATGTTCAAAGGAGAAGGGAATGAGCCACTAGGAATGAAAGATAATTGGGTATCTACATCCCTAAGGTTCTTTATCAAATTATGTTCTACACCTCTTGTCAGGAGTCCTCTCATCTATCTTTTCTGTAGAACTGTGTGGTCTTTAATTTGGAAAATCCAGACTCCACCTAAGTCTTGGTGCCATACTTCCTTTCCCTATTCAGTGTCTTGCACCTTGGAATCATTTGCAGATGCCCTCAGAGGTGCACTGCACTCCTTAGCTATGTCTTTAGGATTTCAGATATATGGATGGGGTTCAGAAGCTGCTGCTTTTCCTTCCATGGAAGGTGGGAGGGGATAAGGAGGGGATGGAGACATGGCCCTTACCAGGAGCAGGGTGTTGTGTTCCTGCTCCTGAGTTACTGCCCAGCACTGCAGAGCCCCTTGCAATTCCCAGGGTCTGTCCTCTTTAGGGAATGGGAACCTCTGTCCTGAGGCAAGGTACAGAAATAAATGGCATTGGAATTTACTGTCAAAGTTTACAGCTGTACTGTGAAATGCAGATTTCCATAACCCAGTGGGAGTGTGCTGACTGAGTACAGCCCTACACAGCCACCTCCATGGGAGCATTCCTCAGTGGATCAGAAACTGCCAAGAAAGCAGCACAGTGTTTTCTGGGAAAAAGTTGGAGAGAAAAAGTAACTTCAGCATTTAGGAATTCATTTCTTTAGAATATACTCCCAAGTTCTTGGATCTCTGGAGTATGAGGTGATGCACAAGTGCTTTTGCACACTCAAACCCCAAAGCCAGGGGCTCTGAAAGAAAAAAAAAAAAAAAGAAAGCTTCATAATGCATTCTTGGGAGCCTTGTCTGTATGATCTGTGACTGCACAGATTTCTGTTATTAATTCATCTTAGTTCAGAAATGGATCATGTATTTTCCTCACTTATTGCTGGTGTCATTCCTCTGAGCTTGGTGGAATTCTTTGAGTGAGCAGGATCAGTGCTTGCTGGTTAGAAACGGGCTAAAGGACAAATCAGCCTCCATATACTCTAGGACTTCACTCTAAAGAAAATCCCTTTGACAGAATCTTCAGTAACTAACTTATCACACAACTTTAAAAGCACAGTTTACTGTAACTATTAATTTGGGATTTTTCTATTTTGGTCATCTGCTTTTAAAAATGACTTGTTACTAGAACTGCCTTTGCAACTTGTTACACTCTTTTCTACTTTCAGTTTCCCTCTGTACTGACTCGGTTGTAAGTAGGCTGTGGTTTTCTGAAAATGGAACTGTGATATTTGCTGTGTTTTCTTATACAGGACCCGTGTTAAAAAAAAAAAACCCAAACAAAAAACCCAACAAGAAACCAAATCCAAAAAAACCCAAAAACCAAGTGACTACCATAAAACCCAACCTAGCCAAAACCTTAATTCTTTCTCCCAACCATTGTAGTTATTACTATTAAGACAAATTTAACCCAGGCACTATAACTGCTTCACCAAGATACTGTATTCACATCTAATATGAGATTTTTAATAATATTTTCATTGTTAAGAGGTCCTGTTGTGTGCAGAGAGTGTGTGCATAGACCAGCTTGAACATGTGATATGTGGATATTTGACCAAACCTGCAGGGGATGAGGTTTTCACAATTGTGGTTTGCCTCCTCTCTTTGTTTTACAAATAGCAACCTCAATTCTGCATTTCTGTCCCTTGATCCCAAATAATGTCAAGAGGCTTCTGTATCAGATGGAAGCCCACCCTCCTGATTTGAGAGTGAGGAATTACAATTACCAAAATACCGTGATTTTCAGCACTCCTCTCAGGAAAAAAATGTTATTATTAATATAGTCTCTGTATTTCTATTTTGACCTCCCCTCAGATTTTGATTTCATTTTCATATGGCAACTTTGATTATTTTCTCTTTCCATTTTAAAGTTACTTCAGGCACAGATTTTTTGGTCAGCTGTTGCTATCATCAGCTTGTACTAAAATCAGCAATGTCTGCCTGGCTCACATTTCATCTGGGCTGTTGAACGCGGGTAGAGAAGTTGGTTTCCCAAATCAAGAGGATGGGATACTCTCCTTGCCTCTCTTCCTCTATTCTGTGGGAAGTTCCATCCTGCTGGGTTCCTGTTTTGGGTGAGTGAGGGGGGACTGAGCACACACAAGCCACGTCCCCTGCACATGCTGCTCTGCCAGCACTCCTCCATCGCTTTCCTGCAAAGCTGCGCTTGCCATGTTGGGCCTGGCAGGGCTTGGAATGGTCCATTTCCTTCACATCTCCTTTGCCTGTGACAATCTTGAACTTGTTGACCCATGTGCCTATTAATTATTGATATAATGATGCATTATTTAGGCTTGTTTCAGCAGACGGATACATTATTACTAGGCAGACATTTGCCAGACAGGCTGAGAGATAGCATCCTAAAAAAAGTCTCCAGTTGCCTTTGTACAATAAAGGCCTGTAACTTCATTACTTTCCTCCCAACCCCCTCCTCTTGGTACCATGAAACCCTAATAGGAGTCTAAGTGGAGTAATGATCTCTTTAGACAATGGGCTTAATCTTGACTGTGTTGGAGCTGTGGTCCTGATCTTAGTCGGGCCTCAAAAATACAGAGAAAATCGCTTTCACCAATCTGCTAAAGCTAGTTTTCCTAAGGTACAATGAAATTATTTTGTTTTTCAACCTCTCGCTGTAGAAAGGAGAACTGATTTCTCCCTTGGTTGCTACGAGCTGTGCTACAACACTCCAGAGCTGCAGTCAGAGCCTCATGTGTATCTCCCAGGGAAACCTGCCTTTGATTTTGTCTACGGATCCAAGGAAAAGGCATATCAAAATGAATTATCTGTAATTTAAAACATGCACGTGGAGCATTTTGGAGCCTTTGGAGCTGCAGCGAGGCTCCAGCTGAAGGAGGGAGCCCAGTCCTTGGTGGGAGCTGCGCTGGGATGAGGAGCGCAGTGCGCGGTCCCAGCTGACAGCGGGACGGGACGAGTGCTGCTGCCCTCCTTCCCTCCCTCCTTCCTTCCTTCATTCCCTGCTTCCTCCCCTGCTTCCTTTCTTCCTTCTTTCCTTCCCTGCTGCTCTCTTTCCTCCTCCTCTCTCGTCAGCCTTCGCTGTGTCGCAACCGCCTCCAGCTCTGATGTCAGAGCCCCGCTGCTCCACACGCCGTCGCTACGAAAGCAGAAGAGGCACAAAAGAGGAAGGAAAGCAGAGGAAGGACAAGAAATGCAGACTCTGAGTGGTACAAATCTGATGGCTCGTTTGATTTCCAGGGGCTTCCTCGCAAGAAACAGTCAGTTCTAGGGAAGCAATTTCAAAATCAGCTGCTGCTTTTCAAAAGTGATCTGGCACCGACTGCTTAATGTGGTGTGGGCACATCCTGCTGCAGTCAGACCCACAGTGGGCTTCTCCTGCTGACACTTTGGGTGCCCGTTTTTCATTCTTTGTGAGTCACTTCTGTCTCATTTCTGATCCCCTGCTACAGCAGAGCCAGGAAAAGCTCCCTTAGTGCAGCCCCAAGATGACCAGCGTATTTCTCCCCATTGCTCAGGGTCATCTCCCTCGCAGACTCCCCTCACTATGTGGTCACACTAATATTTTCCCTGGCTTTCAGGAGCATCAGCCACACTGCTCCCCATCCACAAAGCAGGATCTGACCCTCAGAGGGTATTAATCTCTTCATTTCCTGCTGTTCAGCCACACTCCTAGAAGTCCAGCCTTGTTCAGCAGGAGAGCAGCTCTTCCAAAGGCAGCCTTTGGGTCTGTCCAAAATTATTAACAACAGTCCTGGACAAAACAATCACTGAGGAAACCTGCATCGATTTCCTGACTGCTGCACAGTGTGTTGTGTGTCTTGGTCAGCAGCTTTGAGATGTCCAGGTTTCCTCCAGCTCATGCCTTCTCCCCTGATTTATAGAGTCTGTCTTATTCCTGCTGACATTTTGTTGTTCTTTGTCCAGACAGCTCAGTGAGGGATTGTCATCGTCTCATTTGTCAACTATCTCCTTCATCCAGCCTGTCCATCAGGCAAACATCATCAGGCAATCCCAGACTCCCACAAAACAGTTCCCAGCCCTTTAAACTTGTAAAATTATTTTCCCGAACCATTTTTTCCCCCGGTGGTCCTCCATTTCTTCCACTTGAATAGATGAGCACCAGAGTTTAGCAGTCCTCTCTTGTAGTCCTGGACGAGATGGAAGAATTTATCCTGTCACCTGTTGTGGATTTTATCTCTATGTAGGGACAGGGAAGCTGCTAACTCCCACACTCAAATCAAATTTTAAGTCTGACATGAATAAATGTGTAAAATGCAAGTCCCTAACACTGAATTCACAAACTCTCTGTAGACTATCTAAATTATTTCAGGCTAGTTTACTGAAATTAAATTACATAAAAGTCATACAAAGCAGCACATTGTTATGTAAAACTCTACAAAACAAGTGCTGTGATTTTAACTGAGTTGAACAAATAAAAAATTAAGTGTAATTTTTGTTCAGGGCCATGTGTTAGCTTTTGAAAACAAAAAGGAAATAAATGAACCAAGTCACACAAAACATATGTCTGCAAAATAATGATAAAATATATACTGTAGCTGGACATCTTGGAAGTGTGGTTTTAATTCTTGCTGCTGTTGTGGCTGGAGGCTTTTGTTGTGCAAAAAGGCTACCCTGTGTTCGTTTTACAATACAGAATGTTTTTTATTCCTACTACTTCGGGAATAATGGAATCCTTTTGGAATAACATGGAGGTTCTGAGTCCTTCAGCTGAGACACCTTCCTGGGAAGTGCTGGGAATGTGCAAAAGGCACCACTCAGTGCTGCTGACTGTGGTCATCCCAGCCAGGGTATGGGGACACTGACTGCCAAACCATAAACGTTGAGGCCAAGAATTCCAAAGAAAGGTCTAGCTGTGACCAGCTGGATTTAAGCAGCTTCACACAGAAGTTCTGATGCTGCGCCCTCGGGGTCGCTTTGTTAAAAAAGCTGTGTGAGAAGTTTCTGTGCTCCCCATTGTGTGCACACTGATTTTGGGAAGAGAGGAGGTGATGCTGGCTCTGGCCATGGCAGGGAGACTCTTGCAATGTCTGGCTGGAAAGGCACTTGTCTCTCTTGGCATGTTCCCATCTCTGAGTCCCTGAGTGCTGTGTCACATCCCTGTCCCTCCCAGGGCACTGCAGTCGTGGGGCGTTGCTGGCAGCGTTCAGGGCATGGGCCAATGCTGTAACAGCTTAATTAGCTCTTCCTCGTTAAGCAGGATTTCATAATGTAGGTACACGTGTTTAGCTGTCAGCTCCATTCTTGCAACAAAAGGAAAACCAAACTAGTAATAAATAGAGAATTGCACAAGCCAATCTCCAAATAATGGCGTGGGGTGGAACACGAGAATTAGGAGCTGTGGCTGCAAAGCAGATTGGTGCTTCCTATTCCTCCTAAAAACACAGCTCTTCAGACATGCAGCAACCAAGGGGGACATGGAAAGCCTGGAGATGCCATTGCTTCCTTCCTGGTGCTCCTGATGCAGGTAGAAGTGAGGAACTCAGCCTCACACCTTATCCTCTTCCTCTGAGAGGAGTTTAATTCCAGGGTACTGAGCAAAAGCCCTGCAAATTCATCCTCCTAGTTCCTGCTGTGAGAGTCCCTGACACTGCACAGGCCTTTGAGCTCCCAGGTCATGAAGAACTGAGTAACCAGGCACTGACTGTTCAGTATTATTTTGAATGGCTGTAGAAAGAGATTTCTAAACAAGTAGATAAATTAAGCATTAAAAATGCAGGCAAAATTTTTGTGAAAATATGGAAAAGTTACTTTTTAAAATCATCCATATAAATTTTTAAAGGTCTTAGATTTAGAAGGTAATGATTCATATCTGTAACATTTCATTGTATCACATGAAATATTATTTTTTGGTGAAGAAAGGTTAACATGACCAGTAGATGCGTATTCATCTCTCAGTACGTTTGTATTGAAATCAGTGAGTAACTGAAATGATTAATACCATTCCAGATTTCTTTGAACAACATTAAGCTACAAATGTCTTATTTTTATAATCCCAGAGTTTTCTTCAGATGTTTATTTTTGAAACTGTGGTAGTATTGCGTACCTAAATTATGAATGCATTTAGAGTGGTGGAATCTCCTCATAACAGAATATATTGTACATAGGCTTCTGAAATATAAAGGCTTCCAAAAGCATATTGCAAAATTTAGATTTTGAAGCACCAAGCACCAACAATACTGTCCAGACTACGTTTAAAAAAAAAATACAAATACTGACTTCGAGTCTTTTTTACCGATGTCACAGATAGAACTTCTTCTGACTTCATTATTGACATGCCAGCATCACAAAATTCTAAAAAATGAGCAGAAGGGTTTTTTTGGGACAGAGGTGAAAGATCCTGAAATCCCAGTTCCAGAGTGATTTTCCTCACCCTCAGCTTTGCTGTGCTTTTTCCTGGGAACTTCTCTGGCTTGGGCAGGGAGTTATCCTGATACATCATTGTTGTGCCCCACAGCTGACCCCAAGCTCTGCCCTTCTCTGTCCTGAGTCACACACTGTGGATGGCAGCGTGTTGGGACAGAGCAGAAAGAGACAAAATCACTCAGCCCTGTGGGGTGTGAGACAAACCTCCATTTTAGGGTATTTCAGCTGACAAATTCAGCTATTTGAAACTCTTGTCCCTGACATGGATTTTTGCAGAAGTGCCTGACACTTAATGATGGCACAGCAGCAATCCCTAGGACTTTCTTCCTCCACAGATTGAAGTTATGACCCCATTTTGCTTGTAAATTAATTTAGATTATCACCTAGGGCAAATAATGCTCTTGATCAAAATGTTACTGACAAATCTGTTGTTTACTCGAATCTAGACATAAATATGACCTTTGAACACTGTGAGGAAGAGGTTCTTTTTTCACACGCATTTTTCACCAGAAAAACAAAAACTTGGAGATGATTTTATCCACAATTGTTTGCTTAATTATTAACATATTTTTTTAATGAAATGGTAATGTTTTGTGGGGGAGGGAGGGATAATTTTCTGGGCAGTTCTATTCTGAACTGAACCCATCTGATGGATATAATCAAGATTTTACAACTACTTCAATGGATCAGTGCAGGAGGGAACCATTTACACTCCCCTGGAAGTGGGAATGCTGCACATGCACCATCATCAGGGACACTCAATAAGAATGCTATTAAGCTTTTTGCATTAATTCTGCTTAAACCCATCTCTCTAGTAAAACTGGGGCTAATTTTCAATTGATACCCTTAAATCAATTCCTTCATGGACAAGCAGTGGTGGATGATGAACTCTCAGGGAAGGGAAGCCAATATTGTCCCATCAGCAGTCAGGTACATTACAGCCCTCGCTGTACATCTCCTTCTGATGTGTTTTGATGGTGCTCATTTCTCCTGGCATGCTTTTAGCTCCCAGGGATTCAGATGTGTCAGCTCCTATAGCTGTAAGAAAACACTGATGATGGATTTATAACGCCCAGACTTCAACTTAGTGACCTGAAAAATGACTGTGGATTTGCTTTTGCAGCAAAATTGGTTTTACCCATACAAACCCCTTGCTTCCTAAGTTCCCTTATCTGTATTTTAATGAAACATTTTATCCTGGTTATAATTCATGACTCTTGTCAGAATAAGTTTTCTCAATGAGGCATAGTTGGGGTAGCTACTGAATTTATGGGAAGGAATCAACTTAATCTCTTTAAAAGCAAAGTCGTCTTCTGGAGTGTCAATTGAACTCAATAGAATAATAGTTCTGAAATATCTCCCTGTCTGTGGGAAGGAGGGGTTTCTCTGACAGAGAGATGCTGGAGCTCTGTCAGGGCAATGGTTGGCCAAGGTTGTACACCTGAGCCAGCCATTCCAGCAAAAACCCTGAAAGATTAATAAATAATGAATTAAACATATCTAATATTTATTTTCCATCTATGTTCTCCCATTGGAGGGACAGTGTCAGCTCTGGGCTGTTCACACTGGATTTGTTGGAAGCTTTACTGAATCTCCTGAGAGAAAAAAGAATCTGCCCAGCATCAACCCCATTGGATGAAGTTAGGAGATGCTGGGTCACTTTCAGCCTGATTATGGATTTTCCTGTCCTTGGATTAGCTATTCAACCCGTTCTTTCTCAGTTTCCCATCTGCAAAATGTAAATGACAGTATTTCCCTCACTGACAAGGAACAGGCCCCTGCTTAGGTACTATCCCAATCTGTAGGATAGATCTGGGGGGTGTTCCTGGACTTGTTTTGTCTCAAGTAAAGAGCGTTTCCCACATGCAAGTGAAACAAGATATTTTGAGGGCTAACTGGATTATTTCTGTGCTGTAAATCAGTTTAAGTGTTTCGAAGTTGCCTAAAATCATCCCCTATGGATGTCAGACAGAAGGAGACATTATTTGGCTTTCAAGTACATCAGAAGTGGCTTCTTCCCCTCCCTTCTCTGGAAATTCCTCTAATATTTCTTCCATCCCACAGGGAAAATGTAGCTCCTAGAACAGGCTTCCCCCGGAGCACCTCGGAATGCATCCCTAACAGAGTCACAGGGATGTTGTAGCATATGTAGCATATAATTCACAACCAGAAACACTTCCCTTGTGGACAGGTTCCTTGACACACCCTAGGCTGAGGGCAGACAGCTGTGGTTTTCCTTCGGTTTCGGGAAACTGGGATAACCTCCCTCCTGTCAGTCACTCATGGAGATGCTTGGCTCCTGGCACTCACTGCTGCACTGGTGAGTGCAGAACAGAAGTTACTGAGCAGTGAACAGGCAGAAATCAGGCAGAAGAAGCGCAGGATGCCCCAATGTGCTGCTCTCCTTGAACCTTTAGCATTTCATCTGAAAATTCACTCTGTCCTTGGCCTCTGGATTGAAGCACCACTTACCAGAGTGGGTTTAGTGGGATCAATCTCTCTGGAAGCACAGTGGGAGCAAAGGCCCTCTGGCCATGGTCAGTCAGTCCATGAGTTTGGTCAGTACCGTGCTGGTCTGGATGTCCACCCAGTTCTGTGAATAAAGGAGCTCTTCTTTCCTGGAGCAGACTGAAAGCACTTGCATCCTCACAAGATATGAATGGGCTGGCCAGAGCAGAGCTGCTTCAAGGTGCTCAGCTTCGTGAGTGTGCAGAGCCCATGACCTGAGGAGACAGCAGAGCCCAGAAAAGGCTGCTGCTGTTTGTGGGGAGAAGGAAACTGAACCCAATTCCCTCCCTATCTCCACCCCATTGACTGAGCCCTTGCAGCTCCTCACAGGGGCCCCAGCCACTGCTCTGCTCTGTGAGAGCTGCGCCGGGAGTTCCTACCTCTTGTTTACAGCTCCCTGCTCAGACCTGGTGTCTGCTCTCTCCTCTCAGCTAATTTGCAGACAGAGGCCTCGAGGGCTTTGGGTTGGTGCCACCAGACTCCTGCGAGCTCCAGCGGTCGTGTTCTCTCCCAGACAATGACTTCAGTAGCCTCCGGGCACCCCAGAACCTCCTAACAAACATCTCTCCTAACTGCCTTATTAACTGATTGCTCTAGTAAGATAATAATTAACACCCTTACTTGTGCCTTGGCTCAGCCAAAAATATTCTCAAGTGGACTTAAAAATGCATAAAATGAATAAATGATTTATGTTTACTATTTTTAATGGAGCTACTTATTAGCAACACTCTCATACAGAGCACCGTAAAAACACTCCTGGTTTCGTTACAGATTTAGAAGGTGGTAATGAAAAGCTGTAGGGAATAAAATGGGGAAACACTTCCTGAGCCAAATTATGCTCTCAGTTATTTAAAGGTCTTGCTGAGTTAAACTCTAGAGAGGATTTTGGCCAGAAAACCATTAAAATAGAGAGAAATCTCTGTCATCTGCTCATTGCAGCTCAGCCATTCAGAACATGCCCAAGCCAGGAGGAGGATGCCTGCCTGCCCAGTATAGACCCAAAAACCCAAGGGCAGGATGTGTCTCTGTGGAGCAGATCAGACCGGCTGTGTTTCCACATGCACTCTGTGTTCCTGACTCCACCAGGCATGAGACAGTCAGAATTTTGCCATGGCAGCCTGCAGGAATTGTGCTGGCTTCAATGCCTCCAGCACCTCTGACCTTGGTGGGAAAGTGGGAAGGTCCATGCTGCAAATTTTCACTAATTTATGTTGTTTCTTACTAAAAGCACTAATTAGGATGGTGTGGTGGACTTCAGAGAGAGCCCTGACACAATTTTTGGGACATGAATGCTTTGGGACATGAATGCCTTGTGCTATTGCTGGGTGACAAGAAATGCCACTCTTCATCCATGTCCTTTTGTCCTCCACATGCAGTGAAGGTGCTGCCCTTTGTGTTTAAGGTCTGGGTGCATTTAGGAGCTTTGGAATGGAACAGGTGAACTCTTCACATGGGTGAGTTTAATCTGCTTTGATTCTCCAGCCACAAGCAGTGTTCACTGTAGTGTTGCTGAAATGAAGCCATGGGTTCCATCCCAAGCTGCCATGACACACAACACACACAGACCCCACATTTATCTGACAACCACCTCAATCACATTGTTTTATTCCAGCTCAAAGAGGAGTCCCAAGCCTTGCTGTCCACTTGCTTCTCAAGCTCTGTAGATTTCTGTTCAGTGTAGACAGTGGGGCAGACACATATCCAGCTGCTTTATACTGAGATCCATATTTAACATTTAGGATATTTCCTGTTGCATCCACTCTACCCTAAAAACGCTCAAAGAACACTTTTGCAAATACCTTTAAATTCCTTCAAATATTTTCCTGCTCTCTTTGCTCACATCTGCTGTGAGAATTCAGTTCATCAGCTGAAGTTCTCCAAAGAATTGGCCTGATTTTTGTCTGGACAGGTCAGGATTTTAGTGCTGCCTGAGAAATCAGAGCACTTTAAGGTGCTGGAAGAGCCAGATCATTAATCTCTGGAGATCCTAGAGAATTTTCCAAACTTCCATTCTTTCACTACTGTGTAAATGAACATCCTGTGGATATTATCAGCATCTCTGGAACAGTGCTATCAGTCAGTCCCATAAGAGCTAAAGGCTACAGACCTGCACTTGTCATGAAGAAATACTGGATTTTAAGATAACTCCCATTCTGACCCCGCTGATGTTTCTTAAAATGATGTATTGCTCTATTTTTTTAAATTTTCAGAAATAAAAATGAGTTTGCTTCAGGGCAGAGACAGTCTAAAAGCCTGTGCTAATAAATCTCTGCAAGTTTAGTAGTGTTTAATACATATTCTGCTTCAAGTGCTTTTTAAATGCATTATCACCTTTAAGTAAATACAGTGGAGGGCTGCCAAGTGGCTGGATGCTGCTCTTTGTAAATTTATGCATTTATATCATTAATGCAATGAAATGTTTAAACCTTCATTGAATTTTGCTAACTGATTTGCAGTTTGAATGGTAGTAATTTTATGCATTTACCAATTACCATTTAAGTAGCTGCTCTAATATTTCTGTTTAGGCAGGCAAAGCACATTCACTAAAATACTTCTCATCTGAATTAGATTTGGGGTGAAGGAAAACAGAGAATGTATCCAAGGTAAAAAAGAGTTTAGAGCTGCTTGTTCTTGATAGGAAACAGCATTGACAGGGACAGGGACCAGCAATTTGAGCACTTCCACCTCCAACAGATGTCAATATTCAGCAGCAGATTATTTTCCCAATATTTTAAAATCATACCCTGTTCAGAAGCTTATCCAGAGTTAGATATCATAGAAAAGTAATTTTAAAAGTGCTGTGTACTGTCTTTTAAAATTTATACTCATTTGCTAAAACTTTTAAACAAGATATTAACATATATGTTAAAAATAGTATCTAATTTCAGAGCTGATCCACATTAGGGCCTGACAATTCCTCTCAAATTCCTGCTATAAGGAACATTAAAAGCATATTATGATTCTGAATATTTTTCTGCCTGTTTTGCTCAAGTTTCAAGTTCGGAAACAAGCAAAGAATTGACCAAGTGCCTAATTTGAAGATACAGAAAAACATTTCTCAGCTCTCACTTGGGTTTAGTTTTCCAGAGTGACTAATAAGAAGGTGGTGATTGCTTCATTAGCATGCACTGATCTGAGTGCACAATGTAATTATATATTTCAGTTGTAATTAGGACATTTAATTGATTTGTTTTAGCTAAATTAACAGACATCAGGAAAAAAACCCAAAGATTTGTGGCAGATTTTGAAATGTTTTCCACACAGCCAGCTGGGTTCAGCTGAGAAGAAAATATCTGTTTTATTTCTGGATAATGTTAGGAAGATCAAAAATCTTATTATTGAGAAACTCTTATGAAATAATGTTGCATTTCTTCAGCCTTATCCAGCCAAAACTTTACCAGCTGAAATCCACAGCATTCTTATGGATACCTTTGTGGAGAGAAGTGACCAATGAGTCCCACAGGAGATGTTTCCATACACTGCTATGAGAATCAGGGTTAAAATGCAGATTTCCTTTTATTGCTTTGGTCAGTTGGTAACTCTGCTGTCCAGACAAATACAGGCATTATTTAGAAACATCTTCTTCCTCCTTTTTGGTCACCTACTTCCCTCTGATTCTTTTCCTGGTTTTGCAACCTGGCTCCACACTTCTTGATTCTGGGTTCTTCCAGCAAGATGCCTTTTCACTTCCAGTTTCTGTCCTGAACTGCTGAAACAGCAGGAGAGAGCCTCAACACACAGCAGAGCTGATCTTCTGCAAGTGTCACAAGTCCTCTCTCATAATTTTACCAACATTTGGTCTTGGAGAAGAGGGAGAATGTTTCAAGTAGAGCTTAAAAAGTCTGTAAGTTGAAATCCAGCTACATCCAGCCAGATGTTTTATTCACATGGACAACATAACCCACAGGACCCACAAGGGCACCCAAAACTACCCCTGACCCTCAGGCTGAGGGAGTTGGACACCCCAACTTAAAAAGTGTTTGTGTGTGAACTCGTTTGCCTTTTCATTTCTGTTTCTATTGCTCGTGTCCTATTTCAGTTTTTCCCCATTTCAGTACAGCCATGTTGCAAAAATAAATAACAGCCTCCAAATCCATCCCATGGGACTTGTCCCAAGAAAAATGCTGCAAATGAATGTGGAGACAAGACATGGCCTGGAGGCAGCTGTGGTTTGCTGCTCGTGCATATCTGCAGAAGTTGGCTGTGAGGAGCAGTTTAGAAACCTCTGGGGTGAGAACGAGGTGGGGCAGCTGAAAGTGCTGTGGTTCCCACATTTATTCTGCTCTCGCATTTACAGGAATACATAGAGTTGAGTTTGTAGCTGAACACACAGGGAACAGGAGAAAGAAAAACTAAAGGAAAGGCTAAACTCCCTTCTGGTAAAACCCACTCTGGCTTTTAGGAGCAGCTCATAGGCCACTGTTTACAAACAGCAGCAACATCAATCTACAGCACAAATTACTCATAGTGAGAAAAAACAAACAAAAAAATCAAGCAAAATCTCCAGGTTGCCACTGACACTAAAACCAGGCAAATTCAGACTGAAAGTCCCATCAGGGCAAACAGTTCCCCTCTATTCCTGAGTTGTGAGGGACTCTGCACTAAAGGAGGGAAACAAAATTTGTCTCCAAAATGTTTTTCTTTGAAAATATGGTTTCATTTGAATGCATCGTTTCTTCAGGAACTTGTCAGAAACAATTTAATTTCATTGAAAGCTCTCGAGGCAAAGAGATCCTCTGATAATGTCAATCACTTCATGTCAATATTTTCAGAACGTGCCCTGTGTGTTTTTATTTCAAGTGATTGTTCCTATTTACATATTTTTCAGTTCCTTCAAGAAATGTTTAGAATTAAGGTTGGGAAATAAGGATGAGATTATTAATTTGATCCAAAGGAAATAATTTAGTTGACACATAGTTCCTTTCTATTTTTAATGACTTTATGTGGGAATAGCAGAATTTATTGCAACCCTGATAACACAGACTCAAAACCTATGGAAAAATATTTGCTTTAACAGCAATATATATTACCAGGAAGTCTTGAAATTAATGGTTTGTTCTAAAAACCATTTTATGTTAAGTATGTTTGCATTGAGAGTGTTGGCTGAATCATTATGGCTCTGCTTTAGGAATGAAAACAAGTTTTGAAATAACAGTTTTAATGAAATAATAATTAAGGGGTTTTTTTTCAAGCTGTAGGAGAAAGCAGAGTTCCCAAACAGCCTTTAAAGCGCGAGATGTTCCGAGCTCTGCGGCCAAACCGAATGAAAGCCGTGGGGAACGTGGGGAAAACTCCTCCATGTGCTCTTGATTTGCACAAGGCTTGGTTGGGCTCTGCTGAGAGCAGCCAGCTCGACATTTAGGATTTGGCAACGCCCGGGGGGAGCAGGGTGTGCCCAGCCTGGGCAGGGCTGCAGCTGCATCAGGGAGATGCTGCACATCCACAGCAGGATCAGCCTGGGATGTGGGTCCTGCCTCCGCCACCCCTTCCCCAGCCTCAAATAAAATCCTATTTTTCAGGCTTTCAGAATGCTTGTTACTGTAGCACAACAACAGAATGTACAGAAGCTCAGCATCTTCCAAAATATGACCTTTATGCAATGTCATATTTCCATTTCCCATAGTAAAATGAGGAGATGGAAACATTTTCTTGTTCCTTGCCCTCTCCCATCAGGTTAAATTATTGTCTGTCTCATGCTAGCTGTCAGGAATCCAATCTCCATCCATGTCTGCAACTCAATTATATTATTTTTAGTATTTATCTATTATGCTTCTTTAGAAAAATATAGCAGAACAGGGAAGAATTACATATTTGGATCATCAGCACATCGGTATGATTCATAGCAAGGAAAGAGCTGGGCCATTTCATGGCCCTTTCTATCACTTAATAGCTAAAATTCATAGTCTGTAAAATGTTTTCAATCTCTTACATCTTTAAATATAAGTATTTCCTTTTAGAAAGATGTTTTAAAATAGTGTTACATTAGTTGTTTGTTTCTTTGCACTCTAGGAAACCCAAAGTTTGCATTTTGATGCCATATTGCACAAAGAAGGGGAAAAAAAAGTCTTAAAAAAAAGTGAAAGCACCAAAAAGTGAAAGCACATCAGCCTATTTTGCCTTTCATTTGGGGTAGAAATGCAAGCTTTTAAAGCACAAATAGTAATCAGAGCTCAAGTTTTCACTTTTAATGAGTATAGATTCCACAGCCAAAGAGTAAAATTAGAGAATAGTCCCTTGTGCCCTTTTAAAAGTTTGAAGTTTACAGTCTTTTTCTCTTTTTATTGTAGGAAACCAAGAATCTGTTTATTATCTGTTTATTATAAAGCAAAAACACTTTCAAATGAAATGTCTTTGAATTAGAAAAGACTAAACCTCAAGTTAAATTGGGAGAGTTTGAGTGCACTGTTGAACTCCTGCCTTCTGTTAGCAGAACCCAGGAGTTTCTGAAATCTGAAGGGAAATTGCTATAGGAGTAACTGTATTAGTAGTAAATGACTCATTCCTTAGGACCTACAATATTCCTGAATATTGGACTCCAGTATGCAGAGGATCACAGCATGATTTGGTTGGAAGGGACCTTAAAGATCATTTCATTGCCCTTTTCCATGAATATTTTATTTGCTTTAAGCCCTTGGGTTTGGTGTTTCAGAAGTGAAAGGTGCTTGTCCACAAGCAAATTAATTGTGCTAACTCCGTTTTTGAGGTTTTTGGATAAAGGCTTAATTAATTTTTCAGTCCCTTCAGTGGTCAGCTCAGAAAGGTCCCAACACCTTGCACAAGGGTTACTGGAAAATGTTTAACATCTTAGTTCTGCCCATTTCCAGGGAAGTGTTGAGACTCACTGGTATTGCAGTAAAATTATGTCTGCTTTCGAGCCCTTCCTGAAAGTGTCACATTAATCATATCAAGCGATCATATCAAATACTTCAAACTGAGAAAAAAGTGTTTTTCTGGAGAACAGTGAGACTCAAAGAAAGGCACAAATCTTTGCATGTGAAAGAATACTGTTAATAACTCACACTCTTCCAAGAAATGTAACATTTTAGTGCCTGCTGGGTTTTGTTGTTTAAATCAGTGGAGCGGTCTGTATGGGTTAAGCTTCTTAGCTAAATTATGAGCTGTAATTAGGCTAAGAAATGCCAGCCAAAGCCTCCAGTTTGTGTTGAGGGATACTTGGGTCTGCAGCAGAGGAAGAATACACATTATCTGGGGCTGGCTCATGGAGTATTTTACATTTAGCATAAACAGCCTTCTGGCTACTCTGTTGTATAGATTCCTAATCTCCTTTAATTCAATTTCCTTTCCTCCTGTGGGCAGCTATAGCACCTTTTGCACCAGCTGAAGGGCTGTAAATCCTGCACTCACACACTCAGCTCCTCGTTTCCCAGGGGCTGGAGGAAGGCTCAGATTGGGGAGCAGGGCTGCTGTCACCGGGCTGAAGAGTTAATCTGCTGAAAACTTGAGCACAGCCTCTCCTGAGCTCTGCACTCGCTGTGGTGTCGAGCCAGGGCAGGACCAAGCCAGGGAGAGTATTCTGGCATCAGCTCCTGGAGGTTACAAGAACCTTATGGATCATTTTATGTATTTTCTTTTCATGTGTCTATAATCAATTCCAGTGGCGAGGCCTGTGTTTTGGTTCGTACAGCCAAGCCAGGCAACGCACTTGGCTCCATTTTCAAACCTCTTGGCTTGCTGAATGTCAGAGCCTGAGCTGGGCTCCTCTTTGTACTCCCATCTACACAATTGGCCTGAGTTATGTGTGTTCCCTGAGAGCACAAGCACGGCCCAGAATACAAATCAAACCTACTTGGGAGCCAAACACAGAGGTCAGCGAAGCAAATATTTGTGTCTCCCCAAACTACCTTTCCTGCCTCCTGGCACAGCCAGGCGAGGCCCTGGCTGCACAGCTCTCAGTCCCATATGCCAAGAACTGCAAATGAAATAGAGTAATCATGCAAAGAGTGTAAATGCATCAACAGTCTCTGATCAAGTTGTTCAGTGACTTACCGGATTCTTGCACCTAAGG
Source organism: Sialia sialis (assembly GCA_009812075.1). Taxonomy (NCBI): domain Eukaryota; kingdom Metazoa; phylum Chordata; class Aves; order Passeriformes; family Turdidae; genus Sialia; species Sialia sialis. The sequence goes on along the minus strand of VRYO01002482.1, from coordinate 9,389,114 downwards.
GAAAACATAAATTCTCTGGAAAAGGGAGGCACTGGAGGTTTGGGGTTTGCTATTTTTTTTTTTTTCATGGTTTCTTCAGAGTGTTGGTTATCTTAAGTAAAGTGCTGGAGAATAAATGCTGCTACACACGAAAGTGATCAGTCCACCGTGAGGTATTTAAATCTCCAGTAATACCTAGGAAACACTGAGACACCTCACAAAAGAATATTTAGGGAATTATTATTAAATATATTATCTTTAGAATACTCATACAGGCTTTGACTGAAGAAACTCACAGATGCAATTTTGCAAGAGTTTTATTGGAGTGTGGTCAGAGATGCTGTTCCAGTTGCAGCTGAACTGAGTAAAGAAACTATCAATCTCAAGATGAGCTAGCTCAAAAAAAAAAAAGAAAAAAAAAAAAAAGCCCAAACAAATAACCTACTAAAAAATACTTCAGCTAAGCTGGATCCCTCTGACAGAGCCAGATTTGGGAGTGTCCACAGATGTGGTTATGAGGCTCATGGAAAAGGGTGGTAACCCCTAATGGGGGGCAGTGGATACACAGCTGTGGGCAGGCTGGAGGTGAAAATGTCTTAACCTGGCTCAGCTGCTGCTGGAACAGCTCGGGCTGTGCCCTTATTTACACAGCACTGGGATTTCTTAAGAGAGGAATTCTTAGATGGAAGAGCGAGCTGCTGTCCAAGTTCGCAGTGGGATGTGCTGCATCCCAAAATCTATGCATAAATATACATCCCCCAAACGTGTGTCTGAAGTGAACATTCAGTCCTTCAGAGCCCCAGCACACAGTACTGGCTCCAATCCCTCCCATAGCCATGGTGGTTGGAGCACAGGATGTTCCAAACAGCACATTTTGCTGCAGGAGTCTCAGCTGTAGATCTTGAGCAGAGAGAAGCTTCTATTAAATGCATCTGTACTTGTGTGTCTTTGGTCTGTATCAGATTCTCCTTAGGTTACTTAAACTGCTTCCAGATTAAGCTCTCCTATGCCCCCACTGCTCCATGATATTCTTAACCCTTTCCTGCCCTGCTACCCATCCATGAGGATGAGCCACTGGCCTGAAGCGAGCACCGAGCGCAGCCTTTTCCTCGTGGGAAGAGGGATTAATTGGTTAAGTGTGAAGCACCCGGGCTGCAGATGAGGCTCCATCAGCCTCTCCAAACACGGGAGGGACAAGGGCTGTGCTCTGCTGAAAGGTCACGGTGAGCTCACGCCACAGGGAGGCTTTTGGGCAGGACCCTCACTGGGTGGAGGGAGCTGCCTGAGTGTTCCAGGGCTGGCCTGGCGGGAGGGGAAAGCCTGACCACACCAAAGGGAAGAGGGGTGTGGGGGGAAATTGGATATGAGAGCTCCAAGTATTGGGTTGGTTTAGATTCGATGCAAAGAGAGAGAAAGATGTGGTTTACCACATTTATTACCTTTGTTCTAGTTTTTGCCCCCGGAGCAGCTAAGAAGCTGTGACGGGATAACGATGACCCCAACTGTGGTTTATCCTCAGATTTTTCCAGGGGCTTTTTGTCCCATACGCTCTCAATCTCTGCTGCACTGCAGGATCACAGTGTCTGTGCTTGTGTGGATCACAGAGACCCTGTAGCAATTAGCCCTGGCCCACTCCTGAGAGTCCCAAACCCACGGCTGCCAGGCCCTGGGTGTGCCACATGGAGCTCCACGCTTGGCTGAATTCTGCTGTGTCCAGGAAAAGGTGGGGAAGGGAAAATCCAGTATCACACTGCCCAGGTCCTTCAGGTATCTCCCTTTGCTGCTGAGCTGCATTCAGCACCCATCAGGAAGGAAACTGGGCAGCACTGGAACAGCACCTTCAGCTGGCAGCCACTGGCATTGTGTCCAGAGCTCAGCAGGGCTCTAAAATTCACAACATTTGGCATCTGTGCAGTTTTATAAACCTACATCCCCTCTATGGTGGAGTGGTCCTCTGGTATTGTCTTCCTGTTAAGGAAAGGGTAGTCTGTCTGTGAGATAAAAATTTAGGAGTCTCCAAGTTTATGTTTTACTGGTATGAACCTCCATGGTATCACTTTTCAGAGGGAATGTATTAACACTGGTGGGATGGCTCTCAGGAGAAGGGTGAAAATCAGACTTCAAATTTTATCTTCACTTAAAGTTTTGAAAATGAAGGTTGTAGATTTAGGGTTGGTCTGGTATTGCTGAAAAACGTGGACACCCTGTGGAAGACCTCTCTCTTCCCACCTGGAAATCCTGCCCTCGTAGCCCCAGGAGCCTGCACCTCATCCAGCACAAATTGCAGGTGCCAGACCTGCCTTTCCTGGCTGGTTTCTTTTCTAATAAATAAATCAGATAGTTTTGGTGATTCTTAGAAAAACTTGTGTCATTCAAACCTGCTGCACTGCAGGACTTCCTTGGCACTGCTGGGCAGGACCAGGGGCCAGAGCCTGCAGGGCCAGAGAGTGAATCAGCCTGGCCCTGCTCCTGTGGAACCTGCTGCACCCCATGTCCTGCTGAGAGAGGAGGATTCCCTGCTATGCACAATTTTATAGGATCATATAGTCATCAGAGGGGCTTGAGAAGGGCACAGAGACAAATCCTCAGAGTGTTGGGAAAAGCAAACTACTAGGATAAAGCAGAGACAGTTTCTTTTCTCTGCAGGGTGTCAAATGTATGTAGTTCTTGGCAGAAGTTTTCTCAGTGACCTTAGCCTAGTGATATAAATTTTAATTGCAACTTTAAATGACGCTGGGGCCAGATGGATAAAGACTAAAGGAACACTGTTAGCTCTGCCCACCCCTTTTCTGTTAGAGCTTTGCTTGGAGAGTATGGAGAAAGGCTTTGGGAGAGGCCTTAGGTCAGGACCACTTGGTTTAGGGGTAGCAGCAGAGCAGGAATACAAGTTATCCCCATCATTTTGTTTGTATGGGCTTGAGAAAATGGCCTCAAGTTGCATCAGTGGAGGTTTAGGTTGGATATTAGGAAAAGTTTCTTCACTGGAAGTGTGGTCAGGCATTGAAATAGGCTGCCCAGAGCAGTGGTGGAATCAGCATCCCTGGAAATGTTCAAAAAACATGGGGATGTGGCACTTGAGGACATGGTTTAGTGGTGCTGGGTTAATGGTTGGACTTGATGATCATAGAGGGCTTTCCCAACCTCAGTGACTCCATGATCCTGTGGCCAGCTCCAGTGCTGGGGCTGAGAGACGTGTTTGCTGCTGCCCCAAAGGACAAACTGGGCTGTTCTGCCATCCCACAACGTCATTTTCCAGAGACACAGGAGAAGCCCTCTCAATGCTGGTTAGCTGCTTTCTGGGAGTAGCTGCTCCCAAGGAAAATGAAGGATTCGGAGCTCTGGGAGAAGTTTTGAGCATCTAACGGGGTGGTGAGCAATTAATCCACGGCACGACTCTGCCTTTGTTAGCATTTGTAGGGCAGGAGGGTTTCCTATCCAATGGCACGTTTTGAAGGAATGAGTAGTTTTTATTTCATACCTAAGATTTAATGGTGGTTGCAGCTAATTTCACACAGCAAATTAGACAAAATACTCGAGCTACTTCCACAGTCTGAACTCGACAACAAATGAAAACAGCTTTTGGGAGGGTAACTTGAGAGGGTTAAATGTGTCTCACCGGTGCACTCAGTTTGACAGGCTGATGCACTTTGTCTAGATGATAGATATGAAAAACTAATATCTCAGTTTTCAGAGGGGGTTCTGAAACCTGAAATCAAAACCAGATGTGCAGTAAAAAAGAGCAGTGTATATTACAAAGTGTTGTGAAATAGCCCAAGGGAGGCAAGTAAGCAAAAACAGCCCTGTTCCTTAGCAACCTGCAAAACAAAACAAGTAACAGCTTGGTTGGCATCTGACGGGGCAGGTTTTGGTCTTTGCAGTGGAAAAGAAGATTGGAGAAAATGTGGAATAATTCTGGAAATTTTAGTGACCCGGAAACACCTCTGATTTCACCGGAGTGGGTACCTGATTTCTCTCCTTCCCTGGACCTCCTGCCTGTAAATGCACAGCAGCTGAGAAACGTGGGTGTGCTCTTCTTGTCTTCCCTGTCCGGCTGTGGATCATGGATTTCTCTTTCCTCCCTGCTTTCCCTCTAAAGTTAATCACACCCATTGAAAGCGGGCGCAAAATGGAAGTAACAGCTACCAAATCAAAAGAATTTTGAAGGTTTTGCACAGCTCTAAATCATGGAGTCCCTGAATGGTTTGGGTTGGAAGGGACCTTAAAGCTCATCCTTTCCAACTCCATGCCATGGGCAGGGACATGTTCCACTTTGGGGCAGGTTGCCCAAATGTGGAGGAATCGTGGGATTTGTGTGTAGGAGTGGAAAGGAGGGTTCAGTAAGTAAATAGTAAAATACATAATTAACGATTTCCAAAAGAGTATTTAAATCAGTTTCTGGAAATGGTGCTCCTTTTTTACTTTGAGTTCACTCAGTTTCTTAATTAAACTAGTGCATTCTCTCAGCCCCACTAATGAAAAATTCAGAGCTCAGATCCCAAAATATTCTTAGCTATGGTTTAAAATTCAGTCCTGAAAGTGAGAGAAACCTTTGCTCACTTGAATGGGTGTGATGATGTTCACTGGAAAGCCCTGCAGGCAGAGCTGCCTCCATGCAGAGAGTGGGAAAGTCATCATGGGCTGCCCGTGTGGGATGGGACTGGGCTTCCACCTTAAACCTGTCCATGTGGGGAACGAGCTTATTCTGCACTGCAATGTCCATCAAAGCCATTTGCCAAGACAGATCTACTGGCATTGCAGTCTGGGCCAATTCTTTCTGAGAAAATCCTTTTTGGTGTAGGAAGTCACGGGGTGTTCCTGTAATCAGCCTGGCTCCCGGACCTACAGCTGGAAGCGAAACCACAGCGTGCCCTGAGGTTTGTAATCAAACTGTGAGAGGTTGCCTTTGTGACAGAGAGGGAAGGTGGGTGGATTTGAATTGGCTTGGTTATTTTTAGAGAGGTGGAGGCTGTCAGGCAGCCAGGCTTTGTGTTTTGGGGGTTTTGTTTGGTTTGTTTTGTTGGGGTTTTAAAATTTATTTTTAATTTTAACAGAATAAATGTCTTCTTGCAAATGCTGTTTTGGCACCAAAGTCAGAACTTTGGGGAAGTTGATCTTGATGAAGTTTTCAATGGAAACACTGATACTACTTGAGATTGAAAAAGCAACTTTCATTTTGACTCCATGTTTCAGAATTCAACTCTTTTCAGCTTCTAAAAATTACTATGATATTAAAGATTAATTATAGATATGAATGGTTTGACATTATCAGACAGAACTTCTTAATGAACTAATTTTGATCCTCTCACTAAATATAACTCAGAGTTTCCATCCTGCAAAATATTAGATTATTTTGCTTTTCTCTCTGGTTACAAGAAAAGTCTGCAAGAAAGATGGAGACAGTGTATTTAGAAGGGCTTGCAGTGGCACGACAAGGGGGAATGACTTGCCACTGACAGACAGTAGGGTGGGATGGGATATTGGGAAAAAATTCTCTTCTGTGAGGGTGGGGAGGCTCTGGCACAGGGTGCCCAGAGAAGCTGTGGCTACCCCATCCCTGGAAGTGTCCAAACCAGGCTGGACAGGAAGTCAAACTTCCAAGTGGAAGTTGTCCCCTGATGATTTTGGAGGTTTTCTGTGTTTGCCAGTCTACTCTTTTTGCTGATTGCATCCAAACTTAAAGTAAGGAGAGCAGAAAAAGCTGTAAGTGCAGCCCAGGTCAAACGTGGCCACTCAGGCAGTGCAGGTGCTCTTGCTGTACATTCCTTTTGCTAACTGTGGAGAGAAATGTGGGCATGTGAACCATTACCAGTGTCTGAGATTCACAGTGTTTAATAACTTCAAACTGTTCTTTTCAAATTGCAAAGGCTTTTACATTGACTTGCATTGGCCAACAAAGTCCATTAGTGTCTGAATAAGTGGTAATAAGTGGTAAGAGTTGCAGTCATTAGTGTGTCTTACCCCTCTGTAAATCACAACTGGCAGCTGTGGGATTCTTCTGCAGCACATGGGGCAGGAAGGACAGGGCTCCATGGGAATGTTTGGGAAGTGGCTGTTCCTGGTGGTCTTTTTGCAGGGCTGGAATAGGGCAACACATCTGTGGTGAGCAGCTCGTTACAGAGAATGTGCTTTGAGAAACTAGCAAACTTCAAGAGAGGGAATACCTGGGGAGAGATGGCAAATCTAGAAGTTATGGGAAACTTCAAGAGAGGGAATACTTGGGAGGAGATGGCAAATCTTGAAGTTATGGGATATCCATGGCTCTTCTTTAATGTCCAAGATGCACTGAATTCACTGCAACCCCGCCTGTGTAAAATAAACAATTTTCTCTCGAGGAAGCTTTGTCTAAACAAAGCATTAATATGCACATTTTATACAATGGGACCCTGTAATAATTTTAACCAAGTCATCAATAATCAGGCAAGGAGATGCTCGAGGCTGTTGTGCATTGGTTGTGCTCTTGCCAATCCTGTCTGAATGTTGAGGGTTTTTCAGAGTGGAAGGCTTAAACTAAAGACATGATTTTCTTATCCTCATTTGAAAACAAAATATTTCTGTCCTTAAAAACCCTGTTTAAGGGATGGCAACCCCAGGCACTCTGTAATGCCAGTAATTGCCTTTACTTCATACTTGTGAACTTCAGTGATACAGTGATATATCAGTGATCCTTCCAAGAAAGATGAGCCAAGAGATAGCCAGCCCTCGTGACTCACTGTACCACTGTTTATCAGATTTATCACCCCAAAACCGGGCTTGGTGCTTCTCATACCTGTCCCATCTGTGAGAATGCAGAGAGATGGACAGATGAGAAACTTGCAGTCACTTTGCAGCTGTGTTTTGTCACAGGATGAAAGTGTTCGAGATACAGATCAGATACAGCTGCTGAAAAACAAACTGAAACAAAGAGTCTCACAAAGAGGAGGGCTGCAGCCAGAGTTCATAAAAGGGCTCTATATGCTTTCCCTTGTAATAAGCCTTTATTCTCCCTGGCTGGCCCTTTTAGTAATCCTAAGAGAAAAACTGACATCTCTTTTCAATAGGAAAGAAGAACATTTATTTTATTCCTAACGGTTTTAACAAACCTCTCCATGATGAATTATATATTTATTGTAACTGCATGCTGCACAGCCACAAATTCCTGCAGTCTCTTTCCAGCTGAAAGCTCCAATGAAAGACTTCCCCAGACAAAGGCCAGAGGATTTGAGCCATGGGTTTTGTAGTTAGATTAATTCAGTTGCTCTGGATTCTCTGGAGTGGAGATTTCGCAGGCCAGATGAGTTGAGAGTATTGTAAATGCAGTTATAAAATATTTAAAAAATAGTAATTGTGGGGCCATGTGCCTCAGCTTCCACTAGCTTCCTCCTTGACTTTTATTTTCTTATCCTTGCCCCTAGCCATGGCTTATCCTCTCTTTCAGTCTCCTTTCTTCACACAGAACTGGAAATTACATCTAAAAATGCAGCCATGAAAGATACTGAGGGTAAAGGTACATGTCCATGGAGGATAGGAGGAAAACAGGCTTCCAGCTGTGAGCAAGGATCCTGACTCCAGCTCATCTAGTCCTGTTTTGTGCTGGGAAAGAAGACCTCATAAATAAAATTTCACTGGAGAAAGACCTGACACTGTTCTGCAGCTAATGGAAACATCTTAGAAGACTCTGAATATAGGCCAAGTATGTGGGTCAGTAGAGAAACTACTATTTATATTTGGATCTGCCTGTGAATACAGTAAAACATCCAGCTGTTGAAAACACTAAGAGAAGTTGCAGGAAAGATTTTTTTTTCTTTTAAGATATAAAATGCCAAAGACTCTGTCAGGTGATGTTGCTGTTAGAGCTGCAACTTTCCTTTCATCCCCTGTGAATTCAGTGGGCAGCTTCTTGAAAGTTCCCTTTTGGCAAAGTTATCTTCAATCTGGTGAGTCAAAAGGATCTGCTCCCTGAGTGAAAACCGTGCTGAGCCACAGCACAAAACTCAGATAGGAAATAACAGACACCAAAAGTGAATTTTGCTGTGGAGATTTAAATATTTCTACTGACTTTTGAATTTTAAGAATTATCTCTCTCTATTTGCTGGCTTGTCAAATCCACTTCTGTTTGGGAAAGTTCCCAAATGTATGTTAGAGGATCTTGGACATTTTCACTGAGTTTGACTGTGCATGCTACAGGCGAGATGTGTCCACTGCAAACCCAGGGATTTTGAAAAGCCTGAGTTCCCTACCCACACAACACTCACTGTAAATTATTGTAGCCTTGTAAAGAACATCTGTTGTGGAATTTAGGATGTGATGCATCCCTCATAAAAAGGGAGAAGGGGGAAAAGGTTGCAGGAGTCACTGATGCTGCGAAAAGGGTGTTCATTATAATTTCACAATGAGTGTTTGGGGAGATCTAGGGCTGAGCTCCACTTTGGAACAGGTTCATCAGTGGGAGTTTTCTGTTGGTGGGGTGGACTTTAATTTCCATCAGAGCTGTGGGGTTTTTCTTGTTCCTTATTATAAAAATGTATCACATTCTGTTCTCTACTACATCCACTGATACAGGACAAAGGCCGTTCCAGCCAAGCTGGCCTGTAAGTTTATGTGGTTTTTTTTTCTCTAAGTTCTTTTATGATCCAAATCTATAAGAAACAGCCAATGTGTAATTCTACACTCATACAAAATGAGGTTTTTGTCCCCATAAATGCAATTTAGACAGTAATTTGAGTTAGCAAAGTTTAGAAGGTGCAGCTGGAGAGGGAAGCAGAGTGCCCTGTAGAAGGGTGTAGTTGAGTAAAATAAAGCTTTTCCAGAGGACACAGGGGCCTGGAAAGGGAGAAATTGGATGTGAAACCTTCCAGAAAAGGCCAGAGGGCACGTTTAGTGCAGTCTTTAGCAGCCTGTATTGCACTGCTGGCTGGAGCTCCTGCTGACGGGCCAAATTTTGCTCCCTATCTCCTCTCTCTGTTGCTGAGCTTAATATGCAACTTACCTGTAGCTGTACAGGTGTGACCTGGTGGGGACAACTGAAAGCAGATTAAATGAGGTAAATTCTTGTTATTTAGATATCAGAACTAAAAGATATCAGATCTGAAAGTCTTGGAGATCTGCAAATAAACCCTTCTTGGGAAGTTAGAGGAAATGATGTGCAGGAGAGGTCAGGCCACCAGAGCGAGATGACAGGATGAGAGCAAGGTCCCAGCCAGGAAGCTCCAGTCTGCTCCCAGCTCAGTGCACCCCATATTTCATCCTGCCCTGGGGAAGTGGAAGAAATGATTTCATAATCCCTTGTCATGGGGTTAGGCATGCTGCAGGTCATGTGGACAAAGCCATTTGTTCAAGTAGCTTGACCTGAGGACTCCTCAAAAGCTGTTGAAATCTCACGGCCTCTCGTTCCTCAAAGGAGTAAAGTCCTGCATCCAAACTAAACAGGGATGGCTCCTTCCCCTGAATCTGAACTGAATCTTGAGTGCTGACCAAGACCTGCCTCCCTCTTCTCAAAGGGGTCTTTTGTAGCTGAGACCTTTTGCTGCTTTTTCCACAGCATCCTTTAGGCATAATAGGCCAAGATGAAATCAAAAGTCATCTTTCACTCTGAAAATTTCCAATTCTCACAGCTTGTCAAACCTTTGAAAAGCAGAAACATCAATAATATTTGGTGTTGTGGCGGTTTGGCTGAGTCTCTCACTGCTGGTGTTGTTGTTGGTGTGTCGCTGTCAGTATTTTGTACTGAACTATCTAACAGCTGTCTTGGCTTCCTTCCCCACTAAAACAACTGCTGCTTCACAAAGAACACAGATAATTTTGTCTTCCTTGATATTAACAGATCAAGAGAGGCCTTTGCCAATAAAAACTCATCTTTTATTTTTGCAGTCTGAGAGAGATCCTTGGTAGAATTTGTTGTTCTCTTTCATTCTGTACTCAGAGACCAGTTGGCATCTAATCTTTTCATTTCAAGTGATGCTGAGTGGGTGGGACATCCAGAGGGGGAATGAAAACTCTCACAAAAGAATCCCAAGTTAAAAGGATTTTAACCCAAAGGCAAAACAAAAAGCCCTGCACAAGGCACCAAAATGAAAGGGCTTGTTTAAAGGCAGAACAGTGACAGCACAGTGTTGGTCTAAGCTTTAAAAGGCAGTGAAATGTGAGATGGGATCAGTGTTCACCTCCTGCCACAGCCACCCATTCCCTGGGTGTGGAAAGGGGAATGGCACCAAACACCAAGGGGAAATGCTGCTGCTCCTGCTCTGAAAGCAGAGTCTGCAGGACATGCTCCTCCTGCCCTACAGAGTGCTCACCACAGAGGTGTTCATGGAAATTTGGAAGGTTGAAGGAAATTTTGATATTTGAGTTAATTTTGGGATCTAAAATAGGGACAATATTCGGGAAGTTTAATGTCATTAACAGCAAATTCTGGACAATAACCCCTCCAGAATGGCCATGGGGATTTTAGATGGTGAATCTACCAGAGTTAAAGAGATGACTTGGGTCCTTTGAATAATCTGATGAGCACCTTACAGACTCCATTTGTGAGAGCTGCTCCCTCTCCGGGGAAAAAAAAATGAGTTTGAGGTCAATAAAGTTGAGCATTTCACACCAGCCAGTCCAGGTTTAGAATTCCAAATTCAGGGTTTAGCCTTCATACATCCCCATGCCTTGTCATACATATATACATACATACATATATACATACATAAATGCCACTGGTCTATTTACCTCTTTTGTAAATTTTACCTCTTGGTAAAATTTTACCTCTTGGTAAATGTTGTGAATTTTACCTCTTGGCAGAGTTACTTAGAGATTGTTACTTGCCAGTTATCTTCTTGCAATCATGATGGCAAAAAGGTAGCACAGCAATGAGGGGAGTCTGCTGTTTCAGAGCAGCTAGGTAGGTAAACAGTAATACCTCTCACTCCCACATGCTATGAGTAATTTGTTTTTTAAGAACTGAAATTGACCCCAAATCAGAGCATCTGTACCACACTAATGCGTTGTTGAAGAAACTGAAGGTTCATCATCTGAATTTTCTATAAAATGTAATAAGATGGAATTAAGAGGGGAAAGGATCTCATGTGAAAGATGTAAAAGGTTATTTTTAAGGGATTACCAGAGGGCACCTGGACAGTATTACCTGCTGCCTTCCTGGACTCCATTGCCTACTTGTACGTGTATAATATGTTGTTTCTTTACACCTGGTGTTATTTTTGCCTGCCTAGTTAAGATGCCTGCCCGTCCCATTAATGTTTATTTAATGACCAATGCTGGGTAGCAAATGAGCAACATGCAGATTGTGTGATGTAATCTGTGTAAGGAACAGTGTGTGTTAACTGAGTGTGCTGGTCACCAGCAGGTCACCCCTGACAGCACAAAGGTTGCCCAGAAAAGATGGAAGTGTTCAAGGAGAGGTTGGACAGGGCTTGGAGGAACCTGGGATGGTGGAAGGAGCCCCTGCCCATGGAATGTGATGAGTTTCAGGTCCCTTCCCACCCAAATCAGTCTGAGATTGTGTGAATGATTATCTATAGCTATTGATAAGTACTCAGAATAGTTATTTATTTATTTTGCATTTTTCAGGGAGTACAAATTCATCCCTAGCCTGACGGGATCCTAAACCACTTAGACACATCCAGAATATCTCCTGTGAGTCTTGGGTTAGAAACATTGACTCATGAGAGATTTTAAGGGTTGAGTGGTTTGAAACAAGCTCAAGAAATCTAAGATAAGAAAATATACTGAAACCTCTTTATTCCAAAACCCACTAATCCAAATGGCTGAATGGTGATGTGTTATCACTTCTACCATTCCTGCTGCCATGGCTGTATTTTGCCTTAAATCCAAACTTTGACTTTAAGAAAAAATAGAAACACAAAAATAAAAACAGCACTCTGGTATGTCTGACTACCTGCTAATATTAGCAAACATAAACTTGAAATAGCATCACTGTTCCTAAATCTGAGCACTACTTGAGTCCAAAAATGCTCAGATTACTGACGTCCACTGCAATTTTCTTCCCCCCAGCACTGTCAATAAGTCTTAAACCAGCTTTTGAATGCACTATTTGCCTCAAACTGGTGTTAGGCAAATAAATAATTCTGTGATGCAGGTGAGGGAAAGGAGCTGGGTTTCTGAGCACATTTGCTTGGACATTTTCCAGGCAGCAGATGTGTATATACCCTCATTTAGCTGTTTACAGATTTTCTGCTACAGGACTTTGGTAATGCATTTTATACCTACAGGTAGAAATGTAAGGAAAATTTGGGCACCCTGGACTGTTCTTCAGCTCATGAAGTCATCACAGACCTCAGAGCTCAGCTGCATCTCTTAAGTGGGGTTCATGGTTTCTTAGAGATGTTGTAAGTACAAGCAAATTGTACTTCGGGAAATGAAATGTTTCAAAGAGGCACCTTTTCAGCCTCTGAAAAGGAGAGCACATCCTTGTAAGATTTGTTTGTACAGATTTTAAGGAAATGCTGAATTGTGTTACTTTGTCTCTAGAATGTCTTCACTTAGCCTAAGAAAACAATCTCTAGTTGTTAACTTACATACAACTGTGTTTTTCCTAATTAGTATTTGTGATGTAATTCTAGACACCCATATATAGAAAGTTATTTAAGATTTAAAAATTACTGTTTTTCCTAGAGCTCTCTCTGCATCAGCTGCATAAATAGCTCTAGAACATTACCAGTAAAATTAGAAGGGACAGGCAGAGGAGACTTGGTTGTGTCTGGCTCAGCTGTGGTTGATGTCCATGGTGGGTTCCTTGGGATGACAACAGAACCCTGCTCCCACATTTTTCAGTGTTCCTTCAGAAACAGAATGTGCTTCTTGCTGTCACCTTCCACCTGCCCTGGAGACCTCACACCTGGCCAGGACAGACGCAAATGCTCTCTCAGTGACTCTCAGGAGCTGTAAGTCAGTCAAGGATTATAAGCAGGATGAACAAGCAATGCATGTGATGGTCTTTACAATTTTACAGAAAGCACTCCGAAAATGGTGGTCCCATTTTTTTCTAAAACTCTGGAAATCAGAAGAGCTGATGGTTTCATTAAACTGAACAGTTTTGGTGACACCCATTGACTGATAGACTCTTTATAAAAAGAACACCAGGTATAAGTACACTTGGTGAAAAGAACTTTAAATATAAATAGCTAGTTCTCACTGCAAAAAGAGACAGCAACTGGGAACCTGTGCTCATCTTTTGTTTTTTCCCTGCAATATATAAAAATTCTGAGGTCTCTCATTTCAGCAAATGCCTTTTCTGATGCAGCGTGCTGATTTTTTCCTGCATTGGCTTTGGAGTCTTGCATCCCTAAACGGGAGCACCATGGGCAGCCATGAGTCACTGTGCAGGAACTAAATGTCAAAGTTGAAGTGGAGTTTACTGCCACAGTTGGTGTGAGCAGTGTGACTGGTGTGTCATTCCCATAGCACGGATGTCTGGGAGCGCTGGGTGCCCCTCTCGAAGGAGATTTGACAGAGATGCCACCAAAAGCACAGCAGCCTCTGCCTTGGTGATCTGTAAAATGCACATTTGAGGGGTTTTCAACAGACCTTGAAAACAAATGGGGTGACCCCAAATGATCTGTGGGGCAAAATGGCCCCCAAGACATGAGAGGGCCGTGACACCCGTGTGACTCCACCGCAGCCCAGCGGGATCCCGTGTCCTCAACAGCTGAGTATGGAGAACTGAGGGCTCAGACAGGAGCTGCCATGCAGGAGGCTCTGCTGGGCTCCCTCCTGCAGCCTTGCACTAGAACAGAATGTGAAAATTGTGTCTTGGGTCCTGCTCCAGCCTCTTCTTAATAGAACTTCTGTAGCCTCAATGGGGAGAGCCAAAGGATTCTGACAGAAAACCCTCCCTGGGTGCTATGTTAGGAAGTAACTTCAGGACACTTGGTTTGGCTCATTCTCTGCCCTAATGTCACCCCTGCTATCGTGGGCTTTTCTTCTAGCGACTCATAGCCTTGAAAATAGGAGAAGATGGAGGAGTCACTGTGACTCTGCAGACTGGGCTCTTTCTGCTCCTCTCCTGCCCAGGAGCTCCAATAAATTCCTTCCGTGTGCTACCACTCTGCTTTGTCTTCTGAAATCAGGGAGAATGTCTTTGAACCATTTTGAGATCAATGGCTGAGGCCTGTTGTTCCCAATAAAGTGTAGAGGAAGTTAAAGAGAATATGTTAAGCGGAGGAAGTTAAAACACAAAAATGAAAAACAAAATTCAGAAACGAAAGTTGCAAGTATTCCTTACTACTTAAATTGTTGGAAATCAAGGATCATCCTTTCTTAGCACTAAGCAAGTATCAAATGATGACTGTAAAGAGTTAATAATGGGTTAGACCATGGGTCTGTGCCACTGTGATGGGAACTCAGCACAGTTTGGTTTCTTGGGGCATTAAAGGCACATAGCATCTTGCAGTTTGACTGTTAGGTTTTTCTTTTTCTTATCTGGCTCTAAAGCTTCATTCCCATTCAGTAGAACAAAAATAAATAAAATCACTTTACAAACCCCAACAACTGAAAAAATGCCCTTTTGTTATTTTTAGGTCTTTTTATGGAACCTTGTTTATAGAATGTTATTTATAGATTTTTTTTTTTTAATATGCTCCCAGCTAACCTGCCCTGCTGGGTCTTTGCAGGAGCCTCTGCACTGCCACAACACATCCCTGGGAATGTCAGCATTCCTCTGCAGAGGGGTCACTTCAGCAAGGACACCCAGCTCAGGAGGTACACATTGTCCTACATAAAGTGCCGGTGCTGAGCCTGTTCCAGTTTTAGTAATTCCCCTTGTTTACATACAGCTTGAATGTTATAGACAAGGATTCATTCTCCGGCTCACAGTTTGTAATACTTCCTAAGGACAGGAGGGAAAAACTCAGAGCAGGGCATCATAGAAGTCTCAGTCTGTGGAATGAAATTCAGAGCAAGAAGGAGAATTGTCTGCTAGAATTCTCCAAATAAAAGTGAATTAAGCAAAACTTTTAAAATAGGAATGAGATAAGGTAGGACTCGTGGTGGGGAAGCATCTTGGTAGCAAAGACTTGGAGGATGTAAACAGCAGAGATCTGGAATTCTGAAGCATTTTCCAAATCCAGCCTTTCTAAGCATCAGTGGTGGTTGTAGTGCTTTGTGGTGGTGGCACTCGGCTGGGGCCAGTGTCCCTGTCACTGAGAAGTGCCAGCTCACAGTTCCAGCGTTGCTGAACTGCAGCAGCTGCTCTGTGGCTTCAGAGGCTGTTGGGATATTCCACTTGGCCACCAGGCTTGGAATGACATTTCACATTGGATGTTTGGGCTCTCCTGGCCTAAAAGAGCCAGGCAGCCCTTCTGGGACAGAGTCCTTTCCACAGACTCAGCAGGAGCCAGCTGTCATGACACCAAAAAAGCTGGGAGAGCCATGGCTCATGGAAACAGGGCTTAGGTTCAGCTGAAGGAGGCATGTCTGAGAAGCAGCTTTTCCCAAAACTTGAGGAAAGGTCAGAGCACGTGGAGCTGGCACTCTGGGACAGTCCTACTGCTCATAACTCATGTAACCCTATCTGCACAAAGGCATTCCCAGCTTTCATCTCCTTTCCAGGAGAAACTGAAACTCTTTCAACTTTGTGAAAGTGCCTGAGCATCACACTTACCTTATTGTAGAGCACTGATACTTTCACCTCTGTCTCATCAGACCCTAAAAATAACTAATTTTTGTCTCCAAAGCCTTGATATCTCTCCAATCTTTGCTCTTATTGCTTTTGGACCTCCAGCTCTTGTGAGTCATATCTGCAAATTACATGGCTCGGGTTTCAGTGGTGACCATCTCAAAGTGGCTGGTGGAAAAATTCACCATTAGTTCATGGGGTTTTATTTGGTCCAGGGCATTGCTGTGGTGAGCCTTTGCCATTTCTCTTTTAGTTTTTAAAGACATTTAATTGTATATTGGCATTCAGGCCTGTCGTAAGGAAAACTCTTCTCTGCTGGCCTTGGAGGCTTTATTGACTTAAGCTGTCCTTGAAGCAGAAAGAGGAGTTTTAAGTTCTGTGTGGGGTGTTCAGGTAACAAATAACTTGAGGAGTGTGGCAGGCAGAGCAGGGGTGACAGGGACAAGCTGTGGGAAGCACGGAGGTGGCAGCAGCTCTGCCAGGAGCTCGCAGGGACACCCAGACAAGATGCACTTGCCATGCGGAAGGTGACACAGGAAACATTACGTTTCCCGGAGCGGTGGCAGGGAATGACAAAGAGTGTCCTCTATGAGCTCAGATGTACAAAAAGGAAAGCATTTTGTCAGCTGCAGCTCCTGACAGAATGAGGATTGTGGGCTTCTGCATTCAAAACCAAATTTCCTTAAATTGGCAAGCGGCTCCTAGGCGCTGCTGTGGAGAGTCCTTCCAAAGCCGGAGCGAGGGAATTGACACCGTGCTGAAAACAGCAATGAAATCACTCAGCTTCCTTCCTCCGAGCCAGGCTTTGTGCTGGGCCGAGCGTGCCCGGCCTGGCCTCGCCATGGCCACCAGCCCGCGGTAGCGGCCCCACAAACGCGGCTTTCACAGGCCGCGCCTGCCCCAGCGCTGATTTATGGCGCGCAGGACACATTCTGATGTGTCATGCTGCAGGGGGAAAGGAGAGCGGGACTGGGGTCATGAACAAAATGGAATTTGCTTATCCAATTTCCGTCTCTTTCTGAGTTTGATTGGAACTCGCAGTTGTCAGGCCGTGTTTAAGTCTCGTCTTTACCGACGCCTCCTAAACTGCGGAAGGTCAAAACCAATTATTGTTTTGCCTCCGGGGACTTTCCCTCTTCAGAGGGACCTTACAGTGGATATTCTCTGAACCCTTTTCCTTCCAATTAAGGCAGCAAATTCCTCTTTTTCAGGGTTTTTCAAGGGGCGAGGGGGACAGTAATCGGGAGACTGATAGATTTATCAATAGCCTTGAAAAACAAAGCCTGTATGTCTCAGGAAGCTTGAAGCCTTTCAGTGACTTTTCTCACTCTGCACTTTAAATCTGTCGTTTCATTACACCGGGAATGGAAAGTCCCTAATTTTCCCAGGCTACACATTTCCTCTGTTTTTTAACCTTCAAATACCACATGGATTTATGCCTCTGAGTACCTGCTGGTTAAGTTTCTCATGTAGATAAAAATGCTGAAGTTCTGTTTTTGTAAGCTTTATGGACTGGGGGCAATTAAAAGAGGCTGTACCCACATTAGCAGATATAGTCTGACTAGTTCTGAAGAAACCTTCCAGGTCTTCAGGGTGAAAAAGAAAAACATCCTGAGATAGTTTTAGAACTTTTTCCCCCTTTCCTTTCTATTTTGGACAGCACTCTTTTCATTTGTATTGACAGTATCTCTTCTTTTGCTCCAATCCATTGGTACATCTAGAGCCTGTGTCAGCAAACGGATTTTGAATAATTCATTTATGTATTACATGCTGCTGTACTTAGTCCTTTATCCATTGGAGGGGTTACATCTACTGCTTCCATATATTTTTCCTGTACCATTTATTGTGGGAGAGGTGAGCAGCAGAGCAGACAGAAAATAATGTCTGCTGCAAGAGAAAATCCAATGTAAGGTCAGGGGAGGGAGGTTGTGGAGGAACAGTGAGTACAGGAAGCAATACTTTGGTATTGCAATTGGTACAGTATGTTTCAAAAACACTTTGTAATTGTTATTTGTATCAGGCTGAACTGTGAAACCACAGTACAGGTGTGGGATGTAACCCCTGCTCCTCACCAGGTACTTCTGGGTACTGTAACATTTGGGTGGTTGCTGCCTTGGCTACTGGCCGCTCCTACAAAAATACTGGATTGTGGACAATATTGAAGGAAGTCTGTTTTTCTGGAGCTGGCAGATTTAAGACCCTTGATTAAATGCATTCACAGCTTTTCTGCAGAACTGCAGAGCTATCATGATATGATTATAGGGCAGCTGTGCTCTGGTGGACTCAGAAATCAGAAATGAGGAAATATGAATTGCCTTGATCTGCCACAGTCTGTTTTGTGAGATCCTGGGCTGGTCACTTAAAATATTTTGGCTACCTCCTGACAGACCTACTTTGGATTTTTACTGTTTTTGGAGGACTCAGCTCACTCGACTGTATTGCCTTGACTGGCTGAGATGCTGAGGCTTCCATCCCAGATGCTTGCATTCAATCAGATAATGGGGCTGATGAATGCCTGTGGCCCAGAGACTATTTGCAATTGGTTTATAAAGGGTTAATCTACTCAAAATGTCTTGATCAGTCATTCCATACCAAGTGGAAAAAGTTTAGGGGGTAAATGATAAATGATAAATGACTTGCCATTTACTGTTCACTCTGCAACATGTGTACCAAGATGCAGCCAGGTATTAATCCTTTCTGAAATATTTATAAATAAAACTGGAATACTGAGTGTGGCTGAAATCCCCTCAGGTATAACTGAAAGCAGAGGTGCAGAGCACTGTTCTCCTGTGACACTGCCCTCAGCCCTGGGATCACATCTGGACACACATCGCAGCAGTGGTACCCAGAAATAATTTATTGGTTGAAAAGAAGGATTCCCTTTACCCGGAGTAAAGAAAATCATCCAGCTCTAATAATAACTCGCTAATCTCACCCCACCGGAGCAGCGCAGGGAGCGCATCGGAAATTTCCTTCCCAGCTGCTGGGAGAGCCTGTCCCCAAAGAGGGCTTTTCTTTTGATAAGGGTGCCTCCTGTGCCGGGCTGCTGAACCAGCCTGAATCAGCACGTCACCCTGGAGTGCAGGAAGATCCCGGTCTCCGCCGCTGAGTCACATGAATAACTGGAATAGTTCTGCAAAGCAGAATTAATTCCCAGAACCTCTTCAGGCATATACCAGCAGGCACATGCTTTTGCTCCGGCGTTACTTTACAGCTCCGGGGTGTAGTGGGAAGGACACTACTGATATTTTCAATTGAGATAAAGCAGTTTACCTGGTGTTAAGAGTGTTAAACCTTACTTACAAGTTTATTGTTGACATTCTCCTGCTTCCAAGAAGATTTAGGAATAAGCCAGGACATAACAGAGCTATTAGGGTTAAGCTCAAATCAACTGTGCAATGACTCAGAGCTTGTAGTCCTTTCAAACCAAGTGCTGGGGGGAGAAGCTGCTTATTATTAACTGTTGAGTAGCTCGTGGTTTGTGCAGCCTGTTTAGCCAGCAAAGACATCTATGGAAACTCTCTGGGGGTTTTGATCTATTGTACTGAGAATAAAATGTCTAATTTACAAGAAAACCAAATCGACAGCACTGAGATTGTGGTTTAGCAAAGTCCTTAGACTGAGTGCTGGAAATTTGGGCAGAGCTAAGAAATTCTCTATAGAACCTTTCAGTAAATGCTGCTGGTATGTAAAAGAAATGAGCTTGATTATAAGAGGGGAGTGAAGGACAAAAGGTGGGATTCAGGTGTTGCTCCAAAAAGTAGACCAGGGTGGGGAGCTGAAATAGGGAAATGGGATGATAGAATCATAGGAAAACAAGAAAGTTGGTAAGTGGTTACTGAAAATTGTTGAGATTTTTTCCACTTAAGCTGCGTTTTGGTGCCTAAATAATAATGATAAGCTGACCAGACACACAGAAGAAGCATTACTTGTACTTCCACCTGTTGCTCTGGAATAGACCATAAAATGAATACAGGATAACCTGTTCTGCACTCCAGCATCAATGATAACAGGAACTGATTAGATGGCTTTGATTTCTGCTTTCTTAATTGTTCTAGAATATTAAAACTGAAGTTTTTGCCATTTTTCCAGAAAACCTGATGTGAGGTTACTCCTGACCTTTTACTTTCAATAACCATCACAAAAATATTAATGAAATCTAGAAATTCAATGCGATTGGGAAACATTACAGAGGAAGAGCTCCAAGCCCACTGTTTAGAGGCTGGATGTTTGTACTTTATGCTTTGCCCACTGATGAGCTTGTGAGCTTCCTTGGGCTCCAGGTCAGTACCTTTCCCCGTGGCGTATCCGAAATGAACGCTCACCAAACCCAAATGTTATTTCCGACATCTGTTGCTTGTTTGGATGGCAGAATTTGTGATAACAGTCAGAAGAAAGTAAACAGTCCAGTAGCCATGGAAACCTCATCCCGTTTTTTCCTGTTTCTTTTTCTGCTTTTTGCAGTGAATGAGTGGGTGCTGGATCCAGCTGGACAGCAGCCCAGGAGACGGCCATCCCCAGCTCAGCCACGGCAAGGGACAAACCCTGTCCAAAGCCAGGAGCTTTGTCTTTGCACACTCTCACCAAAGGAGTTTTTTCAGGGAGCAGCTTTTTCAGGAAGAATAGTTCAGTGCCTCAGGAAGGGTGACCATTTATTCCCTGATCTCTCTGGCTATAAAATAACCCAAACACACAGTAGTGTATTGTGACTCACATCCACATGATTCAACTCTTTCTCCCCATTCCTGCATCCCAAGCAGGTGGTCTCATCCACACAGTCTACAGGGAACCATCCTTGGACTTTGATGTATTCCAAGGCATTATCTGGGAGAGCTGGGACAGGCCAGTGCCATGTCGGGGAGGGCTCTAACAGTGAAACAGCCTGGGAGATCACAGCTTAAACTATGCCCTTCTCCTTCTGGATTTGCAGTATAGATACAACCTCTGTCAAAGCTGTGAACAGGGGCTTTATGGTTCAGACAACAGATCTGGCTGAGCAGCTCAGCTTATGTTCCAGATTACAGCAAGACAGGTATTTATTGTAGGAAAGCCCCCAGAGTGCCACAGTTAATGGGATGCTTTTTATATAAAATTTTACAACCAGCTTTCAGAATTCCACAGAGAAGATTGTCAGGATGCAATCTTTATTATATTCCAGTCCAAATCTCTGTGTG
Organism: Sialia sialis; assembly: GCA_009812075.1. Taxonomy (NCBI): domain Eukaryota; kingdom Metazoa; phylum Chordata; class Aves; order Passeriformes; family Turdidae; genus Sialia; species Sialia sialis. The sequence goes on along the minus strand of VRYO01002482.1, from coordinate 9,368,348 downwards.
GCTTCTAAAAATGTGCAGTAAGTGTGTCTCTAAATGGACTTGTCCCTGGTCACACAGGCACTGTGTCATGCCAGCATTGATATCATCATTGGATTACCCTCGTTAGCACTTTGAATCTCTGTAATGCACTTTGAAGTCTTCAGAGGAAGAGCTTCATGGGAATATTTGGAGAGCCTGATTCAGTTCTTAATTGGACTGACTCATGCTGAGTCACCAGGATATCCATTAGCTGCATCTTTAAAATCCAACATAGAGATTTTCAGTGGTCTGTGAGAGAATCAGACACCCCCAGCAGCTGCTGAGATTCTCTAGGATTGGGAAATCTGCTTCCATTGTAGAAAGTGCTGATTCCTGGTGCACCAACCAGCACAGCTCTGGCTGCCAAGTTCATCCCATTTCTGTGCTCTCCTGATGCCTGGATGACCAACTGCTTGCCAGGAAGCTCTTGGAAAAATCTCCTCCTCCCTGGCTCCAGCATCACTGGCATCTCTTACACACACAGAGCCCACCACCCACACCTAGCACTGGGCTACCAGAAGCAAAGTTAGAAACGCAAAGAGCATTTTCCTTTTCATTTCTAGGAAAGGCTTTTTACTCCGTAAATGCTCCTTGAACAAAACAGCACAAGCAGTGAGTAAGGCACCTGATGACTAAAGTAATTCAGGTTGTGGGAAGCAGCAGGATTTGATGTTGAATACAAATCTCCGTGGTTCACTTCACCCTGCTCCAGCCATCTGAAGTTAAGCATTCAGCCTAAACAAGCCACCCAAGTCCTGAGCTGTTGGCAGAGGGGACAAGCACCGAGAGCTGACTCATCCTCCCTCACTTTGTTGTGCTGGGCTGAAATGAGTTGTCCTTTGAAGCTGCTTCCTAATACCACTTCCTAATACTCAGCAAAACGTAGAAAATCTGGAGAGGGCAGTTTATTGGTGTTAGACAGCTGAAGTTAGGTAAGATAAAGCTAACACTGATGCACTGCCATGTGCCAAGGACCACAGGTCCACAAGATCACAGATTCCATTATTCCCTGGATACCAGCAATGGTTCAACCAACCTTGTTCCAGTCTGCTCCTACACTCAGAGTGTCTTAGCAACCTTTTTTGTCACTTTATAGGTGGCATTTGTAGCAGATTTTTGGCTCATTACCACTTCTTTTGGAATAGAAAAAGAGGAGACAATTAGTCTACAGACCACTTTGGGAATCTCTGTCCTGTGAATCTCTTTCCTGGAAGAAAAAAATACTTGCTTCATTCTGCAGTAACAACACCATAGAATGGATGGCAGAGGAGAGAACAAGCAATTCCAATTTTTAAGACAATGGAGGGAAAAAATTTGGGCCACTCAGTCATAAAATTAAACTTTGGCAAACGTGGCCAAACCCTTATCTGTTCTAGACCTACTTTACTTCTATTTGAGGATGCAAAACTTGGCATCATTATGGGACTGCTGAAGTTTCCATCAGGTATATTCAATATGGGACAAGACTTGCAAACCTTTGCTTGATGTAGTGAAAAAAATCTCTACAGGGTGTTTGCAAAACTGGGGGTTAAGTACTGACACCACAGCCTTACCTAGGGTGTGATTTTCATTTTGATAGATTAACAAGTCTAAAGCTAAGAAAATGAGCTATTAGACTCACTGAAAAAAACCCCCGTAAAACAATGTAAGTGATCTGTGACAACTCTTTCTGAGCAGCAGAAGATTTGACTTGAGAATAAGTGTGAGCAATTAAATATTGACTATAATGAGAAGAATATATTTTTTTGTGTTTCTTACGACATTTCTTGGTTAATTATATCATGCATCTGTTGAATATGTAAAACTTGCTGCTAAAAATGTTCCACTTCTAAAATTAATAAAAGTATGTCAGAGGAGATATGTTATGAATAATACGAGAAATGTTACAAATAATGACGACTATGGAGCCAACGGACCTACTCCCACAGGCAGAAATTATCAGGGATGAATAAGAATTGTGGGATGACAACTGTAGTACTTTCAATCTCTGAAACACTTCACACGCTTTCACCCTAGAGACACCTTGAGACAACAGTGGAGGAGAGATGCAGGAGCTCATCCTGTGCTGTTCCATCCAGCAGCCCTTTGGGATGACTCCAGCAGGGCTGGATCAGGGCTGGATCAGGCTGTGGGATGGCTGAGCTGGGTGTCAGGGGCAGGATGAGCTCAGGCTTCTGCTCTCCTGCTCTGTGCACTGTCCATGAGAGCTCAGACCACTTTCATGGTGTTATGTCTCAGCATGGTGATTGCATAAATCACTCCTGCCTTCCAGCTTGTTGTAACACTGACAGGAAAGGTGCCACCATGCTGGTAAAGACTCTGCATGTGGGAAGTAGAAAGTTTAAAAATGAAAGAGAAAGATCCAAATGAGAAGGCACAAAGATGTAGAGGTGGCAGGAGAGGGGATGAGCGAGGATGCTGAGAAATGGTGCCTGGAGCAGCTGGGTGGACAGTAACTCCTGAACCTGGCTGAGCTTTGGGATCCAGAGCTTTGTGGTTGTGTCAGAGCAGGCAAACAGGCAAAAGGAGTGTGCAGGAAATGCAGTGAGGAGTTCATTTTCATAGCTGCATTTCCCTACATGAGCTGTGTCCTGTCACAACCACTGCATGACAGAGCTGTGGTGGAACAACTCTGAGCTTGTTGGAGGAACTGTACAGGATGGGACTGGGGTACTTCCAGTTAAGAGTGCCTGGGTCTGCCCCTCTTGGCAAGAACCATGGATATTTGTTCCCTGAAATAATCCCTTTTCCTTCTTCTTATGCTTATCTAGACCATGTTCTTATTTCTTCAGTTTTTGATGGGTTTTCACATCTTACTTTGTTTAGGTATCAGAGAAGTTCTTTTTAGGGCTTCTTTCTTAATAAATGTTTATCAGAACTGACTTTTAAGTAATGTGCTTGCTCTGTGCCTCTCAGTGAGAAGGGGAAGGTGGACTGTGAACTCCCAACATATCAGCAGGTCCGTGGTGACTGCCTGAATGTTCATTTTCCCCTCGGAAAATGGAAGTTATCTCACTTCTCTTTTCCTGGAGGCAGATTATTGTATGCCTACTGAAAACAAAAGCAAAGCACTGAAACCATCATAACAAAACCCTTCTAGTCTTGGAAGTTCATTTCTGCCCTTGTGCTGCAGGTGCCTGGCTCCTCTTGGTGCCAGTCCAGCTGTGTGTGGAGCTGTGCTTTCATTTAGATCTTGGAGATAATTTGGGCTAAGGAAAATAGACAACTCTCAGTTTTTTATGATATTTTTTTTTTGCTTGGGTTATTTCAATGATCCAGTTGTAGGTATAATTATAAATTTTGGCAAAAAAACCCAAAAAAAACCCAAAACAAAACAAAACAAAACAAACAAACAAACAAAAAAACCTCAAAAAAAAACCTCAGAGGCAGAAGCAAAGGTTGGGGAAGCCTTGCTGTTGTGATAACGTATCACTGAACCCTGACAGTGTGTGCTTCCTAGCCAGCAGCTGAAATGCTTCAGTTTCATCCTCTATCTTACCTTTTCAAAACTTCTTTCTGTATTCCCAGCTAAGGCTCACTGGTAGCTATTGGCTGTATCTTGGGAAATCATCTGAAAATGTTTCATAGAATAACTTCAAACCTCCCTAAAGCTTTTTTGACTTGAAGACCTGAGCCTGCTTCCACTGTCAGAACTGACAGAACTCTCTGATAGTGAGGCTGCCATGAAATTGAAAAGTCACTGTAAATGCTTTAATACCAGTGGATTTAGGGATTTCCTCAAGCACTTTATAGTTATGTTCCCAGCTTTGTCTGTGTTTCACTGTCAGTTGTCTACTGTTCTCCCTAATCCTCCCTGGGCTTTCTGGAGCTCTATCTTCCCTTCCTGCTGACAGATAAAAAATTATTGTTGCTACCTGCAATGTTCTTGATATGCTAAGAGTGCATTCCTTTCACGTAAACATAGGAATGTTTTGGTGTTTTTAGTCTTGAATTCTTTAAGATAATTAATTCAGTCTATTATTCTGTTCCCCTTAGCAACCTAATATCTGAGTTTTAATTACTCTAACCTTACTGTTTAATTAGTTAAAGCTTCCTCAGCCCTTTGAAAACGGAAAGTGTTAATTACTTTTGCAGCATGATTATTTTATATTTCTGAACTATTGGCATCTGGAGGTTTTAACCTTCTCTTATTTCAATTGATGGAGCAGTGTCCCTTGTCACTCCCCTCCAGAAACCAGAGGTGTAGACCAAAACCATGCATTGAGTAACTTCTCTAACATCATTTGACTTCTGATAGGGAGAGATTTAGTATCTTCTGTCTCGGTTTTCCCCACTTTCTGCTATGGATTCTTTTCGAGTCGTTGCTTAAATGGATCCCAGAAAGACTTGGGAATGGTGCTGCTGATGCATTTGCCTGTGGCAGAACCCACTGCTCGCAGCAAGAATGCATTCGTGATGCACTGGTTTTCATTTATGCATGGAAGGACTAAAATTCCGTGCACCTTGGCTGATTCTAATTACAGAAATCCATCTCCTGTCCAGGAACAGCAAATGTGCAGAATCCATCCGGTGCTGGGCTTTGTCAGGGGAAGGAGAGCGGGCAGCTACACATCATGAGGCTCTGTGAATATTCACCCTGAAGAACTAAACCTCCCCCAGAAGTCAATTTTCATTAGGGCAACAAATTTAACAAATTTTTTTTTTTTAATCTTTGAAAGGGATGTAGACTTATTATCCAACAGTAGTCATCGAGTGATTCTGATATCTGCTCCTGTGAATCACCGGTATTGTCCTGGACTATTACTTTTAAATGTGAGCTCTTCATATCTCTGCTTCTTATCTGCCACCTCAGCCACCACGGATTGTTTACTAATCACCATCGGTTAACTCCCAAACCCACAAACACTCACTCACCGCTTCAGGAAGGACTTTTTTTTTTTTTTTTTGAGACTGATTAATGCAAAGAGAGCTGTGTGAATATTCACAACAAAGCCCTTCTTGGATGCATCCCCTCCTTCCCTCCTGTGAGTCTGTTGTGGACAAAGTGAGAGTTTGGTTGAGATAAATGTACCTGTGCACATGAAGCTTTGTGTTACAGGTGACACCAGAGTTGCAAAGATGTGTCAGTGAGAGAAATATTTGAGTTTTTGCTCTACACTAACTTTGAGACATGGAGAAATTATGATAGTAATAGAAACAGGGAGTTTTCAGATTCAATTTTCAAGAAACCATTAGAGATTTTTTTTTTCTGATATAATTCCCAATCTTTTCCTACTCAGCTTTGATAATAAATATCCCTTGAGGACAGCTAACATGAATCTACTGAGAATCTTAGACGAGGGGTTTTAATGATTTCATTTAAAGTGCTGTTCATTCAGTTCTTGCAATCTGCCTCTTTCCTCAATTCCTTATGTTTTTACTCAAAGAATTCTCCCTTCCAATTAAGTGAATGAAGCTTAGAATTAAGTAAGGCTGTCATAGGAAGTAAAATGGATATGACTGATTTTTATAATATAAATTGGAAGCAATTACCAGTTTTCTGTCTTCATTTTTGCTTGGAAAATTTACACTTAACCCAGCAATACACCTTAATTAAAGGCCTATCTATCTATTTATGTAACCTCTTTCTAGCAAGAGTCCTTCTGTGGGATATATTAAATTTACTATGGTTTCATCTCTTTGTTAATAACCTTTTCGTGTATTTTCAATTAAGTTTCTGGTCACATTATAGCACTGAGGTAAGAGCTCTGGCTGACCTTTAATAGGATATGGATAATAGAACATCTTTGGCTCATGTTCTCCTCTGGTAGCACAACCTTGCACTTCTACTGAAAACACCTCTGGAATTTGCAGACAGATAAATGTGCTCCTTGCATGAAGAAATTCTATTCCAGACTGCAGTAAAACTGGATGGACATCCATCCACACTCCCTGAGACCAGACAGTGCTGAAACAACCTCACTTTGTCTCAGTTTTATGGCAAACACCAGTGGGAGATGGTGAATGGCCTTCTATGTGAGATAAAAATACTTTCCTTTGACTGATTTGTTCCATATGGCCACTCCTGTTTCTCCCCACATGAACCCACAGGACTGTACTGGGGGGTAGAGGGTGATAAGGACCACTTGTATCTGCATTCAGAGTTCAGTGCTCTGCTAGCTGGACAGTGTAGGACTGGCAATTAATGATGTAGAATGATAAGGGATGTTTGTGCTCCCTTGAAGCCCACAGAATTTTGGAGTGGGAAGGGATATATTTGATATCCAGCCAGAGTTTTGTCAATATGAATATCTGAACCAGCTGCCTTTCGTGCTGTTCTCCCATGGTTGGATGACTCTGTTTTTCTTTATGTCTTTGTCCTTTCTTCTTTTAATTTATAGCTCATGATGCTCTTATGAATTCTACTCCCAGACTATCACATATTTGTCTTTTGATAAGGGATTATCATTTTACTTCCTTAAGTATGGAACCCCCAGCTCTTCTCCAGCTCCATTTTTTGTTCTCAAATCAGCCTTTCCTCAGTTTAGTTCACCAAATCATACAACCAGCCTCAGCTGAAAGCTGGCAAAGCACAGAGGGGACACAGCAAGTTAAATGTGCCAATGTGACATCTCTGTTAATTCCTGCTGATATTTCCATTTCCCTGGACGAGTGTTCAGGAAACCTCATCTGGCATGTCCATATAAAGTGGTGTCTGAAAATCAAATTAGTAAATCTGTCCCAGGTAAGGGAGAGCTTGGTATTTCAGATGGAGAACTCAATCTGTGGCAGCCCTTGAATGGATGAAGAGGGAACAGCTCAGAGGGCTCGGCTCAGGGGTGCCGCTCCTGCACGGTGTGACTCAGGCTTATTCCCACATGGGTTTGTCCCATTGCCTTGAATGCTTTGTTCAATGAATTACTGGCTGAACCTGCTGCTAAATGTGTCATATCAAAGGCTTGTGGAGCAATATCTTCCCCAGGCAGGTGCTTGGCTTCAGCAGTGCTTGGGAAGTGGCTGAGATCTCAGATAATCGAGGTTTCTGAGGCAGCCCTTGCCCTGCACCATCACTGTGCAAGCTGAAAAGAGATTCTTCTTCATCATCATCATCATCATCATCATCATCATCATCATCATCATCATCATCATCATCATCCTCCTCCTCCTCCTCCTCCTTGGTCATGATACCACCTCCAGCTCTACCAGTATTTCCAGCCTGGCCCACCATTCATCAGCTTCTTCCACAATTATTTCCATCCTCCCTTCTGTGTCACTCTAGGTGAACTCCCTGATTTTTTCCACCAGGCTGTGAATCTTTTCATATTTAGTCTCTCTTAAATGCACATTTCAGCTTGTTTTCCTACAGAGCTGAATTTACTTCTATACACATCAGGTTTTGCTCCCACTCAGCCCACACTTTCTACTTCCCTATCTGTCCTGAGAATGTGGGATGAGGAACAATCCCTTGTTTAACACGCAAAGCATGCAAACACATGCTAAATAATTATGCAAATATTTTTTATTGCTTTCATTGTGATTTTTATTACCATTGTTTTGGTCTCACCATGGAAAATGGAAGCCAGTGAGCCACAGTGTCTGAGTGGAGCTGGACTAGAGCCTGAATTTCCTGATCTCTGTTCAGCATGTGACTGTCTCCTCTGTATGTTCTCCCATAGAAAATTCTTATTTACAGAAACAGAAGATCTGGAATTTGCATAACTTTGTAGCAGCAGTTCCTGCAGTATGCTCAAAATACTGTTGTTTTTTTTTTTTTTTTTGGAAACCTGAATTCTCATGTTGTCTGCTTACATGAGGCTTTCAGCCTTCAATGAAATCTTCAGGTCATTGAGAAAACCTTCCAACAGATAATCCAGTTTGGGAGGCTGAAAGGCTGGAATGAGCTGAATCCCTTTGGGATGTTGTGTGGGGTTCTCAGTGCCATTCACTGTGTCCCTTCTCTAAAGCCAGTCTGAGCTGCCACATGTATTTGGGTTTTCAGGCCATGCATTCCACCTAAAATGTGGTAAGTCTGTGGGAGGAAGATGGAACAGCCCAGAAATGGCATCATTTTGACACATGGAAGACAGTGATTCAGTTATTTCACAGGTACATGGACTTCTGCAAATATGCAGCTCATAAAAACCTTGAGAGTGTTTGAAGAAGCAGTTTGGTAGTGTCAGACCCTCGTCACGCTGCCAACTGGCCAGTTTGGTTTCCATATAAACCATGGGCTGGAGGAATAGGTGAGCACTTGGTTGGCCTGAGGAAACCTCCTGTCTTCTAAGGCAGCTTTGGGCATGAAGCTTTAATGTGATTTTTTGATCTGGACTTATTCTGTGAATGAGGAGAGGACCTCAGTCTCTGCAGATGCTAATCCAGCACTTCTTGCTGATCTAACATTGACCCACATCATTTAAACCAAAGTGATGTGCAGGCAACACAGTTTCTGCTGTGAAAGTGCAGCACTTGCCAACATTTTCATATAACTCTTTTTTCTCACTCTGTTTAACCCAGTGTGAATGGAGGGAAGAAATGATGTACAAAATATTCCTTGCCCCAAAATCTCAGAAACTAAAATGTAAAAGTGTAAGTATGACACAAACTCCCTTTCTGTGAACACACACTCAGAGTTGTTGGAGTTGCCAAGAGCACAGCGAGCCAACCTACGGCGTGTACGTCTGTAATTTACTGAAGGGAGGGGACAGGTCTAATTTATGCACTTGGCCCTCAGACCAGGCTTTACCTCAATGCTTTTCAATGCACAAATTCTGTAAATCTTTCTGGGAGAAGGAATGTCAACTCCCGCCAGGCTCTGGACATGCCGAAAATGTCGCTCGCACAGATGATAACTTGTGTTTAATTTGCTGTTGTGGATGGGCCTGAACTAAACTCCTTTTCTTGTTCCAAACATCTCTAAATTTAGGAGGTTTTGGCAACCCAGTCCAGATATGAGTCAATAGTTCTCTGTGTTCCAAAGAATAAGTATTAAGTTGCAAAGGTGGGAGTCGTTATGTAAATGGGATAATATAAAGGAATATCAGTATTAATACCTTTGTTATGCTCAGAGCTAGAGGTTTGCCAAGGCTTAAGTGGACTCAGGATGAGCTGGACACATCCAATTAATATAAGTAATGTGGCTTTTCTTGAACAAATGTGACTTCTCGTTGCACATTACAGCTGCTGAGTGTTCCAGCTCTGCTGCATCTGGTCCTTAGAGGGCTACAAATGTGTATTCTACTGCTACAGCCTGCTCTTATTTCTGCATTTGTTTGGTACTAAATAAATGGGTTCTGATTTTCAGTGCTTCTGTCAGGGAGGTAAAAAATATTGGTGTGGCTTACTGATGGATAGAAAAGACCCAGGGACAAAAAATCACAGAATATGAAATTAAGAATTATGTATCCACATGCAAAGTAAGTGTGCTGGATCTTCCATCCCTTTCCTGATGTCACTGATGTGTTCACGAATTTTGCATCAAGTGTCTTCTAAGGCTCTTTTCAGTGAATGCTTCATCTGAATTTCTTCCAGTGATGCCACATTTAACACTGACCATGTTCTGCTGCTCCTCTCTCTCGTCCAGAGGGAAGCCATCCGTGTGTTTATGGTGGCACTGGGGGCTGGCTCAGGCAGGAGCTGTGCAGTTGTTTTTTTCAAGTGTGCAATTCTGCTCAGTTTCAAGAAGAGAAAACAGGATTTCCTTCCACAGTCTTCTAAAGAACCCTTCATTTTCTTTAAATGCTTTGTGATTCCCCCATCATCATGTACCAGTCTCACTCCACGATGTCTCCTGAGTGACTGGGATTTACCACTGGCAGATAGAAAGACAGAAACACACTGGCACGGAGGAAGGTTATTCCAAACCCTCTTCTGGCTTCCCAGGCTGGTAGGACAGGCAGATCTCCCTGCTCCTCCACTGCTTTCTCCATGGCTCACCATGAACTGCACGTCCACTCCCTCACAGGGCCCCTGACTGGAATTATCCTTTCCCTTCCAGTGCTCCCTTGCTGCTCTGCACCATGATGGCTGTACCAGTGTGGGAGAAGCAGCTCTGTGCCTCTCTCTGTGCTGACTGAAGTGCTGAGCACTCTGAATTACCCCCCTGGAAGCAGCAGGCAGAATGATGGAGCAGCCACAATGTGCCACATGAGCATCAACTTGGCAAGTTGGATCAGTGACACTTTGCAGCAAAATAAAAACTGCTTATTCTCTTTCCCAGCTGTGCTGCCAAGCACTTTGAGCATTCATTTGCCTCAGTGTGCAAGAGATTTACATATTTCACTTCCATTGACATGGCAGAAGAGACCCTCCTCACTTGCAGATCTCTTCTTTTAATAGGCATCCAGCACAACTGGGAATTAAGTACATGTGTGTGTCCAACAGAGAGAAGACCAGAACCAGCTGTAGGCACAAAGCACTGCTTAGGAGGCCCATTTTTTTGTGCTGATTTGGTAACTCATGGGACAGCCAAATCTTCCTTTTTAGGAATGGGGAGAAGAGGAAAAACACAGGACCTCATCTTCAGATTGTATCACCCGTGGAAGGGGAGAGATAGCAGGGAGAGATCTCTCCAGATGAGGTTCTCCTCTCCTGATGGAGCAGCTGGAGCACATAAGGTTCCTCATGGGCAAATGTGAGCTCATGGTGCCTCCAGTCCGAACTGGCAGAGCAGCTGAGGTGTTCCAGGCTCTGAGTCAGTGCTGTGATAATTTCCTCATGTGACTTCCTAATTGAAGTTAGAGATCCTAAAAGATATCAAGCGACTGTGGCACAGACCTGCTGCTCCCAGTCTGAGCTGTCTTGTACTCCGAACCTCTTCAATTTGTAGATCTTATTGCAAGGACATGATGGATTTGAGGAGAGACAGATAAGGCTCTGTAGCCATTCTCCCTGCCAGGAGATGCAGGAGTGAGTCACCTGTGCCATTTAATGACAACACAAACCCAAGGAACACAGTCCTCAGAGAGGTCCTTTTAGAATTAGCCACACAAGAAGGTGAATCTTAAAGACAAAAGGAAATGGTGTGAGGAGGGAAGAAGTGGCAATGACCGGAGGCCTTAATTTGATGCCAACCAGTATCTCAGAGAAAGCAATTTCCCAGAGGATTGTCAGACATGTGAAATGAATTGTAAGAGCTGCTTTACAGGCATTTGTGGGCACACACACCTGCTTACAGCAAGGGAAAAGACAGTGCGTAAATGTCTGGAATATTACATAAAAGCTGTCTGGTAGACTGGGCAGAGCAATTAAAATCCATCTCGCTTAAACGAACCCTGAGTGCAGGTCAAACAAATCTAATTTTTATTGTTCCTTAAGGAGATGTCTGTACAGGAGACAAAAGGGGGATGCAGCCGTCAGGTTAAAAAATCAAGATGCCTTTAAAAAATTAAATGTTCACAATAGTGCTACAGCAAGCTGGATAAATGATATATTACAGTGATGGTTTAAAACTAATTGATGACTAATGTTGTAATGCATTTGTAGCTACACTGATCTATTATATATCTTGGCCAAGCTGAAGGGACACTTCAAGGAGAAAAATTGCTAACTGTTTTAACCTGATGGAACTCAGGGAAAAAATAGTTACTTTACGAGATAAGTGGAAAGGTTGTGACCTCCTAATGTACATCTGGGTCTTGCAATGCAAAATCAAATTATCATTAAACAGAATGTGATCTGTGATGGAATTAAAACAACTACAAACCAGCACAGAAGTTCCCTCAGAGAAACACAATAGCCCAGTTCGGGTTGGGAGCAGTGGCTGCAAAGCTGCCTGGCTAAAGAACTGGTGTAACAAGTTGGGATGGAATTGTTTTGCTCTGTAATGAAAGTTGGTTTAATTGGAGAGTGCAGGAAAAAAACGTAAGCATCTTTATAGCCATTTGCATATGTAAGCCATTCTAGAAACATTACTTAATTAGTGTATAAACCATTAACAATTTACCCTGAATAACATGTGTCTCTGGCTCTTGCAGGGGAGACGGGAAGCCTCATTTTCCCCTCCTCATTTTTGTCATGCCTGAGGCTCATGCCCTCTGGGTTTTACCCTTGCAGTTGGAATTTGGAGGAGATGTCAGTCAGGCTCTGCTTATTTTCACATCTAATTCATGCAAAAACCAGGTTTCCTCCTGAGGCAGTAAACTGGCCCACATTTGCTTCAAAGTTTGGCCCAGGTTCAGTGAATGACTCACTTTAACTAAGGTACATCCATCTTCCTGGCTGGAACATATGCTGGGAAGTGTTGTCAAAGAGCAGAGATCCCCTAGAACCACAGCTCAAAGCTTCAGGACCTTGCAAACCAAAAGCACTGGCTCATTCCATCCCCTGCTTTCCTGTCACCTGGTATTAAGGACATAGAGTGTCCCAAACATTGCTGTTCAACCCAGAGTCCCAGCATGGGGTTTTGCAGCCTAAATCCACTGCAAAGGGCTGGAATGGACTGCTGGGAGCTGGGCTGGGAGGAATTTCAGCCACAAGCCTCCTAGGTCCTGGGATCTGTGCAAAATTACATGGAATAAATCTGGCAATAGGTAACAAATGAAGATACCATTGTGGACCATTGCCAAAATATGGATTACCTTGAACGGGCCATGATGAAAAGGCTAAAAATATCACTCTCAACCTCTGAATTGGTTCCCTCCAATAGGAGTATGTAAAATCAAAGAGAACAAGCTAACTAGGACACCCCCCACCACAGCTGACACTAATTTTCTTCTGCTTGGAATAAGTTAATATAGCAAGGACATGACCAGCCTGTGATATCATCTGAGAGCAACATATTCCTCCATGTATTCCTCCATCACAGATTAACCTTCCAGTGGGTAGGGAAATGCCTGCAATACCAAGCTGCAGATACGCTGTACTTGAAGGGTTTGAGGTACCAAAACCCCCCAAATCCTCTGTGTATTTTAACTGCTGTACATCAGGCTTCCTCCTCTGCATTCACTTAGTTTTGGTTTGAAGCCCAATACTGGCAGCAACTTGGAAAAATAGTTTTATTGCTCAAAATGGAGCAGTTGGAGTTTTAATTTGGGAGGTCCTTCTTTTACAGGGGGACATTACTCTTGGGTCAAAATTTTAAGTTAGTCATGGTATTGGTGTCAATTTTCAAAATTGGAAATTCAGTTGCACAAGTACCACTGAGCTGACTTAGAACATTTATTTTCTCAAAGGATGGCAGTCACATCCACAGCTCTCTCTGGGATTTCTTTCCTTCACTAACACTTAAACAAACCAACTCAAAATTTTTTTTTTATTCCAGATCAATGTGATTTCTTAAAGCTTTGTGTTGAGTAGATAATCCTCAGATAGGCATTTTTTAAAGCAGAAAAGCACACAAAACAACTTTAGATGAAACTTTGAGCTGCCAATTCATTTAAAAGCAATAAAGCAAGGATGAAAAAAACCAGAGTTAACTTGAAGCAGAGGGCACTCAGCATTCACGGTGACTGTGATAGTGGTCAAGAAGGATGAGGTTGGGATCTCAGCAACCACACATCAGGTCCTGTGCCCACTATGGCAGAGTCGTGCCCTGCTGACCCTCAGTGGCCAGGATTCCATGAAAGGAAATATGGGATAATTATCTGCCATTCTAATTTTCCAGTCCCATATGTCCTGAGATGATGACTTCCCAGAGTACGCTGTGACCATGGGGATGAGGTGTCCACCAGAACATCCCACGGCATTTCCATGACTGCACCAGACTGGAGGTAAGGAAACTGTTCTGGTTTATGGTGTTTGGGTATACTCATAAACAATGATCCCAGCAGTTCTTGGAGAGGGTGGAGTAACGTACCCAGTCACATATTCCTCCTCATTTTGAAACAATCAGACATAAAATACTCTAAAATAAGAATGCAGTTACCACTTACTTCCTTCCTCAATTTCTTATCTTGCTTTATCACAGCACTCGTAGCTGTGGCTGACAGAAATGGCAAATAGGTCCAATATTTCAGATTTTTATAGTGCCTTATTTTTTATTTCACTTTCAGCTTTTCTGACTGGCCAATGACTCAAAAAGTTGATTAAAGCTATGATGGTTTTATCATGGTTTCAGAAAGACAAGCTGCAAAATCCAGAGGTTACCAAAGCAGAATGCCAGAATGCCTGAAGCTGGTTCATTCTGCTCCTTGTGTGAACTGCAGCTGTACCAAAGTTTTTTGTAACTTTTGTACACACACTAAAATATATTCTACACATATTTCTCTCTATATATTAATTTATTGAGCACATTTGCTCCATTTGATTTATACTATAGCTTTATGATTATCACATTAGTGTAAGAATGCAAGTAGGAAAATGAAAATATACCTTTGATTGTCCTATCATTTTTCCATGTTCTTTCAGGTGTTATGTCAATAGTACAAAGGACTTTTTGATGTAATGCACTGAATATTCTGACTTACGCATAAGAAAGCTGAGCATTGGGCACATCATTTACCAGCTCACTGCTGTCACAAGATATTGCATCCTTCTTCCCTCTTGACCCAAGCTCGATTAATCTTTCCATAGTTTTGGTTCTGGTACAGTTTTGAAACTGTTGATTTTTCCAGGAACACTTAAGAACCAAAGCATCTGCTTCATGCTGTCTGGCAGTTCACACAACTTCAGAGGGAAGGGAATAATCTCCCCCAGACCCTTGACAGCATCACATTTCCACCCCGTCACGGTGCCCGGTACGTGCAGCGCAGGCAGGAAGAGCTGGGGAAACTCCTGTTTGCTGGGCCATGACCTGTGGAGCTGCAGGATTTTAGGAAATACCAGGTTAGCTCCAGGAGCAGGGAAGTGTTACAGCTCTTTGTTCCTGCACAGAAGTTTTCAACATCAGGGAGAGCATCAGTGTGTGTATTCAGATATCCATCTGTCATGCAAAGCATAAATCCAAAGCACTCTGAGATCAGTCATGCCCAGAATATTTAAAGTTACCTAAAATGTTGGTGAATTAACATCACACATTTTTCTCTAGAGTCTTGAGGGGTGCAGACGTTCTGTTCATCATATATTGCAGGCTCAGGCAATACATTAAATATGGAAAATAGGTTTATATAAGAAAGATGAGGCAGAATGAGCTGGATCCACAAATGTCTTTTTACTCACTCTGTCTGTAATAATTTCATTACATTTCTTTGGGGTTTATCCAATTTTGCTGTGACCACCTACTGACAATGTCTCAGAAAGGAAAGAAGAAAAAGCACGAAATTCTAACGTGCAAGACGTACAAAATAAATCCTGTGACGTTTTCTAACATGGGAATGTTCCTAAATGCCAGACTAAAACACCCCTCCAACGGTTTCTTTTACAGACTTCCCTTGTTCCAGAAACTTGGCCTGACTTAGGAGGAAACCCCATAGCTGTCCCTTAAAAGTTGAATTGCATCAGTGTGGGCAAGAGGTTGGGCCAAATTCCTTAATGGTGCAATTCCATGAAAATCAGAAATCCTACACCAGAGCTGAATCTGCCCTGTGGTATAAAATGATCTCCCTGGAGACAAGACTTTTGGAAAGAGTATCATATTTTAATTCTAAGCAGACAATTTGTTTTGGGTTGCATACAGAGCGTGACAATCTCACTGCTATAGGAACCAGCTACATTAAAGGTGACTTTGTCCCCATTTCTCGTGCTGTTCAGTTTATCTGTGTGTGATTTGCAGGTAGCTACATGATCCTACAAACTTCTTTTTATGTAATGGAATGAGCCCCTGTTCCGTTTAAGATTTTAAAAGATTACAGAGCAGGCGTTGGAACATTTGTACGTTTTGCAATGAGTTAAGGAGAAAGGCTGCGTGTTGTTTATAATCTGGGAAGTACAGATCCCAGTTAATCTTACCCTTGGAGAACAGACAGTTATATTTTTTACAAATTAACAGATCCTGACTGATTGCCTCTCATGACTGCATTCACCAGTTTTGGAATTCAAAGGGCAAAATAGGATCTGCCTTTTGTAGAAGGTGCCAGGAATGGCATCAGGACATCAGCTGCCTGGAGGGCGGCTGAGCCTTTTCAATCCTCCCCACACTGACTGGATTTGGCTGTGTGATATATCACCACTGTAACAAAGTACTTCAGGCAAGCTGGTTATATCCTATGGAAAAAGTCTGGATGTTGCAGAAAAAAATATTTAACCTCTATTCGCCGTTTTTCTGGAGATGTAAGGTATTGTGAAATCTGAGGAGATTTTCACAGCTTGGCTTGTGAAATTAATTTCCAGCTCAACAGATTGTGATTTCAAGATTTTGCACATCTGGATTTTGGCACAGGGCTGTGGTGGGAGATGTCTCTGGCAGTCTGCCTCCCAGGACAGTCTGTTTGCTCCCAGGCAGTGAAGAGTCCAGTCCTGGCTGAGCTGTCACCTGCCTGCTCTGCCCTGGGCAGTGTCTGTTCCACAAAGGAAAGGCTGCACAGCTGGAGCTGGCCCTGACATCAGTGAGCTTAGGAATCACTTGAATAAAAAATGTTAATGATAAAGTCATGTTTCTAAAATTCGAGGAGTGTAAGAGATAGACAAAAAAAAAGTTGTAGGGTTATCTGTACTGTGTGTTCTGGGGAGAAAACACTTTCACTTGCTGAAAACACTGTGTGCACAGACTACTGAGCACTCCCTCTGCCACACTGCACCAGTGGGCTGCTTTGCTGGCCAGGCATTTTGGGAGGGGGTCGTCTCCTTCTGGCAATCTTCCCAGAGGGGAACCAGTTGATGAAAACAGGACTTTAAGCCAGGATTTTTTTCAGCATTCACGCCACAGAAGGAGATTTTACAAAGGTAGCAAGAGCCATGCACATTTTCCCTTTGTGTATCGCTGTGTGACAGCAAAGTCATCCTATTTTCCCACCAGGATCACACAGTGTCACAGAACCTCATTTATTCTTATGGCATTGGAAGTGTGGTTTCAAAAGAAAAATCCCCGTGCTGTCTGGAATGCTCAACTGTTGGGTACCAGAGTCGGAAAACATCCTGCCTGCCACGAACGTTAGGAAAACAGAGCAGCCCTGACTCGAGTGCCAAGTGGTTTTTTGGAAGGCTGACTCCCCTGGGAATAAAGGATATTGGTGTCCAGCCAAGTGGGCAGGCAGGAACAGGCCCTGGGCAAGACACTGGAATTTTGGTGGAGCCTGAAATATTGTCTGCTTCTTTGTATCAGCTTCTGATTTTGGTATTAAAAGGTGAGCTGCCCAAAATGTGAGGAAATGGGCCACAAATTGATAAAATCAGAATTATTTTTCTAGCTATATTTAGAGGCCCTTAAAACAGGGATTTCCCTTTTTGGCCACTCCAGTATCCAAGAGTAACTTAATATTTCTGTTAAAACCAGAAAAAATCCCCTAAAGGAAATTTCCTTTTTTTCCTATTGTACAGTCAAAAATCCCTTCTCATTGCAGAGAATTCAGCTGTTTTTTGCTTCCCCATTTCCCTGTTTAGATGAATAGTCCTGGTCTAATGGCCCAGTAAGCACTTCATCCACTTCATCTACTTCCTACATTACTTGAAGAAGTGCTATACTTCTTCAAATGAGATTAAAAACCACCCTCAGTTGCTTGTATAAACTGCCTAAGCACACATGCGAGCAGGAACTTTAATAATTTTTTTTTTCCCTTCTATTTTTACGCTAATAAACATCTAAATGGAATTTTAAGGTGTTCAGAGGTCCATTGTTGCTTGACATTCACCAGGAAGTCGGGATGTTGGGGCAAAACTTGCATTCCCTGAGCTCAAGAGTGTTGATCTCAGCAGAGTGGGGCTGGGTCTTTATTTCCTCAGCGAGACTGGAAAATGTTCACTCTGCCTCTTTCCCCTGCACGCACATATTTTCTTTTCTTTACAGAAGGAGTCATTTGTCTTTATCTCACCATTCACCTCTCTCTCTGATTGCAGTTAATGGAATTGTCACCTTTATGGACTCATGCTCCATTTCTCAACCTGTCTGGACTTTGGCCTCTAAAGGTTGCCATGGCTAGTGAAGTAATATGATTGAGTCTTTTTCGACAGATTTATGCAAGATTTCTTCTCCAGCAAGTGTCACATCTAGTCTAGATCTGCAAAAGAGAATATTTCAAAGATGCCAACTGTCATCTAAACCCACTAAATTGTTCTGTGGGGTTGAGAGGACTGAGGGCCATCTTGGGCAATGCTGATTTACACTACCTGGAGTTGTATCCCTGAAATATGGGCTCTGGTTAATCACGAAAAAAAGAACATCCCTGTCTCCCAGAAAGCACATTTAAAATGGAATTTTCATTAGTTACTCTGTAATGAAAAGCCAGAAGGGTGTATCTTAAGTGAATCTGTCCAGAATCTTTGAAGAAGGGGGAAGGGGGGGTGGTATTTGAAGGAAAACTACAACAGCCACAGCTAAACAGGAAAAATTGGTCTTGAGTTCCATTTAAGGCATGTACATCCACAGAATATTTCCAAGTTTATAGAAAGATTTTGTAATTATAAGGGATTCACTGCACATGTATCTGCTCCTCCTGCAATTGATACAAAGCACAAATTAATCATCATTATTCTGCACTAATATTACACCTCTTAACCCTCAGCTTTCAGAATATTTCAAAGGAACAATGAATTAAGCCTCATTCCCTATTCATGGGAATATGTGATAATCTAAACTTGGATTCTTTAGTGAAAAGCATTTTCAAGATTTTGATTCTGGAAGTTGGAAATTTGTAATTGTTCTTGAAAATATCTTCCTTTGTCCCTCACTTGGAAAGAAAATGTGAGTTCTAGACAAGTGAGATGAAATGGAAAAATGTATTAAGCAAAAGTTAATACATTTTTCTGTACTTATTTTTGTTATTTATTGGAGCAAAAAGACCTGGGTATATCGAGGTGCTAATGTGATATAAGTGTAAAAAAGGCAAATTGGATGCCTGTCTGTAACTAAAAGAGTGCAGGGGGATTTTTACTGCCACTACAAGTCTCTTGCAAGCCATCATTTAAACATTACACTGATCACTCATGCTCAGGGAAGATGAATTCTGAGTGACAGAAGTGCAGGAAAAATTATTAGATAATCCACAGCTTGCTGTTATGACAGAAAATAAATGATTAATATTTAACTTGGCAAAACAAATAAGGGACTTCAATGGTGTCTACAAATACATTGTGGGAGGAGAACAAGTCTTATACTAAAATAAACTATCAGTGTATGACTATACAGAGGGTAGAAATAAATTTGTTTTTAATGAACAGAGGAATGGAATTCTGGAACAGAATGAGGTCCATTTCTTGGGGCTTCATTTTACTGCTTTTCAGATGAACAAAACATTTGGGTATCTCCTCAGCCACGGTGCCTTGTTTTAGGCCACTGAGCTAATGTGAAACAGCTCCTTTGTGTCTCTGAACTTCACACTTTCTCTTCCCTGGCCAGAGTGGTGGCTCTATGCTGGATTTGTCCCCACGGACCAGGTCTGACTCAGATTGGGATGTGCACATCTCAGAAAAGAGAAATTTAAATCTCACTTCACCGCAGACCTCCTGGGGAGAAATGCAGAGCATGAGGGCACACATTCACACCATGCTGTGAGATGACTTGGAATTACAGTCAGGAGGGGGTATTTTATTTTTTAATCTATCTATTCAAAGCAAAACATTTGGACTAATGCAAGAAACCCTCAAACACTGCAGTTTGGGTTGAATATCCTTCCTAAGCCAGACCAGACACAAGGTATTCCCAATGGAAAAATCAATTTTCACCCAGATTTCTGTTTGGTATAAGCAGTGTTTTCCATCAGAAAATCATCCCAACGGAAAATTACTAACTGGTTCTAGTACAAAGTAACTAGCAAAGCTCTCAAAATGATTCAGTGGCAAGGCTGGAATGAGAACCCACAGCTCCTGACCACGAACCCTGTGCACTAACCACGAGACAAACACTCATCTTTCCCTGAGCAAGGTTGTTCCTGCAGCTTTTCTGCTCGGGCCGAAGTGGGAATACTCTGGAAATGTTGCAAGAGGACTTTTTTTTGCTGCAAGATTTCCTGTTGTAGAATATCTGGGGGGTAACGGGAAAAATCCCTGGTGGCTCCCTAGGGCCAGAAGTGTTTGGACATGATGGGAATGTGAGGCTGCCATCAGCTCCTCCCTGCGTGGGCTGAGGAGGGTCATGCAGGGGGTGTGCTGGCATCTGCTCCCAAACCGTGGAGTGCTCAGCCATGGCTGGCCCTTGGCTGGGACTCGATGATCTGAGAGGTCATTTCCAACCTCCCTTATTCTGTGATTTCTCTGTTTTCCAGGGATGCATTTGAGGGCATCCCACTGCTCCATCCTCTCTCCATTTTAAGCAAACCTTAACTAAACCCAGGGTTTTCTTCCTCACATTAGCAAATCCAGCTTTTCAGGTAAAACTCTCAGAGGGACCCCATGCAGAAAACCAAACTCATGGCTTGCAGCCCGGTTTTACTCATTTAAGGAGCATTTACATTACATTTTGGGAGGCTCAGGGTGAGAGATGTCCTGAGCCCTAGCATTCCTTCCTGTTTATTTATTCTTTTATATGTTTCTGTGTATTTATTTGCCTGCACGTTTTTATATATTTATTCTTCTGTACGTTCTTCTCAGTGGTCTCCACGTGGCTTCTCGCACCCCTCCAACGCTTCTGCGAACCCCAGCGGGGCTGGCAAACAGGATTTATCAGCAGTTACCAAACCGCGCCAAGCCCCCGCCTTGTTGCTGGTTCGGACCCGGGCCAAAGGCGATCCCGTCCCCGAGCCGCCGCAGCCCTCAGCCCCGGCGGGGCCGCCGCCGCTTCCCCCGCCCGCCCCTCCCTGGCGCAGGCGCGGCCGGCCCGGCAAGGGGGAACCGGGCGGCTTTCCCGGCAGCGGCGGGCTCAGGGGACGTCCCCGCCGGGGTGTGCTCGGCCCGGGCAGTGCCAGGGGGCACAAGTAAGTGATGGTTGCACGAGTTAAGGGAGGGCGCTCACCGGGGCACGGCGGGCCCGGCCCCTCGGCGCGGCCGCCCGTGAGGGGAGCGCGGGGCGCGCTGCCTCAGCGCGGCTCCCGCCCCCGCCCCTGTCCTTGTTTCTGTCCCGGCCCCTGCCCCTTCCATCCTCCTGTGTTAGGGCTTGGATTCCGCCGCTGAAAGGACGTCTCGCGTTCGTGCTGTTGTTTAATCACCAGCGTCGCCTCCTTCCCCAAGGAGCCCCTCGCTGCAGCCGCGGGCCCCGTGCGGCGCGCCCCGGCCGTGCGTGGGCCGAGCGGTCACATCGCTCCGCATCAGCTCAGAGCCTGCTTTTCGTGTAGCCGATGGGATTTACGCCCTTCTGGCTGTCCCAGGTTGTCTCCTTCTGACGTTTCTCTACAGCACGGCCATATGTAACTCGCGCTGTAATTCAGTGGGAGCGGTTCTGCCCTTCACGGTCCCCAGGAGCCCGGGGGTGCCCAGTGCCAGGGGAGGCATTTGAGGCTGCTCAGGGCTGGAGTGGCACATGGATCCTCCCAATGTCTCCTGTGTTGTTGGATCTCCTTTATCCCAGCCACCTTCCCCTGTTTCTCAGATACAGCTTCCTGGTGAGGGAAAAAGGAGAGGCACACTCTGATTTCTTCGTGGTGCCTAGTGACAGGACGTGGGGGAGCAGCCTGAACTTGTGTCAGGAGAGGTTGAGGTTGGAAAGCAGAGAAAGGTTTTCCCCCGGAGGGTGGTTGGGTGCTGGAACAGGCTGGAAGGGTCACAGAACCAAACCTGCCAGAGCTCAAGTGAGCATTGGACAATGCTCTGAGGCACATGGTGTGATTCCTGGGGTTCTGGGAGGTCTAGAGTTGGACTCGATGAGCCTTGAGGATCCTTTCTCAGCTCAGATTATTCTGTGATTCTGTCAAAGGGCAGCGCTCAGGCAACCTGACCTAGGCAGGTGGGACATACACATCACTCGCACACTGGCCTAATCCTCCATATCATCCCTAGGAGGTTTCCATAAATGTTTCCAGTCTCGTCTCTCTGGTCCTGCTGTCCTGGTGCCACCACCGCTTCACTCGTCCCTGTGCAGCTCCCCTTTCTGGCACCTTCACAGCCTTGTCTCCTTGTCATGCCCTTGTGATCCCAAGCAGCTCCTGGGCTGGCACAGAGCACACCCCAGGAACCTGCTGGAATTTACTTGTGCTTGGCTCCGGACTTTCCAGCACGGCCGTGTTCCTGGCTGGTGCTGGGCTCTGCACTGGTGAGGAGCTGGTAACTTGGCAGATTCCTTCCCTGCTGAGGTGCCTGGGATTTGTTAGGAAGTTTAATAAACTTAGCACCAGTGCTCTTCTCTGGAGAGCACTTACGAAACAAATTCCAGGGAAGTAGAGGAGAGGGCTTGGTCATCTCATCTCCGAGGTTTTTACAAAGTAATAAGTAGACACATTGCTGGGAAGGTGGTCTCGTATTTCATTCTCATGTATTTTCTTATCCTGGAAGACCATTTGCTTAAGTAGTTGAGGTTAACTTTTTTCTAAATATAATACAAAACAATGAAATTTTAAAGACTCTGTAATGTTAATGGTCCCTTTCCTTCAGGAATGTGAGCATATGGAAAAAAAAAAAAGAAAAAAAAAAAAAAGAAAAAAAAAAAAAAAAGAGGCACTTCTTTTTTCCTGGGAAGGGTGTCTTGGCTAGGAGGGTGAATACAGAGAGAATTGGTTGCTTGTAGGGACAGCTGTTCGCAGCTATAAGAATCATGGTAGAAATAAATTTATAGTGGCAGAGGAGACTAAATAAACTAGTTCTAGGCTAGGAAGCCACTTCTATTACTCCATTCTGTTTTTCTCAGTTAAATTATCATTTTAACATGTTGGTTCTTTTGAATAAATAAATAACTGGTTTTGTGCAGAATTAGAGTTTCTTTTAACCTAAGCTAATGTGCAACCCTCTTCCTCTTAAGTAGTTGTGACAAGAACTTCAGGGTGAGTGTTTTTGGAATTGCAGCCCAAATAAATGTTTAATTTGAAACTGACAGATTACTTGGGGCTGTCATTCTTCTCAGGCTTTTACTATGCAAGAGTGAACAAATCCTGTAAAATAAACCGTGAATTGGGCTTATGGACGCATGTTTGCTTCTGGGCTGAGCATCTTGAAGTGGTTTGCAGCATGTCTTTAAAAATTTATTTCACTGTTGCATCTACTGCTGGCCTAAGTGCTCCAGTATCTGCCAGGAGTAATTATAGGCAGTTGGTTCAGATGTTGCTTAAATGTGTAAGCCTTGATGGGAAATGCAGTGGATTTCAGCCAGAATGCTAATTTTGATGTTTTATCATTTCATAAAACTGTGAACTCAGAACAAATTATTTTTATACTGATCTGCTGATACGTAATCACAGGGTTAGTGCCAGATTCAACCGTGATGTAGCACCAGAATCTAAAGATGGGATTAAAGTTAGAAAATCAACATTGCCCCAGGTTGGCTAATTTGGTATCTACAGTGGCATTGTGGCTGTATTTATCTCTGTACCCTGCATAGGAATGTCTGATGCCAGGGCTGCTTTGCTGCAGGAATGCAGTTTAAAGCTGTTGTATGAATTGTAATTGTGCCCTTTTGAATTGTATTCTCCTCCAAATGACATTTTATAACTTAAATGGATATTTTAAAAATTCACATTATTGTGCTAGGCTGTGTTTACAGTTTTTTTGGTGTGGTGTGGGGTTTGTTGGCTGTTCAGGATTTTTTATTTCTTCCTCCATTTTCATTATAGCATTGAGTGAAAAAAAAAGTCACAGAACATGAATCAATTTTACAGGCGAAGAGCAGAGATTATTTCTCTGTCTATCATGGGTAGGTTAAAGTGATAGAGACACAGGGATATGAAAGGTCTTCCTTAGCTTTAGATTGATAAGCTGGTGGATCCAAACACTTGGGTCCATCAGTCATTTTGGAGCCTGTTACCTCTTTTCAACTAGTCATGAAGCTGCTACAGCCAGAATTTATGTAATAATTAGATGGCATTTTTCCCCCCTCAGTCAATGTAAACAAGATAGTGTCTTCTTTCAGGGCTTCAGGCATTCTGCAGTGTCATTTGGGACACGTCTGTCTGCCAGGTCATTAGCACAGCCTTTGGGGATGTGTGCAGCTGCAGCGTCAGAGCAGGGAATGGATCTCAGGAGTGTGCTGTTGCCAGGCTGGGGAAAAGAGAGGGTGCTGCTACACACCCCCCTTATTCCTTAGGTTTTCCTTCCTGGGAATTGTGTCCTGGCATTAACTGATCAACATTTCCTCTGCTGGACACATTGGAGGTTGTGGCAACTGTTCAAAATCCTGCCGCCGTATGAGTGCACCTGTGATGTTCACGAGCCAGGGGTTTAGTCCTGAACTCCTGATAATGCCTGGGAAGTTGCCACTGATGGATGCAGGATCAGACCCTGCTTTTGAAACGATGGCCCAGTCCCAGCAGGGCCCAGAGAGCTCCGGAGGGAATTGGAGCTGTTGGTTTTCCCCACGAGGCTGTGTCTTCTCATCTGATGTTGTATGTCCTTGCAGCCCTTTCCTCAGCCTTCCTTTTTCCTGAGAGCTCCTCTCTGCAGCTGTTTCCTGCTGTTCCCGGGGTTAGGTGAGCTCTGGAGCAGGGGGGAGCTGCTCTTGTTTCCTTTGTGTGGCAGAGTTCCAGGCTAGGGAGCACCGGGGCAGCCGGGTGTGCTCAGTGTGGGCCTTGTGCTGCTGCCTTGCAGAGCCTGCCAGGGTGTGCAGCAACCTCAGTGGAAAACCTTGAGCAGTAGCCCCAGGTCTTCTCCAGGCGTGTGGTTGGAAGGAGCTTCTGGATCCCTCTGTTGTGAGGACAGTGTTTTGGGAGCTGCCTGAAGATGGAAATCCCTGGCCCCAGCACCTCTCAGCTGACACCAACACTTTGTTTTCCTACTGCAGCATCTCTGAGCAGTATCTCCACTTGCTAAAGTGGCCTCGGCATTATTTCTTGCTGTTTAATAGTACTAACTACTGCAGTGTGTTATGATACTTGTGTTACTGCCACATCCATGAGCACTCAGAGCAGGAAAATTGTAGAGATTGTGAGTTCAGCTCAGTACCCGTGGTCTGTGGATAGCTGCAGTGAGACCTTTGGGGGTGATTCAGAATGCGATGGAATCATGACTGCATGGAGAAAGTAAATACACAGCAATTGCTTAATGTCTCCTCTAGCTCAGGAACTCAGACACATCAAACAAAACTAGCAGGTGGCATGCTCAGAACAAACCAAAGGGCTTTTTCTTGCATTGTTTACACAGAACTTTATAACTTGTTACCACAGTAGTTGCAGTTAGAAAAGTTTCCCTGGATTCAGAAAGAGCACAAACAAATTTAGAGAGGAAAAAGCCTTCAAGGTCTGCTAATCCTAAAGATAATATTTCTGGCTCAGGAAGTGCATTTACTATAGATAGCAGGAGGAAAGGTGTCCTGGGGAAGTAGTGCTGGATGAAAAGGGCAGGCATATGCTTTTCTTACGGCTTCTGCTGTTTGTGGAGGATCCTGGCCTAAATGGACCTTTCATCTGACCCAGCGCAGCCATGCTCTGCTCTTTAATCAGGGGCCAGAATGCCATTGCTTCTATTTGATCATCAGTACCACAGGCTGTGTCTGCCTGTGTGAGCTGAAGACAGGATCTGGAAGGAGAGCAGATAATTCTTCTGTTTAGTACAAACTCTTCTCAAGCAGAATATAGAGAAAACCAACTCTGTTGTACATGTAAGAGCTTGGTATTTACTGACACTGGTCATGCTGACATCCTTCTGCTGTTCCTGAGATAACTATGTAGGCAGTAGAAGCTGAAAATAAATAATTTTTGGATTTAATTTCTTAGAATGATTTGGTCATTTTCACTTCTCCACTTACTAGTTACACCAGGATAAACCTGAATATGCCTTGCTTTATGTCAGAGCCAGTGGAAGTAGTTTGGCTTGAAAGTATTTAAAATCCAAAAGATAGAATTAGAGGGCAGAGGGCAGCAATGAAGTAATGACTTTGTCTTGGACGCTGAAAGCAAGGGGAAGAAAAAAGATCTGGAGAGACATTACAGCAAATTAGTACATAGTGAATTATTTATAGAGAGAAAAGGAGATACTAGAAAATAGTAGAATATCATCAGTCCTGCCTATGCTGGGATTTATTGACACTACATTATACAATGTTAGGAGGACAGTTAGGAAGGTTTTGATAGAACAATCTAAATATTATAGGACTGGAGTCAGAGTTGGGTCCTACTACTGAAATCTCCCATTGTTTGAAGCTGTTTTTCCTTGTAAGATGTGAGAAGGCTTCACAGAATGTACCAAAGAACTGATGAGAGAATCTAGAGGTGTTTGGTTTTCAGTGAAGAAGCATATTTTCCCCAGCTCCATTTTTATTTATTCCAGTTTTGTTACTGTTAACACAATCCTCACATTTCTAAGACAGAGATCCTGCATGCATGTGTTTCTGTTTGGGGAAGGGAAGAGGGGAGGTCTGCTTTTGTTCCTTGTGCTTGTTTTGTTTGCTGTGGGGTAGCTGACAAATAAATGCTTGTTGATAGTTATAGCACAGTCCCCTGGGCATTTAAGGATATTTTCTATATCAGTACTGCCCTTCACCTCAGCGTTAGAATTCCCCATCTGCTCCTGTTCTCCCACACAGACATGTGCCTTCTTTCTCTTTCTACATTCAAGCAGGAATTAGAGAAGCTGGAAGAGGAAAGGGAATTCATGGTCTACAAGGAGATACTGCCACTCTACCACCACCACTTGTATTGGTTACTTAATTCTAGCAAGCCAGCAAAGTGCTGAATTTCCAGTATCATGTCAAAAGGGTTTGTTTTGGTTTATGTCCTTTCTACAATTGTAAATCAGCTTTTCTTTAGCATGTTTAGATCTTTTCACATGAAGCTTATGAAGCCTAATTTGAGCCTGTTAATCTTTTTCTTGGTAACCCATAGAAAAGCACAGCTGCACTACTAAAAACACACTGTTTATCCACAATCGCCGGCTCTGGGCAGCCCGCAGCGTTCCAAAGATCAAAGTTTAAAACAGACGTGCCAGTCCTTCCCAACTCCTTGTGTTTAAGCACACAGCACCACAAAGTCTAAATTGCTGCTGCTGAAAGTTTGTGCTGAGCTTGGGCCTATGTTGATGTGAGAGTGCAGCTCCTCCTGCACCCTGACTTTAAGAGAAAGGTACGTCCTGGCAGCTCGATAACCATGAGGTAAAGTGGGACAGACGAGTCTAACAGTGCTCAGAAAAAACTCATCTGGTTACTTACTCATTCCTTTTAAATTAAAGCAAATAAAGTTAAGGATTTTATTTTTTTTTTTAGTATTTTTGCGACTGAGTTTCATTCCTTTTTCTTTCTTCATTGCCTATGTGGGAAAACTAACACATTTGTATAAGGATAAACTGGGAAGTCTGTGGTTTCCAGCATGCACATTTTGAATAATATTTATACAGACTATTATTTAATGGGCCATATAAATATTTATAATATGCTGTAGCCTTTTGATCATAAATGCTTGTTTGAAAAGCCATTCTGTCCCTGCTGTGATTTGCAGAGAAAGAGGCCATTGCTGGTTTAGTGCTTGGAGGGAATTTTGGCTTCTTGTCCTGACTTAGCAGTTGTAATCATGGATTAACACAGTCAAGCTGGACATGTCTTTTAATTTTACTTTTTTCCTCTGCCCCTCTCCTTCTGTTTGCAAATTCAAATAATAAGTTGAAAATATGAGGCTTGAATTCTGTAGTGAACAGACGAGGCTTTATTGAAGTTCTGGAGGCCTTTTCTCTTGGCTGCAAGAAGCCAGGCTTCCTGAGTTTAGATACTTCAGGGGTTTAGAAGGTACTATTTCCAGTGCCTTCCACCCCTTGGAAGTCCATGAACATGCATCATCCATGCGTAAAATGTTTTAGTGTCATGTTAGGAGTATGATGCTTGATTAGCTGAACTGTCTGACTGGACTTCTAGGATATTTTATTTCAGTCATTTTTTTGGTACAGTTTTCCTCATGATTGTATTGCCTGCAGCAGCTAAGAATCCAGCAGATAAAAAATCCAAACCAACGTTTTATTTGCACAGCAGTTTTCTGTTCACATGGCAATGAATGTTGGTGTCCAAATTCCAAAACAAGAAGCTTGTGCAGGGATCTTCTGCTACCCCTGAACTCCATTAAAGAGCTCCTTCAGCTCTGATTTGGAGCTGCCTTTTGTACCAAAGGAATCTTCTGGAAACAGAACAGAATGACAACATTCCTCTTTAAAATTCTTATCACTGTACTTTGGCTAAATATTTTCCACCAACTTCTCTGCTGAGTTCTTAGGTTCTCAAGAAATACCCTTGGGCAGAGTCCATAATTGCTGACATTTATGACCTAGAGATGACAGTGCTTTTTGTGGATGGGGTGCATAAGTAGGTGGTATACCAAGTGTTTGGTATTCCAAAAAAACCCTTGGCATCAAATTATGTTTTTGCAAGCAGATCAGATCCTGTTGCAGAGACACATTACTTTGAACAGCCTCTGTAACTTAGTGCTTGCTGTTATTGAAAAAGGATTAATATTTACTTTTTTCCCCTTAAGATATTGAGTGCTGCTTTGTGAATCTAGGTGAGCTTTATTCAGAAAGAGCCCAGTTGAAATAAGTTGGGGGTTCTTGGTTTTGTACTGTCACTTAACTCTTTCCTGTTCCCACTGATTGACAGTAATAAATTGGTGGATGTGCAAAGGCTGATATGCACTGCTGGAGCAATAAACAGACTCTGCTTCCTGCCCAGTCACTCACTCAGGCACATCCTGGTTGCTTAGTAAGGAAAAAAAAGGAAAGTAAACATTACATGGGCAGATTGGGTTCCAGGTTTCAAATGTTTGTGGGAAGAATCCAATGCAAAGCCATAATTTCAAGTGCTGAGTAGGAGGTACTGTGAGCTTAATTCTCTAACATCTGCTAAGCTTGTTCTCTAAGTAGCAAAAACACATTAATGAGCTAAAATCAAGGCTGCCATACAAGGAAATTTGGAGTAATATTGTGTGTGTGAGCAGGAGGCAGGATATAAAATACTCTTTTTGCTATTTGTATTTTGTGAAAATCAAGTAAGAAGGATTTGCCTGTGTTTAAAAAAATAATCTGGTTTGCAGCTTGTGGTTTGTTCTCAACTTTTTATGAGTCAGCAGCTAAAGGCAGAGCTGAAATAGGGGAAAAACAGGGAAATTTGTGAGATAATATCAGGAACAGTATTATGTAAAGTCTTTGTAGTAAAATTTCTCACAAGGAGCTTGCAGCACCTGCAGCCAGGCTTTGGAGCTTTGGGGAGGTGGAGTGCAAAATTAAGAAGTAAATGGCATGTTGAAAAAAAATCTTAAAACTGCTTTTGCAGGTGAGAGCTAAGAGGGAGAAGCTGAGTGCTGTCACCCCCCAGGTGACAGATGCAGTATTAATCACCCATAGCAGCAGAGTTGTCCTCTCTGGCAGAGGGATTGGCTTTTGTTCCTCTGACCAGGTCACAGAGCCAGGGCCAAGAAAATAAAGCAGGTTTTCTTGCCAATATTCCTAGGTGTTAGACTCATGGCACACCATTATTTTTAGCTGATTGCTCATCGCTTGGACACATGACCTTGCTTAACGAGATTAGTGTGTGTTGCACCTTATCTGCTGGGCAGAACCAGCATGCTGGAGGCAGCAGGCAGGATTTCCAGCAGGACCACAATATGCTCTTGCAACTTGGAGTTTTTTTCTACTTTCTGACATTATTAGAAGCTGATGGTCTGTGCAGCTACCCCAGTGACCCTGCATGGTGTGAGCAGAATGTGGTCACCACACTGCTTTGGTCTGTCCCTCGTGGTGGCCAAGCAAAGAACAAAACCAAGGGCCCTGGATCCAGCAGTGGGGTCTGGGCATGATTGAATCTGGCCAGATTGAAACAGGAAAAAGTGATTGTGTGATAACAGATCTCCACAGACATGTGGAGACTCCACATTTCCATGAGCTGATTAAGGGGTGGAAGGAACGGACAGTTGGTTTCTTCAGCCAAGGTGTTGTTTTATGCCATTTTCAGTGCAAATGAAACTTTGTCTTAATTAATTATTATCCAAAATTGGAGTTTTCTGAGATAAGGGGCTTATTTTTTTCTTCCCTGTTCCACCTTCTCCCTCTAACCGTCAGTGATTGTAGATTTGTGATATCTATCAGCAGCAGTAGTTACAAGCCAGCCATAGATTTGAAAGAGACCTACATTGTGCCAGTAGATCTTGACCTGTACTCAGTGTTATTATTTAAAAAAGAAAGACAGAAAGAAAAAAAACTCATTTGAAATGTGAATAATCATATTCTGTTAATCAGGACTTCCCAAATCTTTCCCCCTTTGCCTGTAATCCTCCCTCTAACCACCCCATCTACCATATCCAGAATTTATCCAGGTCACTTCTCTGGAACTGGACTGTTTTTAAGTAGAACCATTTTGATGCTCTGTGAATACCATGTGTTTCAAATGCCAATTTATCCATTCATTTTCTGAATATCAGAAGCTATGTGTCAGCTGAATTTCATATGTTTCAGAGATGTAAAAGGTTCATACAAGCGCTAAACGTGCTACTTGTCTGACTTTTCAAATACTTCTATCAGCTCTTACTTAGCATTCTCACAGCTTGATTAAAATGTAAATGTTAACTATTAATTAAGAACAAACTGTGAGAAATTAAGATCAGTGAATTTGTCACTGTATTAAATGTCAAATAGTTAATATAGTGAAATAAGCAACTCATTGTGAATAATTAAATCAATTAACTTAACCTCACTTTGTTCTTGTAGGATGTCAGAGTAGGCAGAGATTTCACACTGTGCTCTCATGGCCCAACACATTTTCAGAAAATTATTTTCTGAGTCTTTGAATTGATGGTGCAGAGCTCTTGAAAACTTTATTTATTCTTTTTTTCCTCTGGGTAACACATATCTGATTGTCATGTAGTTACTTTATAATTACCAGCATCACACGACAGGTGGGATGTTTAGCTTGATGGGAGGCAGCAGTCTTGGCATTTTTTACATCAGTCATTTTATCTGCTTTTAACCCCTTTTTTTCCTTTTCCTTCCACAAGTTTTATTAAAGATGCCTGGTGAGAAGCAGACTGCAGTGAAATACTACGTTGGAGTAGACGTGGGCTCAGCCAGCGTCCGTGCGGCTCTGGTGGACGAGTCTGGGACGGTGGTGGCACATGCAGAACAACCCATCCAGGTGTGGGAGCCCCAGCCTGACCACTATGAGCAATCCTCTGCAGACATCTGGGCTGCCTGCTGCTCTGTCACAAAGGTGGGCAAGGACAAAATGAAGGATTTGTGTTGCACGTTTTGAACGTTCACAATACTGCAGTCCCTGTGCCTGTCACTTCTACTTGGGTGTGTCCATGCTGTGTAACTTGTGACCACCCTTGTGCATCAAAGGCACCTTGAGGCTGAGGCAGCTTCACAAATGTCTGTTTTACTGATGAAGAGTTGAAGGCCAGAGTGAAAAAAAAGTCATGCTACAATTGCAAATAGAATGAAAGACCTTTCTTTGTGCTGTTACTGCAGAGGGAGGATTTACCCACTGCCTTCAGGTCTCACATCTGTGGGCTTTGTTTAGCTGGTGTACGCTCTGCCCACAGGACAGTTCTTGGAGGAGTCAAGGTTGCTCAGAACCTGGCAGTGTGTATATCCAGAGATGTGCGTTGGGCTGCTCTGGAGTCATAAAGGAGGATTCATCATGGATAAATTGTAATTGGTTTGTGGGTGGCCCCTAAAGTAACACTTGTTATCCTCATTATAGGAGGATCCAGTATTAGAAGACCAAAATAAATAATAAATATCTGTGGATAGTATCAAGCATAAAATCAGATTGAAATATACTTTACCACAGGGAAAAATTTGTACCCTCTGATCCAGGGCTCTGCCTGTACATGCTGGAGATAAAGGTAAATTAGAGACCTTGCCTGCAGTGCGCACAGAGGCCATTTCATCTTCCTCACTACAGCCCCTGCCTGCTGCATGTTCTAAGGTTGGCTTTTAAAATATTCATGATAAGCTTGGTAATTTGCAGATGGACTGTTCACCCATTGTCTTGTTATTGATCAGCCTTTTCAAACATTAATGAGCTTGGCTCTGCAGAAATGCCCTGAGATGGAGAGGAGGAGGTGAGTGGATGGAAGGAAAAGGGAGTACAGGAGTGATAGGGAAAAACAGCTTAGAGCAGAGCAAGTCTTCCTCTGCTTATTTGATTTTTCTCTGCCTGAGTGGCTTTGTTCTTGCTCTGGACCTCTTTAAATGCAATCTCTTATATTTAAGCAATAAAATGGTCTCAGAAACTGCAGTTTTACAGAGCCAGTAAGAGACTGGCACTGTGCAAGTCTACTGAAAGTCTTTCCTTATAGTACTAATTAAAATAATGATATTTTTATTGTTGCTGAGAAGTGGCAATTTATTACCGTGCTACATTTTAGGTGTCTTGCAACCTCATTTGGCACTTAGTCCTTGTGGGTGTTGTGTTTTTTTTTCCAGTGCTGCTGGAAGCCATAATGTTCAGGCATTTTGGGGCAATGGTTTGCAGGTTTTTTTTGTTTTGAGAACCTTCCAAAAAGTATGCTAGCCACACTCTTGGTAGCTTAGTAAAGGTGTGCATTGCAGAGGTCATGGCTACAGGTTTTGACCAACTTTAGTTTTGGAACCCTTCACTTTTGCAAGACAAACACAATATTACCAAAGCAGTTCTGTAGGATTGTTGCTTCCACAGGCAGGAAGTCAGTGAAGTAACTGCTGGAAACGCTTGGTCCTAATCCTTGCCCATGTTCCACATCCAGCTCAGCTCAAGCTTTAGAAAAGAGACAAAATTAATGTTGCAGGTTTTCTGCTACCTGTACTTAGTGATATTTTGGTGCCTCCTGCTTTTATCCAGGACTGTAGATAAAGGCCTCTGAATTTGGATTCTGGTAATTTGGTGTATTTATGATTCAAAGTTTTAAAGAACACCGAATTTAGGAAATATCCGAGTTTGAGATAACTTGTAACTCGTTTTGTGTACTCACTAGTTCACATGGCACTTGCACATGCATGGATATATTTGTGTTCCTGTGTGTTCTGTGTATTTTCAGGAAGTTGTCCATGGAGTGGATGCCAGCCTGATCCGAGGGCTTGGGTTTGATGCTACCTGTTCCCTTGTTGTGGTGGATAAACAGTTCCAGCCTTTGGCAGTCAACTCTGAGGGTAGGGCTCCACACAAAACGTGGTGTTACTGTGTGAGTTTTACCACTGTGGCGGGGAACTTTCCATGCCCTCCAAATGCCAAGTGGTGGGGCTGGCTCTTGGAGATGGAGGTGATGCAAACTTTTTTCTAAGAGGATTTTTGCTGTTTTAATTTCACTGCAAAATTAAATCTGAGATGAGAATTACTTACTGTTTGGTTAAATATTTGGCATCCTAAGACTACATTCATTCATCTTGGCTCTGAGAAATTGCTTCTTAGGGAAATCTATGCTCATTTTTATTTTCAGCATGTTTTCTTCTCCTTCAGACTGTACTGATCATGGCTTTTATAGTGTGTATAAATGCCCATCCACACCGGCTAAAGGAATGTTAAAAATGTTAGTGTTAGTGTAGTCTAACTGCTTGCTCTGTCATGGAGCTGCAGGCAAGATGTTCAGTTTGTGTATTTTATGACACTAATTCTCTGTCTTTGTTCAGGACAGCGCTAAACTTCAGAAACAGTCTGTGACCTTTTTCTAAAAATCTGGGGGTTTTAATTAGTTTTTTGGGTAGAAGATTCAGAAGATTCACAAAAAGTCTGTGCTGCACTTTTACCCAGTGAATCCCACTTAAGATTAGGCGTGTACTATATCAGTAGTCACAGAGACATAATCATAATTCTGTTTATGTTCCCTTTCTTTTCTCTGATGTGTTTCTCATCTCTTCCTATCATTCTCAAAAAACAGCTTTGCCCCCAAAATGTCCTTCCCCAAGTTTAGATCAGATTATTTATTTTTCAGTTTGAGCATCTCTTACAATCTGTTCAATGCCTAATGATGTTTGGGGCTATTTTGGGTCTAATGAGTCAAATTCAGTTCTCATTTTTTGTGGTCTGATATTCCTGAGAACTCTGAATTTGCACAGTGGTGGTGCTAAACAACAAGACAAGAATTCACTCAATACTATAATGCTGTGAAGAGTCATGCAGTGGTGTTGTTTCAGACAGTTTCACAGTTCTGAGTTGTATTTCAGTCCATTTTAGAAAT
Organism: Sialia sialis; assembly: GCA_009812075.1. Lineage (NCBI taxonomy): Eukaryota > Metazoa > Chordata > Aves > Passeriformes > Turdidae > Sialia > Sialia sialis. The sequence goes on along the minus strand of VRYO01002482.1, from coordinate 9,334,230 downwards.
ATTGATGTGCTCACACTTCTGCCTTGTTTTGGACTCTGTTTTCAAGATGATGCTTGAGTGGCTGTGCTGTGGAGTGTGCAGTGTACTTAGCCAGAGAGGAGTCTGCAGTGTCACCTGGATTACTGTTCCCTCTGTCTGGCAGGTCCTCTGGAGGATAATTTGGATAAAATGTTCTTTGCTTCTTGTTCTCATTTGTGTGTGATGCAGACTTGCCAAATGCTTTTTCCTTGCAAATCCAAAATAAAATCATTTCAGCAAATTATCCCCCTCAAAACTGTATTTTGGAAAGGAATTAGGGTGGTTCTTCTCATAACCATAGAAAAAGAAAGAGAATCCCTGTAGCTGATTGAGTTAATTTCAATTCACAACATAATTGTTCACATTTTTTTTGTAATATTTTTTGGTTTTGGGCACTAAAATGTTTCTTTATATTATTTAACTAAATACGTGAACTTTTTCAGGAAGTTTGGGTTCTTTGAGTGAAATACCAGAGAACATGGTGTTTCACAGTTCTTGGATGCTCACAAGCCTGATTGGTTTCTGTCAGCATTCTCAGTGCTCAGCATGTCCTAAAATTGGCTCAGAGGGATAAAATTTTAGTTTTAGGTATCCACTGTGAATTATTAACACACATAGAATTTGAGTTTTCAGTGTAGAAGTGAAAGTGTGAAGCAGTTTAGAGCCTAATAAGTTAAAGTGCTTAGCTGGGGCTAACCCAAAGCTGAAATAACTCCTTTTTTCTGTTTTCCCCCCAAGGACAGAACCATAGGAATGTGATCATGTGGATGGACCATCGTGCAGTGAGCCAAGTCGAGCGCATCAATGCAACCCAGCACAGGGTTCTGAACTTTGTAGGGGGAGCCATGTCTGTGGAAATGCAGCCACCTAAATTGCTCTGGATAAAGGAAGTGAGTACATTTAACTCTCTGGTGCGTTTTTACTAGTGATTAGTGCCCTTGTTAATTCCTGAGAATGAGATTTCTAAAGCAAAAGTCTTCAGTCTTGGTGTTGAACGCCAAGGTGTGCAGGGTAAGGTCAGGCTAAAGCTGTGATTTAAACGTTTTGAGGTTCTTCCTTCCTCTCAGTTTTGTAGAAATATGTTTGATTTTATTGAAATTGAGTGTTCCCTGACAGAAACATTCCAAATGCTTTCCTTATCTAAGATTAGATATACATACAAATAGAGGTACAGATAACAAATGAAGTATCCTAGGATTTAGTTATGGAAGTGTATTTCCTGCTCCACCTGGAGCCTGAAGTGCCAGGAATGCCTTAGAGAGATCCAGCAGTGCAGGATGTGATGCCTTGGCTGCTGGTAGAGGAACTCTCCACTTCCATCTTGAGGTTAGTTCTGTCCCATCAGTGGGAATAAACCATGTGCAGAGGGAAGGTGCCCTGTATGTAATGTGGAGCTCTACCTCTGTCTCCTGTGTTTAAATTTGATGTGTTACAGTGAAGTATGGCCTCTTAATAACAACTGTCAGATAAAAGCAGAGACACTTGCCACTTGAAATTTTTATAACCTCTTCCAGCCTGTTTTTTTTACATTTGGCCTCAATGATGCTCACTGTCATTTTAACAAAGCCCAAATATAAATTACTTGCTGCCAGTTTCAAGCAGCCAAATTTTCCTGTCCTTACAGACATGAGACATTATATTGTAACAAGGTGCAGATTGGGGAAAGTCAAAGGTATTAACTGGTAGAAGCAGGTACTGACAGATTAATGATAATAGAGGGCAATGAATGTTGATAATGAAATATAAATATCTATCTACTAGTTCTTCTCAAGCTATGAGTATCAGACATCAGTCATTTTATAAATAATAAAATGTAAGCTGTAAAAAACATTAAATGAATCCTTTGGATTTAAAGCATTTTTACATTGCGAGGTCTGGGATATCAGTACATAGCTGCTCAGGAAATCCAGATTCTGGGATGTCCAGGTGTGGTCACGGGGAGGTGTGAGTCTGCTATGACCTCCAAGCCCTGTGCATGATTGCTGTGGTGTAAAGGGGAAAGCATTGCAGAGCTTGTTCCCTCCATGAAGCAGTGGGTGGGACACAGGATTCTCCTGACCCCAGCAGCAGGGATTTCCTGGCAGAAGCGTAGCACAGAACAGGGCTTGTTCACATGTCCCTTTTCAGCTCCTGACATACCAGCTAAGGAGATTATTGTCCTTAGGAGAGGGTTTTTTTTGCCTCAGTGTCTGCCTGCTCAGCTGCCCACCGGACAGTTCCTGCATCCTGAGTGGTCTGGGCATGACTCACCATTAAACTGCTGAAGCCTGCCGTGCTTGACTCGGGCACCTCAACACCCAGACAGCACTTCAGCTGCTCAGGAGCAGTAACGTTATCCTGGAGTGAGCTGTAATCTGCTGAGATTTAGCTAAACCTTTCAACTCTGGAGAGGTGTGGGATTGAGTGGCTTTACTGCTTCTGAACTCCTTGCAAAGTAGGACTGGGAAAGGAATTAAGTGAAGAGGGAGGGTTTATTTTGCATCCATGGCTTACTTGACATCAGGGCTGTCAGCAAAGGGTCACATTGGCCTCTGACAGCTGAAACTCAGCCTCAAATAATGCAGGTGTCCTCACTTTTTGCCAAAGAAGGCACATCTTACAGTAACTTTGATGTCAGGTTGTTCAGGTGAAGCCAACAACAGCAGTTTGCACATCAGTTGTTTCTCAGTGGACTGACTTGAACTGGGCTACAAATATTAATTGTTTAAGTCTCTTCAGATTTTTTGTTATCAATATTTTACATATCAATAAACTGTAACGCAGATATTACAGGTATGGTCAGGAGAAGTACTTGTAGAATGGTATTCAGTGTCTTCTTCCTGTTTTTTGAGTTGTATGATCTACTTTATATTCTCACTACAGGGTCATTTCTCAAGCTGATGATAATGCACAAACAGGCAAAAAGGAAGCCTAGTTTTCAAATCCCACAGGAGAATTGCAAGATTAGCAGGTAGCAAGACACATTTTAGTTTTATTCTATCCTTTTCAGTTATCTTAGGGGTTTGCAAAGTTGAAACTGAAATTTCCATTGTGCTTGTATTTAATTATGATAAGTGGTGTTCAGAAAATGAGTGCACTGTACCTGGTTTGACCTGGTTACTGCCTGGGAAAGTTTCACAAAGTGTTCCCCACCCTGTGATCATGGCTTTGGCCTCTCCAGCTTTCCTGACTATTGAGTGTAGTGAGATGGTTTTTTTCCCCCTTTCTTTCCTTATTCTCTTCTCAGTATTCCTCCCTATTGTTGTCATATATCTGACAGCATCCTGGGAAGTCAAGACAAAAACAGTGGATTGGGCACATTCTTCTATGACTGACTATAATCAAAACTGGCTAAACCAAGGTGTATCCAGAAGCTACTTTGAGCCTTTGTTCCTTCGGTTGGCATCATGTTTCTGGAAAGTTTTTTTATCAGAAGGCTTGACATGGCTGCAACACATTCAACACAGGGATGTTTGTAAAGAAAACAAAGCAGAACAAAACCACAGCCCGACACTTTGCACAGTCATGCTCCAGGTCAGCATGTACACCCTAATATATGAAGAATCACTGTTGACTTTTGCTTTGAATTCTCTGGACCTTATTTTGAACTCCCCAGGAATTTAATGTTTCTGCTATTAAATGTTTTTGCTGTTTTCCCTCTGTACATCTGCCTGGGATTTGTGTTGTGTACATTCCACAGCTGCTTGCATTCATATGGGTTTAGCAGAGAGAATGCAGTGGGGAAAAGTACTGCTTTATATCTGAAGTGAAATAATAAAATAGAAGACAAATAATAAAGATAAAATAAATAAAAGATAAATTTAGGAGATTACTAGATGCACTTTTGGAAGGAAGTTATTTAAAATACTGATACTAAATGATGGTGGGTTTGTTGTTACATGCAGAGGTTAATTGTGTGTACAATGTTACCAAGCCTCCCTCTCCCTTTCTCTGGTGCTGCCCTGGATCTGCAAGGCAATGTTAGGAGATTCTCTTGTCTCTTATTGTGCCCTGGGTTCTCGTGGCAGTATTTGTAGCCCTGATCTCTAGGAGGAAGGGTCTGACATGGGTCTAATCAGCAATGCTGGTAAATTGTGAGTGATTGAGTAGGTTGTCTCTCAAAGAAAGAACTGGAATTTATTTCTATGGCTTAAAGAATTTTCATCTAAGCAATTAAAAGTACTTCTAAAGAATGTGACTTTGCAAATTTACTGTGAATTGGTTGGAAGTAACGAAGATGTAGGAGAAGGAGGAAAGGATGAAGATGGCCTACAGGACATTTGGAGAGGGACTTTGGACAAAGGCCTGGAGTGACAGGACAAGGGGGCATGATTTCATACTGACAGAAGGCAGAGTTACATGGGAAGAAATTCTTGGGAAGAAATTTTTTCCTGTGAGGGTGCTGAGGCTGTGGCACAGGTTGCCCAGAGAAGCTGTGGCTGCCCCATCCTTGGAAGTGTCCCAGGCCAAGTGGGGCTTGGAGCAGCCTGGGATGGTGGAAGGTGTCCCTGCCCATGGCAGAGAGTAGAATTGGGTGGGCTTTAAGACACCTTCCAACCCAACCAATCTGGGATTCGATAATGACCTAACTGTGCTTTTCCATTTCCATCACCTTGTTCCTGGAACTGAAGCTGCAGATGACCTCACTCAGTGAGAGCAATGAGCTGACACCACTGTACAAGAAGTAGATACTGGTCCTTATCTCTTGTGGCTTTCTGCTTCCTCTCCCCTTGTATTTATTTGTGGAGGGTTGCTGCAGGTTTTCTTCTAAGTCACTCTCATCTGCTTCCTTTTGATTTTCTTTTCCATATAATGTTTTCTCTTTAACATTTCATCTCCCTACACAGCAGAGGTGCAACCAGAGACTGGAGACTTCGGGGTATATTCTCTTCTTCCAGCTCTTCATCTCTTTTCCATTTTGAGTTTTAATTAAAAACCTACATTTTTAAGACCATAATAGGCTTTTTGAGATCTATTTGATTACATTCAGTTCAGTTTGACTGGGATTGAAGCATTTTACCCTCTGGCATCTCTTAGTTAGCATCCATGAAATCAATTTGTTGGTCTTGATGCTTGTGATTGCAGGTAGGTGTTCCTATGTGGCAAAGCCATCACTGCAAGTGGAGTTTGTGTTTGGGACAGCTGTTGGCAGCAAATGATGAGCTGAATGCAGCTACTGTGAGGCCTGTGGGGCACTCTGGTTAAAGTGTGCACATCTGTGGCTCACTTAGGAGCAGCATTGTATTTTTCTGCCTGTGTGGATTATGTGTGGTGATAGAGTCCAGTGTTAAGTGCAAAACCAAACAAATACATGATTTTTTAATAAAGCTTCCTTCTGTGCATGCAGCCACATTTGACTTTTGAATGTGGTCATATGAATTAAGAACATCAACTGTAAATGAAGTTGAAACAGAGAATCCTTTGACACATATTTAGGAACTAGCTGAAAGATGGTTCTGACAAAGTCTTCCTGAAGCCAGTAAGGTAAATTTGAATAAAACCTTCATTAAAAAGGGAAGTAATTCCTTGTTACTGGTTCTTTTAAAATAGCCAATTAAATTTACTCCTTTTGTTGTTATTTCCTTAGATTATTTATATACAAGTTTCTTACAAAACATTATTGCAACAGTTTTTTACTTTTGCAGTCGCAGGTACATTTTTGTGCAGTTCACTAAGCGTGTTCTATAATTTTGGTGACTTTGGCTAAAAAATTGGATGTTCACTGAGTGCATAGGTAATTCTGGGGGGTAGATGCCTGCATGTGAGCTGATGATGTGAGTACATAACTCCTTCACTTGGGAATTTTGCTGCAGGAGTTTGACAGTACCACCCAACAGTGCTGTGGCAAACCAATGTTAGAGCAATGAGAAGACTACTCAAACACAGCAATGCAAGAACTGCAGGGAAGGGTTGTCCAGTTCCAGGATTAGCCTGTTAGTATTTTTTTTCCTAGAGATAGCAGAAGAAAAAAATGTTGTTTACTAATTTTGGCTGAATATTGTAGTTTGTGCCAAAATGAAAGGATGCATGTTATATTTTCCTCATCTTAATGATGTTACAAACCAGCTATTTCTGAAAAATAGTCCCATTAAATCAGAGATGCTGAACTTTACTGTTTATTTTAAGTGGGTGGGAGATGTTGGACTGGGGGTATGTATTTGCTTGGTAACTGCCTCCAAATGAAGTGCAGTCTTCTCTATTCTATTTTCACAACTCCACTATTAATTTAATGTTTAGAAGTGAAGAAGAGCCTCTCTTTAGGAGGTGTGACTGCTTAGCATCTCATTCTTCTGCCATTAATACTAAAATCAATAGTCAGTGAGTAGGGTTTTTTTTTCTGGCAGTCAGTGATCTTCCTGTATGCTACAGTTCACATCCTCAGTTAGAGCTGCTGTTTGATCCATCATCCTTCTTCCTTCTATACACCCTTGACTTGCAGCTACCAGTGGGGTCGTTTGCAGAAACAATTGAAACCTCTCTTTCTCTGGGAGGAAGGATAGTGGATGTAGTGGCATTAGCTTGGCAGCAGCTCCTTTGCTGGTGCTTGTCTTTTTCACTGCTTGCTGCCCTTGCAGCTGGCTTTTTGTCTTGTTGAATGTGACTGAATATTTTTCCATTAAAATGAATAATAAATTCTGTGTTAAATGAGAATGACTCCAGGCTGTTGAGTTTGGAACTGAGCTCTTGTTTAGAATTGTTTATAAATGTTTCAACACTCTTTGTTATCACAATCCATACACAGTGCAGACACACATGCATAAGTTGTACTTCAGACTGAGTCTGGTTTTTAGCTGCAGTTGCAGATCAGGCAGAAGTGCCATTTAGAAACAGCACTCACAGCTGGAGATGTGAAGCACCTGCACCTCTGAGCATGTCCTGCTTGGGCTGTCCCCTCTGTGTCTCCTCTCCTCTGCAGTGGGACAAGGCTCCCAGCAGGCACATACTGTCCTTCAGCCTTGTTCCAGCTTCTCCAGCTCTGACTGCTGCTGATGTGCCTGTTCTGTCCCTCTGCAGCCCTTTCTGGCCTGGGCTCTGGTGCTTGCCTGCCTGTGGTGCCATGCCAGGGTGCCTCAGGGATTTAAAGATGCCTGCCCCAGTGTCTGGATGGTGGAGGCAGTTTTCTCCCCCTTCAGCAGCAGCCTCACTCCAAGAGTTTAATTTCCAAGCCCCTTCTCTCCCCCTGCCCTAGTTCCCAACTTTGATAATTCAGTCAGTTGATCTTAGAGTGCAAGTTGTGTCAAAATTGATCGGTTTGAAACCATGGCTCTGGCTAGGATGGAATTTCTGCTCATGGCCTATCTTGGGTGTCTGGGAATAGCTCTATCACATGACTTGGCATTCATTGTCAAGTGTGGGAGATCCAAGTTGTAAATCCTTGCTCTAACTTGGAGCAGGGCATGGGACATGACTCTTTAGATCTCTGTGAATGTGTGCATTAAGTATTCCATTGTTCCCTTTCTTTCTTTCTTTCACACAATGTGCATTTGTTTTCTGTAATTTAGAAAAAGACACCCTATGTGTGTATTTTCAGTCCAGTTAAGAAATCCCTTCTTTTTTCCTTCTTGCCTAGGAAGATTAAAATAGACTGTGCTACCTAACTTAAACTCTTCAACATCAAGTATTTGGGATTACCTATAACAATCTCAAAACATTATTCTGTGCAGGTGTAGCAACCCAAAGCAATGAGAGAGAGATGAAGAAAGGGCACCCCATAAGTACCTCTGGAAAGCAGAAAGATTGTGAGTTCCTTTGCAAGTGAGTTTGGAGGGTGAGTCGCAGGATGTGAATACAGCATTGGGAACGTTCCTGGATCTTTTCCACGATCCTTTTAATGTGGTCACAGACTCCTGACTGGGTGAAAATAAATTTGAATTAACTTCAGTGAGTGTCGAAAACATGGAGACTTTAAATTTGTTTGGAAAAAGCATCAGGGCGTGCTATGATTTTTTTTTGTCTGTACTAATTAGTGATGACACAGCATCAAGATGGCAAAAAATGAATCATTTGGATGTTCATGAAACAAAGTATTTTGAGTGTCACTAACTTGTGGCTTTTGGGAATTCTTGAATAGAATAAGGATCCAAGGAGTATATTTGATGGAACAGATTTATTTGAAGAGGACAGTTATTCTTAATCCAGTTTCTTTTCTTATTAAAGTAACAGCCAGACTATTCCTGTTGCTTCTTGAAGGCTCTCAGGTGTGTTAACAACATGTAACAGCTTTTATTATCAAAATAATCAGGCTGAATGATCTTTGGGCTAAACTATGGAGCACCTTGGCATTCATATAGGAAGTTAAATTTGATGTGAGTAGCAACCACATATGTCTGGGAGGTGAGCTAAACCTGAGTGGTCAGGAACAGACATGCAAAGGTTGTGTGTTTTATGTTTAGAAGTTGTAATCACAGCATTTGTTTTTTTAATTCAATAGAAAACCAGTAAGTTTTAGAACCTTTTTAAGGTCTAAACTCAAAAAGTTTTAAGATAGATTCTTGGCATGACCCAAAACGAAACAAAACTTTGCCTTTTTTGTACTTAGCTAGTTGCACCTCAGTTTCTCGAATTCATAGATTCCATTTCGCAACTTTCTGGACTTGTAAGATTTTGGTTTGTTATCATAGGGTATGTAAATTATGTTGCAGAATCATAGAATCATAGGATGATTTGGGTTGGAAGGGACCTTAAAGCTCATCTCATTCCAACCCCCTGCCATGGGCAGGGACACTCCCAGGCTGCTCCAATCCCTGTCCAGCCTGCCCTTGGACACTTCCAGGGATGGGGCAGCCACAGCTTCTCTGGACAACCTGAGCCAGGGTCTCCCCACCCTCACAGGGAAGAATTTCAAGAGCCAAATATGATTTCTCTAAAATGGAATCATATTCTCTTTTAGTTTAGCCTGTACTTTCTTGACACTGCATGGAATTAATTTCTGTTCCAGAAAGACCCCAGCAAGGACTTGTGTTTCTAGTGCAGGAGCTGATCATAAGTGAGAAAACTTCGCACTTTTCAATGATTTAAGCTGGTGGAGATTTTTCAAGCAATCTTATCTTCCTGTGGAAGTTTGATTTGTTACCCTTGTAGGCTTTTGTTTAGTTTTGATATTCTCTACTTATTTTAAGGTACTGAGGGCAGAGGTGACCATGGGATTGCTTTGTGATGCTCACTGTCTGTCACACTGAAATCCAACATTACTCCAGGGAAAACTTTCTTCCCATTCATCCTGTTCTGATACCTGTTAGTGGCAGGGAGATGGTATTTGTGGAAAAGTAGTTTTGAGAATATGCAGTGCTAACATAATCTGAAATCAGACTGAGCTTTGGAGATGGAATCAAAGATGTGTGTTTTCTGAGAGTCTTCTTGCTTTCTGGACCATCATCTCTCTGCAGGTGAAAACTCCTTCTCAATGATCTGTCTTGATGGAAGAGTCTTTTAAGAATTTGAGAATGTTGTGTGGCTTTTCAGAAAGCCACGTGATTTGCAAGCTTTGTTTGTGCACTCACAGAGTTCTTAGTTTTCTTCCTATACTTATACTTAACAAATCTTACATTTTAAATCTTAAATCTTAAACATTTTTAAATCTTAAACGGCTTATTTTAGGAAATGGAACATTTTTCTGGCAACTGTTTTTTGATTGTTGACTTTGACTTTGAGTTGAGTTGTGTTTGAGTTTGAAAGTTCTTCAATTTGAAACTGCTCTGACATGGAGCAGCTGATGGGGAACAGAGACACCTCAGGTTATTGATCTGAAACTTGTGCCTCCATGAACTCTTCATGGGGAGCTTTGCTTATGATCAGTGTGTGCTGGTGAAAATGCTCAGCTCTCCAGGAAGTAAATCAGAAAGAAGAGCTGACTGGAAGATCAGAACACTGAGTTTGAAAAAATTATTATTTTAACCTAAATATCAGGATTTTAATTGCATTAAAATAAGGACATGACCTGCCTGACTTCTAATATCTGGCTTTCTAAACATATTTTTTTAGAACTTGGCAAAATCATGGGAGAAGGTTGGCTACTTCTTTGATCTTCCGGATTTCTTATCTTGGAAAGCCACAGGTGTCACTGCAAGGTATGGTAATTATAACAGTATGATTTTGTCTATTTTCTTATGTACATTTTTGCTTTAATTCATTTTGACTGGACCTGCTGTTATGTACATCTGTCTGTAATTCAGCCAGCCCCAAAACATCTTGAACCTATCTCCTGCCTCCATTGTGCATTCCTGAGCACAGTTGTTCCTAGGAGCAGTGGAATTCACAGATACAGTGTGTTGCTGCAAAATGTCATTTTGGAACATAAATATGATTTCTGGAGTCTGGAGTTCTTGTGAAATGCATTTCCAATAATTCTTTGAAATCTATTTTTGTTGACAAATTGATTTTTGAGAATTGGAAGTATACACTTCTTTGCCATGTCAGAGGGGTCTGGTAAAATCTAATTCTAAATGGTCACTTTGTGTAGCAGTTGTGCTGCTCCCCAAAAGCACCCTGGAATCCTTGCTGAGTAGTTGAACAAAACCCTCTGAGAGAACCCCTTAAAAATCTGGGTTAAAGTGACCAACACAGATCTTTGTGAGAAGTGAGGGCCAGAATTATTTATTTAAAATCATGCTCAGTTCAGTGAAGCTTGCAGTTATTTCCATTAAAGTCTGTAGAGTGGAATCTTTGCAAAATGTGGTCTCAGATGAAAACTGGCCACAGGAGAGTTTTAGTCTCTCTGGAAATGAAGATACCTTCCCAACAGATACAGTTCTTCTGTTTGAGTGCTTTATTTCTCCCTAGTTAGTTTTCCTGATTGACAGCTATTGTTAGAGCATTATATATTATAAATTCCTTGCATTATACAGCAGGGAAGTGCTATGATTGACTTAAAAAAGGCAAAAACAGGAGTTGTGCAAGGACTTGCCAGATGATAATTGATAAATGGCATCTTAAATCTTCTTCCTTTGGACTTTCAGTCAGATTTTGCTGTCTAACTCTGAATTATGTAACAGAGGAACAACTCCCACCCCACAGATCTTGCAATCTAAACAGTCCTGTCACCTGACTCAACTCTACCTTCAAGAGGATAAATCCCAGGCTCCCAGATGATATTCCAGGGTCTCATCTCTTGAAAGGACTGGAGACTGATTTAGCATTAGCACCCTTTGGTCAGGGCCTGAGGTGGGGGATGCTCTGAAAAGAGAGGGCACAGTGATCCTGACAGCTCTGTGGTCCTGCCTGGCTTTAGCTTTGTGTCCTTGGCTGCAGTTTCCTGGAGGTGAAGCAGAGAATTTCTCTAAAAAAACAAAAGTTGCAGAGGGTTATACTCAGAAGTTGAGATGCCTGAATTTAGACTGGCAGGTTCATTTCCTTAGCAAGGATAACATCATCACTCAAAATCTTTTAATTGTATTGATGAATGTTGTAAGGGAGAAAGGAATGTTGGGAAAAGACTCTCTGGGTAAAGTCTTCTATTTTGAGTAAAATAGCTCCTTGTACATCGTTCATTGTTGTCTTTAATGTGCTCCCCAAAATCAAGCCCATTGATTTGGCTCTAGTGGATTGTCTTGTAGGATAACGAAGAAGGAAGAAAAAGACAGGAAAATAAAGACAAGAAACATTTTGCTGGAATCAAACTATTTTTTTTACCCTTTCTCTGCTTTACCCCATGTACACCTGTTTTCTGAGAACTGTCTTTTACGTTGGTGAAGTCAAGTAATTTGTCCTGCATATGTTCATAATACAGGGGAAGTGTGAATTTATCAAATATAGAATTATTGCCTCTTCCCACCCTTTCTGCCTTTGAGCACAAAGGAGTCTATTCACAGAGCAAGACACAGTGTTAGTCACTGTGAATCATGCAGAACTTGGCCCTGATAAAAGAAGGATTTATTTTTTTTAAATTTGTTGTGGTGATGGGGATTTTATCAAAATAAATGCAATTCTGAAGGCACTTTTATAGCAAAGACCATGCTTCTTTAAATTTTTAAGGAGCTCTCTAAAACATTTTGTATGTATTTGACATTTGGAAATTCTGTAAAGTCTTTTTACCTTCAGTGAGGTCACTATGCACAAAGTTAAGTAGTGTGTGAGCTCAGAGTTTGACGTATTTGAAAAGCAGTTCTTGATGTGTGTTTCTAAATATGAAATGCTTTGTCTTTCACCTTTCATTCTGCTGGCTTGAACTGCCTTGTTGCCAAGTTTTCTTTCCAGTACACCCACAATAAACAATAAGTGTTGCCTCTGAGGTGGAGGCTCAAACATTTTCTAGGATGTTTTACCTCCTGATTTGAAATTGCTTGTGTATCTGAACAACATCCACTTTTCAGTTGCAAAGGATGAGTTCCAAATTTTTGATTTCCATTGTTCTTGGAAAGCTGTTGCCTGTCTTGCTCCATATTTAATATAGTTATGTTTTATTATTTCTGCTTTGGGCTGACGAATGACTGTTGACTTGTCCTGAATGATCCAGGCAGCTGTCTCTTCTGCATTAAAAAAAAAAAAAAGTTACTGACAGTGCTTTAATTAAAAAATTTAAACTTAGAACTTCTTAGCTTTGCCCCCCAAGGCTGCAACAACAAGTGTTGGTTTTGCCACTTGAACACTCAGTTGTCTTGTCTCAGAAATGCTGTGGTGGAGAGGAAGAGCTGTGACAGACACTTAGCTGTGCTTTCAGAGGCTCAGCACTTCTGCTGAGTGTGACTCACTGCTCTCCCTCCCCATCCAGAACCTCTGCTAACCTTTCCTTTATATGGTACTTTGGGTACAGCTGTCTTCTTAAAACCTAAACTCCTCTCTGGTTTAGTTACAGGCTGCTGTGTTATGGGTGGGGGATTCTTACCAGAGATGCACATCTGCAGTCTTAGTGTGCTTCTGGAGTCTTGTGAGGGATTGCATTGCAGATAAGAATAGGGCTGAGCTGTTAAACTGGGTGGAATCCACACACAAATTTCTCAAAGGTCATGTGTGCTTAGACCCAGAATTTTGCTTCAGGGCCATTTCCAATCATAGGCAACTCACTCACTGCAAAATGAGCTAGTGTGTACTGGAATTTAAGATGAATTCTGAAAAAGAGAGATTAGACCTGTGAAGGAGGATTTGGAAATGTAGGGAATAATGTCAGGCTGACATTATTGAGATAGAGGGTGTCCAGCATTGTGCTACAAGCCACCTCCCAAAATGACCAAAAAAAGTTGGAACAAATTAAATATTTATGCAGATTATTTTTTTTCTTATCATTATATTCTAGATATATTAATATCTGGGGCAAGTAATGTGCTATCTAGTAGAGACTTCATCTCATCTATGAATTTGACCCAAATAATTTTATGAAAATACTTGTCCAGTCAGTCTTCAGCTGCTTGCCATCATGACATGGGAAAAGATGGAACAGATGTTTTATATACTTCACTTTTCTAAATTATCTCCTTCCAACAGATCTCAGGATCATGGGTTTCTCTGTTTTATAAGAAAGAAATTCATACTGTTTATGGTAGTGATGGACTGCAAAGGGAAAAGCAAATGCTTGTAGTTGATACAAAGCATTTCTGGGAAGCACATGACTAATATTTGTCTGTATCTCTGAGAGAGCGGGATATCTCTTTAGTATACAGTCTATTTTCAACAGGAAGATACTTGACAAATCGTTTTCTTTCATTTATGAGTTCCTTGGCTTGTGCACGTTTAAGTAGCTGGCTCTTTATGTTAAGCAGTGATTGAGTTCATTTGTAACCTGTTTGAGTAGCTGATAATTAGGGCTCGGAGTGTCACTGATTGACTTCCAGAGAACTTCCTGGACATTGTCCCTTGTTGAACTGTAGTGAGGGGAACTTGTAATAAAACAGCAAAGCCAGGGAGGTGCTCCAGAATCCAGGAGTCTGGATTCAGATCTCTGCTCTGTGATCTGGAGAAGTGAATTAAATCAGTGTCTTTGGAGGTGTTCAGGCAGCTGAATACATGAGAGGACTTGATGTTTGTTCATCCCTGTGTTTGTTCTTCATCTGTTAAACTGATGCATCCACACACTCTTGGGAGGTTGCTTACTTTCACCACTGTGAGGTCTCTCATGGCTGTGTCAGGGGAGCCCTCACCAAATATTTTATCCAGAATAGGCTGGAAACTGTGAGGAGGGAGAGTGCTTTTGGAAGAGGAGCTTGTGTTTAGAGGTGCTGTTGAAAAAACAAACCAGTGTGAGTTAAACGATTATCTGAAGGATGTCTGTGTCCTTTTCAAGGATTGGGCAATCCTTTCAGAGAGATGTGGTAACTGCAGCAGCACAGACACCACTTTTTGGGGCCAGCTGCCCTTCCCTTCCTTTCTAGCCCTGCCATGACTAATGGACACCCTTTGGCTGGGATCTGGCATTTGGATTCGTGTTGATATTTTGTGCCTACTTCAAAAGATGCCCGCTCTGAAAATCAGGCCTTGTTTCTGGAAAGTAGGGTCTAGGGAATACTGCAGAAAACTGTTGTGATTAGTGCTGAGCCCATGGGACTGTGACAGTATCCTGAATTGCACTCGGGTGTTCTGTTCTGTTTATGAAATGAAACCCAAGAGTTCAGACTTGCAGACTTGTTTAGAGAAGTCTCTGGAGGAGAGAGAATTATCTTGAAAGACTGGTTGGGAGGGGAGGGATGGTGTTTTTGTGGATTGGATAAAGTACCACGAATTTCTTGTCATGGAGCCAAAAGCAAGTGTCCCTGCGATGGTATGTTTGCCAAATGAGAGAATTCTATTACTCTCAGGCTTTTAATAAATTCAAAACATGTTCTTTGGAGACTGGTGACACACAGACTGATCCAGAAAATAGGAAATGTGTAGCTGGAAAAGATATCAGGACTGTGAAAGGCAGGTGCAATGTGGCCATTACTGTTAGATTTTTTTTTTTAATTTAAAAATGATATGTCCTTGAATCTACTGAGTAATCTGAAAGAGTTCTATGTGCTGGAGGAGAAAATTGTCAGCAGGTCTCGTTAGTGCTAGCCAGGAAGCACACAGGCAAACAGGAAGCTTTAGCTATTGTTATTGTACAAGTGCCCTTTACAAAATATTAGCAAAAGAAGCTTAATGTGTTTTCCACAAGAGTAGGAACCCTTCAGAATGTCTCACTGTATCTGCCCAGTGAAGAAAAACTGCACTGTCCCCTTCCAACAGCTTCAGACATACATTGAGAGATTGCACTGCAGAGACTTGCATTCAGATCTTCAAATATTTACTACTTTATTTTTTAAAGTTGTTAGGACTGTTAATTAGCTGTGACAGTATCTAGCCCTTCATTTTCTATTGTGTTCATTTGCTGCTAAAAAAAAAGAAAAAAAAAGCCAGCTAGGTCAGTATAGAAAGGATTGGGGGCAGTGGATGTATTCCTGGCAGTTTGCCACAGAGACACTGAACTGAGCCAACCATGAAGTCATCGTGAACTCAGGGAGTCTCACTAATCCAAGGCAATGTGTCTTAATTTGACAAAGCAAAGGCTGCTTGATAAGCAAGCCCAGCTAGAAATGCTGTGAAACGGGGGTGTTTGTTAAGTGGAGATTGTGCACGAGAAATGTGGTGATATGAAAGGAATCATCTTGGTTTCAGGTCCTTCCTCCCCCAAGCCCAAAGGCAGGCTTGGCTCCCTTCTCCCCTGCAGCTTGGGCTGTGCAGTGGCTTGATGTGAAATTTGAGAAACGTATGTAGTTTTCTATTTCAGGAAAATGATCTCAGGGATTGAATGTGTGTTTTGTTGGCTGTTAAGCTCTGATCTTGCCTAGTGTGGTAGTTTGAGAGTGTGTGTGTGTGTGAGTGTGTATGTGATGGTTAAAATGAACTCCAGCACTTGAAAAACATAATAATAAAAACAAATCAGAGTTCATATATTCATTGTTGTTAAAGGTCTTATTTCTTCAGTCTCAAAATGCAACATTCAACATCCTAAGAAGACTCTTGAGTAACTATACTGTGCATATCAGAAAGTGCCATTTATTTTTCCATATTCATTAACATTTACTTGAGCTGACGAGTGGTGCACACACAGTTTCTCATCATTAAACTTTGTTTAAACAACCATTTCATTGTTGGTCCTGTGCAGAAGCAATGGAGATATATGACCACTGTAATTATTAACTTCTGTGAGGTTAAGATGACAGTCTCCCCTTAATATTCATAAAGAGATGGCTGGGAGTCTGAGATTCCTCTTGCTAATGGTGGGACTAGATAACTGTTCTTCACTGGGGCTGGCTGAAAGTCATGAAGGAGGTTGTGGTGTTGCAGCCTTAAATTCTGAGGAAAAATGAGACATAAACCACAGAGGAGTTGTTGTCTTTCAGTTCTCTTAATCTCTTTTTTTTTTTACAGTCATTTGAGTTCTCTTCAGAGGCAGGGTGGGTGTTCAGGGTGTTTCTTTTGCATTAGCTCCTGTGAACACCATCATGGATCAGACCCTCATGGTCCAAGGGATGTAATAAACAATCTGTCATCTCCTTTGAACTCTTCCTTATGTGAAACTCCATGGAAAGCCCCTTGTCCCCTGTGAGATTGGGTCTCTGTTCAGCCAGAGCTGTGTAACAATTGGTTCCTTACATAAATTTGAACCAGATAAGAAAATAGCCATGTTTATGAACTCCTGGGTCATTTACAGCCCCAGCAGTATTTTGGTGTGCACATATATAATGCATGTATTCACAGTAAATTCTTAAAAACCACCCCCCTGAAAACAATAACATTCCAGGAGCGTTCTCATCCAGAGAAGGGAAGAAAAGCTATGTAGCATGAAGTCTGTGCATTGTATGTGTACATACACTGCTTAGAAGTATTAAAACTCACAGAAATTTATTATCCCATAAGGGCCTCTTTTGTCTTTTCTTCCTTTTTTTTTTTTTTAAACCCCCAAACCTTTACTCCTCTGTAATACCTTGCATATGAAAGAACCTTCATAAATTCAGCCCTTAAATGTGTTCTTAAGCAAGAAAGTGGCATTGTTATTTTATAGCTGGGAAAAGAGCCGTATAATTTGAAGGGTAACATTCTTTAAGTGTTTAGCTGGGCATCCAGCTTTCTGTCTAACTTGCAGTGAGAATTAGGTGTCATGTTCCATAGGCATTTTCACAGATCACACTATAAATTATTTATTCTGGACGAATTCTTCCTCCAGACTTCCCAAACAAATGCTTTTCACCACTGGAGTGTTCCTCCTCTGCCTCTCACTGTAATACATGGCTGTAACAACAGTCTTGGCCTGGAGGGCAGTTTACCTACAGCTTTGCTTTATTTTTTTTGGCTGACTCTCTAAACCTGCTTAATGTTAGTAACTTTCACTGGAAATTCTCTGCATGCTTTGGGATGACACTGATGGTTCAGGGTTGATTTACATTATCTCTCTAAAGTAGCATTAGCTTGCCTAGGACTTTTTCCTCTTATTTGTTTTAGAATTCATGTTCTCCAGAGAGGAGCCTTTTAACTGTGAAATGTAAATAATCTGACAAGGAAGACTTCAAAAGAAAATGAGTCTTTGTCCATGGCAGTGATACCAAGCTTGCCAACTCTGTAACCTTTAAAACAGAGCACTTTTATGCTTGACCTGTCATCTGCCTATAAAAATAATCTTAGATCAATGATACAGTGCTTTCAAGAATGTGTCTGAAGAAAGCAGGCACTTCTGTGTATGTGTTCTGTCATTTCTTCATTGTGATGGACCATCTGCTGCTTTAACTCTCGGTAGGATCTGGTTATTGATTCGGTGTAAGTGCCTGGCTCTGCCTTTTGCTTGCACTGAGGTGATGAACACTTTACTGCAGCTTGCAAATTGATGCTGCCAGATAGCCAGCCTGATATTATATAAATATATAATGTGTTATATGAAATCACCAAGGGTTTGTTTTTGCCTTCCCCCATTCTTTATTCCAGTGCCATTCCATTAAGCTGTTCTTTAGATGAAAGGTTGTAATTCGGTCTTCAGTGGATGAAATGTATATGTACTTATGGAATCAAAGACATTCCAAGAAAGGTTGTTTATTTTCTTACTACCTTCTTTAATTAAATGTCGATGGTAGGATTCTGACTTCAGAGAAACAGATGAAGCAATAATGCTTGTGGTGTGATCCAGCAGGGATGACTGGAGTTGTGCTTGTTGGTAGCTGGACACTGCATGCATAGAAAATTCAATTCTCCTGTGGATAGGAGAGTTGGAATTTCAGATTTCACCATGGCTGTTGGTTTAATTGTAAAGTGAAGGCCAAGTTCTGGAAGTTCTATGTTTTATATTTTACTATTATGTAACTTCAGATAATAATTGAGTTATATATTTATTTGGTTCAGTTTGAATCTGCAGCTGGGAATCTCAGTTAAAAGCCAGGTTTGTCCATTTTATTTTATTTCAAGTGGTCTGTCTCAGACTTGTGAGCCTGAGTTCTGAGCTTGCTGCTGTTCTGCAGTGTGGATGTATCCTGGGACTCTCCAAAGGATTTGGAGAGCACAGGTGTTCCTCAGAGAGCTGTCCCTGTGTTCCTTGCAGTCTGGGGCTGTCTGAGAATCACTCCCAGGATCCATGTGTAAATGCTGGAGTAGAAGAGAATTTATGGAAAGTTACTCAGCTATTGCTTCTAGTACCCGTGCACAAGGACTTTTTGTCAAAGTGGGAAAGAAAGTAGGAAATCCCTTCATGCTGTAGATGTCTGGGAAAAGTATGAGGATTTGTAGAGAGATATATCCAAATACATAGCCTGTTGCATCCAAAACTCTCCACACCTCCAAAGCCCACTTGCATTTTTCCATATGTAGTACATGGATTAGAATGACAGAAATCACTTCAACTTTCACTCACTGTAGTTTGAAACAGTTTTGAAACTATTTAGATTCTCTCGTTCCAATCTCATTTTCCAAGGTGAGCTCATTCTTCTGAGGATGAAGTTGGATCTGCACAATAAGGTGTTTTCATATTTACTTAAAACTGGTAAGAGGGGGAGAACACGCCACAAAATACAAAGAAAACTATTTTCCTGTGGTTCTCATCTTCTAAGCTTCCTTCCATGAAACTGTTTGGGAGTTTCTGATGCTGGTTTGTCCTTGTATATAAAATATCTCAAACAGACTTCTTGGAGAAAAGGAAATACCATGATGTAACTTTATTTTCAGGAAAGAAATTGAGTGTTCTTCCTGTCTTCATGGAAAATGTAGGTGTGGTGGTGTTCTTAGTTCCTTGTGCACAGCATCTGTACAGGAGCTTAAACCCCAGAGTGCTTTCATCTCCCTACAAAGAAGGGAAAACAGGGAATGTGTAAGAGCATGATACACTTCTGGCACCTGTTCTTTATATCCATCCATCCCGTGCCATTCTTGCCCTCAATTCCACTCCAAAGCCCTGTGGGCACATGTGCAGTCTGGATTTAGTCTCCTTCACAGATGGCATCTTTCATGTGCCATCTTGGGCCATGCTGCCCATGAGATAGATATAAATATAAAGATATATATATAAAATTTGAATGTGTGTCACAAAGACAAGGTAAAGTTCTTCAGTGCTCACCATTCCTCATGCTGTTGCCCCAGTAAGCACCAGGTGTAGATCTGACAGGGAGGGTTTAGTTTGTTTAAGACTTTCTGGGTTTGTATATTTTGTCCTGTAGCAGCTCTTCATTTTGTGTATAAGGACAGTTCATAAACAGATGTTGAATCTCAACATGGTGCCTGCTATTTCCTGATATTTCTGCCCTGCCTGGAACACAGACAGTCTTTTCACACCAGTTAGCTCCACTGGTAATCTCCCCAAGAACATTTCCTGAGACCTCTTTCTTTTTCAGGCTGTCTCTTTAAATGTGGATCAAAGGAAACTCATACCTACTTAAAATGTTAGGAGATTTCTGATTGCCCAACCTATCAAGAGATGTATTAATTAATTAAAGTAGGTGCTCATTTGCTTTGGCGCAAACAGAGAATGGAGGAGGTAGAGTATAAAGAATGATGTCCAAACGAGCACAAATTAACCTGCTGTGCTGATGGAAATCACTTCAGGCTGAATAAGGCTTCATCCACTATCTCATTTGCTTGTTGCTTTATCTGGGAGGGCCTCTATTTGTGTGTATGTGCACAAAGTAGGGACTACAGTTTTACCTCATTAAATGTGAAACTCTGCTTGGAGGAATATTGCTCAAGAAAACCACATCAGGCCAAAGTTTTGAAAATGCAGACTTGTTTAGAGAATGCATTTTAATATATTGAAGCCTCAAGCCATCTACCTCTGCTCCTGAGAGCTCTACCTGAAAACTTTCAGGGCTGAATAATTTAAGGTTTCGGGGTTTTTTTTAATTCTTTCTGCAAGAAATATTAGTCTGATGTTTTATTTTCTTAAAGTCTGAACTCCACATAAGTTTTTTTCAGAACTGTTTATCCTCACTCCAGACATGAACCTTGGAAAGGTGGCAGAAAAAACAAACAGCTGCTGTGTTTTTGGGCAGTCTGCATTCCTTTAAACTCTGAGATCAGACTTGTGCTGAGATTTTCAAATTATTTGTCCTAGGGCTTAATCACTTTCACTCCTGCTTAAAAGTCAGTGAATTTGCCATACTGGTGCTTGTGAGAGCTGTCATGCAGAGCCTTAATGATTCAAGAACTATGAATATATGATGTGTTCTTAGGGCTTTTTATTATTGCTTCATTCAAACTTCACCTACCTCCCTAATCATCCTTCCATTTTTGGATTCCAGTTCTTTTTTAAACTTAAGCACATTGCTTAATATATTCTAGGGAACTTTGTTTGGATTTTGGTTTTTTGGGGGTAAATTTGATACATATAAAAATGTTATTAATGGACCAAGGTGGAGGCAGTAAAAAAGACTGCCACATTCCCAAGGCCCAGAGTCAGAAATTATCTGCCCAAGTTTGAGTTTCCTTCACAAGTTGGAGACAGGAAGAAGAGCCACCGACTCTGTGGCAGCATTTTGTGCTCTCTTTATGAGGTCTCCAAAATACGTTCTGTGAAGCTGGTGGAGGAGTCTGAGCAAGGCAGGCTTGTGTGGTAAAAGCATATTTAATGATTTAGACCTTCATGTGGATTTTCCTGCAAGAGAGATGTGGAGATGCTACTTCTACTCATTCCTTTTAAGTAGCCTAAATCCCAAGTGTGTCTTGCAGTGCCTTTCCAGTTCCTGAAACATCCCTGAGTGCGGAGATTGGTTGTACCAGGTCACTATTCTTGTGAGATGGGTTAAATCCAAACATGTGTTTACTAGCAACTGGAATGGACAAACAAAGCAGTCAGGCCAGTTCTGAAGGGCTTTTCAGTTAACTGTGCTCATTCTTTTCTTTGGGCCCTCTTCCAGCAAAGCACTTAGGCACGTGCTTAAAGTTAAAGCCTGTGCTTAAGTGCTCTGCTGGTCTGGGTCCTTTATTTGCTGTCCAAGCATGTTGGTATGAACAGGCTGTTGGCTCTAGGAATGTTTGGCGAAGTGTTCTTCTTAACACTGCTCATTTTCCTTCTCTGACCCTTTTGGCCACCTATGACACAGAAGATTAATTTGCCCTTTCAGTATGACGCAGAGAACGATTTGAAAATGGTATTTGGAAACCTGTATCAGGTTATTGATTAGTTGGTACTGATTGTGAAGAAACAGTGTATTTGGAAAAGTCAAGGTCAGTCCAGCCGGAGGAGATTTCATTTGATGTCTTGCTAGCAGCATTTGTCATATGTCAAAAGCATCTTCAGACTGTTCAAGTACTATGGATTTAGTATCCAGATAATTCTCCTTGAGTAACTGCTGTCTTTTAGGCACTTGTTATTTTTTGATCTGTATGCCGATTTGCTTGTTTATTTATTTGTGGTTTTTACTGCTGCAGTCCAGAGTTGCCAATCTCTGATTCCTGCAGGCCAGCAAGTCTTGTGCTGTCCCTCCTCATCATTCCCATACCATCCATGGCAAGTCAGGGCAGGAGAACTCCGTTAAATTCAGACCTTGGGATTTGTCTCTGGGTCTTGAGCAGTGAAAGTTGGTCTTTCACCTCTAGAGCTGTTTTAGGGCACCAGGGAGTTGATTTTCTTTATGCTTTTATTTTGGTGAGGGTGCAAACCACTTTGCAGCAATGAAAATGGCAGAATGTGCAGCCTGATATTGCTGACCTAACTGTGGAAAATCCATATGGGATAAGTCAAGCACAATCCTGCAGTTGCTCCTGCAGACACGTGACTTACAGAAATGCCCCAGCTGACGTCAGAGACACTTTTTGTTCAGGTCAAGTTACTCACACCCATGTCTCTTTAGGACCAAGCTCATAAATAAATAGTTTTAAAAATGGCCTTTAGAAATTTCATTCTTAATTTCTTACCAAAAAAATTGCACAGGCTCTCTATGAACAGTGATCTTTTTAATTCCATCATTTAATTTGGAAAACATACAAATGTGGAAATTATTTTTGCGTTTTTTTCATTAGAAACATATAAACCGTTAAAGAGGGAATAAAGCATTCATTTTTTTTAGGCATCTAACACAGGGATTTTGAATTGACTTTTAGTCCATTCTTCTCTGTGCTTGCAGTATTTGTGAATGTATTTTCTGCAAGTATTGCAGTGCAATTCAAGTTCCAAGAAAGGGAAAGACAAATATTTTGGTGTTGTTAGGGCTGCATGAAAGGGTTCATTAGCGATTAGAGCAGTGGTAAACTCCACCCTGCTGGTTCAGCCTCACCTTTCCCAGTGCAGGGTGTGAGACAAGCTCAGGCAGTACCTGGGAGGCTGAGCTCTGCCTCTGAGAGAGCTGGGGATGTGCATTCCCAGGTGAAGCTTTTTAAATGAATGTAAAAATGGGTTTAAATGAATGTAAAAACCAATTATGTCCACCTTCCTTGTGTAATTCTGAAATTAGAGCAACTTCTTTCTTTTAGCCACTCTCCCAAGAGCCCATGGGTTGATCTGGTTGGTTGGTTGGTAGAACAAGTCAGAGTGGAGTTTATTTAGTGCAGTCCCTTCTCTTTGACAGTGGCAGCAGAGATGCTTTCAGAGGAAAGGAAAGAAGAGAGGATCCTAGAACTGACAATATGTTAGCATCCTTCTGGGGCCAGTGCTTTGAAATCTTGCTCAGTTAATGAGCATTTATATTCCCTTATGTTGTTTCTCTCTATTGTTGTGACAGGGAGCAGTCTAGGTATCCATGTAATGTACCGTCCTTTTTGTTTTTCTTTAATTTTCTCTTGGTCCCAGAATAGCCTCTTTCAACCTCAGAATGGTTCCTAGTTTTCTCTGAATGTCTTTATTACTGCCTTCTGAGGAATAATGACACCTGATTTATCTACTCGAAGCCTTCCTTATTTTTTGCATTGATCTCCATTCATCTCCCTGCTCATGTAAATAAGCTGAAATGTTTTTTCATTCTTACTTTATGGAAATTTATGTGTTCTTTTACTCACTTATGTTACCTGTTTCAGAACTCCATGGTGGAGTTTTCTTGGTTTGGTTTATGTAATCCCACAGCTGTCCAAATAATACTGTTGGTGTCTTTGCTTTTTGAGATTTGCTCAGAAATGTTCCGTCTTTTTTATATGAAGCTGTAAATGTAACCATTATTGTTAATTAAAGACGCTTTAGAAATAGATGGACTGCTGCTGTCATTTAAAATATTAAAGTACAAGCATACAGTATATGTATGATGTATGTAAAATGTGCCATCTTGCTTTTCCTTTGATTTAAATCACATTAAGATCTAAGAAAACCTGTTTTCAAAAATAGATACCAACCACTAAATTTTGACTGAATATATCTAGTATTTAGGAATCATTTTGTGATTTTAAGAGTTTACACTGACTGAACTGATTTTTGTGGAGGGAGGTAACAACACAGCTCATTCCCTGAGTAGGAATATCTAACATGCATCTTTGATTCAGGTGCCCCTGGCAGCTGTATCCTGTCATCCAGTATTGAGCAAGACTTGAAGGTGTTTTCTCTGAATAAAGGAGGGCTCAATATTCGAGTTTAGCATGTGAGATGGGATCAGCCTCCATCAGAATGCAGTTATTAAGACTTTCTGTTATTGCAGCACTCTTGGCAATTTCCCTGCTTCTGTTCTGGTTTCACTTAGGCTTTGTCTGGCCACAAGTGCATGACAGCCGAGGCTCCAGTTCAGTACAGTCTGACTAAGCTGGTAAAAACTCCCATTAACCCCACTGACAGCTCTTCAGGACTTCATACTCACACACGTGTTCAAGTACTGTGCTAAATTAGACTATCATCAGTTTGATATTAGGAATATATACAATATTTACTCATGAATCAGTAAAATGTGTCTTTGCAGCGAACGTGTGAAGCGATTTCCGGACTAGCAGTTCTGTCTCTCAAAACACCACTGGTAGGGCTGTAAGGGTGGGGTTTTTTCACACCACTCTAATTCTGCTCAATTGTATGAAGACAGCAGAAACCACATAATGAAGTGTAGCCCTGATCCTGTGAAGATTTGTGTTCCTGGTCGGTGTCTGGAGTGTCAGGGTGCACATGGTGCTGGCCAGGCAGCGCCCTCAGCATCTGCCACACTTCCCAAACTGCTGGAAGGGTCAAGGGCTCCCTAAATCTGCTCCCTAAACGTGGGTGCTGGGTGTGCATGTCCTGTGTTTGCTTTTCACCCAAAGGAGCAACACAGCGTCATGGAGCAGCAACTGTGGTCTTCCTGCAGCCTGCCCATTCCTGTGGGATTCCTGTTCTTCCCCGTGGGATGAGGAGTCTGGAATAATGCAGTGGCCGTGGCTGGGGCAGTGCCTGCTGCTGCCAGATGTGCTGGGTGATGCACTTGGGGATGTGCTGCTGCTGTTGTGCTGGGAGAATTTGATGTTGCTGACAGGAATAATCTCACTCTGTGCAAAGCCACACAGAGGGGAGGGAGCTGAGACCCAACTTCCTTTTTCTCAGTGACTTGTAGCCTTTGCTTAATCTCTTTACCAGCTTCCTTGAGTGTTTGGTGAAGCCTTGAGCTGTGGTAAATTTGCTCAAGCTCAGGCTTCCAGAGGAAGCAGTTCACTGGCTCTGTGTACCAATACTTCCAGTTTTAATTGTGTCATATTTTTAACTGCCAGAAGGTAACAGGAGAAAATGTGTTTTTTAAATACAAGCTCTTAATTGAAATAAATATTTGACTTCCTATTGCAGAGTGGTTTGCTTGAAATACTGAGCTTGAAAGAATATATTTTTGTAATTAAATTGAACTGAAAAACACTGCTGTTGTTGCAGAAGGCAGGAGGAATGTCCCAAGGCTGCTGGACTGCAGTGGCTGGAGATGTGGGCTCTACTTCTAGTTTTGCTTTTCATTTCCCTTCCATTTTTGGATGATGTTTTCTTTATAATCTCCCCTCTGCTTATTAAGCTTATAAAATTTAAAACTTTGATTCAGTTTTATATATGTGCACACTTTTTTTGTTTCTCTCATATTTAAAGGTTTAAACTACAGTTTTCCATAGAAAGATTTTTTAACATGTTCAGCATCAGTTTGAATGGTGTCTTTCTGCCAAGGTCTCAGTCTCTAGACTGAGCCTCCGGAGTTCAGGGGTCTGAATAAATTTTACTCTTTGACCCTTGGCCAAATCCCTCAATTTTCTTTGCCTCTGTTTGCCATCATTTAAGGGAACGGACTAAGATTTCCAGCCCCACATGCTATGTCTGATTTGTCTAGACAATACATTTTTTTGTCTAGGACTGTGTCTCATTATGAGTTCTCCAACAATGCTGAAGACAATGGGCTTGAGTCTTGGTTGGGTGTCTGTAACATAATACAGAATGAAATTAATAAAAAAACTCAGCAATCTGCTGACTGTTGGCTTGCCCTTGCCTCATGACATGGTGAGGCATATGTGGGTGGATAAAATGGTCTTATTTTGTACTTTCTGATCCAACTAAATGTGTTTAGCTAAGTCCATCCACTGAAATTATTAGATGTACACAAGGGATTCATCTGACTAGATAAGCTGCACTTAAAATGGGTGATTCCCCACAGGTTTGGTGACACAACTTCTAGGAAAACTGAATTCAAAATTCTTAAGTCCTCCCATTTTTTGATAATGTGTTTCTAAAGAGAAACACACTTCTAAAAAGAATTGGATTCCGTTACAAATGGTAGAAGAAACATCATCTTGTGGTCAGTGTGATTCACCTTCTGTTGGATGACTTCTTTGACATTTGCTGTGTTTGATGCATTTATTTGTATTTTTAAAGGACAGGTTTAAATGGATTACAGCAAACACAAACAGGCACATTCTCCCAATCCAAAGTAAACACGTGTGTGTGTTTATGAAAAAATAAAACAAGCCAGTTTCCTTACAGTACTTATGTGTCAAATGCACATTTCCACACCTCTAGCAACATGTGCAAATTTTAAATCTTAAGGTACCTTATCCAACACAGAATTTTCTTTAATTTTCTTAATCCTTAGAGTCTGAGTGTCACAAAAGGGGCTTTCCCAACAACCTCTTTGTAAATTTGAGATTTATCTCTGTAATATAACATACCTCCTTTGGACCACAGGAAACATCTACACTCTACATTTGTCAAGAGATTTCTGTGCTTATTGTGGTGGTAATTGGAGGTCAGTCTTCACTCTGGCTGGGTGGTCAGAAGGTTGATGCTGGAGTTTAAAGCACTTGATTGCTTTGAAACCTTGTGCTGCTATGTAGGCTTTGAAAATGATCCTATTGTTCTTCTTTTTTTCCTTTCAAAGTGGCACCCAGAGTTTAAATATAACATGGAATCTTGTCAGGGAGTGGCTGTATTCAGAGGAGATTAATTATAGATGTGGGTGTAGAAAATTGCAAATGGGAATTGTATTTTTCATACAATAAAATCTGTCCCTTTAAGTAAGCAACAGACTTGCTTAGAAAATCCTGTGATTTAAAAAGCCAGCCAAAACCCCCTGTTACAGCATGAACACCAAATATTAGAGCAAGGTTTGAGTTAATTAATACTTTTTCCCTTTTACAAAAATAGTTTGAACTTTTTGATTTGCTGATTGAAAAGCTTTGTTTCTTGCTCAGTGCTTGTTGCTGAGATGCTTCCAGACACACAGGGTGATGTGAGCTCAGGAGAATCACGACTCCTACACCCTGCATCCCAAAAAAAGACCTGAAAGCCCTGGCTGGATGAGTTTGGAAATGCTGGTGTAATGCCTGGTGAGAGTGTTGATGGATCCCAGTCCCCCAGGGGCTCTGGTGTAGCAGCCATTCCCCAAGGGCCTCTCTCTCACCTAAAAGAGAGCATTGCTCTTTCATGGGCTCTGCTGTGGCAGTGAGATTTATGGCAGGGAAAGGGAGACCTGGTTTATATTTTTAAATAAAAGCTGTGCCACCAGTCCAGTGAGAATTCTGACTTTTCCAGATGTGAGGCCAACAGAGCTGCTGAATACAGGTTCACAGATTTTTAATCCCAAATTTAGTCTTGTTGGTTGGGAAGGAGTCTGGTAGGACCCTGAGAGTTCCCTGAGTCAGCAGTGTTCAGGAAAAATGGGGGGAATAGTATATCATTAAACTAATGTTCTAACCACAGCTTTGAAGGAAAAGCTATGAAATCTTCACACCATATGTAGTACTTCAACATAATTTTTTTGCAGCAACCAAAAAACCCAAAAAACTTGTAAGGGTTTGGAAAGGTATTATATAGCCAAATGTCAGTATCTGCATTACCTTCAAGCATGCAGCTTGTAGATCCTGAGCTGTTTACTGTCTTTTTGGTTAGTGGCTTTGTGAATTGATGTCTTCTACCAAACTTGCACACTTACTGGAAAGAGAAATATTTTCTGCTAAATCCTTCTTGTTGGAAATGGAAGAATTATTTTCTGACACTCAATTTTCCTCATGGTGAGGAAAAAGAAAACATCTAAGTAACTTTTTGAACACAAACTTTTAAGGTTTGAGATCTGGAGTTTAATCTATTTCACCTGTGAATTATAACAAAATTGCCACTAGCCTTAGTGTGAGTAAGTATTAGACTTTCATCATGTTATTGGATCATTCTTATTTGTATTAATATTTTTTTCTCTGCAGCTTTAGTGAAGATTTCAAAGTGGGGAGAAAGCTTTGCTTTTGCTGTGGTATTTAACTTCCTTCAGAAAATCTAAATGGCAGCCTGACTACTTTTAATTATTTATGATAAATAGAAGTGTTACCCAGAGCATAAGAAGGCTGAAGCTGGTAGAATTGCTAACGCTGATTACAGTAATTTCCTTGCTACCTTTGTTGAATAGGTTTAAATCCTCAGACATGCAAAGACTGAAAGTCGAGGCCATGAGTACAACTGGGAATGCGTCTGCTACTTGTCCCAAACAGGCTTCCCCACCTGTCTTCTTTGTTTGGCCTGTTTAATGTTTTGTTGGAAGATGAAAACCCTTTTCAGGCAAGAGTCAAATTGCACGGCTCGCTAAGACAATGGGTTTGGGCAGGCAGGAATTTCATAGGCTTTGGGTCAAAGGCAATAATCATAAAAAGTAATGTGTTGTAAATGTTAGGAACTTGGGGTTTGCATGGCTGAGTGGCTGGAGCAGCCCCTGACAGGTTTGCTGTGTGTACCTGCAATTGAAGAGGTGAAAGGAGGGGAGTGCAGTCAGGGCACACCCAGACTCTCTCACCCTGAGCTTTGCAGCCCACCTGCCCCAGAGATGGGCTGAGGGACAGCAGGGGCAGCTCCTCTGCACCACCCTGAGCTCAAACCCCTGCCCTGACTCCTTTTAGCAAACACTCAACAGGGGCAGCATCTCGTGCACTTCATACATTTCATTTCTCAATGATCAGATGTCACTTTTCTTCTCCTCTTTCTTGAGAAGTATTCCCTTAGGACAAATTTCCTCATTTCCCCCAAGCAGCCAAATACACCAAGCAGGCACAGACATTTTTCCTAAATGCCAGTGGTGGATATGGATCCAACAGTCTGGTTCTGTTTCAAAGGCTATGGATTAATGGATATGGCATTACCATAACAGAGCAGAGAATAATTGCAGGTTTCCTATTGCTCTGTGATAACCTCCACTGTGTTTTAGGCTCTTGCAGCACCAGTGCCCAGTTCTGTTCTTGGATGCTGGGAGTATGTGTGCTGGGTATTAAATTTTTTCGCCTGGGACATTTTTGCACAAACCACAGTCAGATCCGTGACTGTGTTAGAGCTGTAAATTGCCTTCTTTTGTGAAAATCCTTGAGTCTGTGGGGATGCATAATTTGGGAGGACATTGGAAGCCTGGCCCAGATGTCAATATGTGGAGATGTTCATTTGAGCAGAATCTACACCCTGGTTTACAATTTGAATTCAAAATCTGTTTTAAATTTAAACTTTGTAGAACAAAAGAAAAATCATTTGATGTTGTGACAGTCACACTCCATTGTTTCAGGTCTCGTCCATGCATTCACAACTTCATAAAGCTTTCTGAACTTTTGGTTCTTTGTAGCTTTAAATAAATCTGCCCAGCAGAGAGTTATTTTGTCCTACTGCACACTATTCCTTTTGGGATCTAACTTGTACCCCTTGCTTGTGTAGGATTTAGCTTTGGCACAGCCCTCAGCAGGTGCAGCTGGCTTTAGTTCAGTGATCCAATGATTGAACTGCTGGACTGTTAATGATGCCTACAAAATTAATTAAGTTCATGAGTTTAGGTTTATTTCTGAGCAGTTGGGATGAATGGAGCAGATCCTTTTGCTTTGGATTTGAGAACAAAGCTGCCATTCACCTCAGGATGTCCCAGCCAGGGGTTCTCTGCCTTTCAAGCTGGTGAGACTCATTTTCCAGGCTAACTAATCTTGTACCAGCCCTCTGGAATGGAAGGTCATGTAGAAATGCCTTATGGGGTCACTTTTCAGGAAAAATCCTCTTTCTTTTGGTAACTTTTAATTGATAGGACTGATCTGTCAACTTATACTCAAAATAGGGATGACTTCCATGGGACAACTGCAGTTAAGGAATAGCCTCCAGGATTATTTTCACAGCAAGTGTTGACCCAGGCAAGGCAGGATCTCTGTAGATTTGGGAATCATGTCCATGCTGGTTTTATCCCTTTTGGAGTGTGGGAGATGTGTCCTCAAAGCGTGAAGTTCTGGTGACTCCTAAGTAATTGTGGAGAAGTCTTCTATGACTTTTATCTTTTAGAAACATTTTTATGTCAGTAACTTAGAACACGCAGTAATTCCCATTTTCAATGAATGTTTCTGATTTCCTTCTCTCCAAAAAGTACAACAGAGTGAGAGAAAATACTCAGAATGGGTAGATAATGTGAGAAGATACACACAGAAACAAATTTTGATCACTTGAGTGATCATGAGTCCAGTTGCCTCAGATCCTTTTGCAGGTTATTTGCCTCGAGACAGCATTTTGGGAATTACAAGTGTGTATTCACAGCCTCTCTGTTTTTAATGCTAAGATTCTGGTCATGCAGAATTTCAGAAAACCAGTCAGTCCTCAGCAAAAGACTTGTATGGAAATCTGGTTTAAATAAAATAAAAATTTTCCATGCACGACGGTTGAGTTGCTTTTTTTTTTTTTTTTCCAGTAGGAATATTCTAAGCAAAACTTTTTGTTCTGAACAGAGAAAGGAAATCTTTCATTTCATTGTGCTGGGAATATGCTTGAAGAAAAGAGTCTCCAACTCATGGTATTTCAGACTGGCTACAAATGGCTTGTGCTATTGAGGGGGTCCATGGATGGCTCCTCAAATCCTGTGTTGGATTAGACAGTCAGGAGAGGACTCTTCCCCCTGGGATTGCCTCTTCTCTGCATGTTTGAACCCAGCTGATCCTGGGAGTAAAGTAAGAGGAGCATTTGCTTCAATCCATCTGCTTCATCCAGCTTCAGCCAGCACAAGTCTGGTGTTTATGACCAAATAATTGAGGCAACGCTGCCAAATAGGAAAAATGGAATATACTACAGCAGATATCAGCACTGTTTCTGTTTAATGTCTGCCTTTCATTTCATCAAACTTAGGAGTTCTGTGAAATACAACATTTTTTCATAGTTGAGGCTTTCTTTGTAGGTGTACTGATTTGGTTTCTCAGGTGGCTTTTTCCCACATTGTATTTCTGAATAAAGTTTTCCCAAGATAGGGGTTGTGCTATCCCCTTTTCAGAGTGATTCTCTGGAGGAGAATTTCTGAGTGATTTCCCATACAGTTAATACATATAATAAAAATATAAATAAATATTATATCTATAATATACATCTATACCATTGACTTCAGCAGTGACAAGCCATGAATGGACTGTTCTCTCTGCACAGAGCTCCCCGGGACAAACAGACTGAGCTCCTCCTCAGTGGAGGGGCAGGGGTTTGAGTTCAACCCTTCCAGGTGCTTTTGAAGCGTGTGGTGATGTAAATCCATCATGGCCATCACAAAGAAATCTTTTCTTTTGAGCTGTTACCTAAGAGAGCAGAATGCCCTTCTGCAGTGTGATACTTTCTGTTGGATATTAGGGGTTTGTGTGAAGCCATATTGTTCCATTAAACACTTACTTTTGGGTGGCAGCAAGAGTGGAAGAAGGAGATTGAATCCCATAGAAGTGTAAATGCTCAGACAAGCATTTTGTGTTCAAAACAAACATTTTGAGTTTCTTTCTGTGGCCATGAAAATAAAAACCTGCCAACATAATGTGTTAGTGTTTTAGCTCAGATCTGAGATTGGTTTTCATACCTTCCACTTAGAGATCTGCCAGTCTTCATCTGGGAAGAGTTGCCTTTCCCAGTTTGTGTTCCATACTGTGTTAAAAATTCAACCAAAACTCCTGTGTTTATCCTTGCTCTGTGAGCAATTTGCATTTATAAATCTACAGCATGTGTTCAGTCCAGCCATATCCTGCCAGAGAGCCTGGATCTGCTGGAATTCTGTGGATTGGCAAGGGGTGATGTCTCCCCATCCCCAGTGGTTCCATGGGCCTGTGTGTGTGGTGCTGTGTGGGACAGCAGGGCCATGTTTCAAACATCTTCTCTGGAGCCTTTTTCAGGGTGTGGCATTTGTTCAGAGCTTCAGTCTAATTAGAAAAAGACATATTTGGTTTTGATGATAATTTGTTATGATTTGGTATTTCCCATATTTGGGAAAACTTGATGCATTGTTTTTTCACTCTTTATGTCTAAATTTTTCCTAAAGTGATGAAGTGCTTTTTATTTCAAATACCCTGTCTTTATTTTTCCTTTTAACAAGAGGTTTGAACCAATTTGGGGAAAATGTTTATTTTTTCCCAGTATTTTCTTCAGCCTAGAATTTATTTATTCACCCAATTTTTGTCAAAGTTCCTAATTAGATTTCTGTGTCTGGCTTTTAAATCCTTGGAAATTGGAATTCCTTATATCAACATTGTCATTGCTGTAGTTACAGGTCATGTGGTTTTTCTGTTTTCAAACCAGACACTGAATTGTGATTGTGTGGTCTATTCTCTAACTAATAAGTTGGAAAAAAAAGGGGATGGGGTGTCAGAAGTGTTTTAAGAGCAGCCCTGAAATAATCTCTGCATTTATTGACTGCATTTATTTATAGGGGTATAAATATAACTAATGTCTTTTTTTCCCACCAAAATATGTAATGTTAATTATTCACTTGCAGCAAAGAGCAACCAACACACCTTTACAACCAGTGGGATGTCAATGACTATCACTTGTCCTCTGGTTCTAAAAACATGGTTACTCCAGTAGAACAGGATGGAAGGAAACATAAGGCATTTAAAATACACATTTCTGTCCCAGATGAGAAAGTGAGAGTTTAGAGAGTCCATGTTACCATCTCATCTTCTGCTCACTGTCACATAAGAGGATGCTGCTCTTGTTACTGTAACCTGGAACTTGTTGTAACATGGAATACAAGTCCCAGATAGTTTTCTGGTTGTGTGGAAAGGCTCTTCCTGTTCTTATTTAGCTTTACTCTGTCTGCAGTATCAGTGACTATTAGCTCTAGCTTTGATTTGCAGACAGGAAGTCAAAATAGCTTCTCTTCTTCTGCTCAAGGCCAGGTCAGATGGGGCTTGGAGCAACCTGGGCTAGTGGAAGGTGTCCCTGCCCATGGAAGGGGTTGGAACAAGATGAGCTTTAAGGTCCCTTCCAGCCCAACCCATTCTGTGATTCATATTTCAGTCCCTGGGTAATTTTCTTAGACAAAAGGGAAGATTTCCTTTTGCTCTAAAAAATAATTTTGAAGAGAGAAATTTGATTTGGTTTTTACTTATGTGAAACTGCAAGAAAAAGTCAAATGCTTCAGTAAAACTGAGTTTGCTTTGAAGATACATGTTCAAATTGTACCATCCTAATAAAGAGAGTATGTCTGTGTAAGCTCACCTTGGCTAAACATGAGTCACAAATAAGCTGTCTTGTAAAACATCAAAGAAAATCCACCTCTGAGCAGGGTTTCTCTTTGAGAACAGTTATGATGTTTCCCCAAGATGCATCTGAGCTGTCTTGTACTTGCTGGTACTGTGGTCTTCCCAAGACTACACAGAGCTGCAGTTTTCAGTGGTATTTAGCATTTTTAGTACTTTTTAGTTGACTGACTTTTCAAGCACAGTTTAATACTGATCTTTTGAAATGATTCTAAGTGTTCATACAGAAAACAGCCTATGTGATACTAAATCATCAGGAATATTGTTCATACTTCGGGGAGGAATAAGGTCAGGGGTATTGATAAAAAGCATTCTCTGTGTTAGGACAGATTTTCCTGTGAGTGTTCTTGTCCTCTGTGTACATTCTGCTCCTGCCTGTGGTGCTGTCCTGGCACAGCAGAGTTTAACATCAGCTTCTCAGGAATGAGACTCATGCATCTGACCCCATCATCCAGAACTCCTGTTGGTAATTCAGTTGCAAGAGAAGTACGACAGAGTTTTCCTAAGGACTGTGTGCAAAGCAGCCATTTAGCCTGGAAGAGCAGCACTCTGAGCTGCCTGCTCCGGAGCTGTTGTGTTCCTGCCCTGCTCTCCCCGAGGCACATGCACAGCCTGTTATTTGACTGATTTATGCAGTAAAGTGGCCAGACCAGGAGTTGTTTCAGCAGAGAAGAATCTTAAACACAAGGTCCTTTTAAGGTCCTCAAGACATGCACTCCAAACAGTAACCAGTTTGGTTTTTTTAATGTGAGCATTCTGTGAGTTTTTGACCAGTGAAGAAGAGATCCTTTTGCAGGAACTTGTTTTCAGTCACAAGTTTAAACTCAAACGTGCTCATTTGCCTGACTCTGTGCCTATATATTGTCTCTTTTCCAGGTCTCTGTGTACAGTAGTGTGCAAGTGGACATACACATCAGATAGAGGTTGGGATGACAGTTTCTGGAAAACGATTGGTTTGGAAGATTTGGTGAAGGATAAGTATGAAAAAATAGGTATATCAGGGTGGGTTTTAATACACATATATATTCCTATTAATAAATATACATATATTCAAATTAATAAAAAGCTTTATGTTTTATATGTAAAAGATATAAATATATAGGATGGGGCTTTGAGCAATCTGGTCTGGTGGAAGGTGTCCCTGCCCATGGCAAGGGGTTGGAATGAGATGAGCTTTAAGGTCCCTCCCAACCCAACCCACTCTCTGATACTGTGAATAAAAGATATATACATATAAAAAGATACTTTGCTGTATTATTGTGAATGTCAGCAGCTTCAAATGTGTTGCTGAGATGCCCATAGGGAACAGACTTCCTAAATGCATTTTTTATTTTGCATTGTTGTAAGAAACTGTGTTTAAATGTTTTATCTCCTACCCTGGAATGCCTTTCTGTACTGCTCAGTCTCAACAATAGAGGAGTAAAAAGGAGCCCCAGCAACTGATGACATGAAGGACACACTTGATACGGGTATATTGGATGGCAGGCTACAAAAAAAGCTACAATATAGTAATTTATAGCTGTTACTGATAGCATGATTTGTGACCTGTACCCATCTCCCTTATAGTCATTTTCAAAAAAAAGTGCTACTTCTGCTTGTTGTTATCTTTATACATTTTTTTTCACTCTCAGAGCCCAAGTTTAATTAGAATAGTAGCCTTGCTAATAGCAGTTCCTACAGCAGATATTCATTAAAAGTCCATAACGTTAATATACCAGAAAATTTCCAGGATAACTTTATTAGACTTTCCCTGTTAAGTTAATGGACTTTTAATGGATGTCCTAAGCAGACATGTCATTAACAAGAATATTACCAGACATGAATTAAAATATGCTCATTCATCAAAGTTAATTATCTGAAATTTCCTTTGATTTTTTTTTTTAATGTCAAGCACTTTGAACAAGTTTGTACAGCAGTTTAAATGCAGCAACATGAAATGGAAATGGTGCAGGAAGGATTGTAGTGAAAAGAAATGTAATGAAATCTATAAACTTTTCTGATCACATATAGTGCTATCAGTCATTTTTGGGTTATCAGAAAATAGTACTTGAAAGCTTCCTTGAATAGATTTTAGCTTTTCCCCTGCAAAGGAAACTACTTATGCAGAAGTACAAAACCCACTAGGAGAATGAGGCTTTCAGCTTCCTGAGGTTTTGGGTTGAATACAGTTCTTATAACATCTGTCACATGTGGCTTTCAGCAAATCTTCAACAAGTTAAAATAAGACTTGCAATAAATACATGTTTTTACCAGAAAATGGAACATCTTGCCAGCTGGTGGTCTCATGGAAGGGTATTTAAAAAATAAATTATTTATGAAGTGTAAGCTAAGGCTTGAATACAATATTTATGCAATGCACTTCAAGGACAGTGCAAAGCAATTTGCCATTTTAAGTAACAACATGCATGTTTTAAATGATAAAGTAGCCATTAATAAAAGGGGCCTTTTGTTGTGATGGGAGCCTCAGAACACTGGCCTATATATGGCTCAACGTTCATGAAGAGAGATAACATCCATTCCCAGTATCAGGCTCTCATGTTTGCTAAAACACGGAGTTTACAAAATAAATCAATAAGTTATCTTCTGTTGATACGTTTCTTGCAAGGCAAAAGTGTTTCTTGTGAGTTACTGTTGAAAGTGTCTAGTTCCATGGAAAACTATGGGATTTTTTAAAATAAATGAACCATAGAAGAGGTCTTCTGTGAGCAAGAGAGGGTCTTGGCTAGAGTTGGAGAAGCAGTCTGACCTCCCAAACTGCACCAAACTTTAAGCCAGAACTTGTAGTTTGTGCTCACCTTGAGAAATCCTTTGGTTTTCAGATTCTGGGGCTGATTCCCTCAGGTGAATCCACAGCATAAGACAATTTCTATTTGCATAATAATGGTGAAACCTGGCCCTAGGAAGAATATGAGCTTATTTTCCTGACCATTTGTCTAACCTTGCCTTTTTAAAAAGGAAGGTGTTGTTTGTGTTATATTTAGCAGTGTGATAACATCACAAGAAGCAGGAGTGTCCTTCATTGCTGTGTCTGTGCAGAGGGAGCTTGGAGCTCACTGCACCAGTGTGGAACACAGGTAGCCACCACTCCATTCCTTGGAGTTTCTCTCCTACCCTGCACTGCTTGGAGCCTTTTGGATGGATGCAGCTTCAGAAGGACTCAAAAAAACCACCCTACCCTGACCAGGAGCTGCTCCATGCTGGTGTGTCCTGGGGAAATGCTTTGCTTTCTGCCACCTTTAAACCTTACCAGTGTCACTGCATGTGGGGGAATGGAAATGGGAGCAGTGTTCCAGTGAGAGCTGGGGCTTTGCTTGTTTTTATGTGTTCAGTGGTGTTGGACTTGAGAGGAGCACTCTGAATCAGCTCAGCTTTCCTCAGATCAATCAGGAGGGTGATACTCAGCCACTGAGCAGACTGCAGCTGGACTGGTCCTGGGCAGTGGGAGATTCCTTCCCACACATCCCATGGTGTCAGCAGTGGTGGAGAGGCACCTGCCAGGGATGCCCCAAAACCACCACAGGATCACACTTTGCACCAGCTCAGCTCCAGCTGCATTTACAGCAGTGCTCCAGGGTGCTGCCCACAGGGGAACAGCCTCAGCTGCTGGAAGTGCATCCATTATCCCAAGGGAATATCCACTCCCTGGACAGTGTGTACTTCCAGGAGGAACATCAGAGCCTGCCCTGGCTGACAGGGAAGGATGGGAAGCAGGGCACTGAGTTGCCCTGCAGATAAAGGAGCTCAGACTTGTCAGATAACCCAGGCAGGAGGAGGTTGAAGGGAGGTTGTACATGCTCAAAACCTCTTCCTGAAATGAAAACAAAACCAAAAACCTGACAGGGCTGAAGTAATTCTGGTGGAATTTCCTCTTCTGTTCTCAAGCTACTCTAAGCTGGTGTCTGTCTGCTCAAGGTTTTCTTAGCTCAAATGCAGGGATGTATTTTAGTGCCTGCACATTCCCCTTGTAAAGAGAGATAATGGCCTTTTTCTCATGTATCTCTCCTAAAAGATAACAAGGTTCTGAATCATTTCTTTTAACCAAAGCAAAATGTCACAAGATAAAATTAACAATATTTTCTGACTGGAACAAAAATAAATACAAAGTTTGCCAGTTTAAAATATGCAGAAAACTATGTTTGTTTTGTTGTTTTGTGTTTTTTTTTCAATCTCTACTGAAATCATTTTTGTTTCCAATCAGAGGGAACCAAAGATAAATAGCTGCAAATAGATTTGTTTTTTTTTCTATTTGGAAGTAGCTTTAACTTTTGTGCTGCTGGAAATACTTATGGAAATTACCTGAGAACAACTTCTTTAATGTATATATTTCTTTATTCTGGTAAATACGCTTTAAAGCATCACTTTTAAAACTTCTTGCCCTTTAAAAACACATTTACTGTAATCATAGTGCTGTGGTTCCAGGGAGTACACTCCTCTTGGTTTCAGTTTAACTTAACATATGACCTTGTTGATAAGGGAGACCCTCACATCTGACCTTTAGGATCTTCCACAAACCTTTCCCATATCAGGGTGTGGGTTCACATCTGAAAACTCCCAGGCCTTTGACATTTTCTGTTTCTCAGAGCAGACTAACCTTTCAGGAAATCCACATAACAACTTGTTTGTGGTCCCTTCTGTTCATCATGAATTTACTGATCAGGCTTGTCAAGGTAAAGAGTCTTATCTGGAGATACTGAAAAATTTATTGATCCCATGAATTTGCTCAACAAGACAGTAGAAGATGACTGGTATTCAAACCACTGTGAAAGTGCTGTGTACTAGAGGCATTAGCATTTATCTGCTGTGGTAAAAGCACATGATGAGTATCTCTTTGTGGTATTATAAAACCTAGAAAGACATTAACAATTCCGTTAAAATTTCATGTACTATAGAGCTCCTAGGGTACTGGAGCATACATTCCATTTGGAGAAAAATGCCTGATAAATTTTCACCACAGCCTTCTACTTCAGGGCCTACTTAAGGGACCAAATAATGATTTTTTTATTGAATAGTAATATTTCATACCAGGTCTTTTTTTGGGTTGAGGATGGTGAGAGAGCATTGTGGGTACTGCAGAATAGGTTCTACTGATCTTACAGGTTTCGCAGCTTTTGTAAAGGGCAGTTTGACACCTTCTTTCATCTGTGCTGGAGCAGCAAACTGATATTAATGAAATAGCTGTAGTTTTGCTTAATTTGCTTTAGTGTCCAACTGGAAGAATTCTTTCATTGTTTGATTATAGGGGTGATGGTGGCATAAGGAAGAACAGCCTGTGCTCCTTACACATCTCTTTAATTAAATCCCATTCTAGGTCTTTTTTCCTCTCATCCTTCTTAACCACTTTCTAGAAGAATGTTTGCCATTTTCCATAAATTGCCCCTATCTTCCTTCAGTAGGATTTCTGGGGGTTTTTTGTCTGTGTTTTTTTTGGTGGTTTTTTTTTTGTTGTTGTTGTTTTTGTTTTTGTTTTGGTTTTGGTTTTGTTTTGTTTTGTTTTATTTTATTTTTTTATTTTGGTAATGTGTTTTCATTTAAGAAGGGTTTGACTTGACTTTAAAGTGCATTTCTGGTTAGTGGCCTTTACTCCCCTCCATCAGTTTAGCAGTTCATCACCCTCCCTGTTCCAATACTCTGCTTGTGCTTTAATGTAGAGCCCCAACGCTTTGGAACCCCATTTTTAAGTCTCTCTTTAATTCCAGGACTTTGGGGACTGCAGCCTTGATGGTTTTATGGGTCTGGGCACTTGCATATGCCATTTTTATTTTTCAAAGTCCTGGAAAGATGGATCTGCATAATTGGAAGATTGGATGTTCTTTTCTAATGCTCTTTCATTTGAAGTATTTATTCATAAATTGATAGTACAGAAAACCTGTTTTTATATCAATAGTTACATTCCTGCATGTGCCACTGAATCCTTCCACGTACAAAGTTAATAATGGCATTGAATATCTCCCTTTTTACACTTTAAATAGAGTCTGCTTAGGTTCTCTGATTTGTCAGTAGTTAGCTCTAAGACTTGGATGTTCTCTTAATTTATTTACATTTCTGCTGAAGATGGGAGATTCTGTGCAGGGTGGGAGATTATGGTCAGTATTAACTCAATGCTACAGCAACTGAGGGAATAGTCAATCCATTCATTCTGCCAGTTTTCCCTGTCTCTTCCATCCCTTTGATGCCAGAGGCTCTGGAGCATATGAGGGATTTCCTTGAAGGCTGAGAGAAAGGGATGATGATTTTTAAATTTTTTTTTTCAGGTCAGCTTGTAGCTGCCAGTTCTTCATAAAACTGGATTGCAGCAACAAGCTTTAAACACTATACTTTGCAAATGGTAGAGAATAATAAATAAAGGGATTCTCTGGTGTGGGATGCCTTTATCTGTCTTTCCCTGGTCTTTGGCTATCCCAAATAAATTACAACACAGTGCAACTTCAAATAAAATTAAAAGGATGAATCAGAGGATATTTACACTTACATGCTGTCAAAATCCATGGAATTTACAGTGAATAGTGTTCCAAATATGCTAACATTTTTCTGGCTTCCTGTCATTTCAGTCTGTCCAAGAGCTGTAGCAACTGCAGAGGAGCTGAAACTGGCACAGTGCAAAGAGGTTTTCGGGTGTCTCCTTCCTGAAACTCGAGGCATTATTTCGTAATACATGATTCAGCAGGAAGAAGTTGGGCTTTTCCTCAGCAAAGCTCCACACTCCTGTGATTTCTGTTTTATTTTATGCTTTTTCCATCTTGAGATCAGTGAATTACATGAATCATTTGGATTAGAAGGGATATCTTGAAATGATCAGAGCAGGGTCACCTACAGAAGGTTGTTCAGGGCCATGTCCTGTGGAGTTTTAAGTATTTCCAAAGATGGAGATTCCAAAATCTGCCTGGGCAACATGCTCCAGTGTCCTGACCACTTCTCCCCAATGAAAACATTTTTTAAAATTTGATTTAAATGTAATTCTCTGTATTTCAGTTTGTTCTTGTGTCACTGGGGGCCACTGAGAAGAGTCTTTCTCCCTGATCTTTACTCCCTCCCTCCCATCAGATATTGATAAACTCATGGATAAAATCTGCCCCCTCCATCTCCAGGTCTTTTCCTTGCTGTCTAGTCTGAGATACTCTTCCCCTTTCCAAAAACTTTTTGAGCAGGCTGAGCTGAGCTCAGCTGGCTCAGGTTCCTCCAGGATGTTTCCTGGGTGACATTTTTCATTCCTCTTCCACCAGGAGAGGAACCTCCTTCACCTTGCTTATCATCAGCTGGAGTCCTGCTGGCAGCTGGTTCCTTTCCACTTCTCTCTGCTCTGAGAAGTGAGGATTACTGTGTGCTGTCCCTCCTCCATCTTTCATAGCTTAGA
The DNA here is from genome assembly GCA_009812075.1 of Sialia sialis. Classification (NCBI taxonomy): domain Eukaryota; kingdom Metazoa; phylum Chordata; class Aves; order Passeriformes; family Turdidae; genus Sialia; species Sialia sialis. Next base: position 9,293,633 of record VRYO01002482.1, on the reverse strand, counting down.
AAACTCTTGGAAATGTTTGGATCTTCTAAAAAATAGTAATAAAATACTCCACCATCCACTCATAGAGTTCTGCCTTCCTGGGGAGCACATTTGCTTCTACTCTGGTGACACTGGGGACTTGGTAACTTTCTAGTATGTAAACTAGGAGCTTTTTGATTGTATTTCTGGTTTTAAAATTCATAGAAGCTTTGGGTAGACTTGGGCCTATTGTAATTGTTCATTATTTAAATTTCTGAGATATTATCCTGCTTCCTTATTCTTCATACTGTTCTAAAAAAAGGAAAGAAAAAAAAGACATTTCTCAGAATAGTTCTGGGTCATTCCTTCTTTTTACCTGACTCTTCCACTCCCTGGTTTCAATTTGTTATTCATCTTTTTTTTGGCTTCAGCCTCCTGCTGAGATAACTTTTAAAACAGTGCTGTCTCCTTTATGAGTCGGGATTCACAAAATCAGAAGTACTATTTCAAACAATTTGCTGACTTCCTCCAAGTCAGAGGCTGTTGGACTCCTTAAAATTAATGTTTAAGTAGTTTAAATTGTATCTTAGAACCAATCTTGATTTTATAATTTCCTGTGATGGAGAGCCTACTTCAGACTGAAAGGTTGTTGATTGTTAGTTGCTGTCATGTCTTAAAATTAATGAATTAATTAAAGAACACACTTGATTTTTCATCTGATTTAACTTCCTACTCCTGCCTGGCAGACCATAGGGACACGCTTGACCTGCACAGACTCAAATTTCCTATGATCAAGGAAAACACTGAGGTTTCCCCCCAGAACTCTTGGGTGAACTGTCATACTTCTCAATTCTTGTAACTGTTTTCCTGGCTCATTTCTGAACTTTTGTAGTTTACAATGCATCAGTGTCTTCTCAGTATGTATACTAAAGCTGGATACTGTGTGAAGACGGTGGGGAATAAGCTTGGCTGAAAGATTTAAAAGTGTCCTTTCAGAAACTGATGAGATTATTTTTGTCTGGCATCTATTTCAGTTCTGATAAAGGGGTAATTATTTATTCTAAGAGGAGTTGTTATCGTGTGAGATACTAAAAAACATCCAGTAAAAGAAAAATCTGTTAATTAATAATCCATTATTAATATAAACCAAATTGCCTTTACAGTCTTAACAATGGACTGTAGCAGAGCAGAGCAACTCTGAAAGTAGAGCAATAGTCCTGCCATCTGCACTGATTTTTGCATCTAGAAAGACTGAGGAATATTGTGCTGTACAGACAGACAGAAATGTCAATTCCCAGCCTAGTGAAATTATTGTTTGCAAATCAAAACCTAATAAGCTCAGGTAGCTGAATTTGGATGTAAATGCATTCCTTCTAATTAGTTAGACATCAAGATACTGCATTCTGTACCTTTATAAAACATCATATATCTGTGTTTTATACCCAGATGCAGCTCAGCAGTGAGCAGTGAACCACACATGGCAGGACACGTTCATTCTGCCCTGCTTCACTGCAGTCTAGCAAAGAAAACTCAGTCCCACCATCATAACCTGCCTGTTCACCCAACGATGCAGAATTTCTCTTTCCTTTTGACCTTTTACCAGGAAAGCTTGTAATTTATACATGGAGTAGCTCTCATTCCTTGGGCCAAAAAGGCCAAGCAGTCTTTGTTGAAGCAGGCACCTCTGGTTTGCTGACCAATTTGCTGCTCAGCTTAATGAACCAGGATCTGCCTGATTTGATTCTGCCAGTGTTTAGCAGCCTAATACGTCTGCCTGAAGTATTTACGCATTAGGTAGTGGAGATGTAGTTCAGCCAAGGGCTCTCTGGGAGAGTGGGATGGAAAAGCCCCAAATTAGATTTGCCTCAAGCTACTGTGGCAGCTCGTGTAGACAGAGATGAATTTTGAATTGAAGAAAGCCAAAGTGATTTTGTTTAACTGTTTTTCTCACTTTCAAATAAGCTGGCATATAATATCACAATTTGTTTTGGTTTTCCTCAATGAAAATTCTGAAGTCCTGAACTGCTGACCAGGAAGTTTTATGGAGGTTATTTGGAGGTTAAAAAAGCCCCAGATCTCACTGTTCCTAATGTCTTTTAACCACCATGCAGTCAGTCCTAAGAAAAAAATCCCTTTTATAGTTTTACAGTCAGCATACTTATTCTGCTTCCTTCTGATCTTAGTACTATTTTGGCTACTTAGCTGGGATAAAAATTGTGGAAAAATCAGCCCTACACATCTCAGTTAAATATTACTATTGTCTCTAATTGAGAGGGATATTTGATAATGTACGGTGTGTGAGATGGGGTTAGAACAATGTATATTATTTATTGAGACTCCTTGCATGTCCCAGACTTTTGGCATTGTGAGAATTATTATGAAACACAAAAAATTAAGATTATCTATATGCTTTGTAATGAATATGAAAGGGGAAAATCTCCCTTACATTTGAATGGACAGTGCTTTTTTTTACTAAGGTCCTGTTTCCTTTGATGCCTATTCAGCACTGTTTTGTTTAACGAGGTAACTTCTTCAGTGCACATTCTCTATCACTTCTTTGACAGGATATCTGTTTTCTGTGCTGGCTTTTAAATCAGAAAGCAGTTTAATTGTTCAGTGCTGAGAAGTGGGAGAGGATGTACCCTTGGGTTGTGTTTCTTTCTGAGGCTGCTTGGATTTCGGCAAGGGATTGTTATATCCAAATTCAGGTTTGTTTGGGCTTCAGTGAAGGGAAATCTTTGAATTTTCTTCCTTTCATATTTTTATGCACTTTTACAGCCAAATACACCAAGTGCAGCCCCGTTTTGTGAGATAAATGAAAAGCTGTGCTGGAGTCAGCTGTGCCCAGCTACTCACAGCTTTGTTGTTTGAAAAGGGGCTACATCCTGAAGTACCTTGTTCTGTTAAATATTAGTGAGCCAATACAGTGAATTTGGATCACTAAATTTGACTGGAGATGCATTATCTGCCTCATGTGTTGTGTCTGGTAAATAGCTGGTTCCTGTGGGAAGCACCTAAAAAGGTAGAGGGTCTTTGGTAGCACATAAATTCTTTAAACAAAGCTTGATCACACCAAACTCTAACATCAGTCTACAAAGAAGGATAAAAGAGAAGGAAGAGATTCAGACAGCTTTTTCCTTTTGTAAACTCGCTGCTTTATAGGGGAAAAAATAGCTGGAAATAGCCTGTCTGTCCCAAATGAAAGGTTGTGGATTAAGGCACTGCATTAGTGAAGCAGCTGCACCAATGTGAAACAGAAAGTCCTCCAGCTTCAGCCATTATGGGTTTGTTTGGTTAGCTCTAATTTTGGAAGTCATTATAGCAAAGGTAAATGACTTGCACAGGAGACTACTGTAAACAAAAGACTCGATACATTTACCTTGGCAGGAGCCATGAGGAGTCTCGGGCCTTTCAGTGCCTCCTTTATGCAGCTCCTGTCGTGCTCTCAGTGCCAGCCTGTGTGCAGGCAGCTCTCCATCCCTCCCTGCCTCCCTCCCTGCCTCCCTCCCTGCCTCCCTCCCTGCCTCCCTCCCTGCCTCCCTCCCTGCCTCCCTCCCTGCCCTCAGCTTCTTTCCCCCGACAGGTCGGATTTAAGGGTGGCAGCACCTGCTGCTGAATTGCTGGTGTGTACTGTAGAACACCTTTATGTTCAGAGTTGCTGCCTCTGGGTTTCTAAAGCTGCTCTGTTTTGCTCAAGTAAGAATCTGATCCCTCCCAGTCTAGTACTGGAACGCAATCTGTGTCCAAAACTTCACTTTTAATTGTGTCTCCTTATTGGTTGTTTTTTGTGGTTTTTTATTTTATCATTTAATAGCTTTGCACTTACAGATTCTAAGCATGCTGATGCTTAGCTGAGTTTTCTAGCTTTTTGGTGGAGATTGAACTATGAGAATGGTAATTCCCTTCCCAGGTCTGTGCCCATGTGGTTGAGTGAGGGCTCTGGCCATTCCACACTTGTGTAGGTGGGGAGGCAAATTCTTGACAGAAAGAGTGCCCATGCAGAGCCTGCTTTTTCCCTTTCACAAAGCTCCTTGGGAACATTTCCTATGAGCCTGGCAGAGATTTCCTTGATCTGTAGAGCTGGGAGGGTGAAGGAGAGGGGCAGAGTGAGCATCTCTGCTTGTGCAGTTTCTCTATCCTGCACTCCCTGGCTGCTGGGTGACCCAGCAACTCCCCTTTGCAATCCCTGTCATGGGTGACTTCTGACTATTCTGCCTTCCCAGGTGTTGGGAAGTGCTTTCAGTCAAGGAATATTTGTTCAGGCATACTTGGACTTCTAAACCATAAGGGGCAGAGTGCTGTTAAGTATTTTATTTAAAATACAAGCTGATTATACTGCCTCTCCTAAGGACAAGAAGTCCATCCCTGCATATCCTCACACACTTTATGGCCTTGGGGGTGGCAGTGCTGCTGGTCATTCTGATAAATTACCAGTACCAAAGGAATTATGGGGTCATTTTCTTATGCTGCTGTAGAGAAGAGGATTATCTTTATCTCTGAAATTGTTCCCTTAGTGCTTATTAACTGGTAATACAAAAGGTAATTGAAAGTAAAGTAATACAGAAAGTAATTGAGAAGCTGCTAGGAAAAGATTTTGTCTGATAGTAGCTCTGATCTCTAAAATGGAGTGTAACTACATAATAATTACACACTAAAGTGTTTGACTGGTATAACTGACAACCTAGCCAACCATGGAATGGCATGCCTGGAAAGAGTTTTATTTCAGATTAATTTCATCTCATGCTGTATATACTGTGGTTGTGCTTTCAGATCAGGCACCTGATTCTGAAGAAAAAGATGTGGGTTTATCTGCATGAACTCTTTTGAACTTCCTTCTACCTGCAGGGTCTTTGAATGTCAGGAGGAGCAGACAGCTTTGGTATTCTTCAGTGTCTTAAAAAAACAGAAATGTTAATACAAAAATCTCTTAAGGAGGAATATCTTGTACTCTAGCTTATTGGGGGAAACTGAAAAAGACACATCTCTTGAAAAAGCCAGGACAGTGTTTTGACTTTACAATTAGTAACTAATAAAATGCAGAAATAATAAAATACAGAATTTTTTCCTGTGAGGAGGTGACCTAAAGTGCTCATGTCCTTCTGTATAAAGCTTAATGATGAGGTTTGCTTACTGCACCCAATATTGAATATAAACCCAATGTCAAGTGCAACAGATTTGGCTACACAGATTGGCTTTAAACTTCCAGTGTGAGGTTCAGCCTGGAATTTCAGGGGCAGTGATGTGTGGCTGTCAATAGAACAGAAACTCTTGGGGAAATGAGCAACTGTAAAGTTTTGTGTGTTGATTCCAAAGTGGTCCATACACTGCATCCATCAGGAAGTGGGAAGAAGGAGAATGTAGCTTCTGAAAATTATGAACCAACATAATTTACAGCAAAGATCTCAGTGATATCTAAAATGGAAGACCTGTGAATTTAATATGATAACCTTTTCATCAAACAGGAAGGTTGTGTAAGTGCATTTTTAGAAATTTATGCTCGTGGGAATTAGTGTATTCCTGATATTTTATGATGTGCTATTCCTCTTAATTAATGTCTATTGTAGAGGATGTTTTATGGCCTTTCTGCATACCAGAACATGCTTCAGGAGTAGCATTCTCAATAAAATTGACTGTGAAAATAGTCTTTTATTTTAAAGAGGAGTTTTGATGATTCTGCCCAGATTTGTTGTATTTATAAACACTCCAGGTACTAAAAGCCCAGGCATTGGCAGGAATTCCCACTGAGCTTTCTGCCTCTCCCCTCCAAACCTTTGGATAAATATGGAAGTGTGTGCTGTCCCAGGAGCTCAGTCTCACTGCTCCAGCTTGGGAGGCTGAGAGAAAGCTCTGGAGGTGTCCCTAAATTCTGAAACAATCTAATTTGATCTTCTAAGCTCAGGCAAAATTGGGTGCATGTGATGGCAGGACCTGCCCCTGGGCTCCCTGGGATGGGCAGAGAGGGCAGGGTTGTGTTCTTGTCTTCATGCTGCACAGCCACAGAAGGCTCAGAAAGGGATTATTTAAGTCTGTGAGGAAATACAGCTGCAACTGGAGGAATTTGCTGTTTAAGCCAGTTTCTTTTTCAGAGTTTCTGTTGCTATAGCCACCTTATTCCTAGTAGAACTGCTGGAAAGGATGGAAATGGGGAAAAAAAATGGCCAGTTGCTTGTGCATTCCTTGTGCAACAGGTGCAGTGTTCATTTGTGAGCACGGACTGAGCTGAATCTCCTTCCATGCCCAGACAATGCCTGCAGGCAGCACCTTCCACAAGAACCAAGGATTTCTGCATTTCATATCTCCTGGAGAGAGGCCAAGCAGAATTTAATTGCTTGTGGTGAAATCTTTCTCTGTGGCTAGATAGGATATTGAATGCTTTTGAACTTCTAAATTGCCATGGGACAGCCTGATCTGGCACAGTTGTGTTTAATCTGCAGACAGATAATGAAAGATACTTCATCACATAGAGTTCTTTGATGCACTTCTTTGTTTTAGAGATACGAGGCTTAACTGGAGGGGGAGGAATGGAACTCTGGCAATAAGACACACATTTATTTTTCTGTTTGGTAAATTGACAGGTGTTTGGTTTGTCTTGTGTCTGCCCAGGGAAGCACGTCCTGTCTCCTGGAGAGGCTGTTGGGAAAGGTCTGGCACCGGACGCTGCACGAGAGCTCGGTCTCCCCGCAGGGATTGCAGTGGCAGCATCTCTCATCGATGCACATGCTGGAGGACTAGGTACTCTCTCATGGATTTACTGTTCTTGGACACAGGAATTGTTTGAATTAATTTCAGAAAGCCATTTTTGTCATAGACTGTTTTCATCCTGCCATTTGCTCTGGTGCTTTTCTTAAAAAAACCCCAAATCATCACAATAACTACAAGTACTGCAAATCTGTTTCTAGAAAGGAGAGGAATCGCTGTTAAATGTCTTTTCAGCTGGTTTTGCAAATTGTTTAATTTCTACTAGTTCCAATTTTGACTGAAACACCATGGTGTTGGAATGCCAACAGGCTGAGAGTTTGCATCTTCTGTTGCTCAAAACTTTGGGGATAGGCAAGAAAAAAACCAAAAAAACAACAGCAACGATTCTGAAGGAGAAGCCTCATGTTTGAGGCTTGTTCATCATTAGGATTCTTCCCAGCTTTTGAAGTGATTCATGATTCAAAGCTTTAAGGTCTGATACTTTGACTTTTTTTCTTTTCCAGGACAATACTCTGATGTTCAGCCTTGGTTCATTTTTTCTGAAATACATTTGATGAGGCCCAGCAAGTTCATTTTCTCACTATGCTGTTTGGCCTTATCCAAATACAGTCAATAACAAAGATGTTCAGTGTAACTTTTTCAGCAGGAAATTGAGGGGGTTTTGAGTTCGTGATTTAGAAAAGAGTCTTACCTCAGGAAGTTTCAGTGTTATTGAAACAGTACTCTTTAATATAAATCTATTGCTCATCACAGGATTTTTTCTAGATCTAACTCAAACATGATTAGGTGCTAAACTACCAATTTTGTTTTGTGCTGTTTTAAATCTCATTTGTCTTTCTAGAAACTCTGTCCTGGAACTTTTTTAGTATTTAAATCCCTTTACTTTTGCTTTTGGTGAGGTTAAGTAATCAGGGAGATTGCTTTTCTTTCTGCCTGGAAAGGATTCGATGTAGATCTGTCTACAAAAAGGAAGACTGAGCTTCAGTGTAATATTTATAGGTGTGTTGTGACTGACTTAAAAGTATCTGTCAGTATCCTAATTGCATAAAAACATGTTTTAAACTGTGTGCCCTGGCAATTCTGTGTTCTTGGAAAAGAATATAGTAATAATCTGACCTGAAAGAATGAACTTGCTGCAAAACTGGGTTGTCACAGAGCATGGGAAAGTGTCAGCGGAAGGTCCTTGTTTAATTGGCATCACTATGGATCCAGAGCGCAAAAAATTTGCCCATTTTTTCATGTGCTAAAATCAATCAGTTGAATTTTAAAAAGAATAGAGAGCAACTGACTGTTCCTTGATACAGACTTGTGTAAAGAAACTCTGACATCAGAAACACTCAGCTACTGGCATCCCTTAAGAGAGGGCTTCAGTGGATAGAGACAGTCTGCTAATGTGAAAATGTTTTCCCAGATGGCACCACAAACACCAGCAGACTCCTGAAGTGATTGCCAGGAGGAAAAAAACTAAACACAGGTTGTTGTTAGAGAGAGGGGGGCATTACAGAGGGAAGGGTTGGGGAGATGGTGAGAGAACCTGCATGATAATCACACCATAGCTCAGTGCAGTCTGGGACAAGAGCCGGATTTACCGTGGAACTCATCCTTGAAACTGGGAGGGGTAATAAATGTATTGGAAATGATGTGGAAACTTAGTAAAAAGGACAGCAAAAATGAAAATATTTTGATAGCCTAAGTGACAGCAGGAGCAAAAGGAGAGTTGAAGAGTGCAGATAAATGTAAAGAAAATATCCTGCAGGCTAAACCAGAGTGATGTGGTGGACATCTTGTTTTCAGTGTCAGTAACTTTTGATGCAGTTCAGATCTGCTTTTGGCTGGATGTGAAGTGTGGTTTGGCTGAACAGGTTCCTGGAGTTTATGAAGGCTTCAAAGCTTTGAGTATGATAAGGTAAAGAATTGTTTAGTGCGTATGTTTGAGGAGGTCATGTGTGACTCCTGAATCAGTCCATCTGATACCTCTTATGGAAAAGTGAGCATCTAAGAGCCAAGAAGTTCCATCTTGCATTTTGACCTACTGTACTAACTTCAGAGAGTGTACAGATAAAACCAGGAGGATGGGAGGCCAGGCTTGTGGTACTGGCTTCATAAAAATACTGTTTACATTGCACCTTTTCAAAAGGCATCAGCATTGTTTCAACAAAAGTAGACGATTTATGGTGCAGTGTCTAAAATACCATGTCACTGTGGAAGAGATCCAGAAGTACACAATGCTGAGCCCTGCTTGCCTTACTGAAAATGTCTCCTCTATTCTGTGTGGTGCACAACTTCTTGTTCTCAGCCTCTGCTTTGGAGTCTGCCTCAGACTATGAAAAATCCCACCTAAGCTAAAGATAAAAGTGACTTAAAACAGCAATTATATAACTTTTAGCTAATATTCCAGACTTATTTGCTGTCTGACTTTAATTAATCACAAATAGGAAGAGTCTAACAATTCTAAACACTGGTGGAGCCATTGACTGAAATTCCAAAAAGGGCCATAATTCCTGTTTTGCAAAATGCTTATTTTCTTAGCAATTAAAAAGATCTTTTCAGTATTATATTGTTTATAAAATACATTTGCAGCATATGCTGACTATTTAGTTTAATAGAGTTCTTCCCTCTCAAGTGTGAACAGTATTTTTAACTCAAGAAATTCTAATACACTCTTGCTTAATACAGGAATTTGCTTTGAGACAGCCCTATCCAAAATTCCTCATATGCATTCATCATGTTGGAGCAGTGAAAAAATAGAGCATGAAGTGGAAACCTTACTTTTAGCTTTTTGTTGTTCCTAACTCTCTTTTTGACAGCTGACACTTCATAGTTGCAAGTCAGTGTAGTTAAAGGCTCATGATGCTGGATTTTTTAAGACTTTAACATTTTAGCCCTTGATTTTCTGATTATTTAGATGACTTCCAACCATGGTAATACCAGGATAACCATGGTGATCCCACTAAGACAAACCCCAGACTGATTTGGTAACAGAGCATTGCAGTGGTGATCTAAACAAGAGGGTGTTAATGAAATGAAGGATATGAACCAGCCCTTACACTTGGCATCCTTCACAATGTCCAGCAAATATTTTCCTGATCCTTCTACAGGGAGGGGAAGGGGATTTTTTTTATTGGTCTCCACATATTGGTCTCCACATTGAGCTTTGCAGATGCAAATGCACAGTTTGGTGACCAGTTTGCCAACTGAAAAGTGATGTTTAAGGAAAAAAAAGGAGAAGAAGTTCCAATGCGAAAATGTTGCTTGTTGGCTGCTGCGTTTCTCTGGGTGCAGCACACTGTGGTACCAGGATGCAGCCTGGGAGAGGAGGAGGAGAGGGCAGATTGCTTCTGTAGCCTCCCCTGAAGTGAATCAGGCAGGATGGGATGTGTTCCGAGGCTCAGCTGCCTGGCTCCTCCCTGGCATCTCCTGGATGTATTTTCTGCTGCAGGCTGAGTGCTGCTGACCTGGTGCTCCATCCTGTGCTGTCCTGCACGAAGAGGCTCCGCAGAGCCAAGCTCAGTTCCTCCAAGGAGAGGAGTCATCTGCCTTTAGATGGTTCTGACATGGTCAGAACAGCAGCAGCAGTGAAGACAACAAAGCTGGCAGCCTTCCAGTCTCCTGCCAAGTTACCCCTTTCTCCAACTCATCCCCTGACAAAACACATCATCCAGGATGTTCATGATAAACTGTGAACAAATAAACACATCTGCCGCCTGCCAGTACAGCAGGGCACTTTTATTCTGCATGTCAGTGAGCTACCTATGAGAATAAATGTCAGTAAAATAGCACTTAAAAATCATAATGTTAGACATGCATTTAGAAGAAATCATCTTGGGTCCTTATATCTGGAATAAATCTGATGGATGAAATTATTTTCTTTATTGGCTGAGTAGACTCTCTTGATTTGTGGCAGTGGTGTGAGATACTCAGCAATTATTTGAGTGCAGAAAAGGTCTGTTTGGTGCAGGATGGCTTGTTCTTCTTTAACAGAGAATTTTAATTTTACTTTAATAGGAGTAATTGGAGCAGATGTGAAAGGACATAACCTTCCATGTGAGAACCAGCCCATTACAGCCCGAGTTGCTATGATCTGTGGAACATCTTCATGCCACATGGGGGTAGGTTGGATGTGTCATCCTAATTTGTGCAGAATTTACTAACTTATGTTTTTGAAGGGAAAATTGACCTTTGTCCTTCTCACCCCATTGTTTTTTCCTTGAATTTTTTTCTGGTAACTCTATCTTTACCTTTGGATATTAATTATAAATTACTGTGCATTTGCTATTAAGCAAGAACTTTAATAGTAGTAGAAATCAATACTGAAAAATGACATGGAAAGTAAAAACCACGATGCCAGAGTGGCTTGAAGAGCAGCTTGAAATCTGAGCCAAAACCTGAGCCTGAGTTATCTGTGACAAGCCTGGCACTAATGTGTTACAGAAGAGTGTCTTTGGAGAAGGAGTGCCCGACTTCAGTCACAGCCCTGCACCCCCACCTCTTCCCTTAATCAATAAATCCTTCTCCCTCTGAAAATTGCCATGGTGTGTAGAATTATGAGACATATCATGACTAAAATGAAAGAAAACCCCCCAATAAGCAGTTTTCACTTTGTTAATTTTTCTCAGTGAATTAATACAAAAGCTTTCTCTGAGATTGCAATTAAAATTTAGTGTCTGCTTTTGAAATTTATACTGTTTTAAAATGTATGAGTCTGAGAGCATTCCATTTAGATAAGTACCCTTTTCTGCCACATTTTTTATTTAAAACTCATTTTGGTCTTAAATTTAGAATGATTAGAACTTGGATTCTTCCAAAAGATGCAAATGGCACTGGGAGTGCTGGAGGTGTTGGAGGGGACTGACATGCTACATGGAGAAAGCTCTAGGAGAGAAAAAGAAAGGAGAGTGATAATAAAACATCAGGCTTAACAATAAGTTAAGTTGTCTCTGTAGTAACAGCATGAATCCATGGTGATCTTGAGCATAAATAAATGGGGATCTTGTCACATGGATTGTCGTTCAGCAAAGCATTTTAGCACGTGATTGAATTTAAAGACATGAATAATCCCACTACTGTGAAGCACAGCATTGAGCTTAAATCCTGTAGACCAACTGGAATATATTTTGGTTCCTTCCAAACAAAAGTTTCAAGCTTCAAACTCCATCACTCTTGGCTTGCTTTGTCTTTGAAAAATTCCACTGGTACCTGTCTGTCTGTCATAGGGCAGGTGGGGCACCCTGGGGGAAGAAGTCACCCTTCAAGCCTTGTCACTGGTTTCATTATTTCCAGGTTTTTTGATGGAGGTTTCTGCCCTTTCAGTAGAAGCTGTTTGAGTGAACTCTTCCTAACCTGTTTCATTTAGCTGAGATAGTTTAAATTGTTAGAATGAGTTCATAAGAGACATAGTACTGGACTGCATTGGGCTGAGGAGCTCGCAGCCAGCTTCCCCCAAAGGTCTAAGTGCAATGTTGGGTAGCTGGCTGTGGGCCAGCTGGCTCTGGCTCATTCCTTTAGTACAACCAGCCCTGGAAGAGGACATGTGTGTGGTTATTTATTAATTTTTGATATTCGTACATTGGTAAGTTCTGACACACACCCAGTTCACAACAGTAAATTTGACTTCCCAAACTAGAGGACGGCACGTCAATATTAACACGTTTTGTGTGCACTCTGCACAACCATGAGAGTTGTGGCTGCATTAAATATGCTAATGTAGCAAAAGGGATGTGATAAAATCCATGTTGAAGTTCTGTCATCAAAGCAACCCCAAGGCTGAACACAAACTGCACGAGGCAGAACCTTTTAAGGCTTTTAATCATTTCAGTTCAAACTCAGGAATAGATGCTTGTGCAGTTTTTTGATAGATTTAAGTAGATTTTTACTTAAATCTACCTACTCAGCATTTTATAATCATTTCCTTAACTGCCTGCCTTCACTCATCTGCACAGGGAGGGGTGTAACAATCTCTAGCCAGCAGACAATAAGCAAATTCTAAACTTCTCTGGATCTAATCTGTGAAAGGATTTTAGTTTTCTGTTCTTTTATCTATTACCTGCACAGGCTGCATGAAGTGAACATGGAGCACACAGAGCAGTTGTATTTGTGTTTTAATGAGACCTATATGCAGCTGCATTTGGCCAAAATTAGCTGTTCCTTTTTTTAATTAGGGCTATAAAATGAAAGTATATTATACTCGTGTTTTGATAGAAATATATATTTTCTCTCTCCCTGCGCACCAAGGGACCCTGAGGGCTACAGAGATTAATCATCGAGTTTAATTTAATGCAGTGGGAGAGAGACCTGTGTGGTCAGGCGGGCATTAAAAAGTGCCTTTGATGTGCCTCAGGTGCACTGAGCCCCAGTGAGCCAGCAACAATAATACCTTTGTGAGATGATCAGAGACTAGAGAGGGAGAAAATGGCCTGTGTGGAAACTCAAGGCCGTCCTTTGTTGTGGTTCTGGCAAACGAAGGAGCCAACTGTCAGGAGAAATTCAGCAAACAGAAAGCAGGGGGAAAGTACGGCTGGGTTTCTTTCAAGGGGCCGTAACAGGAAACTGTTCAAAATCATCTGCAATGCCTTTCTTTTCCAGCCCTTCCTCCTCCTCTGCTCAGGGCAGGGGGACTGCTCTTGGTATCTGTGTGTTGGTACAGCAGTTCCATCCCCTAAACCAAGTACTCTGTGAGTCACAGGAGCAGGTAATGCTTGAACACAGCATTTACTTCTAACTTGCAGAGAACTGCTCCTCGACCCAGTTTCCATTACCTCCAGGACTCTAGAGATCTTAAACAAAAGACTTTGCTAATCATGCCTTTGATATTTTAGAAAGTACAAATGTGGAACCTAATTTTACTCATGGCTATAATAGTTTAATTTGTGGTGGAACTACCATTTTTGAGTGAGGATACGCTTTTGGAATTAACCACTGATGGTTTGGGGTAATCAGATGCACACAAAGAATTTTGTGTTTCTGTTGAATAGCTCACGAAAGCAGCAAATTGCATGTTTTAATTAGGTTATTGACCCCAGCCCAGGTCTGAGCTGTTGCTTGCTGAAAGTCACTGTCACCTCAGGGCTCATCCATTATCCATGAGGAAAAAGAAAAGAAAAGATGGTTTTCTGAATATTTTTGGACAGTTATGCATTTTACATGATTCTCTGCTGCCTCCTTTGCCCTAGCAAAAGACATGGGCAGAATTTGCATTTGGAATGGCAAATAAGCTGCTCTTTCACTTGTGAAGGATTGTCCCTTGTTTTGGGGCTGGGATTCATCCCTGCAGGTTTGGTCTCTGTGCCCAAGGGTACTCCCTGACTTTCCCGGGTGGGCTGGCACTGCAAACGTGCTTTGCAGGCAGGGGCTCTGAGCTCCAGCACCCACACATGGCTTTGGAACTTTTAGGAACCTTTCCCTGTGTAGCCATGGCGACTACACAAAATGTGTGAGTAGTTTTTCCCAGCAAAATCACAGCAGGTTTGAGGCACTGAAACAGGAGCTTGCCTGTTATTCCTGACTTGTAGTCCTGCATGGGTCTAACAGACATGCTCTAACTTCTGGGAATAAGGCAGTTGGTTTCCCCAAAAGCCTGTCTTCCTGCCAGTGTCTTAAGAGTTTTATGGGGCATTTTAAAGGTTTCAAAAATCCTTTTTCTTCTGAAAGCTTTATGTAGTCAGGGGGTTTTCAGGCACAGATTTCTCTTTTCCCATTCCAGTCCTGCACACAAGCGTGTTTTTGCATAGCAAAGTTGTACCATCATGACAATATTTGTTGTTCTTGCTCCAACACCTTTTGTGATTCCCAGCTGAAGAAAGCAGGCAGGGCAGCTTCCGATGGGAACATGGTCTGGCCTAATTTTAGCTTATGTATGGACAGAGTCTGAATTTGCTGGTATTTTGAGTCCCAAATGTACCAGGTTTGTGTTCTGTTCTCTCCAGTCTCTGATATCTTTTTTCCATCTTCATTTGGTGATATGGTCTGTGTTCTTCTTCAGTCATTCCTTCTTTATCAGTTCTCTGTACTCAACACCTCTTTTTGGAGATTGTCAAGGAATCTCTTCAAGTTTAGATGCAATCTCTTCTTTTGCATCTGTTTTTATTACTTCTGTGACTCTTGACATTGGGAATGGACTTACCTGGCTTGACGCACAATTCTTTTTCCCTGGGTGATAATGTACATGTGGTTTGAACAGTATAATTTAGTATTTTTTTAATTGGAGAAGCACAAGTAATTTATCTTCTACCTTTCCAGATTTAATACATGATCTAAAAGACAGAGCAACTACATGAACAGCAAAAATGATCTGCTAATTTTGCTGTCCCAATGTTTACTATGGATTATTTGAGGAAGAATATCCGATACTTTCTCTCACTAAGCCTGACTAGCCTTTGAGTGTTTTCTGCTAAAGGACCTCCAGCCCAATTTGCTTATTCTAAATTTGTTCATTTGATTCTCGTGATGACTGGCAAACACAATAGAGCTTCTTTGCTCCACAATATCCGCCCGAGCTGCCAGCTTTGTTCACACAAATAGAGTGTTAAGCACGTTTCCACCCCCAGAGCATGCACAGTACGTGTCCTTTGCAGTACATCCTGGAGAGGAGACAGCAGAGACATGCTGGCTCAAAGTGTTCTCAGAGCCTGATCTCTAATCTCAGTGGGAGCCAGACCAGCAAGTGCATTCAGTATATTTTGGCTCTGATAGCAGAGTCTCCCCTTCAGAACATGGCACGTTGTTAAAGCAGGCACTCGTGAGCTGCTCGCTGCGGTGTGTGATGCAGGGAAGCTCGCAGGGCTGGTGCTGCTCGGGGCGGAGCAGCGGGGCTGTGCTGCTGCGCTGCCCCGATGGGAACGTGCGCTCCGGGGACAGGGACAGGGACAGGGACAGCCCCGCCAGCTGGCTGCCACCCAGCTCAGCAGGGACAGCACTTTGTCCTTCTCCTGACCAGGGGAAAGGCTTTGGGAGGCGAGCAGCAGAACGGGGAGAAATGCAGGAGGGAAAAACTAGAACCAAAAGTATACTTAGTGAGGCTGGGGCAGCCTGGGCAAGTTTGGGAAATTATGTGAGTGAGTTTTATGAAATTGATAAGCACTTGCCCTCTTGCTTTTTAAATATTCCTCTCCCCTGTAAAGCCTGTTCTGCACATGAGCCACAGAGTCTAGAGAGGGAGAAAGAGCTGAGTGCCACAGGAGCCTCTCCCTCGCTCTGTCCTCATTCGGCACAGTTCTGCTGCCTTCTATATTGCATTTGGCAGCAGGCACAGCGCTGACTTCCCAGCTAATGAAGATGTTTTACATTTGGGGAAGGCTGCATGAAATGAAAACCACATTTACTTCACAACTCTTGTTGCAGGTTGCTGTCCTTAGCATACACAGGTTTAGGCTCATGTAGAAAAGGTCCCAGAGGCTCTTTAGGTGACTTTTCAGCCAGTGGCCTTAGAAGGGTTGTAAATCCATAAAATTGCCACCTTCTTTTACTTGTCCCTCAAAGAACTCATCCACACCCTTTTTAATGAAACTCTCTTGTTCCATGTTCCAGCATCCTCAGTTTCAAAAAGAAACAAACACAACTTAATATCCCCTTTGCTGGCATTAATTTGCTGTTGTATGCTTTGCTTGCTTTGTTTTGTTTTTAAAAAGCAAGAAGTAAAATATTTCTGCTAGCAGGGCATATAAAAGATTGTTGCTTTTCTGACCTCCCCATTATATTAATAAAAGCTAGGAAGACTTCAGTAGTGGTGGGAGATCATGTGCAGGCAGCCTCCAAAACCCAAAGCACTTACTTGCAGAACTAGTAAACCACAAAGCTTAAGATCTTGAAATGTAAATAGGAAGTTGGAGAGTTTACTTTAGAGCCAGCAGTGGTTAGTCTGTACAATGTTTATTTCTGCTTGCCTCCCAGCCTTTCCTAAAGCTTGGCAGAGATGAAAGGGAGGCTTTCTCAGCGAGTTATTAAACGTTTTTGTTATGAGCAAGATTCCTTTGTTCCCAGCCTGGCATAATTCAAAGCTCAGGTATGCCTTGGTGACGGGGAGAATGGGACGTTCCTATTTAGCATATGTCAGTCCAGAGACATCAAAGTTTTGAACCCAGTGCTTTGCTGGTAATCAACCTGTGCAGGGGAACGTATCTGAAAGCAATTTAATCTCTATTGTACATAAACTAGATAATACTCAGTAACATTCCCACAAAATTGTACATTCAGCTCTCCTTGCCTTTTGTGAACAGATCAGTTGAGTTCAAAGACTCAAATAATAGAAGTGGACAGAGAGAAGGCTTTGAAAAATGCTCTGCTTGGAGAACCATGAAGGCTGATACTTGAAAGGCAACTCACTGGCATCAGTGGAAACTTTGAAAATTCCAACACACACAATGCTTTCCATCCTGTGGTTTGCTGCAAGCTGCCCTATGTGACACAGAGGTTCAGGGTGTAGGATTTAGGGTGCTGAGCCTTCAGAATACTTGCCCAGAGAATCTGTGGGGCTTAGAGCAGCCTGGGGTAGTGGAAGCTGTCTCTGCCCATGGCAGGAGTGGAACTGGATGATCTTTCCAAACCAAACCATTCTATGATTCCATGATGCCATGATTTCATGATTCTTTCTGAAATATCTGTATTTTGGGCTTTCCAGGGCTAATAGGGCTCCTCTCCAGTTCTGCATTTCTTTCCCTGTGTTTTGCCTTAGAAGAGTGAGCAAGAGAGACTGAGTTTCTTACATTCTTACGACGCTACAAAAATTTAGCTGGTTTGGCTGTTGGAAATACTGGGCTGCCTAATTTGGGCCTCTCTGGTCAAAGCAGTGTGGGATTGAAGGTTACCTGTTATTAGATCAAGCCTTCCAATCACCTTGCACCTTCATTTCTTATCTGTAACAGCTGTATATTTTAACAGGATGTGAGGGATTTTGCTTCTTTTGCTGTAGGAAGGAGGTTGTATTCTGTATTGTGTGATTCTGGGAAAGTTAAATGTTTGCCTTCACAGATGTTCACATGACAGCATCACTCCATTGTTGGGAACAGGACAAAGCAACTTACTTTTGATTTGTTGATTAAGTAGCAATATTCAAATTTTTGTTCATGAAAATCCAGCAGCAGCAGCAGCCTTTCATTGTAACAGAAGATTTTTGATTTTCCTTTCCTGTATTCTTCACAGTGATGCTATCAGATCTGACAGGTGCAACACTCCCATCAATGCTGCAGGGTAACCAAATCTGATCACTCCTCTCTAGACCCAGAAGGATGGATTGGCCTGAAGCCCAAAGTCTTGCGCAGCCCCAAGTGTCTTCCTGGAGTATTCTGCTCCAAGGAGAGCTGCATAGGGGATTTTACTCAGATAACAAGCATACAAATGTAAAAGTAATGACCTTTCCAGATCCCTTGTCTCTCTTGTTTCTGCGAGTAGGCATGAATTTATTGAACAGCCTGCTTGCTCTGTATGTCTAGATCTCAGGGAGAACAAAAAAGACTCAATTTTCTGCTCTTTTTCATACAATAACTGTAAAAGAATAACTAAAATACAAATTAAATGAGGTATGATAAGGAGTATTCTTGGTCATCCCTTAGATTGTTTCTGTGCCCTGGAACAATGAAATAGATTTTTCAAGGGAATACAATAATTGTATGAAAAACAACTTAAGGGTTTTCGGTTTTAAAATTTTGGAATTAGCCTTATTTGCAGTGAGTGTTATGAAAGCTGGGGTCAAAATCCCATATTTTGTTTAGTGAGTTTGTGTGCTCTGTGGTTCTGTCTGATTATTGCCTTTCCTTAGTGCCCTCACTTGCATTATGAGCACGAAGCTGAAGATGTAGAAACATCTTTGCAATGCAAAGTGTGATATGAGAGTATCAGGGGCTCCATGCTCAAGGGGGTACAGATGCACTGCTGTTTATTCTTCTTAACAGCAACAGTTCCCCAGTCAGGCAAATTCCATCAGTCCTTGGGCATTAGGCCTCTTATTATTGCTTTTGCCCTCCACTGCCAGTTCTGTTCATCATCTCATGAATCAGTAGTTCTTCATCTGAGTTCTTTGTTGCTGTTCCAGCTGTGAATGGGGCAATATCTTGGATGGGGCAAGTTCTTTTAGGGAGAAAGTAAATGTCTTCTCATATAATCCCTCTGGAAGCGAAGTGGGAGAAGCATAAGCTGCTGCTTTTCTCCCAGTGCCAGCTGGGAATCACAGTTTATGCTGAGTTCATTGTTTATAGCTGTGAGTGAAGGCCTGAGGTCCTCTCTCACTGTTTACTCTGTCCTTGGGAGTTTGTCTCAGTAAGTAAGGGCTGAATAAACACTGGGTAAGGTCCTCAGGATTTACCCATTTGGTTATTCAAATGTTTAAAAATATGTTTTAAATAGTGTGTGAATGCATATCCCATATAATGTGAATCAGCTTCCAGCTCTAGGGGTATTGCAGAGGTTTTATTGAACTGCTGGTGTGATACTGTTGTTGGAAGTAGAAGGAACACTTAAATAATGGGGGGAAAGGAAAGTCTCTAAAATGAACTGTATTATGCAATAAATAAATAAATAAGAAAGTCTTAAGGTGTATGGGAGTGGCTTCCAGCCACAGTGAGAAGGACTGGGAATCTTCAGAGCTTGGCTGGGGGTCCTGGAGGGCTTTTCCCAAGTGCCATGTACAGGTAGAGTTTGTTTTGCTGCTTGTGGCACAGCCGTTCCATGTGCACAATTCCCAGCCTTTCAGTTTGGATGAGGTCTCAGTAGTCTCCTAAAATAATATTCTGCTGCAAGTAATATCTGAGACATGTTTGTTTAGGAACCAGAATAGAAGATTGAAGGGCTATGAGCTAAAGGAGTAATTCTGAGACTTAAAAAACTCCGATGTACTTGTAAGACACTCGCACTGATCTCTAACTTGTCATTATAGTAAATTTATTTTCTACTGCACAAATGGAGCTTTTGTTCATGAAAACTGGGGGTTGTTTGCAGTATCAGTCACTTCTGAAGACTTGGTTTCTTGTGGTGGTTGAAAGTAAGAACAGAAATTTGCTTGAACTTCATCTCACTGGAGGCTGGGAGGACATTTTTGTGTAAATTATTTTATGTTTCCTGTATTTCTGTGATCTTCCTGAAGCCACGTGTTACTGCCCGCTGTTAACAACAGGTTAGAAGAGACTATATGGCTTTTGGGGTTTGATTTTATTCTTTTAAACATGAGAAGAGCTAGTTCATACTGTGATGAGCTTTAAGGGGTTTAACTTCCCATAGCAGCAAATTGTAGTGTTATCAAGTGCAAAGTTAAAATGGCTGGGCTGGAAGATTTATAATCTTCACACAAACTGGCATTTTGTGACAGTGAATATCTATCACTGGAAGAGAAGTAAAAATAAATGGGTGGAACAAATGGTTGTAGCTCATTTGAGGCCCTGGATCCCCAGTGAACTATTGTTTTGAAAGGCACAGAAGTAACTGCAGTGAGTCACAGAGCAGCACTGCTGCAGAAGGGTCCAGAACAGCATTTCTGCAAGGACACAAGCAGAAGCCATGGGGTAACCAGACAACCTTTCAGTCCATTTATCAAAGCACTTGTAGTTCCCATTTCAAGGAAGGCGACGCAGTAAATATGAGCAAAAAAAAAAAAAAAAAAAAAAGGTTAATGTGTATATCTGTATCCAGACATTTCACTAAATAAAACAATAAAATAAATCAATGCAGAACTGTTAGTGCTTAAGTGCTTAGCAAAAAGCATCTGAATCCATCACAAACGTGGGCTTTTTTTTTTCTGCTTTGGATTTTGAAAACAATTTAGCAGATTAAAGGTCTTTTTTTACCAATTTCTGAAAGAAACCTTGACCTTTGGGAATACAAAGAAAAGGATCATAGGCTTCTGTGTGTCCATCGTGTACTTTCCCAAGCTGAAACATAAATAAGCTTAGTGTTAATGGATACTGATAAAAAGCAGAAGTAAATGGATGTGAACATTTAAGCTTGGAACAGTCAAAATTCATCTAATTTAAAGGGTTTGCTGCAGAGCTGAGCATTCAGGCAGGGTCCCTGACAAGACTTTTGAAGTTCTTGCATCTCTGATTTAGCAGAAGGAAATGGTGGATGTTGACTGAGTCTGGAATTATTACCCCTGCATTCAATCCCATTTAACTTCTTCCAGAGCTGAAACTTTCAAGTTGTCCCAGGCTTAATTCCAGGTTTGCTTCCTGGAATAAACAGGAGGTTAACCTCATACACAAGAAGCACAAACTTCACAGGGGGGCAGAGTTTCTGTGCAGGACACCAGGATTGTTTTTTTCTGTGTCCAGGGACAGTTCCAGCATCAAATGCTGTATTGAGATTTCTCTGTTCTCCTGGAGACCCCTCTCACAATGACTCTGAGTGACCTGATGATCTGACACTGCTCCCTAGACCCTCCTGGGCTCTCCTTGTGCTGATCCCTCTGCTCCAGCCCCTCTCTGGGAATGGTTCCCTATTCTTCAATCCAGTCTCTCAACCATCTGACAGTGCCTGATGAAACTCTTCATTCTACAAAGCAAACAGCACCGTTACTCTAGAAAGAAAACATGCACACCTAAGCCTCTGAGCTCTTTTAGGTTATGACATTTTTTACACCATGATTTGTTGGATCCCAGACTAATCCAGGACTTTCTGTCAGGATCCAGCTTCCCAAGAGAGCAGAGCTCCCTAACCCCAAGCTGCTGTTCTTTTCCATCATGTGTGGGCTTTGTGACCCTGATTCACAGATGTGACTCAGAGTTTTTTGAGGCTTCCTGGGTGAACTGAACCCACATGAATGGAAAGCTGGGAGTCTGCTGCTCACAATAGCTGGGAGAAGTCATGGGCAGGAGGTTGCTGGCAGAAGATCTCGTAGAAGGTTGAGAACCTTGTGTCCATTCCACAGAATTGATTTTTATATTTCTTCTCTCTAAGTGCTTCTCTCAAAGTGGTCTGGTAGGGTGGTTAATTAGTGCTCCTGATACAGCTTTAATTAAGCCATGCTCCTCTTCTAGCTTGTGCTTTAAATGGCCAACTTCCAAATGTTTATGTCCCATTACAGCTCCCATCTCCTGCAAACAGCAGGTAAAACTCAGCCAAGAACAGGACTTGAGGAATGCATTCAGACATGGGCCTCTCAGATTCTCTTTTATTAACATCTCACCATTTTACTTAGATAATAGTAAAGCAAACAAAATGAAGAGTATTTTTTTCTCTTCCAGTATAATTTTCTTCCCCCCACCCTCCCGGTTTTCTATTCTGCTTTTGAATTTAGAGGTTTGAGTGCAAAGAGAGAAAGTCAAAAGTTTACAGTAGGAGAGGTAGGCACCAGTCTTGCTCTCTATTTTCCCCTTGGGAAAATGGCAGGATTTTATAATGTGAAAAGTATTGTTCTACTTAAAACAAATATCACTTGTCCAGCCTGGCTGGTTAATGTTTAAAGCTGATATCATTGCCAGCTTCTTTCATAAGACTAGTATTAAAAAAAAAAAAAAAAAAAAAAAAAAAAAAAAAAAAAAAAAAAAAAAAAAGCAAAAATAAGATTTTAAAAATCCTTTTGTGCGATCGTGAAATAAGAGTAGAGGCAGATGAAGAAATGAACTGAGTAATCTATAGTGTGTGTTTGTACCATGTCAGCAACTCCCCAGCAGCACTCCTGGCCCTGGTTTCCTGTGGAATGTGCCAGGTCCCTGGGATCTGTCACACCATACACCACAGAGAGATGATGAGTAGAGGTGGTTTTGCTGGGCAACTGACCTCCAAGTTCTGCCCATAATAATTTATTCATGTGGCTGTACCCTAAGACATTCTAATACCTAACATACCTTGGGCTGAAAATTGATGCAGCCTGTTGGAAAAAACAGCCACAGGCAGCTCAGATGAAGAGGCTGGGCCTGGCTGCTGCCTGAACATGGGCCTCAGGAGGTGCAGGGGTCACAGCAGTGAGTTAGTTCAGCCCCAGAGCATCCACTGGCAGGAGCCTTTTTCAGAAATGCACCTTCCAACTGGTTTTAATGGCAGATCTCCAGAAAAGCTGCTCATACAAGCGCAGTCTTTGACCTCTTTATTCCCTGCCTGATCTGTTGCATTTTAAAAATACAGCAGAGTTAAGCAAGAGTGGGGTTTTTTTTTGTTTTTTTGCTAAATATATTTTTTTGTCAGCTTGAAACAACATTTTAATTGGTGTGTTCTAACTCTTTTAAGAGCCAGTATCTTCTTCATCTTCTCCACATTAATTTCTCTTTATACCAGTAAATATAAACTACTTCTGCTCATCTAGACTAATTCCTCTTTATACCAATAAATATAAACTCACTACAAGTTGAGAAATATTATTGTGATTCAACCTATTATTTTATTAAAAATCTTAAGTTTTAAATTTTTTTCAAATACCTTTCCTTATTCAGCCTTGAAAAAAAAATTCAACTGTGCAAATGTTCAATAAACTCAGTGCAGTTTTACTCAAATTGATTCTTGTTCGATACAGAGCTGGGTTGTGCAGTATATAGTCCCAATGTATAACTCACCTGAAATGTTTTCAGAGATGAAGCAATCAAGTTGCCCTGGGAGTGTGGTTTCTTTATTGCACATTAATCACATACCTGGTTTGGCCTCTAGTTTGTAGACCAGTTAATGTTTTATGGAGAATTCAGAAAATTAGAAATAGTTCAGCATGTGTGTCATTCACATTTTGCTGCCCTTCTCACACAGGTTACTACTTGGAGTAAGAGGTAACAGGAGTCCCCTAGTTTGTGTCTCCTAGTTTTAGGTTGTACTGAGAGTTTTGTCTGGGAGGTAATTAATACAGGGATTGAATTTCCCTGATCTCTGTGCCATAGCCTTGGCAATAAGTGATGAGGTGCATACTCAGTGAGGCATTCATGGAAGTGTTTTGTATCCTCTAAGCCAGAATTTTTCAGCTGCCTGTAAACAGGTTCCCAAAATCATCTCTGTGTGGGTGAGCTCAGGCAGAACCCCAAAGTCCTCGTTCCCCCTCTGTTGTTGTTGTCACTTGTGTGACTTCCATCCTTCCAGTGGGATAAAGTGAGCTCTGTGCAAAAATTTTTGTGGTCTGGTCTTAATATCATGGCAGAGTAAATCTGTCACTGAGGATGGCTCAGGGGATGCCAGCCTGTCACGTGGAGCAGAGCTGGTGACTTGCCCACCACAAGCTATGCAGCTGCATAGCAGACCCATGATGGCCAGGGTATCTGAGCTTAAAATATAAGCAAATAAATTGCTGGTAGTGTATGACCTGTAGGAATTGGAATATTAATAAAGTTTAATTTCCTTTGTGTCCTGAAGTGCATTTCTTGTGTTCCCAGACCTTATTTTCTTAAATATATCTTACATCAGGCTGAAGCTAGAATGCTGTTTTGGGTTCAGTATGTAATTATTACTACTAATAGACATATTTTAAGAAGTTGACTTGGTGCACCATACATTTAACTTAGAAAATAGCCTCCAGAGTTATGGAGAAGCTTAGTTTTAAACCCATTTAGTGCTTGGGAAATAGTGGCAGGAGGAAATTTTAGAGTAGGCACCGAAAACACAATTTCATGGCCCACTCTGCCCAGTTTATATATGTGTATAAATATCTATATGCTACCAGCAAATGCTGTTATTAAATCTCACATTCAGTAGCTATTACTATGACCTGAGTTTGAACCAGAAACCTAGAAATGAAACATTCTTGGGTTTCCCTTTGAGTTCTTTCCCTTTTTTTATGAATCTCTTTCATTCTTTGTCAGAGTTGGGGTTGAGTAGCTCTATAAGACCCATCTGTCAGCAGAAGCAAAATGATACAGTTTTCTTAATGCAGGATTTTATGCATCGATGTAAAGCCCCTGAATTGAATGGCTGTCAGTATTCTCAATCCACAGTAAGTCAGAAACTTTGGAAGTTAAAAGTCAGCAGAAAAGTTAATGAAAGTATTTGACTTGTCAATGATCAAAGTTCTAAACTGTAAAGAGCATTTATTAGTTGGTGACTGATACGGTACTTTTCCTTGTTTCTCTGCTCTCTCCATTAAAATCTTAGATCTTTTCTTCATACCTGTCTAAGCATAACAAAAGCAGCTGTTATTCTGAATTTCTGGCTATAGAAACTGGTAAATGAGGTGATTTTCTAACAAATTTTCTGACCTAGCTTCTGCTTAGCAAATAATTACCTTAAAAAGTTTTGACTCTAATGTGACTCCACTGTAAAAGCAGAATAAAATATTAAACTTGCTTTCATGGAAGTGAGTATAAGTCAAGAACAGTCCCACAGAAATGATTTCCTGTTTCTATGGCATATTGCAAGTAAATAGAAAATCTGATAGTGATAGCATAATGCTGCCACATATCAGAAGCTTGGTATTAGAAAGAAAAAATTATAATGCAGGGAATTGTATATATAGCAATATACCTTGTTGATATAAAGATTTTCTTTTCAGGTAATAGCCAAATTCTCCAAATTCTCTGTCAGTTTTATTGAAGGAGTTTGTATAAGCCTACACCAGCAACAGATGGTGTCAACTAGGGAAGAAAATTCTGCTGAAATTCATGCTTCCACAAACCTGCTCTCTGCAGCGTGGTGTGTTTTATTTTATCTTGTCTCTGATTGCTGTAACATTTACATGAAGCTGAGGAGGAAACACAAGCATGTGCCTGATCATTATGGCTGGTCCAAGAAAACAAAGCTAAGGGAAACAAATCTCCCAGTGCCACTTCTCCTTTGATGGTGTGTCTGGGTTCCTGGGAAATGCTTGTCTGAGAAGGTTGGTGCCCTGTCCTGTCCTATCCTTGAATCCAGGGACAGTCCTGAGAGCTGAACTTGGGTCAAAGGCACTGTCTCCTCTGATTCACTCACAAGAGCTGTGAAATAGCCTCTCCTGGTTTTTTTCCAGGTAGACTTTTATAACAGAAGTGGATTTTTTTGCCTGCCTTTGTTTTAAAGGAAGAGGCAAGTGGGAAGGACTAATCTAAATTAAATACATTACAGATCTCATATTAATGCCATTTAAGCAGGTCCTTTCTTAATTTACCTTAGTTCGATATAGCCTTTTATATTTTAAAAACATTTTTCATTTCTGTGGGCTGCCAGATGTGCTGCTGATACCTTCTGATCTTAGGTAGTTTGACAGTGATTTTCCCAGCGCACGCCAGGGTTCAAGTCTGGCCTGTAACTCATCCAAATGATCTATTCATAACAAAAAGTGCCTTCTGGCAGTTGCACCACAGCTGAATATTGTTAAACTGAATTCATCCTTTCATTTGTTTCTGATTGCTCTATAATGTTTACATATCTTACATATTAGTATGATCTTTTATAAAGCACACGCTGAGGTTAAACCCGCCCAGAGAGAACTTTATTTCCATTCTTCTCCCTTTCAGAAGGTGTGGAACTCTTTTTTTTTTCCCCATCAAATGAGCAGGAATCTTGGAACTGTTTAGTGGTCGTTTCATCCAAAACGATGGGGCTGAGCAAGCAGGAATGTGTGACAAGCAGGGAAAGGTGACATTTCCATGCACAAAAGGATTCTCCCCATCCCCAGACAGAGTAACGTGAGGTGGAATTGCATGTCTGAGAGTAATCCTTGTCTGAGCTGGCATCATCACCCATGAGGGCAACAGTCCCTGTGTGAACACGTTCAGCTGAAATATTTATAGATGCAGCTTATGACTCAAAGTCTGAACAGGTTCAGATTCCTCTTGTCTTCTGTCTTCAAATTCCTGCTGCATTAATTGTGCAGAGATCACTCTCACCTCTAGCAGAGGATATCCTCTCTGTGTTTCAGTTTCACTCTATATAAAAGATAATAACTGTTACTATGTCTCACAGCGGGAGTGTGTCACAGGAGGAATTTCAGTTAAATGGAAGGCAGAAAATCTTAGGTTTCCTTTGAATTCATATTTTAACTTCCAGAGAAGGATGACATCTCTTATTTGCTTTAAAAATAAAAATCAATTGCCCATAAATCTGAAACACATGTTGTTTTTCTACTAAAAAGATTAAGGATTTTCTTAAGCTCATTAAAGGAAAAAAAAACATAATGACATTGATCCTCCTATATCACCATAAGAATGTCTGAAGGCAATTGAAAGCTGTAAAAGAGACACGGTGTTATTGTAACCAAAATAGCCCTGAATCTGGCAAATTGTGCTTTTTCTTTCTTCTAGGTTTTGCAGCAGACTTTGCACTGTTTCTCCAACCTTATGCCTCTGTCTAGTCGTGTGTTTTAGTGGGATTGAGTGGGATGTATACTCAAACAGAATTAGGACCTTTTATTATGAAAATACAAATGCCAGCTGCTGCATGGCTTGAAAGATTTAATCACTGTCCAAATATTTCAAGGAGGGGAAATGGAAACCATTTGCTGTTTCTGATGCATATAGCTACAGGAGGATGCTCACCCTGTTGCTTCTCTAAGATTGTGTGTTTGTTTTGGGGAGTTTGTTATTCCCCATTTTCCTCCTTTCCATGTGCATCAAAGCCCGGAGTCTCCAAAATGTGAATTAAACTCCTTAAGTGAAAGGGGAAAATGGGGAATCTGATTATGCCCTATCATCAGTAAAGCCCAGCATGACACCCACTGTTCTTTATTCCAGTTAAGAGTTCCCACAGCAGCAGAACTGATAATCAAATGCCTTGCTGGCTTTATTCATCAGTGTGGCAATTCCCAATGCCCTCGTTTGCTCTGTTCATGTGTTGAAAGTTTGCTGGAATGTGTACAAATGGTACTTTGGTAGTAAGAGGATAGGAAGGTCTCAGTGTAATGTGAGAAGAGCCATCATGGAAATATCCTGTCCTAAATACCTGTGAGTGTCCAAAATACTAGGTCAGAAGTACTGGCTGCAGGGAGAACTTGGTCTTTTAATGAATCTAAACATTTTGGTGTTGTCAGACTTACAGGACAATTTGGTAAATTGTGAACTAATGACAGAAAAAAGGTGCAGATTTTTTAAAATTTTATTTCATAAAGTCTATTGTCCTTCTTGATGTTTAGACTTTTCCCTAATTTCATAAAGCTTCTTGATGCCTTTAATGTCCTTTGGCTACAGGTGACACAACAGTTGGGTTTTAATCTTGATCCCTTTGCCATAACCAGATTTTTCCTTCAACAGACTGCACAACCCTGCAAAGTTTGCTGCATTACAAATATTCTGAGATAAACCTTCAAAACCCAGGCCCTTTCTGCCCTAAGTGTTCCCTGTCCCCTCCTGAGACACCGTGCTGTGTCTGTAGCTATAGGATGGGAATGAGTTGGGGTGTTTGGGTTCTTCCCATGCTTCCATCACCAGTTCAGAGCAGATACTGACTGGTGACTTTGACCACATGCTGTGCTCTCAGTAAGATCAGTGAAGTGGAATTGATCTAAAAATCAGCTTGTTTGAGGGTTTGCTTTTTGTTGCACTTCATTTTGTTATTGAAATCGTAAAAGAAGACTTGCCCCATCGAGGTGATGAAAACTCAAAGCTGTATTAATTTGTAGTTGTAAGAGAAAACAAAACAAAACCAAATGTCTTTGCAATGTTTTTGACGTAGCTTCGTCCACTTGGAGTCATAAATGCCTTTGTAAATTCAGTGCAGCTATTCTTGCTCTTTAATGGGTTTAGTCAGCCAAAATCTTGCACAGACACACAGACACATGTGTACACACACATCTGTAGGGAGAGTTTAGTCAGGGCATCAGAGCTGATAAGGGAGAACCAAGCAGGATTCTCAGATTTGGTAGGTGTGCTCCTGAGAGAAATCAGCATTTCTTCACACTGTGGTGATGTATTTTGAAAAACAAATTTTTGTTATTTTGTTTTCCTACTTAACTTCCTGACAAGAATCAGCTGTACTGTAAGTTTATGGCTTGAGCAGACCATTGTTTGTGCAGAAACCTCCCTGCTGCTGTATTTACTAAACATGTGTGATGCACAAATGCCAGTAAACTGCATCTTGGAGCATATTCCCTAGTGGCTAGTGAAAACTGCCTTTTAAGTTCAGCCTGTTTAAATATAGAGAGAATGTGCATCAAGTTTAACAGAAACAGGCCTGAATCTTTAATTATTCTCAAAACCGTTTTGATGTGAAGTCCAGGCTTTATTGAATTTGACAGCACACCTTGAGTGTCCTTCAATGGGTCTAGAATTTTGGTATTGAGGAATGAGGTCTAAATACAAAAATCAACATTGTCCCATTGACTAAGACCTCTGTTTTTGCTCTTCACCACTGGAAACACGTGGACTGATTTTGTTAGGGAATTAATTCTCTTGTATCCTTCTCTACTAGTAGTTCCCACCTTCCAAAAAACAACAGTTGCAGATTTAGCCATCATCGGTGGGAAGTGCAGCATAAATCATGGGATGGTGTAGGACTGCACTGCTGTTCTCTTTTCCCAGTGAAATCACAGCTGTGTCTAACTTCAGTGTATATATGTGCTCCTGGAAGAGGAAATATGGATCCTGCTTCCAAGAGAAGCCTGGCAGAGCATGGATGGCCTGTGTCCTCCAGCCCCTGCTGCAAGAATTCCATGTTCAACCAGTGGGGAATTCACAGTTAATCTGTGGAGCAAGTACTGGGACCCAAATCCCTCCATCCCAGTTCCTGGTGCATGCTGGGCCTTACTAGACTGGAAACAGTGTTCTGCTGAACCAGAAGGGAAATCTAGAAAGTCTGTCTGGTCTATTGAAAGTGAAAGCACTTTGTAAGAGGAAGGAAAATGCCCTCCACCCTTATAAACTTGTAATTTGCATCATCTGAGGAGAGAAAGGAAATGAAGCAGCGTCTCCCACATCCTGAGTGGTCTAACCACAAAATCTGGGGGTGCAGGGGCCAGGCTGTCACTGTGCTGGGGATATTTGTGTGCAAGGGGTGGAGCACAGCCCTGCTGCGTGCCTGGGAGACACAGCTCAGATACCTGCCTGATCACAGGTGGGAAGGAAGGGCTGGTTTGAGTAAAGCTAAGCCTAAGTAAGAGGCAGAATCTCTTTGCTGTTGAACCCAAGCAGATCCCAGCCCAGGTCTGCAGGCTCCAGGGCACTGGAGCATGGGGTTCCACTGCCAGCATGGGAGCTGATGGCAGATCTTGAGGGATATCACTGTCCTCTGTCTGCAGGATTCCTGATTCTGAACTCCTCAAATGTACAGGATGGGGGCTCTGGAAACTCCTGTGGCCAGTGACAGTGCCTGTGTGTGCTCATGCCAGTGAAGCAGGGTATTGTATCCCACTGGTCACTCTAAATAAGAGCTTTTTCTGGAGAAATGAGGCAGTTTCCTTCTCTCTGTGAAATACAGCTCTATTCCTGAAATTTCTTACTTTCTGTTTTGCCAGGTCCAGCTGTTCTGGCAGTGAGTTGTGGGCTGTGTCTTGTCATCTAAAAATTATGTAATTGGGGGAAAATATTTTTCCATGTGTTTTTACAGTAAATTTCTAGCTGTACATCTCCACTTCAGTTGGTAATTCCAGTGGAGAAGCAGGAATTGTCTCAGTATTGGACTCTGTTAGCTGCTACTTTGACACGAGAGCACTTTGATTCACTAGAGCTTTCTGTTGCTTTTCCAGGTGAGTGAAACCCCCATTTTTGTGCCTGGTGTTTGGGGACCATATTTCTCTGCCATGGTACCTGGATTGTGGTTGAATGAGGGAGGCCAGAGTGCTACAGGAAAACTGGTGAGTGTTTGGAGACACAGACAGGCTCCAAGACTGATGCTATTTGGGATGCCTTCATTGGCAATTCAGACCCGAAACACCTCCATAAGATCATGAGATGTATCAGCCTGCTGAAAGCAATTAACAATTAGATGAGTGTTATGTCTGTTACATAATACTAATTTGCATAGAGATAGGGAATCATATACAGAGATGTTTTCCTTTTATGGTGGTGGTGATGATTATTGTATTTATCTTACAGGCAAATATGCTTCATTCTTTGCTTTAGTAGGAGGCTGAAACAGACTGATGTGAAGAAAATGATATGTATTATATTATATTATATTATATTAATCAGTTGTGTTCATTGATGAGCATAAATGAAAGATATGTGGACAGAATAGTAATATAATAACATTTTATTCCATCACCTCAGTTCTTTCCCTGAATGCAAAGAATCGAATAGTATTAGGTTAATTTAATTTGCCAATAAAAATTAAAGCCAAGCAGGGTTCACCAAAAATGAATTTTCTTATTTACAGTCAGAACTAAAACACTAATATCCAATCTAAAGAAAGGCTACATCTACACAATAGTATTTAGGCTTGAGTCCAAAAATGTCAGCAAGACCTTGGTGACTGCTTAACCCTGGAGCTTCTGTGTCTCCTGTGTCACCTTGCCCAGCCTGTGGAAACCTTGGCTGCCCTCAGAGGCCTCTGGAGAGGCTGCAGGACACAGCTCCAGGGCTGTGGGTGTCCCCTGGAAAGCCCCAAGTGCACGTGGGTTTGGTCTGTCACAAACTGGAATCACTCCCTGACTCAGCACCACCCATCTCTTTAAAAGCCTGGAGCTGGGAGTACACGGCCAGGAAATGCATTGGGGCATCACTGCATTAAACATTCCATATGGAACAGTCACTGGATGAGAAGCAGAAATCCTCCTGGATCGGCAAGTGCAGACACACCCCAAGCTGAGCTGTGACTGGGGATCCCTCATCAGCCTGACATCCCTGTGTGTCACAGCTTCAGTGACACAGTCATTCCTCCTCCTGCAGCCTGCTTTCCCACCCCACCTCCAGCCCATCCTTAACCTTGTGGCTAAAATCTGCTTTTGCAGCAGGTGGGATGTGTGTGCTTTAAATTTCTCAGGTCAAGATTGGGTTAGGACCAAAAAGTGTCCCATTTTACAAATAACTGCTACAACCAGACAAAAACTGTAATTATGTCCATATAATATAATAAATATATGCTCATAACACCACCATTTTCCAAGGAAAATAGCAAACCTTGTGTGTTGCTTTGTAACAACAATTTTTAGAGGAAAGCTTCTATGTGCTTCATTCCAAGCAGGTAAATACACTTATCTAAGCTCCAGACAGGATACAGGCAGGCAGTAGTTTTTCTTGGCTGGTTCACAGTGGTTCCACATTTAAAATGTACAATGAGAGTTAAGGCATTTCAAAAAGACGATTTGAAAAATCCTTTCCTTTCTTGTACCAGAGAACAAGGTGTTCCTGAATCATTAAAGAAATTACTGGAAAAAATGAACGGTCTTGTTAGGACCCATATCAAAATCAGCTTGCAGTACTCTTGGGAATATTGGGGAAAGTGTCTCATTAAAACACTCTTGGAATATCTCATGTGGTTTTCTTGAGGTGGTATGAACAGAAAACACAGAGGCAGCTGTGGGAGGAGACAGTGCCATGTGCACTGTGCAGGGTATATTGCATTTATTATCTCTTAAAAGTAAAACTGATCCCTTTAAAAAGCTCTAATTTTTTGGGGATACAGCTGCAGAAGAAATCACGTGGATTTTGAAAACTGTTTTAGATAGAGTCTGAATGAAGAATTAAAAGTTCCTTGTTCTGCAAATTTTTGTTTAGTTGTATATTCAATGGGGTTTTACACTGTATTTTCAAAATTTATAAGAAGAAAGATACTGCACAACAGAGACAAAGGATGGCTTGACAGCATTACAAACCATAAAATAAAAAGTAGCAGAAAAGGGTTTCTAGATGCATCCCTCATGTGGTCATGACTTGAATTAAGGGCAAACTTCATAACTCCTGTAACAGTTCTGTGTAACAATGTTTTCATGGCACACACCTATATATGATGTTTATTTATAGATTAATTTCTGAATTCATGAGCTGCCCTGTGCTCTGAAGAGATTCTGAATTGCAGAATTTGGGCCTGAGCTGTGTTTCTGGTGCATGCACACATTTGACCTCTGTCTTTGATGCTGATCTCAGGGAGTACAGACATGCATTATTTTCTTTACTGTGTTCACATGTGTATGCTTCATTATGTGGTTCAGGACTAGACTCCTGCTGTGAAGATTAAATACTAATGTGTTTTGCTGTCAATAAGTACTGGCCAACATACTCAGTGCTCTTGAGTAGCTAGAGTTTTGCCTCCTTAGCTTTTACTGTCACCTCTGATGGGATGTTACCAAGAGGCCACAAAACCTGCTGAATTATTGTCTTAAAAGCCGATATTAGTCTACCTGATACTTTGTTTTGTGAGTAATGGTAACCACTCTGGAGTGAAAGGACAGGCTGATTTATAAATTCAGCATAAGACAGAGTTTATATTGATCTTCTTTTATAGCAATAATTGCTTCTCAGGGTATACATTTTGTTTCCTGCAATGAATGCATGAGGCATCTATAAGGATGACAACACACCTCATGTTTTATCATAACAGTGTGATAGAGAAAGATGCTGTAGGGATGTGGGCCAAGAAGATGCTTCTGGTAGAATTCAATGAGGATATCCATGCAGAATGGGAGAGACTATGCAAGGAGTGTTGGACAGGAGAAGAATCAGCCTTTCACCTTACTCTTCTGACTGAGGAGCTGCATGTTTAGAATTTGGCCTGGGTTTGGTGCAAGGTTGCAGTTTTTCTTACTGTGCCAAATCCTGAATTTCAGTGGGAGTTTCGCCATTGGCTTCGCTAGGACCAGGATTTAACACTTCACGAGTAATTTAGAAGCTCTCTTGTCTTTTTTAGAGCTATGACACTGCATTTCCTTTTTCCAGGGTTGAATTTTCAAGATGCAATCATCCCCAAAATGTTGCTTTTCTCTTTTTCAGATCGATCATGTGGTGCGAGGCCACGTCGCCTTCCCAGAATTAGAGGCAAAAGCTGCAGCCAGGTCACTGTTTTATTCCTTTATCACATACCTGCCTTACAGACTGATGCACACTGCATTCCCAGCAGTGGCCTCATTCTCAGTCAGGGGAATTAACAGCCTGATTGTGGGCTGGAGGTATTTACAAAGACTTTCCAGGTGATTGCTCATAAATGTAAGGTTTAAACTCCCTTCAGATACCTTTGGCATATCTAAGTAATAATATTAACTTTTTGGTTTTTTATCCAGCCCAAGGTATTTCTTGATTCCATAGACAGCCCTGTTTAGCACACCTCCATGCCTTGGGCTAACAATATGTCCTAATTTGTAGGTAAAATGATTAAGCTCCAAGGATGGGGTGTAACTTAATTAGGAATAGTATTTTTGAAACAGTCATTCAAAGGAAGATATAAACACTGTATGAGAAACTCCTGCTTGGCAGCACAAACAGAACAGAGAAAACTCAGGATGAATTTTCAGACAAAACTTTAAATGGAGGGATGACTTGGAGGTAACTCCAGGATTCCTTGAACAGGAGGCTGTGTCTGATGTGGAATTTGAGCTTGTTCTGCTTTAGAAGTGGATGAAGACAGTTCAGACACTTCTGTCAGGCCTGGACTTCCTCAAGCTTTTTTGGCCTGGATTCATTCTAAGATGGTTCACATCACTCCTCGAGAGGTCTTAGCTGAACAGTTGGGCACGTTGGATGAAAATGTGATTCTCTTTTAATGTCTTTTTCCTCCTTAGATTAAGAAAAAACCCAGCAAACTTGGCATTTTCCCTTCAGTTTCTCCCTCTGCTCTGAGGCGGGGTCAGTCCTGACAGATGGATTGATCACATGCTGTTTCAAAGTGATTTTCAGTCCTCCCTGGGGAGATAAAGCTCTACCTGGTTTCCCTGGATGACCCTTCCTTGCTTTGCAGGGCCCACTGCCTTACTTGTTTGTTAAGAACTTGACCAGGATTCCCAGAAATGTATTGGACTTCATTCAATATGAAACAGATTCATGCTTCCTAGAATTCTCTTTGTTGTTCTCTGGAAAAGGAAATCAGGAAATAAATGCATCTGTGTATGTTTGGAATAAAGATTGAACTGGGTCTTTTTTTCAAATTCTGGCTTCCAGGCCATTTTTCCAGTGCCCCCATTTCAAGCACAAGCCTAAGACAAACAGTTTAGTCTGTAATGCCAGGATAAACCATTTTTTTTGTGTTGCAAAAATGCCTATGGAGTAGCCTAGTTGTGTCTGCTGGGTCTGATACTGAACTGATTGACCACAAACAATGCCACAGTGCAAAAACTGAGATTGTGATGTGAACAGGGCACTAAACACAGAATATTGGCAATAGAACTCCATATTATCCAAGGGTATGGTGTCATAACTTTGGATTTGAGTCTTCAGTAGTAACATGGTGGAGAATAGCCCTGATAGTAAGAGCTGTAATATTTTATTACAAGAGTGATAATACTTTATTGAGTTAATTTCCTCAATGGTATTTTTGTAATGCTTTCCAGGTATCACTCTCCTAATGAAACACTGGTATTGCTATAAATGTACTAAACAAATCTTGTATTAATTCTCTCATCTTCTGTCTCCCTGTCCTTCTCAAATATTTGTTAAATTTAGCAAATTTTATTTGAATGAACAAAATCAGGAAAGTTGAAATTGGAACTTTTTTCCCCTTATTTTTTCCTTTCTGTTTTTCCATGATTCCCCAGACTTAAGCCTTGCCTTATCACGGGTACAAGTAGCAGCTGCTGTTGGCCAAAACTCTGGATTGTGTATTTACCTACATTAAGTCATACACAGAGAATGAAAATAATCCCAGAATCGCAGAATGATATGAATTGGGAAGGACCTTACACCCCACCCAGTCCCACCCCTGCCATGGGCAGAGACACCTTCCACTGTCTCAGGCTGCTCCCAGCCATGTCCAATCTGCCTTGGACACTGCCAGGGATCCAGGAGCAGCCACAGCTTCTCTGGGCACCCTGTGCCAGGGCCTCACCACCCAGACAGGGAAGAATTCCTTCCCAATATCCCATCTAACCTTGTCCTCTGGCACTGTGAAACCATTCCCCCTTGTCCTGTCACTCCAGGCCCTTGTAATTTTCTCTCTCCATCTTTCTTGCAGGCTCCCTTCAAACATGGTATCTTGTTTTGGAGGACTGTTGGTGATGATATATTATTTCACTGGAATTCTCAGCAGAAGAGTTCAGAAAATTTGATTTATTATGTTTAAGGATATTCTCTGTGTGGCTGTAGGAATTTTAATCTGTTCAGCCATTGCAAATAGCCATGGAGGGGAAACCAGATGAGAATTCCATACTTTGGTGTGCAATTCCATGTTGCCTTTACTGCCCATGCTGGGTGCAGTGAAGAGTTAAGCACATGCGTGTCTGGATCACTAAAAAAAGAACCTCAGAGGTCACAAATCCTTGTCTCTTGCTTGGTGCTGCCTGTCATCTCCTCCTGCCTCCCCAAGCCTGTCCTCCCTTCCTCCTGATGCTGCTAAGAAGCAGGTTTGGAATGGCAGGTCCCTGCTGAGCAGCTATCTGAGGTGTTTCCCTGTGCAAACTCTCCTTTTCCCCCACTAGAGCAGATTTCCAGTTCTTTCAGCACTGGTGCAGGGATTTGTGGTGACTTGTGAGGGCATGAGAGGCTCAGACGACCAGCTCTGACCACTGCTGCTGAAGGCCAGCCTTGTGCAACCCTCCCAGTTCCATTCCTGAGTTCTTTTTTACCCTTCTTTTACTGGAAGTGGGGAGGGTTGAATTACACAAGGATTTTCTGGACAGCTTAAATTTAGCATTTGGTCTATCTGATGGGCACAATCTGTGAGCACCAAAACTTGGGGTTTTTCAGGCAATTCAGCAAGTTGCAGAAATTGCTTTGATGTACCACTTTTGCTCTTCATCCTACATATTGTGTAGGTCTACATTTAGTCATCACTGCTCTGTTAAATCCTGTACAGGTAGATTAGAGTAGGAAATTAAAAGAAGTAATATGATCCTTTTTGCCTTAAAGTCTAAATAATTCTGTTTTCTAGAATGACCATTTCTAATCTGCTAGAGAAGAAAAGTGTCTGACAGCAAAGTTTGTGTGTTATTTGGGACTCGGTGAAATGCTGTTTTAGGGCAGAATTCTCTTTCCTATAGATCTCAGTGGCATTTCTCCACCTGTGGAGATGTCTTCTGAAAAGAAAGCATTGAAGTTAAGCACTCAGCATCCACCAGCAATTCTGTGATCCTTCTAGCAGAATGTAAGAATCATATTTGGCAGTTCTCTTTATCTCTAGATGGTCTAGAACCCTTTTTATTTAATTTAGAAATCTAAAATTTTTGTATTCTTTTTCTCCTGAAAGATACCTGCTGGCATCTTCCCTGATTCCTGAACAGATTAAATACCAACCCCTGGTTGCTTTCTGAAGCTGTGTCCCATGTATGAACGTAACTCTGGGCAGTCTTGCATGGATTTTTATTCTCCACTTTCAGCACAGTTCCTTTCTCATGGCAACAGCTCAAGCTCAGCTATGCAGGTCAGAGGCAGCTGCCACTGATACTTTCACAGAGAACTGAGGAGAAAAAGCTCCAGGAGGTGATGGTTTTATACTGTGTTACACAAAGGTGGTAAAACAGAATCTGGCAAGTGTTTGAGGGATTTTGCTGGTCACTCAGTCCAAATGTAGTGCCTTTAACCCTTATGATATTTAGAAAAAAAAATTAAAATGCGAAAAGGTGTGGGGAAAAGTGTAATTCCAAGGTTATGTGGATCTTAAGCATATTTGGCTCAACTTCAGCCTCCTTTTGTTCAGTCCTTGTATTCTGACAGAGCTGCACAAATGGCTAATCCTTGTGAGAGCAATCAGCCAGGATGGAGAGGAGAGAGAGGCTGGGATGTCTGGTGGGTCTGTGGTTGAGTGAAGCTTTCCTTTTTTATCTTTCCCAACAGTCAAGCCATGATTGAAACTGGAATTAAAAAGACTTTATCCTTAGCATGTACTGCTTGTAGTGGAGTCTTTAGGGATGGACAAAACAGGGCCACTTTTACAAGAAAGGGAAAGAAGTGATGGTGACCGCCAAATTATCATAATTTGGGTCCAGGAAGACACATAAAGTACATTTTAAAGGACATGAATAATGATGTAAATTAGTTATTTTAATGTCTTCCAAGTGTACTTCATTTTGAATGATATCCTCTGATAGTGTACACATGGTAAGGTATAATTGAAAAAACATGCAGTTGAATGGTTGAATGCAAAGTATAAATATACAGCTGCTAGTGGGTCAGAAGTCAAACTAGTAAAGCATATGCCAAATTCCCTTAGGGATCTCATTAGTGCATGATTGAATATACATGTAGAGGCTAAATGAATATCACTGTTTGGGTCTGCAGTGGATGAGACAATGACTAATCAATTGTAATTAGGGTTAGATGCTGTTATTGACCCACATGTCTAGAATTAAATGCCCCACTTGGAGATTTCCAAGGGGTTGGAAAAGATATATGGATTTGTTTGTGATAGGATGGATGTTTGAAAAAATATTCTGAGCATAATTGCAACATTTTTGAAATGGAATGTCACTGGAGTCATTGCAAGCCAAGGCACTGAAGAATTCACCATTAGTCCTAAATCCAGGAAAAAAGTCTGTTGGATATTGTGGAGTTGGGTGTAGCATCTGAACTTAGATACAATCATATTTAGGCCCATGTTGGGCTCCTCCCTAAAATAGCAGCCACTGACTTTCTCTCCTCCACCCTTAGTGCTGCATTTTAATCATAACACACACTGAAATAATTATGGTTTAAAAAAGGAAAGCTGTACATCCAGCGCTATTGATCAATCAGAGAAATTTTTAAACATTTGCAAAGGAATTTGGTTTTCATTTCTGTCTGGAATCCTCCTTACTCCTCCCTCTCAGCTGTGGGAGAGGAGCAGCAAAAGCCCCCAAATCTCAAACAGTTCTGGGGACTCCTGGGACTCAGTGGACAAACTCAAGGTCACAATTTCTCCCCTTGCTGGATAATGAAGGAATTCTGGTGTCCTGTTGACACACAGGGATATCCCTGCAGTGCCATGGCCTTGGCAGGCAGTGGGATTTTGCCATGCTTTGATGAGGTTCCTGCATTTGGTGGTAGTACAAATGTTTTATGTTTGAGGAATAACCTCCCCTCTCTTTTTCCAACTTGTTTTTCTTGCAGTGCTCACAGTATATATACATACTTGAACAGTCACCTGGATCTGATTAAGAAATCTTTGCCTGTGGGTTTCCTCACTGTTGATTTACATGTTTGGCCAGATTTCCATGGTAACAGATCTCCCTTAACAGATCTGACACTAAAGGGCATGGTAAGAAACAGCCTGTCTTTGCAAAAAGGTCAATACAGGGTAAAAAAAAAAAAAAAAAAAAAAAGCCGTTTGGAAGGAGCTTTTCTTCAATTTTGAGTGTACTCCTCCTTAGCTATTTACACTATCCCAAAGGATTTGGGTTTTTTACTGCATTGCTGATGTTTCAGTAGAAAACCAGAGATCATTGTATTTGAGAAATCACTACAGCCATATCAAATTTCTAAAAACTTGAGGAACGTTGTGTGTGTCCAGGTACCTTTCCTAGGAATCACATTTCACAGCTCTTGCTGTTGTCATCTCACCTGTATACCAAATCTTACCATTTGTAGCAATGAATTTCAAGAGAAATTTGGGTAAACCTGTCTGGAAAAGGAATGAAGTATTTTGGTGATAGGTGGTTGATTTCAGCCCATGTTTCAGAGTCTGGGCATACCTCTCCCTTGAATTTATAGTGGTCGACCAGCTCGCTCACAAAACCAGGGTTGTGCAGGACTGTAACAGAAGGGTGTCATTTGGTGATATCAAAATACCTGGTGATTAATGCAAAAATTTCTTTCAAAATGGCAAATTGTCCTTGCAGCCTCTCAAGCTACTCAGCAGCAGCAAAATCTGCTGTATTTAAGGCTGAGATAGGAAAGGCATAAGCACTGCTGCATCTTTTAAGCCACAATGAGGGAAACATTAAAAAAAAAGGGCCTATATATATTTTTGGGTCCTAATGATACTTTCATTATTTTATGAAAGAATTACATGCTACAGCAAAATCAGATTTTCTTGGGTATGATTGCTGTGTGCAAATATTGGTAATAGTAACTCATTTTTTCTGTCACAATTCTGTCTGTGTTCAGGTCTTGCCTGATATTAATCCAGAGTAACTACAGTGCAGTATTGATTTATGTCAGAGTAAAGGAGGTTAAGATATAGTATTTAATTATTAATTGTGTTTCAGTGTTAGGGTGCTTGGGAGGGAGGGGGAGAAATGCTTTTAAAAAGTTATTTTTATGTAATAGCATTTTCATATTATTACATTAAATACATTCACGAGCAATATCTGAGTCATAACATAAAACTGTCAGAGTTAATCTATCTCTAATCCCATACAATATGCTGTTTGTTCTTTATTTCTTCACAAGGGCAAGGATAATTTATGTGGTTCTTCCCCAGATCAGGAATAACATGTTTAACATAACATTATGTGTACAGCTCACAGGAGTAAGGCTTGGAATTAGCACTTAAAACTTGTTACAACAAGAAGTAGAGAATAATAGAGTTTTACTTTGGCTGGATTTTTACATCTTCTTTTTGATCTTTGCACAGGTTGTTGGACTAACATTGTCTCGAGGGCTGGATGAACTTGCCCTTATCTACCTGGCCACGATCCAAGCCATTGCTGTAAGACATTTTTAGTGCATAAAATAAGAAATGAATTGTCTCATGTTCTGTGCAGACTGATCATTCCCTTCTGCTAACCAGGTTTCTAATAATACGTGCATTCACATAATGGGCTTCTTAAAGGAGCAAGATACTGTTCACCTACATTGGTGACCACTCCCAGCTGGAGGAGAATCAACACATTGTGGGGGAAGATGTTCCCCTAAAAAATCCTGTCCTTATGGCAATTCTGTAAGTGGAGCTCTTGCCTCTGGTGCAGATGTGAGGGAGGAGGCTGACAGCACAAGCAGCAGTGTTAACATCCCAGCTGTCTAGAGGGAGGCTGAGAGAGGGGGAGAAAAGCTCTGGCAATTGTACAGAGGGCTCTGCGCTGCCCTGAAAAAAGCCTCAGCTTCAGATTGTTCCCATATCCATGGATTTGCCCTCCCTGCCCGGTGGATGAGGCAGAGCTCTGTGCCTCAGATCCACCAGGGCACATCTTCCCCAGGGGAGCAGTCCCAGCCTGTGGCCATGGCTGGGCAAGCAGCAGGGCAGGGAAGCTGGGAAATGTCCCTCGTGCTTGCCAGCACGCAGGAATGGGGAATTTTATCAGAGTACTTTTCTTTCTGCCCTGGATTTTCTCTTGAACCCAGGATTTCCAGTTCATGAGAAGTTCTGCTTTGAGGTGAAACCCTGGCTCACAGAAGTGGTTTGGAAAGCCTGGCTCAGGGTGTTTCCCGTGGGACATGCTGTCCCCAACCCTCTGGTGACTGAAACCCACATTCCTTTAACATCCTTGCTGTTAACAATTTTTTTTATTTTTATTTTTTTAAAGTTTGTTGAACTTGAGGTGTTTTTGCAAAACATGAACAGTCTGATGAATTGGGGAGTTTTCCTGACAAAACTCTGTTCAGCTGGAAAACTTCCAAACTCCTCTCCTGGTTAAACAACAACTTTTCTAGGCTGGGTCAGCCATCTGGGATGGAGAGGGTGGGCGGCTGCTGTAAATTTACTGGGAATTGTTCATCTTATGTGTTAACCTTCCCTCTTCAGCAAATAACGAGAACTTAACCCCAGCCTGGGATTCATTGTTGTGAGTTTGGAGCCTTTTGCAGATGAATGTAGCTGGGTTATACCTGATGCTTCAGTATAATCCCACCATTGAAAGAAGAATGTGGAGGAGAGGCTAAACAATGCCAGGGACTGATCCTGCCCCTGAAAGGAACTTCCCAGTCTGGAACAGGTGCCCTGTGATTATCTCGTGCTAACGAAGTGGAAACCTTCTCTGCTGGAAATCCTGGGAAAGTCACCTATTATCTCATTATATGATACAGCTCAAACTTTATAGTAAAACACAAACACTGTCTTGAGCAGTAAATTCAGCAGCTGCATATCTTTTGGAGAGCTGATGGGGCTGATATAATATAAAAAGGCCATATTGTAGTTTTCTTTTCATTATAAGTTAAGGGAAATTATTTTTTCCCCAAAGCATTATTGAAACAGTAACTAAAAAGTCGATAGAGAACATTGGTTTTGACTTGATATATTTACTCATTGCTAATGGGATTCCTAGGAAATGAAATTTTCACTCCCAAATTTAGCTTCACTTTTATTGAGGGAAACAGTTGTAGTAATCCTGTACCATTAGCTGTCTTCAATGGGTGCAAGATAAACTTTAAACCTATGTAAAAATCTTGTACAAAGTGTAGGCCTGCCCACAGAATGTTAATCTCTAGTTTTCTTTTCAGCAGGAGATGCTTTTTCCTTTTTATATAAAATTTGCATTTGAAGCCCCTCAATTTGCATTTTCTCCAACCCAGGATTAAATTAGTTCCCCCCCACCCACAGTGAAATAAGTCTGGCTTTAATTTAAATTGCTGAGTGAATACAATTTTCCAGGCAGGTAAACACAAAATAATTTTCACAGCATGTTCTTTCTCAGGGTCTTTGACGTGTGTATGTTGTGAGAGAAGTTGTTAATAAATTTGAATTTCAGAAGTAGTGGAAGAGAATCTCCTTTTAACTATTCACTGCAAAACGCAATGCAACAGTTGGCCAGATGAGAACATGATCAGAGATGTAATTGTGGCCCTGCAGCCCATTCTGAGCAGGCAGATCCTTTTGGAGCAGTTTATTTTTCCATAATTAAACTCGTGGCTGTGCAATTTGGAAATCAGCCCTGTGTGTCAATAGGGAAGCCATGGATTTAGTCAGCTGGGGCTGCTCAGGTTCCTCTGAACTGCTTGTCTAAAAATCAAAATGCATTTGAAGGCCTGTCCACAGTAGTGCTGGGCATTCACTGTGGATGTCTCCAGCCTGGTGGAACCCTGCAAGTTCAATTTTCAGTAGCTTTATTTGAAGAAGGATTTGTTGCAGCTGCAGCTCTCTTAATGAACTGCAGCATGGCCTAAAGAAAACTTCAATAACAGTTTATGAAAACTGATCAGATTGTTTTGTGAGGAATCTGCCTACCAAGAGTCAGCCTGGGCAACATTATGCCTTGAATTTAACATTTTGTCAGGTCTGAGCTTCAAACTTAACTTCCAAGGTGTTATAAAGAGCTGGGAATTATATTTTGTCAAAGAAATGGAAAATATTCTTGCAAGAGGGAAATAGGGAGAAGGCTGACTTCAGTGAGGAGGGAAGCAAAGCAAACAAAAAGGGTGAGGTTTTTTTGAAAATGGCAAAGCATTTGCTTTTGCCATTCTAATTTGACTTTCATGGAATGGACACTGTAAATGAAAAGTTTAGAATATGCCTGCATTCGAGATGTTTCAATTAATCCAGCCATGAAGTGGAACATTTTATTTTGCATAGGGCAAAGGCCAAGAGAAATAGTTAAGCCAATACAAAATTCTTCAGGTTTTCCTTTTTGCTGAAAAGACAGAAAACAGTTTTTTATTTGCTGTTCTCTTTTTGTTCCATTATTTTTGTTCTGTTTGTTTTGCAATTTGGCTTCAGAATTGAAACCTCTTTACTGAGCTGGATTTTCAGCTGTTGTACAAAGTAAAGAGAAGGTTTTGGCGGGGACGTCTTTTCCATGCAGGTGTAGTTCTATTCCTGTGGCTTCTCTCCTGTGCTCATCTGGTTCTGTTTTTTCCCCCCTTTTTGAAGCTGGGAACAAGACATATTTTGGAGGCTATGCAGGCTGCAGGACATGACATCACCACGCTGTTCCTGTGTGGTGGGCTGAGCAAGAACCCTCTCTTTGTGCAGATGCACGCTGACATTACTGGTAAGCTTGGGGAAGTGCATGGAAAGGAGTGTAAATACTTTTTGTTAGGTGTCTTAAGTACTTTGTGTTTGGAAAAATAAAGGCTTTATATAGAGCTGTATTTTTTTCTGCCTGGCCAAAAAAGTGTGCAGTGAAATGTTCCTTCTCTTGGCTCCATCCTATTGGACTTGTGACACTTCCTGCTCAAGCTGGGCATTATATCCATTCTTTAGAACAATTCTTTCCTGAATTGCTTCCATGCCTGTGTCACTGATGTGCTTTAGGGGACAACATCTGGATCCTTGCTCCTGCAAGTTGTTGCACTTGGTTTTGTAGGATTCCTGGTGGGTGGAAAGCCCTGGATGTGTGTTTCACTACAAGAGGAGCTCTCAGGCCTTCATGGTATTTTTGGTCTCCCTTCACCCTGTATGTGTTGGACATCTCTGCACACCTGCGAGTCAGTTCAAAAAAAGTGGAAAAAACAACAAAAGTTAGTGTAAAGGACTTCAGAGAAACATTGAGTGATGTGTGTTTTGGGTTTATTTCAAATTAAGATCAGTTAAGTTGTCATAAATAAAGTTCAAGGTCCAAATTTGGGGCATTTGGTCTGGAGATCTGACTTCCCCCAACATCAAACCACACTTTATAACACTTATGGACCAGCAAAGAGCATAATGTCTTAAAATTCACTAATTATATTGTAGTCAAAGTGATGCTTTGTGAAAAGTCATGTAAAGTCCATGCATTTCCTTCAAAAACTCACTTATTTTAGGTGATTTTCAGCTACATGTAGCGTTGGGCTGCTCTGCCATGATGTGCAAAAGAAAAGATCTGGGAAAAGGTATTCTGATTAAAATGTAATCACAAGTTCTTTGACTGTAACTAATGGCCAAGTACAATTCAGTACAAAAAGGCCTTTTTGCAGTCTGGAGTT
This sequence comes from Sialia sialis, assembly GCA_009812075.1. NCBI lineage: Eukaryota > Metazoa > Chordata > Aves > Passeriformes > Turdidae > Sialia > Sialia sialis. The sequence goes on along the minus strand of VRYO01002482.1, from coordinate 9,249,414 downwards.
CTCCCCCATTTGTAAAATCAGTGACTGACAAGGGATGTCAGAGTTCATCTGACTGAAATGCACTTGGTTATGTTGAACTCATTAGAGCCTATCAGATAAAATAACTAACATTCCAGGATCAATCCCCCATTCTTTCCTGAAAAGAAAAAAATCTGAATATATTATTGTTACGACAAATGCCCATGACTCAGCCATGCAGACATCCAATAGATAATTCCACAGGCCACTTAAAAAGTATCTTGATCTTTTTGTTTGCCTGGTAAGAATTCCGTATTCATTCTGACCATGCGGGAAATGGGCAGTAAATTTTCGGGCACGCTGAAAATTGCTCACTGACGCCTGGCAAGGAGCCACGGGCTCTGAGCTTCAGCTTTAGATTTGCTGTTCCAGGCTGACCCAAGTCCTGAGCTGTGCTTCAGCTGAACTGGAGGAATGCTCAGGTGACAGGGCAAGATTTGGATCAAGTAACTGAATGCCTGGTGCGAGGTGGATTTGTTTTGTGTCAGTAATTGCTTTTTACATAAATAATTTTATTTCTCCTTTCGCAAAATGTGCGTTTTGCCTTTTCCTTCTGTACAAGTGGTTCATGGCTGATTTTAGGAGTTCACCCAAATTTCTAATCTACACCTGGCTCACAAGAGCAGCATTTTTGGGGACATAATATCATGGAGACTGTTGTGAGCAGGAGTCCGTGCTCCCACCCCTATGTTTGCATCATCGTCCACTGAATGGCATTATCTCTGTACTGGAAATGCAGGCACATGCCCAATACTGCAGGATTATTAAATTTTTCAGCTTAGTGAGGATAAGCATCTGAAGTGCAACTAGAAAAGTATTTAAATTTATGCTCTTGGTTTAGATTTTTCAGGGGAATTAAGAAAGTAGGCTCGTTTTTATTTATTTTTTTTTTAGCCTTTTCTTGCTTTTCTTTACACTAGTGAAACAGGTGTCAGAAAATTCTGCATAAACCAAGGGAAAGTATGTTCTTGATAGTACCCATAGATGATGAAACACTAATATTTAATTCTGCTTTAGAATATATATTGTTTACTTGTTTTTCCAGTGTTTTAATTTTGTTTTCAAGTATCTTGCACAATTTGGAAGATTTCTCTTACTATTTCATACATAGCCTGAGAAAGTTTACTACTCATATTTTCATGTCTTCCAGCAAAACCAGACTGGCTTTGTTGGCTGTATGTTCAAAACCAAACACAAACAATCTTTTTTTTTTTGTTTGTTGCAAAAGAAACAAAAAGGAGACTGCCTTGTTTTCCCCTCCAGGTCAACTTTTAATAGGCACGTGGGTTTGGAGGGTGTGGGTAACAGGTTTATGCCAAGCCCTTTGAGTGAGATAAGTAGCCAGTGTCAAAGATCTGGGGGGTTGTTTTTTGTGTGCTTTATGTTCTGCATTAATATTTTACTAAAATGATTTTATTTAAATGCTGCACTTTTCTTGGAGCCTGGAACCACAAAGCAGAGACATTTGCATTAACCTACAGCAGGATGTAGCTGTGAATGGGGTTTTAAATAATGGTTTTCAAGCCCTTTGTGATTCTTTTTTTGTTGTTTGTTTGTCTTTTGGGGTTTTAATTATTTGTGGAGCTGCTGGTGCTGCTGTGTTCCCTTACAGGCTCTTCCCTCTGCAGGCAAACCTGTTGTGCTGTCCAAAGAAGTGGAGTCTGTTTTGGTGGGTGCTGCAATTCTTGGAGCTTGTGCTTCTGGGGATTTTGCATCTATCCAGGTATGCAGCACCTGATTTATGTCATTTTTTTGTTCAGTTTTAATGGGTTTTACACCTTGACTTCTGGCACCACACACACACTTTAATCCAAGTGGAAAAGTTTGTCCCTTCTGCACAGCCAGACAAGATCCAGCATTGCTTTCTCTCCACCCTCTGTTTAACTCCAGATATTATTTAGATGTGTTGAGGATTTGTTTTATACTGTGGGGCCATGCATAGAAGTTGCTGTGTATGAAGTAAGCTCATGTCATTTTACAGACAAAACAGGGAATTTGGCAAAGCTCTGATCTTGCAGGAAGGTCACACTTTCATCTCACTTACATTTGTCCTACTTTTCCTTCCTTCATATTGAGGAATGTTAAACATAAGAAGCAACATAGCATTATTTGTGAAGTAAAAAATAACACAGCTCTTGTCTTGCCCCCAGTGAAGGCAGAGTTAATAATGAAGATGGAATTTCATGTTCATTCATGTTATTTCAGTCCATTAAGTGCTGAAGAAGTAGCAGTGAGGCTTTTGTTTTTAGTGGATAAGCATAGCTTAGCTGCATTTATTCAAAAACAGTGGCATCAGAAACCCAGAGAAGGGTCTGACTGCCCCAAATCGTGCCTGTTTTCCCACCTGGCAATCCCGTAAGCCGAGTCATCTCCTCAAGCTGCACAAGGACACTGAAGAGCACAATGCAGCTGGATGAAATGATTTATCAGGATGGTCCCTAATATGTTTGTTGCATTTTTCTTTATAACACCAGGCACAGATATTTGTAGATGAAATTTTGCACAAAAGCTTATCTGGAGATACTTTGTGAATAGGGAGGTCAGCTGCTCGACCTGGTTAAATTGGTGCAGTTCTACTGGAATCAATAAACAGTTCAACATTAGCTGAGGAGCTGGGCTGTGCTTGGCACTTCTTCAAATGGGAATATTCTACAGTGTTGTATAGGTTAGCAGGAAGAGCAGTTTCCTTTCATAAGAATGTTTCCATTAAAATGAATCTCATTGCAGCAAATACACAGTGCAACATATATATCTATAATATATATATATATATATATATATATATATATATATAATTCTAGTGCTTGTAAGGAGGCTTTATTTGATAAATGTAATTTCAGTAGCAACTTTTGGTGACACGACTTCATATTTAATTCTTACTCTTCCATTAATCTTCTGCCTTCAAACACATATTTCATTCCATGTTTTCCACTACTGTACAATATCTGAACATCTCAAAACTGAATTTATTAAGTCTATTTTTGTCAGCATTGGAAAAATCTAATGCTGTGAAGTTTTGTGTGTTGTGTTCTGCACAATTTTTGTGTATCCACTTTTAGTTTTTAACCCTGCCCTTATATAAAAAGAAGATAAAATAAAGTATTTCAGAAGAATGTCCAGTAATGTCAGAACAGATACGAGTATTTTTAAAAGAATTTAGCTACATTATGGGATCACAAAGAAGAAATTGAATACATTATTTTTAGGGTCAGGGAAGTGTAAATGAGTAGCTACCATTGCAGGTCAATAACCTCCCTGACATTTATTTTTGTAACACATCTTCCAAAACAACTCTTTCTTCAGAGGTGCTGCTGCAAACATTCAGCATCTTTGTAGACTTTGCAAATACAGGTTATTACCTCTCTTCTAATAGATGGTTTGTACTTAATTACTGTGCTTTCCAAAGCTCTTTGTTTGCTCAGTGAAGGAGTGAACTGTGGGTTTTTTACAATAACCTCTCTCCTTATGTCTATGGTTTTTTGAAGGGGATTTTTTACAGTATTTTTGCCAGTCACTGGTCACATTTCTCAGAACAATTTTTGGACGTTTCCACTCAAAGTCAGAATCAAAATGTTTAAAAGCTCCCTGGTTTTTATGGGTTGGCTGTTCTCCACTTTCTAAAACTCAAGCAGTTTTAGGACAGCTTGGAAGTAGCACCCAAATCTGGATCCCTCCAAATCACTTCTGCTAATCTTAGTCCGGCTTTACCATGCTCTGCTGACAAGAGCTCTGGCTGCTGCCCCCCCAGGGATGCTGAATTTGATGGAACATGCATCCTGTAGGTATTTGGGGCATGGGGCAGCCAAGTCAGAGCAGCTGCCCTCACTCAGAATCTGAACACAAAGGGAAGATCTTCAAAATCTTCCAAGACATCTTTTTCAGCAGAGGAAAGACAAGGTTGGTCACCTAGGGAGGAACCAACTCTGGGGTAACCTTATGGAGTAGTCAGAGTTAGGCTTTATTTAACAGGGCAGGTAAGAAATGTGTTAGAATTGGCTGCACTCTCACCTCGTGGTGTTTGGTCCTGTGGTGCCCCATCACTGGGGTTTGCAGATGGAGAAGCAGGTTCAGAGGATGTTTTTTTCCAAGGACAGGCAGTCACTCAACACACGTGGGACAGCAGGAGCCTCACCCTGACCTGTCCTGGGCAGTGGGTCGTGGTGGCTGGAACACTAAAGAGCTTCTCCTTTATCTTTGGTATCCCTAAATAAGTTTATTCTCACAAAGAAACAAGCAGCAACATGCCTCCTGTCTCTTCTCCCTTCCCACATTGCAGCTCTTTGAACAATTCAGCATTTTGTTCTCATGCTTAATTTTCACGTATTTTTCTTCATATTTCAAGTGAACAAACATTCTCAATATGCTGAGCCTTTACAGAGAAGCCTTGGAAATGAAGGTTAATGCAAAAGCTGTGTCCAAACAGGTTAATTTGCAAGCTCCTAGTGTGGATTGAAAAGTTCAAGCCCCTTGAAGCTGCAATTTCATCTTTAGGTAATTCTATCAAGGCAAGATTTATAACCTCCATCTCTCAGGCCTGGTCACCATATGTTGTTGCTTCAAAGAATGTTGACTTCCCTATTTTCCTCTTCATTTACTCTCCCTGCATTTTTCTCCTCTGTGGTAAAACAATTGGTCTATCCAAAAAGAAAAAAACCCCACACAGTGTGGTGAGTTCTTCCCCATTTCATGTCTTGGTTATTTAGTCTCTAGAAACTCCGGAAAGGGGAGAAAATCCTCAGAGTTTCTTCTTGGTTTATATTTTAATTTGCCCCTACAAATGCTGCACACTTTTTCTCAGACTGGCTTTTTGGGAGCTCTAACACAGCCTGGCTGGGCCCCAGCAGACAGTGCTGTGTAAAACAGCATGGCATAAAGATTTTTGAAATATCGACTGTATTTTTGGGGTTTGGATTTTTGAAATACATGCTGTATTGAAGGAAATAACCTCGACATTAGATGGGTCAATTTATTGGTTCTAGCCATTCCTTTCATGCTGAGCAGCAGGATTCTGCTTTTCTATGGGATTGTTTCTACAGTAAAAATATAGTTTCCGGTTTAGCCAGCCAGCAATTCCTTCTCAGTAAAAATGTTCAATAAATAAATGTCAAAGTTTCCAGTATATCCTCGTTACTCTGCCTCACTCGTACATAATTGAAAATGGGAAGAAGGTGCTGTTTGATTTGGCAGTCATCCAGCTAATGTTTTTTTTTTTTTTTGGATAGCCCACTCTTTGGGACAAAGCTGTACACCAGGGAGCAGGATTATTGCCTTATAAAACCCTGCAGCCCACTGACTATTCCTTAATTGCATATTAAAGCAATTAATAAAATTACCTGTATGGAACCAGATTACCAGATTTATTTTGGATATGCTGCATTCACATGGGGCAGTGTTACTGGCCAGCATGGGAGAAAAGAAGAAACTGATTTTCTGGAATGCATTTTGTTAGTAACTCTCTGTAAGCAGAACATTTTTGGTGTGGAACACTGAGCTAGAATTTAGAATCTACATGACTATGAGATTTTTTTCAGGTATCAAATTGATTTTTTATAGGAGGTTTAGTTTTTCCTTTGTTGGTTTTGGTTGTTACGCAAGTTGATGGTATATACTGCAAAAAGATAGAGAAAAGCTTTTTCATTTTTTCTAGATGTGTAAAAATGAGCTGGATTCTATAGCAAGATGTGTTAGGAAATTATCTCATGTTGATTAGCTGAATTATTTAGCAGCAGTAGCAGCTGAGCAGGTGAAGAACCCTCTGTGTCCAGCCTGCAGCCCTGGAAGCAGCGCCAGGAGCCGTGGGGATCGTGGTCCCCTGGCTCAGAGTCTGTGGACTGAATTGCAGGTGGGAGTTGAAGCTAAGGTGGTGCAGAGAAATAATTCACTCACAACTCTGTACTAATGGAGCCTGGAAGAGTTTTGTTTGTGCACTGCTGGGTTTTGCTTTGTTTAATGGACATCTCCTCTCAGTTGTCTCAGGATGACGTTGGGTGGTGGAACACAGAGGGAAAAATCCAATAACAAACCCCACAGATAGCACAAGTTTTATAAAGATCAGCCAGGAAGAACATAGGATACATGGAGTGTTTGCCTTGTAACAATTAAAGTGTTGCAGACAGTCATGAATGTAAAGAAGTTCCTGAGTACAATTAGTCCACAACCTTGGTAATGGACCAACTGGCAATGGGGAAGAGACAACTTTTTCATAAGAACACCCATAAATAGTACTGGGACATATTCAACTTCTGTGCTGAAGAAACTGGCAGGGGTTAGGCCATTTCCATTTCTGGATCAAGCCATTTCTGGTGTAATTTTGTTTCACTTATTTCAGTGGACGTGCTGCAGTTGATGATCTGATCCTCTGTTCCTCTTCCAAAGCATCACCTGTCAGGCCATGGATTGAAATTCATGCAAGCGTCCTCTGATTTCCATATTTTCAAAAGAAAGGACTGAGTGGAAGATCAGGGAAGGGATAAGTTTTTCCTTAGAAATGGTAATAACTTGGGAAATCAAAAGAGGAAATAAAATGATTTCTCCCTGTTGAGTTCAGGAATGCTGCCTTCCATCATCTCATTAAAAATTTAAAGCACTCTTGTTTTTGAGCAGGGTGAATTAGTAATTAAGTGCTATAATCAACTTGTGTAAACATAATACTGAAGGAGAACAGCAAATTAATCATTTTGTTGGCTTGCCTTACCTAATTAATGCACCTTTTAGCAAAGGCCTTCTGCCATGCTGGTTTTTTTCTCCCATTACCTTAATCAGAGGATTTTGGAAAGGCAGAGAAAGGAGATGGTTTTTTTTAGGCACTATGATGTACACAAGGAGTGTGTTAAGGTGCTGTGATCTTGCCTTCCTTTTCTTCAAGAACTCCAAATCTGGGCATGTTGAGTTTGAGCCCAAGGCTGAGTGGAGACCATCCTTGGGCAAAAAATAATAAGCTCTTGCTCTCCTTGGTTGGTGTGGCCTCTTCTTCTAAGAGACTTTGAGAACCAAACTATTTCATATAAGATGTTCAGTGGCTGTGGAGAATATTTGCATCTAACCAAGCCTGGGCTCAGGGCAGTAGAACTCCATCTCTTTATCTCTTTCCTTGATGTTTTGACACTGAAATATGGCTTTCCCTAGTTGAGAGTGGTTTTTTTCCCCCATGTGTAATAAAGTTAGATTCAAAATGGCATGCATGAAACCACCAAGATACTGGCAATGCCTCTGGCTTTTGTATAGAGTCAGCTGCTTCCTTACCAGAAATCTTGAGAGAAATATAGATGAGAGAGAGAATTGAAAAGGCAGTGATTTGATGGCCACTGTCCAGTTCCTTGTGGCCTAGTGTTTATGGTACAAAGAGTGCCTTTTTAGTTAGCATATTTTGGCCTTACTGTCAGAAGTCTTTGCAGTGAGGGTAAAAAGCAGATGAATCACTACTACTCTCTTGCCCTAAGGATGATCCTTCTGTATTAAAGCTGAGGAATATAAATGCTGGTTTGTCTTTGCCAAGCACAGAATGAGTTTTCAATCAGTTTGAGAGTTTGACTTCTTTTCACTTTCCAAGCCACAACAAATATATAGAAATCTTTCTACTTTCTTTCAGCTGACTCCAGTGGACAGCAGTTCCATGTGGCTGGAGTTCCTCTCTTGGTGGGAGTTAAATCACACACACAAACACCACCATGTAGGGATCACACAGCTGAGATGTGGCTGTAGTTGCTCGCACGATGCTTTCACAAAAGTGCTTAGAAAAGTACCCTCTGCCTTGTTGCTGTTTACTGACATGTGATACTGGTTGACATCTGTTGCCCTTCTCATTTGAGGTCTGTTTGCTTTACTAACTTTAACATTTCCACATTGCTGTGCTGCTGAAGTGCAGATACACAAATCTCCTTGCAGTCCCCAAGGTCCTTTTATGAGAAGCAGAGCTGCCATCATTTGATATCATCCTGCTGGCTGCCTTTTATACTGGAGTGGAGAGAAATAATTCTGTTGCTGTGAAATGTTCTTGGGGGAGTGCAATGTCTAGTGCTATATGTTGTCATACATTTGATGTATTATCAGATCAGTACATGCTGTGCAGTAGTGTTTAGTTCATTGTCACAGCAGATGATATGTGGTTGGTTTATATCACTTGAAATTATTACAGGTAAAAACTTGTCTAAGTAAATGTCAAAGTTTGTCATAGCAGGTCATATAGCTGCTGCAGTGACAGATGATCTTAGTCCACAATCCTAATGCAGCATTCTCTGTCAATGTAAATCAGTGTTGCTCCAGGATTTCAGAGGAATGACACCAGTTTACTCCAGTGCCTCAGTCCAGTCAAGCACTGGGGGTGCATCATCTGACTTTAAAGCTGGCAAGAAACTCAGCTGGAGACAGGCAGGACTGCCCATGTGCTGAAGTACTTTACTGGATCAGAGCCCAAACAGGAATCTGACACAGTTCACTGAGAGATGACACATCTTGAGATGATGATAAAGGTGATTAGACTTCTTGCAGTTGGTTTGTGTTACTGCTCCTTCAAGAACAAGTTGTGGATGCTACAGGTAATGGGATGCAAAAACCGTGTCTTTTGTTAAGTGCTGTCCTTTTTGTGGAAGCTCAGCATGCTGCATTTGAAATGTCACGCAGTACACAAATGTTCAGATTTGGAATTTCTCAGTAACAGGGAAAGGCAGCTGCAGTGAGTCTGTGTGATAGATCAGCTCTAACAGAACTGCCCGTTTACAGGAGCTGAGTGTTTGGCACAGCTCTTCTCACACTGGAGGCAGCAACCTCAGCAGTCCAGTACTTGTTGTTGCTCTGAAAGCAGAAATGAGCATGAAATACCGCACTAATGAAATAAAACATGGCCTTTCCTTTGGGCATTGGTGGAAGGAGATGGGGTACCATGTGTTGGGATATCAATGTGACTTCCCTGTTTATTAATTCTGGCTGAGACTGGTGATAAAGATTTTATTACCTATTTTTCACGTTTAAGAGGATGGACTGAAAAGGTAATGAAGACCTCTTGGAGAGAAGCATGACAAAAGAAATCTATTTAATCTATCTTTATGCTGAAAGTGTAGCTGGCTTTGCCCAGTGGCACAGCTCCGCTGATTCCTCCTGAGTTCTGGATCTTTCACACCCTGAATTACTGTGTTAGAAACAACCACATGTACATGAATATAACTTCCTCTGTCTGTAGGATTAACACTTACATTGTCATGTCTTTCAGCTTTGTAAAAACTCGCATCAGCTGATGCTGGCAAAGAATAAGATGTAATGTTTTGTTAATCTGCGCAAGTTGAGACTCTTATTAAGCCAATGGTGTTTTTCTCATCTGTCAGTAAGCCCAGGACCTGGCAAGCAGGAGAAAGAATGCTGCCTGGAATAGTTCAGCTTCTGCTGCTGCGTATTTTTGTAACAAACCATGAAATGACCAAAGTGGAGTTTGTCTAAGGAGATGTACAATTAGTTGATTTTTTTTTTCAAGAAGAATAAGATTAAGATCAGCTTGTAGAAGTTTAATAATATCACAACAGTTTTTCCAGCTTGCTGACCCTGTCTTTTCTTGAGGAAAACCATAAATATGAGGAAACCATAAATGTGTCTTTTTAGTAGATAGATACTTTCTTAAAAGTGTACTGTGATCCTTCTCCTTTCTATTTTAAGGACCAATTTTATCCATATACTCAGAGACACAGCTGAAGTCATTTGGACCTTGGACTCCCCTTGTGTCCAGGCCATTTAAGCAGGGAAAAGTGTGATGGCAATATTTTATAGGAAGGATGAGGACAAAGGAGGGTACCATGGATCTTTTGTAACTGTCAGTACCCAAGAAGGTTCTTTTCAGAGCGTGTCTTGCTTAAATGATGTTTGGGATGTCAAACAAGTTAAAGTCTCTCTGCCCTCACCTCTTCAGTAGCTGAGCAGAACAACCTTCAAGTTATGCACTGGAGAATTGGAAACTCAATCTGGCTACATTGTGAGATTAATTTTCCATCTGGGATTTGCACTCTTGCTATGTCAGCACAGGGATCAGACTGTTCCGTGGCGAAGCATGAGCATGTGGAGTCACAGCACTGTCTGAAATGCTTCACACTGAAGTTTGTGAAGGACATTATGACCACTTAGTTGTGGGATTTGGTGCCACTAGTTCAGAACACTAGGACATACTTTTGTTGCCCTATATTTGAAAAAGTTTTATGTTTTACATATGCTATGTTATTCTTGCTCTTAAAGATGTCTAGAGGGGTTTGTTTCTTAACATTTTCTCTCTCTGTATAGTTTAACAAGACTGTTTACTGTCTCACAGTGTCCAATGCATTTTATTGTGGTTAACAGTAAAGACATTTTTCTTTACTCCCTTTCATATAATCATGGATGAAGGAGAGATCCCATAGCATTTATTAGAAGGCAGCTGCTTTTTTAACATGTTGTCTTTCTTCAGAATTTGAATCCAATTCTTATTCTCTTTTTTTTGTTCAATCATATGTTCTTGTTTCCTTGGTTTCTTAGATACAGACATATAACAACCATTCCCAACCCTTTCCTTCTTGTTTTGAAGCAGCTTTTCACATGTCCTGTGTTTAAAATTTCTGAGGCATAGTTTGAAGTTGGGGAGTGAGACATAGAGAATCCATATGAAATCCCTTTGTGGTTCTGTTCTGTTTTTGTTGGGACACGTGTCCACGTAATGAGTAGCAAGACCATAATTGTCACTCTTGAGGGAAATAAAGGCAGAAAGGCTGACCACCAAGTGGGCATGGAAAAGCCTGACTTGCAGATTTTTGCACAAAGATATTCCTCCAGATGAGGCTTGAAAAACATTGGAAGAGCACAAACAGGGGGAACTGCTGTGCCCATTTCTTGCTGTCCCTTATAAGTGCACAGCAAAAGCAAGTTGGGTTGTTGTCTTAGGAATGATTTATGGGGCATGTTCTCCATGTGTAGCATTCCTGGGAGCTACATTCCTCTGAGCATCACTAACCCTCAGTACAGAAATACCTCCTGACCCATGCAGGGCCTGGTTGTGTGAGCACCTGCTGTCAGCTGCTGTTTGCCACACAGCTTCCAGAGAGTCCTTTGCCAGGTAGAGGTTTTAGTGTGGGTGTGGAGCTCTGAGGGGAGCACAATTTTTGGGCAAGGAACAAAGAAAAGTGATGTGGACTGGACTCCTCACTAATGAGGGGTGGGTCAGTCTGACTATGTCACTTCTTTGGGAGCTTGGGAAGCACAGGGGATCCCTCGGGGGAGAACATTCTGGAAAATAAACTAACTTCTAATCAATAGTTTTTCCTTTGAAGAGTCTCTGCATGAGAGGCATATATGGGAGGCCTGTACCATTGCCCATTCCAACCTCTCCTTTCCAAAACCATGGGTGGAGGATGATAACACATCACTTTTGAAAGGTGCCTTCACTGCCCAGTCCTGTAGCACAAACACCTTGGATTTATTCAGCAAAATACTGCTGAGCCTTGTAGCCTCTGTACTCCTTTTGCTTTCAAAATGTTTGGTAAGATTTAATTTTCACCTGCTTTTCCCAGATTGGTGGTTTTCTATATGCTGTTGTGAAATCACCCATTTCTGTTAACTTTAAGTAGTTTAGGTATTGAATGCTGAGTCTTTAGACCAGGCTGAGGGAAGCAGCTCGTGTGTCTTGCAGCAGATAAATGGGATGTGTGTTAGGCTCTAGGTTGGGAGCTGGCACTTAGCTTAGGTGTGGGAGGTGAATAATGGCCCTAAAGATGCTAAACTGTGTGAAGTCCTTCTGATAAATGGGGCCTTTTTGTGATGAGCTCTCCTCACGTTCCTGGACTGGTTGGCATAAAAGCTTTGAGCATACAAGCACATTACTCATTATTTACTGGTTGTGGTTGCAAGGTTGTTTAATTTTGCAATAGTCCCATCTAAGGGATGATTCTTGCATTGCATGAAAGGGAGCCTAAGCAGATTCACTTTTTTAAAATTTGCTTTGTATAACTTTGCCCCTGTAGATATTCAGCACATTTGTCATAAGACACAAAATGCCAAACATGTGGCTTTCTGGACATGGATATTCCACTCATCTCAGAGGAGAATCAGGCATGGAAAGAAATAAAGATAGGAATGGGACTTTTCTCTTTCAGCACTAAATCCCCAATAGCCACCATCTCCCTCTCCTTGTTCCCACTCTGATGTTGTTTATTCTTTCCTCTTGTATTTTCACCTCTCATTTGTGCCTCTTTTTCGTTTAGTAACCTCTTCTCTTCTCTTCTCTTCTCTTCTCTTCTCTTCTCTTCTCTTCTCTTCTCTTCTCTTTTCTCTTTTCTCTTTTCTCTTTTCTCTTTTCTCTTTTCTCTTCTCTCTCTTCTCTTTTCTCTTCTTCACATACTGAAAAGCGAAGAGTCAGGGATGGTTTGTGCCTCACCTCAGGTCCCCTCTCAAGGCGTGCAGGACTTCAAAAAAGCCTGGTGGCATGTCCTCTGTTTTATGGGCACAGCATTTGAACAGAGCACTGACTGGGCTGTGCCAGTGTTCTTGGACTAGGAGAGGGGAGATTTATGATGGCACTGATCACAGTGCTAAAATAAACTGTCCTTCCTCAGCCAGAGGAATAGGGGTTTGTAAATGCCAGCATTTTATACACAAACTGAAGGACGGGGCTGAGGGAGCCAGCTGCCCAGGTTAGCTGCTCAGGATCTGAACATGGCAAGGCTTTAAAAGCAGAGAGCCAGAAGAAGTCATTTATATTAAAACAAACTCTGTCATGAGTCATTTGACTTCTTTTTCTCTTAGACACAGTTTATGTCCCAGGCCTTCTAAGGCCCGGGTAACATCTGATACTCTTTAGGCTGAGCCTGCTCTAATAGGAGTGGGATCCTGCTTCCACTTACACTGTACCCCTTAGAACTCTATTTAATTTGAGTCTTGTGTTTACAGGCTGTAACTGTTACTTATTTGTCATTTTTATGGTAATAAAAAGATTGTTTGTCTGTGATTCTGTCCTTGCCATGCTGTTGAATAGCTCTGTGTCCTTCAGCAGCAGCAGAGGAAAAGAGGGGCTTTTGCTTTTCACCTCATTCATTTTTCTCATGCAGCTCCAGTCAGGTCAGCAGGCAAGAGGGGGTGCAGGTCCTTCCCATCCTCCCAACCCCTGTCTCAGTCTATTGATGCCAGCAGAGCATTTTTCATACCATTTGCAATGACATGAATGTAATTTTTCTTCCCTTCTCCTTCAAAAGGGCCAAGACCAAAGTGTAACCTGTCTGCAAAATACAGCTTTGTCTCTTTTATTATTTTGTTATTTTTTCATTCTCTCCTTTGTCTCATCCCTTCTGATCCCAGGTTTCTATTTAAATATTTTTACCAGGTGCAAAAAATAGTTAATTGCAGGTAAGAGATGTGAAAGGTATATGAATTCTTGAAGTCTTGTTCTCTGCTTATACCAAGGCCTACAGAGACCTGAAAGGGGAGAATGAAACTCAGACAAAGGGCAGGAAAGCTTTGTCCCACTCCAGAGTTTACAGGGAAATGCTTCAACCCCTTCCCATCCAGCTTCTCTGGGCAAGGATAACCCTCAGGCCCCTCTGCTAAAAGAGGCTGCACCTTAATTAAGAGCATGACTCTTGTTCCCTCTAGTGGCTAATTACACAGCTTCTCACACCAGTGTCATTCCACTGCCTTCCTACTTCCCTGCCCAATTTTCCTCCTATGCACCCCTTTTTAATGTTTTTTAACTGTCTAAATTTCTCCAAATGTTGGTATTTGCCATGCTTTGGATTGTGCCTTCAGAAAGCTGGAAACTCTCCTATGGATAGATGCAACACAGCAGTAGGGGAGGTTTTTGCTCATATTCCACACATGGTGGATTTTTCTGCAGTGTTACCAGGAAGGGTTAAGGAAAAAGGGCTTTTCTTGGTTTATCAGCCTCTCTGCTCCTATCGTAATTCCTTAAGTTTGAATAGATATGGATGTCCAGAACTGTTGGTCACCTCAAATCGCAGGCTTGCTTCTTGTCCTGGAGATAAGGAGTGAGTTGCCTGGCTTTCCAGATCAAACAAATACCCTGTAAAATGTAGTGTAGTATTTCCTAAGGACACAGGAAAAAATCAGTGTTTGCCAAATACTTCTTTTTTAAAGCCTGGTAATGGGAGGTACTCTGTGCTTATTCAAACTGCACAAAGTACTGCAGCACCAAGTTCTTCTAAGTATAATAAAAAGCAGAATTTTGCAATGAGAAAACAATCTGTGTTATCTAACTTGAGAGGCAGAGTACATCGACTTTATTCCCACCTCAGCCACTGACTTTGTCTGTGACTTTGGCCAAGTTGTGTAACTTTGTTGTTCATCCTCCTGGCTTGTGAAGCAGATCTAGTGATGTTTGCATACTTCAGAGGTGGGGTTTATTGTGTATTAAAGCGATAGAGCAAAAAGTGCATAGAAAATCTATGATGATGCTAAATGTGCTGTTCTGGTGAGTTAAAGTAAGTCAGAATGGAAAGGTTGTAGATTGACAACACAGTTACACATAATTGGAACATCTTTTGACTAAAAAATCTTACCTAAGAACTGCAGTTTATGATTGTGTTAATTTTCATTTCTACGTATATAATATGGAAGATGGCTATATACTATGGCATGGTTACAACTCCAATGATTATATCAAGTTTTAGTATTTACAGCATTGAGAACATTAAAAGATTGTGTTGTACGTCTGCACAAAAATGCACTTCATGTGCAGAATTCTTGTTTTTAGAGAATGTTTGGGCAGGAATGGGAGACCACATCCTTTAAAGCACAAATTCACTCAGGGTTTGGATTGGCAATTTCTTAAGAACAGCAAAGGCTAATTCCAGATCAGCATTTTCATTCCCAGCCTGAAGCTTTAGATATCTAACACTGTGCCCAGCACATAACTGAGGTGCTCCTTTTGCTCAGGTATGGACCCTTCTAAACTGGAGACTTCTGAAAATCAGATGTTGCCCTTTATTGACTGCAGTGGGACCAGGATTAGCAGAAACAACAGATGCATCTTGTGTTGCCGAGCATTTTCAGAGGTGCATCTGAAACTGATTTGTGACAGGCCAGTAACCCAATGAGAGTAATGTAAAACATCCAGCAGGGTAAGACCTCCTCCATAGAACTGTATCCTTTTTCTTGCATGCCTGGGTTGCATTTTTTTTAAATTAAGTTACTGAGTTGTAGAATGACCCACATTCCTTTATTCCTGTAAAACCAGAATGACTGACAGCTTTTAATTGCACATGCTCCTACTGTTTGCTGGGAGAGGAGTGGGCAGGATGGGATCCTACCAAATGTTTGGAATATTAGGAATAGAGACAAGATTGTTGAGCATGAAAAAATGGCTTCTTATCAAGGGTTTGGTTAGATGTGTTGCTGATCCTGTCTGATCTTATACAGATCTTCACTAATTATTCCAATGTCAATAACCAAGCCAGAGCAGAACAATGGATAAGTGTGTTTAGAAAGGTGTGCAGTAAAATTCAGGCTTGCATCAGATAAAAGTAATTTAATATCTTTCTTTCCATTCTAGACCTGTCACAGCCAAAGAAATACCTTTGAACAAAAACTAGTTGGGTTTTTTTTCAAATTTGCTGCATTAAGCAATTTCCAAACTACAGATTTGCTGCTAATGGAAAAGTGAAACAAATCTGGGATTTTGAGCTAGTGGAGTGTTCGTGCAAGTGATTAGGCTGTACAAAGGGAGCATTCATCTTGAAATGACAGATAAGTGCTAAGGACAGGACTGAAAACTGTAAATATGTTAGCACTTTAAGCGAGAGCACAGCTTCAGCACTTGTGAGACTCATCAGCTGCTGTAAACAATATGGATCTTTGAGCTGATCTCTGCAGAGATCTCAGCACATCAGATAATGATAGAGTTGTTCATTTTTGCTTCTACTGTTTTTTTCTTTCAGAAAGTACTTTCTGCAGATAACAGGGCTGTGGAGCTGCCAGCACACACTCACCTCCCTCTGGAGCAGCCACTGTGTGGAGCAAAGGACAACCCCAGGGCTGGGCTCTGCCTCCTCCCAGTTCTGCTCCATTCAGGAACATAGCTGCACTGCCACTCTCCTTGTAGGTCTGTGCCCCCACCCACGGCTGAGGAAGGCTCTTTGAGCTCCTCCAGCCTCAGTTCACAGTCAGGACACTTCTCCATGTGTGATTTTAAAAGGAAGCATTCAGGTGGTGGCAGCAGTTTCTCCTGTGGGGCTTTGCAAAGAGTTCTCAGTGACTGAGCTGTGACAATGGAGCATTTCATGTTGGGAAAACTGCATACAA
>VRYO01002482.1:9080452-9232142 GCA_009812075.1 Sialia sialis | reverse complement strand
ATTTCTTTTTTGCTGTCTTTAAATAAAAGGACAGCTCTTCAGCAGCAGAAATTGGCTCAGTTTTTAGGATCAGCTGAATCATGAAGCACAAAATGGTTTTTCTTTAGTTGTGTCTCACATTGGCCGGATTTTCCTCCTGAGTGTTTGGTATTAATCTCATGGTGTTAGTGATTGTTGTGGAATATGTGAGGAACTGAGGTGCAGGAGGCTTCACAGGATCACAGAATAGCTGGATGGACCCACAGGGATGATCTAAGTCCATCTCTTAAGTGAAGGGCAAATCAAATCCACAGCTTTGGCATTATCAGCACCATGTTCTGACCAATTGAGCCTGTGGGGCTTGTCCAAGGTTAAAATTCAGAAGCCAGTGAATCCAGTGACTACAGTCGTGGAAGGTGTGCTGGGAAGAGCTTTCCCCTCAAGCACTTGAGGAGCAGTGGTTTAGGAATTTCTCATTGAAGTGGCTGAAGGGGCAAGGTTTGCTTCAAAGCAGGAACCACAAGGTGCAGCTCACTGGGGACTTCTTAAAAAGCTGGGAAAGTAGGATAGGATAGCAGAGTAAAAGTTGGAATGGTGACTGGCTGGGTGTTGTAAGGTGAGAACACCCCTCTGGAAGGATTTGGTGTTGTTTTCCTGGAGATAAAAAGGAGAGCTTATAAACCAGCTCCCCAGGCTTCCCACCTGGCTAAAACTTGGAGGTGGGAAGGTGGAGACTGTCCTGGGTGCTCTTCTCTGCAGGATCCCAGCTTTCAGGATGGTGCTGTGTGGGATCTCAGGCTGTGACCAGCCCAGCTCTCGTCCCACTGGTGCCTCAGTACCATAGCAAATGCACTTCCAATTCCAGCTGAGGTGCTTGCAGATAACCAGCTTTTGTCTTGGGTACGGGCAGTCACAAAATGTGCTCTTTTTCTACTTGCCAAATGAATACAAATGCTTTCTTAGAACATCTGCTAAGCAAAAAGACACCTGAGATATCTTTAAAACTCTTGCTGGCAGTGCTGGGTGACAGGTTTGGGTTTGCTCAGTAACAGAGGTTATGGAATATTCTGTAATCAAAATATTACTGTCATCTTTCTGGCTCTGGGGCAGGTAGGAATAAATAGTTCTTGGGATTGGTTTTGTATAGAAAAACATCAGCCAGAGTGGTGATAAGACTAACCTGACATTTGCCAATAAGCATAGTTTATTCCAAATTAATTTGCTCAAATTGGTGCCTACAGGTTTTCTGCTCAATAAATGTGATTGCAGTACACAGACATTGTGCACATAAAGAGATTCCTGCTGACAGAGAAGTTCTAGTGCTAAAGGGAACTGTATTTACCATTTCCCAGTGCTCTCCAAAAGAGATACAATCCAAATTTTTTAGGAGCAAGAGGAGCAGAACACCTATTCTGGTGTGACTTTTGCAGTTTCCTCATATGAAATTCTCTCCATTCTGTGTCCATGGGAATTCCACAGCTCAGGTTGAGCTTCTCCCTTGCTGCTCTTAGAGCACATTTGGCAACTGACTGACCATCCCATCCTCAGACCAGGCTTCCCAGGTTTTTGAGGAATCCTTCTCAAAATAAAATAGTTTAGCAATATGTATCCAGCATTTAAAGTCCTTTTTTTTTTTTAGAAAGAGCACTCTTGGAGGACAGTTCTAGTGGCAGAAGAAAAATGAGAACAGTAGCTTCTCATCCCTGGCTGATTTTCAGATCTGGAGAAGAAAGGATATCCAGTTTTTAACAAAACAGGACAGTACCATCAGCTGATCACAGAATCATAGAATAGTTTGGTTTGGAAGAGACCTTTAAAGGTCATCTAGTCCACCCCCCTGCAATGATGAGTGTGCTTTGCTTCAGCTTCACTCAGTTCAGTCACTGCTAGCCTTTAATTTGGGAAAGAAAAATACTTTCTGGAGCAGTGTGCTGGAAAAGGTTGCTGACCCCTTGTCTGTAGCAATCATGGCAAGGAAACCAAATGCCTTGTGCCATGGAAGCTGCCTTTTCTGTGCTGTGCAGTCCAGGCTAAGCTCCCAACAGATTTCTCATTTCTTCTGGATTTGTTCTCTACTCACTGCTAGTTGGATATCTTTGTATCTCTTAAATTATATTTTATTTTTTTGTTGGACATGGGATATCTGTAAGGTTACTAAAAGACTCTCTCTATATTTTAATGCAGTTTTACTCTCTGTTCTAACATCTCAACCTTCTACTGCCTTACAGTAGTGAAAGACTTTTTCTAAAGGTCTCTTGTTTTTTATGAGCCCCTGTCCAGGGTAATTTCCCAAATGCAGTCCAGATTGGGTAAAATGTAAGCATATTTCTGAGGTACAGTTTTTTTTCTTTTAATAGTAAACCACACATCAGATTAACCAGATAAAAAATATTCCCAAATCCAAACTCACAGCAGGGATTTTCCTCATTAACCTCAGGTAGACACTGAGCATGGATAGGCATATATTTGGAAGATGAGGGGGAAAGGGAAAGGGAAAGGGAAAGGGAAAGGGAAAGGGAAAGGGAAAGGGAAAGGAAAGGAAAGGAAAGGAAAGGAAAGGAAAGGAAAGGAAAGGAAAGGAAAGGAAAGGAAAGGAAAGGAAAGGAAAGGAAAGGAAAGGAAAGGAAAGGAAAGGAAAGGAAAGGAAAGGAAAGGGTCTCAGGCAGTGTTGGAAACAGGGAAAGAATAAATAGATGAAGAATAGTAAAATAATGAAAATAATTTTGCTTTCTTGATGGATTAACCCTAAAGCAAAGTATAGGCAGAGGTTGATTTTATGACAATCCCAGCTAGGTACCCCAAAAATGCTGAAGCTGCCTGAAGTGGGGAAATGAACAGAGAGACGTGTGTGGATTAATTAGATCAAAAAAATGTTTTGACAGTGTAAGTGAACATATGGAATGAATTGAGAGAACCTGATCCAGTTCCCCATGTGTAAATGATGCCTTAGCCATAGCTCATAAAGCAAATACAGATGCCAAAAAAAAAAAAAGGGGGAAAAAAGCCCCTTTCCTATCCCCTCCCCCCAGTAAAGCCCAGTCTGTTGCCAGATGGCAAATAAAAATTTGAACTTGGTGACTAAATGTGAGGAAAGCTGAATGTTCATCATGGATGTGAAAGAAATCAACCAAATAAATCTGAATTTTGCACCTTGGAGGAAGTGGTACAGTTCAGCTAAATATTATGTGGAGTGCTCAGCTGAGTGTCAGGATCCCCTGGGCTGGGTCTTCAGTGTCTCTGTTTTACCCTCCCTGGTCTAAATCAGAATCATGGAATGGTTTAGGCAGGGACACCTT
The DNA here is from genome assembly GCA_009812075.1 of Sialia sialis. Taxonomy (NCBI): domain Eukaryota; kingdom Metazoa; phylum Chordata; class Aves; order Passeriformes; family Turdidae; genus Sialia; species Sialia sialis. Next base: position 9,228,867 of record VRYO01002482.1, on the reverse strand, counting down.
CCACTCTCCCAGGTTGCTCCAAGCTCTGTTCCACCTCGCCGTGGGTACTTCCAGGGATCCAGGACCAGCCACAGCTTCTCTGGACACCCTGTGCCAGGGCTCCCCACCTCACAGGGAGGGACTGCTTTGTGTCCAGCTCAGTTTCTGGTGTCTGTGTCCATGTGGAATCACACTCCTGCCCTGACTTCACCAAAGATTTCACATAAAATTGAGGGTGAAAGCATTGGGACAGATGCTGCAAGCAGAGGGTGAAGAGGGAGCCAGACAAGCAAAGCAATGTGTTGCAGGATATGCAGAGGAGCATTCCCTGGGTTAGTTTACTCCATCCCCAGGAAGGATGAGTAGGGAGAGGCTTGATTGGGCAGTGCCCTGCATCAGGAACTGGTGGAGGAGTTTGCTCTCCTCCTGACTCCCTGTTGAACTTGTGTTCTGTTAAGAACAGCTGCCTGTCTGCATAACATTTCCAAGCCTAAAAACTGTCTTAAATGAATATATTTTTCATGTGGTTTCAATGGACAGACCTTAGTCTATTTTCATAGCAATGCTGTGTGTGGTTGAATTTATTCCACCTCAGAATGGTGAGGGAGATGTACTGCCAGTGCCAGTTGGTGCTGGGGTCAGGAGCCCATTCCAGCTGTGGCATCAGCACCACAGCATGGGCTGGGACCTTCACACGCAGCCACTGAAGGGAATGTCCCTTCATGGAGAAGCTGCACAGGCTCGTGTCAGGGGAGGAGCAGCTAAACCCTGCCCCAGACTGCTTGGGTGGTGCCCACAGACTGGATTCATGGCACCCAGTGCCAGCAGTCTGTGAAGCTGAAACAGGAGCTGAGCACTTGGGCTCTTTCCATTGCCCAGGGAAGCTGAAACCCCTGCTAAGCCATCAGGTTTGTGTCCAAGCAGCTTAGGGCATGAAGAGGTGCCAGCAGCAGAGTCCTCACAAAGCTAACTGCTTAATTATTTGCTAGTCAGAGGCAATTTGGGGGAGTGCAGACTCAAATCAACAACTAACCAACCTATATTTAGTAGCAGAGTGGCGGGAGCTTAGACCCAAACATAGTTTCCAGCTGATAGATGATGTGGCAATAAGAGCTGACCCTCGTCCCATTCTAAATTTGGGCTATGGAATAAGTAATTAATATCATGGCTGGCATGGCAAGGCACCCTTCCAGCAGCTGCCCTGCCACTGGTGCTCCTCTTAGGGCTGTGCCTGTGGCTGGCCAGCCTGGCTGGGCTCTGGGACACCAGACTGGATGGCCACAGCCTGACTGGCACTGAGGGAGAGGCAAGGTCACTGTTCTGGAGGCAGAAGTGATCCAGTGGCCTTACCTGTGCTTGTCTCTGCTGCTCTCTCTCATTTCCATTTGTTCTGGTACTAAGGAGTGAAAAACTGCTCTGGTGGTGCAGGACAGGTTGGGTGATGCATTCTTCAGTGGGATGTGGAAAGTGCACTGGGAGCTCCATGTGGCACCCACAGTGCAAAACTGGGGACACACCTTGAGTGTGCAAACTGTGCCCCAGGCAAACCTAACTGGGGAAATGGCATAGCCCGCTGCAGAGAGAGGTACCTGAAAATTAAAAGAGTAAATTACATGTCTCAGATAACTCCAGAAATCTCTTGAAACTTTCTGGAATCTGATTCAGTGCTTGAAGCAGAAATCCACCTTGTCTCAGTGCTCAGGATCCATCCAGTTGGCCTCTGTCAACTCAAGCTGGATGGTTGAAGGGTAGAATAAAGTTGGGCTTTTTTTGAGCTGCCTCAGTGTAGCAAACAAATGTATAAAATACTCCTCTAAGAAGGGACAGTGACTTTTCCTGGAAGACAGACTCAAGTCCTGAGCTGGTGCCCTGCTTGCAGCCCTCCATCCTTCAGTTGTCTTCTCCCTCCTCCTCAGTATCTCATGTGCACAGACAGAAATTCTTCCCCTCTCTCTCTCTGAGGTTTCACACAGACACAGAAATCGATGTTGGATCAGAGCAAAAGGAAAATACAAACTTGTGTGAAATTTTCCACCTTTTCACTAAATGAATCAAAGCCAAATTTTCACACTTTGGTCTTAGGTGTGAAATTTTTGCTCAGCTCTAATATTTACCCATAATGTGTTTTAAAACTTGGCTCACTCCATGCAGAAACCCACAAAGAATTGAGTTACAGATTCTGGGCTTTGTGCATGATGCCAAAATCTGCCCCTATAACTCAAACAAATTTAAGAAGGGGGGGAGGGGAAACCACTAGAAAAATATTGTATATGGTTCATCACATGCTTTCTTCATGTAGTCATATACCACTAAAAAGTAATGTTCTGCTAGGCCTATGTTACAAAAATACACTCATGTAACTCCTGTAAACACAGATAAGATGAATTTTGCATCTCCAAGCTGTGAAACAAGCAATTAAATAAAAGCCTAGAAGGAAATAGCAGCCTTGCTTAAAATTCTTATAAAAGTTTAAAAGTATTTCTTCAATATCAGCATTTCAAGAAATCTATTTATGCTCCTCTAATCCAAATATATCTGTCACTGGACTTCTTAAAATGATGCTAAGGACATCTGTTAGCTGAGTTTGTGTGTGTGGAATAGAGATGAGTGAGAGAGAGGTTGTTCACTGCTGCAGAACAGTTAAAATTATTACATTGGACATTATTTGTTTTATTTGTTGTGAGGACTAGAAGTGGAAGGAAAGTGACTCTGATAGTTTGAAGGTTAACACCTGCTGAATCCTGAAATCAGGACAGATCTGGTAGGAGGAATGTTCCTAATTTCAGCCTGTTGTGAATGGGACATCTTTTACATTATTTTCCTGCTGCTGGATCTGTGACAGGAAAACTGAACAGAAACACTGGAGAGGTGAGACTGGCCTGAGTGTGAGCCTCATATCCCCCCAGTTTGGTGCTTTGCTGCTCCGTGTGCTCCACGTGCTTTCAGCCACTGAAGTGGTACAGGAGAACTTGAAATGATCTGTGGTTTCATTGTTAATGACTACCTTAGGTTAAAGTCCAAGCATTTCTTGCAATTACCAAAATGACTGAGTGGTGAGAACACAGCTGGGAATATGTGTTTGGATGCCTTATCCATTTAACTTTAGATAAATTTTTTAAAATCCCAGAATAAAGGAAAAGCACAATTGAGATTCTGTTACTCAACTTTCTAAACTAAGGCTGATACCCCTAAATCTGATTTCTCATCTGCTGTGTATTTTAAGGGCTCACATCCCATTCATTTTCAGTAATACTCAACCTCATCAGACTTTGAGTGACTGCTGAAAATCAGACTTGGGGACTGTTCTAGGTTGGGCTCGATGATCTCCAAGGTCTCTTCCAGCCTAGCTGATTCTGTGATCCTGTGATTCTATCCACAAGTGGGCTTCCCTGGCCTCCCTGTGCAGTCCCGAGGGATGTGAGCTCCCCTTGTGGGATGAGCAGGATCATGCTGGGTTGGGTCTCCCAGCCTGAAGCTGTTCCCTGTGTGCATCTCTGTGGCTCCTGTGCCAGGCTGATGGGCTTCTCCTGGTGCCTTCTCCCAAACAGGGTTAAAAACCTTTTCGTTTCCATTATTGAAAAGACAATGTTGAAATTTCCAGCATTTAGATGTTGTGTCAAAGGTGGGCTTCCCTAGGAGGTAGGATTTTCCCTGAGTTCCAGTAGCATTTTCCTTGGAGATCCACTGCCTGTTGAGTCTGCCCTGGATTCCTCAGCTGGGTAAGTGTTGGATCCCCTGCCCCAGATGATGCTGGAAGAGTGGAATTCAGCCACCAGGACCGAGTAGATTTGAGTGGCTGCTGATCTTCCCAGCAGAAAAATGGGAGCTTGTTCTGGGATCTTGGTGGGCCTTGGGGAGTTTGGTTCCCTCTCCCTTCCCAGGCAGGGATAACCCCACTGGGCTGGGTCTCTCCATGGAGAGCAGAGTGTTTACTGGCTTGTATCTGTCTCAGTGTTGACACTCCAACAAAAGGTTAGAAATCATGAATGCATCCCTTTATTTCTGCTCCACAGTGCCTCTCTTTTTTTTCTGTGTAAACCCTTCACTTGCCTCTTGCCCAGCCTTTAGAAACGATGATCAAATGCGAACTTTCAGGGTTTATTTATAGCGTAGCCTTTATGAAAAGAGAGAAAAGAAATTATTAAAAAGCAATTTTACAAAATATTTTGTTTTAAGAGAGAATTCATTGTGTTTTAAATCACTGTATTCATTGTGCTGTCTAGACTGGCAAACAAAGAAGATAGAGCGTCATTCAAATTACGATTGTGAAATCCTTGGTGACTGGAATTATGGATTTGGATGTCAACCCTCAAACAAACTATTTCTGAACAGCAGTATTATCACTTTGCTATATTTAAGGCTTTGTTGGAGACAGAGCAGTGCACAAGGTTGATCCGATTCAGTAATGCAATTCTAATGTTCCTTTGTTTCCCATTTCATTATAAATTCATATTTTCAATGTTCTGTTCCTCTTTGTTCCCAGAAAATTGTTGAAAAGACTCTCCTCTGGGAGTAAAGTTTTTTTGTTCAAACTAACAATGACCAAACTGACTTTAAAACACAGAAAAACACACAACTAAAATGTGAATTGAGAGGGGGAATTAATTTAGGATATTTTGAGCAGCATAGAATGGATGAGTTGTTGAAAATTGCTGGCTGTGTATTTTTTTCATGTTATTCCACAGAACCATGGTAGTTGCTCTGATACTTCCATGCTGTGGATTCTCAAATGTCTGTGTATTTCCAGTAGATTTAAAAACATGAAAGTATTTTAGCTGATAAACTGGAAGACTGATAAACTTGGGAATCTTTCTCCTTGGCTCAGGGTGGATGATGGGGTTCCAGCAGAAGAGAAGCAGCAGCTTCTGGAAGCTGTAAGAGTAATGCAGAACGGGAGTGCATGGAGCACCCACATCAGAGGTAGAACATCCTGGGAATGGTGCTGTGTCCTGGTCCCAAGTGTGCACAGAGAGGGGAATGCAAAGTCTGGCCCTCCCTTTCATTTTTGTTGCACCTGTGATAAAAAATGGATTTGCCTCTTTAGGCACTTTAGATGTGAGTTTATTTTCGTGCAATGTCTCCAGGGCAGTTCAAAAGGAGGTGTAAAGCAGGGAGCAGAAAGGAAGGTGACTCTTCCATTAGTGAGAGAGTATTCCAGAGGGCTTTGTTTTCCCTAAGGCACAATGGAAAAGCAGTAGCCATTGTACCAGAGGGAATTGGCTTTTACTTTGTGGGGTTTTTTTTTCTGAGTGTTCATTCATTTTTTGGATAGTCTGTAAATCCAGCTGGCCATGTAAGGTAGTTGTAAGAGACTGACTATTGTAAACAGGGACAATGCTTGAGCATTGTCAGTGTCACCTGTTGAAGGACAGGGAATAAAATGCCCATTTCTCTTACTTGGAAGAGTATCAGCCTTTCCATGGCAGTATTTTAATCTGGCTGCTGTGCAGAGTCTCACTGCCAGCAGGCTCACATGTCCCAGGGAAAAGAACACACTATCTCTCTGCAAGTGTTATTTCAAGGGTGTTTCTTGGAGAATCAAAGTACAATCAACCTCTGCACCCCTGTATGAAAGACAATGGGCATATGAGAGCACAGAAATATTCCCTGCTAGTGTATCAGCACTCTTAGCGTGCTGAGTTGAGTCCAGACTGCACACCTGGCAATGCTTCTGCCGTCAGTAGAGCCTGCCCTGGGCTGGTGACACTGCACTGACATTGCTCATCCACGTTGTGAAGTTCTGTGAGATCCTCTGCTGTCACGTGCTGGATTAGTGGAAAGCACAGCCTTCACTAGAGCAGGTATTCCAGCCTGTAAAATCATCCAAACCTTTTAAAAATCCAGCCATAGCAGCCAGCTGGAAGGTTTCAGCAGCAGCACTGGCTGCCTGTTCTCCAGGGTCCTCCTCCTTCTTAGGCACTGCATGAAAACAGGTTCAGGGTCCTGCTTAGAAACTGAACCCTGATTTAGTCACACACTGATTCTTGAGTCCTGACCTTTAATGTTTTTAGCATTCTCCCATCTAAAAGCGGTTGTTTTGATTCTCCTTGTGAAATCACTGAGTGCTGCCTCCACTGTATCCTGAGAGCTCAGGCCTCTTAACTTCGGTGATTCCCATTCCAGTGGGATTGTTTGGGAGAATCCACGGAAAATCAGAATCTCACAGAGATCAGGAAAGGAATCAAATTACTCATCCCTCTCCCTTCCACACATGACTGTCCCAGTGACTCCTTCTGCAGGGGATTCTGCGAGCTCTGACTTCATTTTGGCCAAAAGCAGAGCAGGAACAGGGTTTGCCTCTTACACCTGAAATGTGAGGGCAGCTGTGAGCTGCAGAACAGACCTCCCTAAGTTACCTTCAGCTTGTGAATCACCCTCAAGTCCTCCCTTGCTGCAGGGAACCGGCACTTTCAGAATATGATTACAGGATCTCAAGTACAGTATCATTTTATTTGAGAACCCTCCCCTCCGGGGATGCAGTGTTTAACATTTCCTTTGGTTAGAGTAAATAATAAAAGATAAGTCTGTTCCGCCTGGGACTCCCAGTGAGAGAGAGGAACAGATTTTGGTTACTGAGGGTCTGCAGAGCTTTGTTCTCTTGACTACTTTATAATGGGATTGAACATATTTGCTGCCATCTGGCCTGTTCAGCCGAAACAAAATACATCACTAATGTTCCGATTGGTTTTGAAACATCTTGTTCTTGTCAAAAAGTATTTTAAATCAAAACAGGCTTTTCCAGTTGGTGTTTGTCTTTTCCTAGGAGGCCATGGCGAAAATGGGGAAAATTGGGAGAGTCGTGCAGCCCAACCTCGAGCATAAAAGGTAATGCTGGTTCTGGTGTGTCCTGCTGGGACACTTCAAGGGAGATAAAGTTGGGGTCTGGAGATGAGGTTGGGGTGTGTCTCTTTACAGCCCTGCGAGGTAGTGTTTAGCATATGGATACTTCAAGAATCACAGTATATAATATTTATAAATATCGTTCATACTGTATTTCTGAGGATTATTTCTATTAATTTTAAACCTATATTACTTATACTCTCTTTTAATGGTTATTAATATTATATTTAAAAGTATTATCTCTGTTCATTTGTAAGGGTTATACTCTATTCCGTTCTATTTAAGGGTAATTCACGTTACATTTTTGGCGTCCGTGTGGCACGGGCGGCGGCGCGCGGGCTCCCCCTGGCGGCGGCGGCCGAGACCCGGCCTGAGGGGACCGGGGGGACACGGGGGGGACCCGGGGCCTGTGCCCGGCTCTGGGCCCCGCAGCACAGGACACGCATTGAGGAGCCGCAGCCTGCCCGGCTGGAGCACCAGGAGAGCCTGAGGGAACTGGGAAAGGAGAAAAAGGGGCTCAGGGGGGGACCTTGTGGCTCTGCACAACTCCCTGACAGGAGGGGCACCGGGGGAGTCGGGCTGTGCTCCCAGGGAACAGCAACACGACCAGAGGAAACGGCCACAAACTGTGTCAAGGATAGTTTCGATTGGATATTTGGGAAAATTTCTTCATGGAAAGGGTTGTCCTGCCCTGGCACAGCTGCCCAGGGCAGGGGTGGAGTCCCCATCCCTGGAAGGATTTAAAAGCCCTGTGGATGTGGCACTTGGGGACATGGGACAGTGCTGGTCTGGGCAGTGCTGGGAGAACAGTTGGACTCAGAGATTTTGGAGGGTTTTTCCCACCTGAATGAATTCTGTAAAGCTCAGACATCTCCTCACTCTCACGACAGAGCTCTAGGGAAAAATATCTGAGAACCCAAGCTGGAACCCAAGGGAAATGAAAGGTGGAATTGCAACTGGAAATCACAGTTTGGGTGGAAACTGCCGTGGCAGTGCACAGGGAGGGCTCTGACGCTGGCAGCAGCTGTACCTAGGAAAGAGTCAAAGTGTTTTTAATGCTAAGAGAAGCAACATATATAAATATATAAGCATATACATTGCAAGGGATTTAAATATTCAAATCTCAGGCTTTGCTGACATTAACTTTCTTCCACAGATTTTATGACAAGAAATATGAGGTATTTTTGAAGCTTGTGGAGCACCAGAGAGAGTATCGCTCTATCATGAACGGCTTGTGATCCACAGGCATGGGATCTGGGAACAGCAGGGATAATAAATTTCCATGTATGATGCGGGTAATTTCTTCTTACTGTATTGTCCATGTTAAAAATATGCTTTTATCATTTCAAGTATACATTTTAATTTTAATGAGAAATAAAATGCAGTCACTTTAGTGTGAAGCACTGGGTATTTTCTGTCAAGTATCCCTGCACACAGGGACAAGGAATATTCATTTGTTCCAGTCACAGAACACATGACTACCAGTTGCAGGTATCCCAGTGCCAGTATTTGGACTGCACAAGGAATAACATGATTCACTCAGATGGACTTGAGTCTGTAGAGTCAATGTTCACACAGATGGACTTTACACACTTAGCTTGAGAGAAATTCCTTCTTTAGTATTGGCCTAGGCTGCAATTCCCAGTTAAATGCAAACAGGAGCCACACAATAACAAAATTACACTTGGGTTATTTGGAAAATAATAGTTTCTGGCTTTTTTTTAAATCTTAGTAGTCAGTCCTGAAAAACATCTGGTAATTTTTTAAAAGAAACAATGCACTTCCTGCCTTGTAGTTCATGGAAAAGCAATTGTTGCCATTTCCAAAGTACCCATTGTTAGGAGAAACAGCTTTACAAGTTCAGGGACATAATTAAAGACAATGAAAGGGAATTGATGGGAATAAAATGAAGAAACATCATAAAGAGTAAAACAAGCAAGAAAACTACTCTGACAGAGTGGGGTGTCAGAGCTCCCAACTCAGGGGCAGAATAAAATCTGTCAGCTGAAAAGACAGAGTGGGAAAAAGCAATTGGAGACCAGTGTGTTGTAACCAGTAAGTATTCATAAATTTTAATATCTCTGTTTTAATATGCAATTAATGTGTAAAAATGTAGTCCAAAGACTCCAAATGGATAGCAAAGGTACAGGTTATACGGGACAGATGTGTAGGTTGGTGGGCACTGCACCAGCACTTTTACCTCTTTGCAGCTCAACACAAACAACTTCACAGAAGTTTCCATAAACCTCCTGCTATTTATATCATTATCCTCAAAGTGGCCTTGATTTCTCTGGCTGAACTGGTACCAAGACTTAGCACAAGGGGTATAGGGAGTCTGGAAAGGGAATAAACAATCACACTGACTTGGTGTAAAATGTAGATGTACAGGGCTCAAGGATTCTCTGTGCCTTGTGTGGGCTTGCATGACACAGAGATTTGTTCACATTTCCTGCATGGTCTTTAAATTCCTTTCTCCCCTTGCGATACCTCTACTTTATAGTTTCATTTTTATTCCAAGCCAGTGTTGCTACCAGTTTCATATGATCCATTTTAAAACCAGAGCTGTAAGAACTCTGCACCCCAGTGGCTGAGTAATCAGCTGTGATAACACAAACACTGCTGCAGGATTTTGCAATGAGACTGCCTGACCATCCTTGTGTTATACAAGACTTACTTGTTCAGTTTGCCAAGTTCTCAAATTAAAATTTAATTCAAATTGAGCCAAGAAGTAAAATGTTAAAGCTCAGGAGTTCACTCTGCAGAGTGTACTCTTCAGCTGCAGGTCGATGGGCACTGTAATGTTAAACTGTGATTATGGCTTGAGGCATTCTTGTAAAACTCCCTCTGAGGGCTCCACATTGAGCGCCTTGGCCATGCCAAGCTCTGCTGAGCCCTTCAGCCTGTGGCAGCAGCACAGTGACAACCCATCCCACTGCCCCAGTCCAAGAGAAGCCTCAGTCAGGGCTTGAGGAAGTTTGGCCAAGGGCTGGGGTCAGTCAGGCCCCAAGCTGCAGACCCTGCCATCCACCCATTCAGGGCAATTTGCTGACAGATTTTTATCATGCAAATTAAAAGAAGGGAAGCTACCATGTGTCATCAGTTGCTCCAAGAGTCCTGCAGGGAGGCCCAGGCTTCACTCACATGGAGAAGACAAAAATATGATGGCTTCAAAGGAGCAAAGATCAACTCTTAGGAGCAAACTCCAAGCGACTCACACAGGTGAAGATTCCTTGCAAGGCAAGAGTCAGAAATGACAGCCTGTCATACAGGTAGCCTGGAAACTGAATGTTCACATGGGATTGGTTATTGTTATATATTATATATATGTTATAATACATATATATAGGGTATTCTGATTCATTTCAGTTCTGTATGTCTCTTAAGCACTTTGAAAGTTAAAATCTCTTGAATGCAGAATGTTTCAGTGCTGGCCAAATGCCCCTACACTGTTCAATCATGGTACCGTATCCAGAGGAACCCTTCTATAAGGGATTGCTGCTGCACCAGCCCTTGGAAAAGAAAGTATTCTGCTTGACACGGAATCCTTCTGGGAACTGGAATTCCAGCCTTAGGAAAGGGCAGAGCCAGTGTGAACTCTTTGGATTTGGCAATACCTAGGGAAAAATCCAACTGCTTCCTACACTAGAATTTGATACAAAATTTTAGAGGCAAGTTAAAATCCTGCAGTTCAAATCTCAGTGATATTTGAAAGGTCCAGCCTGACTCTCTCTAGGTCTGCTTTTTAATTAACCAGACTTTTCATCACACACTGTGTTCTCCTCCCTGCCAGGGCGACTTCAGGGCTTCTCCAGGTAAGAATTCCAGAAGCACCTTTACTAGAAGGTTCTGGATGCAGCAGTGGATGGTAACACTTCCACCACAGTATTGCCAGTAACTGCATCAGAAGGTAATCACATCATGGTACAGACTGGTTTTCCTTGCTGGGTCTCTTTCAATCCATTCATTATGTACTGCTCACTCAGTAAATGCTGATTTATAAACACTTAGGGGTCAAGGCTGTTTCCTTGGCTTATTGTGTTGCGTCTCACAAGAGGTGTGAAAAGCAACACAGTTCCACAATAAAGAACATTTTCCTTTTTTCCCCTGTATCCAGTCTCCCAGAACAACAAGCAACCTTTGACTGGAGCCTGGTGGGATTAGGAACTTCCATGCTGCTTTTTGTGGAATGTTATCCCAGAGATTCAATAAACTACACAAAAGCAAAATGCTGGAGGCCTGTTTGATATTTCACAGAGTTGTTTGATCTGACATGTGTCAAATGATAAATGTGAATAGCTGCAGGATCATTCAAGCCCAAGTGGGTCTTGAAATGCTGTGAGGAAATTAGAGGATAAATAAATCTGATCCCAAGAGCTCAAGCTTGCTGTTTGGCATGTGTCAGAATGCAGACAGAGGTAAATATTACCTTTGTCTGCAGGGAGGGCAGGTTAGTGCTGCTAACCAGGCACTGTGCCTCCAGTAGGTGGTCAGGCAGCAACCTACCAAATTAAAAAATGAAGATATGCTAAACGTATTGGAAGTATTTAATGTTCACAAGGAAGTTAGCAGGATTAATAAACCCTCTTTCTACAATGGAATGTGAAAATGAATGTGATTCTTTATTTTTAATACATGGTTTTCCTCTGCAAAGTGACTGCAAAAATAGAGCCTTTGCTCTTCTACACTGGTATGTGCAAGAGATTCACAGACCAGCAGGGGAGAAGGTTTCCTTTCCACTGTTTCTTTCCCTGTGGATCTTACTCTGGAAGCTCCCTGGATCATGGTTGAAGCCCTCAGAAATATGAGTGGGTGCCCATGGACAGAAGCATTGCAGCTGCATCAAGGTGGAGTTGTCCAGAGTGACTTCCAGGGCCAGTTATCCCAGAGAAACCAGCAGGCATAGCAAGGAGCAGCTCATACCTCAGGAAAAGCCAATTGCCACATCCTTTTTTACCCAGACTGCTGCTGATTTCTAAGTACAACATAGAGAGGTCTCGGGAGCAAAAGGGGGCAGAGTGTAAGGACAGTAAGATTAGGCTGCACATGCAGTGACAGCAGTGAGTTTGTGCTGTTCAGAAAACAGGAAAATTGAATGTCAGGGCTGGCACCACCAACAAACCCAGCAAAGCACAAACAGCATCTCAGCAGAAGCAACACAGCTTGACTGGCAGCTCCAGGGCATAGTGAGCAGTGTGACAGGTCGGGGAAATAAAACCTCAGCATTTCAACTGATGCGACTTGACAGGGACCCCAGTGAAAACAGCAGCACAACATCGTGCTGCCATTTTGATGGGATTGTTCTGTTGAGCTGAACATTGATCTTTGTTCTTAAAAACAGTCAGCAAAGAGTTTGTGTGAGCTGTGCTGTAAGGAGAAGTCTCCAGGAGCCCTCAGTGGAGGGGCTCTGCACCCAGCATCACCTCATCTGCTGTCACTGAGAAAGGGAATTTGAGAGAAACCATGTTTGAAATCCAGAAAAAAAAATGTTCCTGATGCCATTAGTTACATCATATGTACAAGGACTGGGGATGTGAAATTCAGCCCAAAGGTATTTTTATGAACCTCGCTCTGACTTGTGCTTTTTACTCATTCTCACTGGACTGCAGGGTTTGTCTGTGCCTCTTGTGTTTTGTTTGCACACACAGAACACTTGGCTGAGCCCCCAGCTGTGTTTATTCCTAAATCCCCATCCAGTCTGTATAAACCCAGTCTGGCATCCAGCTTCCAGCTTCAGCCTGAGCTTTGTGTTTGGCACCCATTACCTTTGACCAGCTTTGACCCACTGGGGTGGTGGATCAACATCTGGGGATCCCCATGGCTGTACTGCTGTGCCTGTGCTCAGTCCCAGCAAGGCCAGTGGGGCACTGATGGATCCCAGAGTCCTTCAAGGCCTTTCACAAAAGAATCCCATGGAAATTAAGATTTGCTGCACTCAGAATCCTTTGTTTGGTAGAACAGGAAAGGAAGGACTCCTCTGAAGTTGACCCATTTGTGCTTCAGTGAATTTTTCATAAAATAGACAAAATCCTGTTTTAATCTATCCCACTCCACAACCTTCTGAGGGACTCTGTAGGTTTCTCTAAAATACCTCTGTGGTTATTGTTAATTAGAAAAAAATAATATTGCTGAAGGATCGCTTTTCAGTTGAACTTCCTGAACATATGGTTCAAACTGAAGCTGAAAAGGAAAACTTCAGGACAAACTGTATGAATTACTACTAATAATAAAATCAGACATTTTTTATAAGTCCACATTAATCTTCTTTAAAAGCTTTGGGTTAACCACATTTTTTAAATAAAACTTTTACCAGAGCGGAATTTATTAAGAGAGCTCAGTGTTGCCTTAACTCTGTTCCACGGGGCATCAAGAGAAGTTTTATTACTGATTTCAGTCACAATAGACTTAGATCTATACAGAATGGTTTTGATAAGCCCAATGTAAAAGTTTTATTGGTTTAAGACATGAAAAACAGACATGTTACAGAGACCACTTCTACTCTATAAACAGCCATAACATGGATAATGCATTGCACTGGAGTCAGTGCTCCGGAGTGTAAATAATGGTGCGGAGGGAAGGAAAGCCTGGCCAAGTATGTACAGCTAAGAAAAACAACACGGACCCAACTTGTATATGGTACTTCTCTGCAGATCTCAAAATTAAATACAAATAAAGTCTGTATCATTAGGTCATACTCACAGATGGAAAGGGGAAAATTAACCAGGCTAGGGAAAGAGGAAAGTTGATGCTCTTTGTTGTTATGTCTATCTTTGTACTTGAAAGTGCAACTACTGGGGCATTATTTGAAGCAGGTTTTGAGGCCATGTGGTTGCTGTTTGTCCTGGATGGGTCCTGCTCAAAGCCTTCTTTTCCTGTATGTTACAAAACAGGGTTAGAAAAACACGAAACAACCTGAAGAAGTACATGGTGTCTCTCGTGAGGTGTCCCTGGCTCTTGGGGATCCGCTGATTTGTTGTGCTTCCGGAGGATGGGGATGGTGGCAGTGGTGACGTGGGGCTGTGCTCTGTTATCATTATCCCAAAGATAAAAATGTGCTTTTATTGCACCAGCATTAACAACACAGCCTCTTGTTCTCCTTTGTACTTAGATCTTTTTATAGAGTGGTGAAAAAAGTGTGAATGGCTTGTAAATATAACTTGCACTTGCTGCAAGGTGCCAAACTCACACTGGCTCCAGTGGTGCAGAACGTGTGCCTTAAAAATCCTGAAATCCCTTTCTAAATGCAATTATGAATGTACCTCCCTCCACTATTCTGTGCTTCATCCTTGTATTCACTTGGAAAAACTATTTAAATGCTGTAATCCCAACCATATGGCTCAGAGCCTCAAAGAAGGCATTTAGCAGACACGTTTGTCTGGAGAATTAGGGTCTTACACAGATTATCCAGTGCCTGGAGATGCTCTGCGGGAGGACAGGAGCCCGCACCAGGGGCTGCCTCGACAGAAAGACCCTCTAAATCTGCTCTGTCCCTTTCCTATTAAACAGATCCTGGGCTGGAATAAACAGTTTGTGAGCTTATATTGGGATGAGACATCTTTGAAAAATTTTCCTCTGTAAGACCGCACAGCTTTACTTAAAAAACAGCAAACAGATTTAAAAAACCTTTATGCTTGACTAGAAACCAACTTACTGAATTGTTAAAAATGAATCTTCCAATACTTTTCTTTGTGTAAAAAGCTTTTACAGGACTGCAAACTAATGTAATTATGCCTAGATCACTCTTTCATTTTAGACAAATGTTTCACTTGGGAAACAGCCTGGTGTGTCCTACTCCTGAATTTTACCCATAGAAATTAATTTTATGGGATAGCTGGAGTTTTATTCTGCTGATTAAAAAGACAAGCTGTCTTCTCAGAAGTGAGTTCGTGCTTGAAGATGAGACTTCATGTTTGTTACATCTCGAGCCTTCACACTTACAAACATGATTTCTGGGCTGCTGATTTTTGTAATAGGTTGGGGGTTTTTGCATAGTCAAATACACATTGTGTGATTTTCTGGTGCATTTTACCCATTCCACAAGTTCATATTGTAATTTAACAGTATCCTCTGAGATTATCTGTTACTTTTTGGCAGCCTAAGACTTCATGGGCATTTCAAAAGTGGCACCCTATAGATCTGAAAGCAATGACCAGATAAAAAATACTGTTACTGATTCTTTGGGGAATATAAAAACGGGATTTCTCCTGCTTTTAATGAGAGAACCTACATTAATACCAGGGTCCTGATTCTCACACAGGCATTGAGATTGCTGCCAGAAGAATGCCTTGTTTAGTAGCCTGTGTAAGCACTGCTTGCACTGTCAGTCCAGAGCACTTCCCACGGAATAAATGCCCACAGTTGGTTTCTGGTGGGAGGGGGGCTCACTGGAGGCAGGTGGGGCAGCTGGAGTTGCTGTGGTTCCTGGGAGAGATGTAGTGCAAAATCTTCACTAAATTAGCACTTTGATTGACATATTCAATTCATTAATAATGATTTACTGTGATTAGTAGAGAGTCACAGAGACTCAGCATATATATCACACATAACTAATTGTCACTGTTTTCCTCCTCTGCAGTTGTGTCTGTCACTTAAATGTACTGAAATAAAGTCTGGTGTGTTCTCTGCCTTCCTGAGGGGCCAGAATGGGATTCTCTCTGTACCATAGACTGAATGGCAAAAAGAATCCAGGTGAGTGTTCAGGAAACCAGGTCTCTTGCCACATCTAAAACAAAGAGTTCACCAAATGAGTAATTTTAAATCAGCACCATTCATACCATTCTTTCCTCCTTATGAGGATCTGTAAATAAGAGCAACTGGAGGTTTTAAAATAATGTGCCATAACTTTGATTCAATGATCTTCAAGGGCTTTTCTAGCCTTAAGATTAGTGTTTATATAACTACTGGAAAAAATTGTGCTCCTTTATTATGAAGTTACAAGTGTATTTGTTTCCATCCTCAACAGAAAAATGTCAGATGCCAAAAGCTTTTTATTGTTTTCAGATTTTCCTTTCCCTGCACTGATAAGATGCTCTCCTGCAGAGATAGATAACAACCAAACAGGATGGCTGGGTAGGGGTAAGACACCACAGTGATGGTCAGATCCAAGTCCAGGACACCGAACTCCAGGCAAGCAGATTTTATTTAACATAGTGGCACCTAAAATTCATCTGGCACTTCCCATTCCAGTCTGGCTTCCTATGCAGGGCTGTGGGGCATTTGCAGATCTAGAACATCTCTCAGCTGGACAAGCAGGGATGGTTTCTGTCAACTGCAGCACAGAGCAGTTGTGTTTACAAACACTGCACACAAGGCCATTAGGTATCTACTCCATTTATGCACAGGAGTAACACCCACATTTCTTTAGCTTTGTCTCCTACAACAGAGAAAGAAATTTGTTTCTTATTATGCAATAGATAAGGAGTCACAGGAAGCCCAGCATTCCCAGACTGAAACCAATGGAAATTCTGAAAGGCTCCCTTGCCCTTTGCAACCTCAACAAGTTGAAACCTCTTGTGTATTTTGTATTAGCTTGTCTTGTACAGTAATTAACTTATATATGACTCCTAGGGGACAAGTGATTATGGTTTATTTCCAGATGACTCATGAGCAAGTCTGCAGAAAGAGAATTTGTGCTGCTCAGAAAACAGGAAAATGGAATATTTAGTGTTGCTGATGATACCAGTTCTGGCTGCTGAGCTCAGGCATCAGATGAAGGGGCTGGAAACTTGTCAGCTTGACTGCAAGGGCCTGTTGAGACCCTGCAAATGCTCAAGCTCTGCTCCTAGAGCATTTGATTAGGATTAGGAATTGCAGCAAAGGTCCAGGCAGTGATCCTGCACTGTGTGAATGAGTGTGTATAGGAAGAATAAAAGTCATTCAAATATCATCTAAATCCAGGATTGTGACACCACATTTTAAATTTCCTTGTGATCTCTCACTGATTGAGTGAAGCAAGCTGGGAAGTTCAGCTCTTGCAGGATGACCTGGGTGGCAGATTTAGAGGGAACAAAACCAGGCAGCTCCTTACATACACAGTAAAGCCATGGACATTCTTATGGATGCTAGGAATTTCTGAGCCCAAGGCAAGGTAGCCCTGGTTTCCCCTGGTATGGACATTCTTTCCTCCAGTTGTATTAATAGAGCATTTGGGAGGAAAAAGCAAAGACATCAGTGGCTTAGTCTGGTCCTGACTTGATCAGCTGGGACAAACATGCCAGGTCTGTAATTTATTTTTAATAGATTATCTGCACATAATCAAATTTCTGATTTATTGAGTCCAAGCACTCCCAGTGATGGTGGAGTTGGCTGTGTCCTGGTTATGAGGGGCCTGCCCAGCTGGATCTGATAGAAGGAGAAGACAGATGATATCTGAGATCGCTGTAAGGCTGCCAGAACTAATTTACCCCTTCCAAAATCCTCAGCTGGCCTTTGAACGTTTGAACTGTGATTGAATTAGAGATTGATTATGGCAGTCAGTGTTTGTGTCATGAGGCTTTGAGGTTTTGATGGCACTAAACAGTCCTAACAAAATAAAATATTTAGCATGACTTTGCCTAAAATGACAGATTTTTAGGGAGCTTCTTCTTGTGCAGTAATTCTGTGTGTTATTTCAAACAACACTATTAAAATTGTCATTCCTACTAACATTTTAGGCTGGAAACTTTGCAAGTGCCCTTAGGAATGACTATTTCACAGTCTTGTATTTGGAACTGGGTGCCTTTGGTGGTTCTAATCCATATGTTGTAGGGAATCCTCAGCAAGAATTGAGTGATAAAATGTTTAGTCCAGTAGAAGTCAATTTAATTTGTTTTGACGAAATGAAAGAACAAAGCTCAACCATAACCAAACTCCAAATTCAGAAGCAAATTATTCTGAAAAACAGACTTAGAATTAAAGCCTTAAAGTTTTTCAGGAATCAGGTCCTTATGTTTGTACTCCTTTCTCAGTTCACAGCACAGGTGTTCGCTGAGGTCCCATTTCCACAGGTCACGTTTGCAAAGGAATTCTTCATGTAGGTATCTCACCAGGGCCCAGGCTTTGAAACTTGACCGTCAGATTTTTGAAAAGAAGGAGCTTTTCAGATCTGGACATATCTTTTGGCTTAAAATGAAAGCTGAGCATTTTAGAAAATAATTCTAGTAGAACTCTGCAAAACCAAGCCCATTGTACTAAACCCCAGCCACCAGATGTGATACATTTTTAATTTTTGCCCACAAAAGGAAGGCGTGAAGCACTGATCTGTTTGTTGGCTATGGAGCCAGAAGCTCCTGGGCATAAACCTTTATCTCTGTGACACAGCTCAGCTCACAACATCTTCCAGTTTTACCACAAGGAAATTTAGCTCTAAAGCATCAGTGGTGAGTCTGTTCTCATCAGCATCTTTGAGGAGAGGTATTAAAGTTTAAAAAGCTCTCAGCAGACGGAGCACTCCCATTTATTGGTTTTTCCATGAGCATGTGGCATTGTTCAGTAAAGCAGCCCCTGCTTTGAGGTTTGAAGTTGTCAGGGAGGGGTGACAGTGTCACTTTGCTCAGTAACAAGACCAGTTCAGATGACAAGGGAGGGTACACTGGACAGCTCATGGTTTGGCAATCCAGATCTAACCTAATCATAAGGAAGTTAAAACCAGGATATTTTAGAAGGAATTATTGATTCATGTGGACTTTCCAAAAGTAATCTAATGACTAAAAGTCTAAATAAATACTTCAATTATTTATTCATAATCAGTTTAATGAGCACTTATTATGGTGGTCCAGGAGACCTACTTGAGGTTGAGCTTGCCATTCCTCTTTACAGAAATGTTTGACAGGAGCTGAGTCAGTGACACTGTTGGTGTGGAATCATTCAGCAAGGCAATTATGCCTAATTTGCCATTTACTAATTTAATTCCCCAATTTAATTGCCTTTACTTCCAATTATTAATTTAGTTGTAAAGGAACTCTCAGGTTTTCTAAATTATGAAATGAAATGTAGTTTTTTCCCATCTGAAAATAATGCCCACCCTTTCTAAATCTTCTCCTCCAAAAGACATTTAACATTTAACATTTAAAAGGTACCTGAGCCAAATAAAAAACCTGCATTCCTATTTTTAAATATTAACTTGAATCAAGGACACACTATAGATATTTTGATCACCTGACAGAGTAGCAGCCTATCAGTGCTGTTGTGAAACATCTCTAAAACTTGCCAGACACTTGTGATACTTTGGGATTGCATAACTGCAGACTTAGGTTGTGTAATACAAATTTTTCCACATCCCAAGTGAAGTGCAGAATTAAAGCAGAAGGTCTAACATGTTGAAGTAAGTTTTAACGATGGGCATTTTTATGTCATAGGGTGTTCATTCTTTGGTTCTATGGTCCTTGAGAAAGGTTTGAATTATGTAAAGGTGTTCTTCTATTTAATGCTGTAAAATTGATAAGGAAACCTGTTCAGGGCTTGGTTTTGTGCAGTGTTCACCATGCTGATCCTTATTCAACAAGGCACTGAAGCACAAGGCGAATATTCAGCCCTCAGGTAACACATAACCTCTTATGTGTCAGTAATATTGGAATAGAAATACACTTAGAACAGAAATACTGCCCCTGGCATTCCTGCTGCAGCACTGATAAGCTAAACAAAGCACTGTTCAAAGCCTAATAACCGGATGGGATTTGTAGCATAAACAATGCTTCTTGTTATTCGCCAGTCCCCAGGGCATCTTCCTCACTTTGTTACAGATAAATTAGCAACAAATTAAATGCTGTGTGTGATTTCCTGCCCTGGGTATGCCTGTGTGCTCGCGTGCCAGTGTGAGAGCTGTCATTTATTATTTATCCAAGAATGTATTCACGTCCACAGTGTGATTTAATTACTTATTAAAGGTGCCAGACTGTCAGAGGCAGAAGCTTATCCAGAGAACATGGTATAGGCAGTGACATCCTCTCCAGGATGTTCAGTGCTCCACCCCAATGGACTTCCCAAATCTCCAAGCACAGCTCTTTCTCTCCAACCTTTTCCCAGTTCTCTGCTCAATGTTTTAAGGTCGTAAAGGCTGGTAACAGAGATGTCAGTCCTGTGGTTTTTAGACAGGAATGTTGATACTCTAGAAAATGGTTTCAATACATTAGGTCAGTGTTTTAGCTAGACCACTCAAGCATTGGGTTAATACTTACACAGGTGAAACCCCTTCTAGTTAAATAATAGCAGCAGATATTATTTGTAAAGGTAGAATGAGCCCAGAAGATTTCCTTCTGCCAGAGGCTGTGTGCACAGTGCTGTGGCTCTTCTGCAGTCACTCACACCTTACCACAGACACACTTGTCTTGGAAACTGCACTTAAATTCTGCAGTGTTTGAAGAAACAGCATTCTGTTTTTTATGTCACTCTATTTTATGGTTTTATGTTTTTATGTCACTCTAAGACTGTTGCTGCTCAGTTTAAAGCACTTCTCCTGGCCCCAGGCACAGCTGGATGAAGGACAGCAGGAAATCTTCTCTCACTTCTATCAATACACAGGCTTCAATGGGGAAACCAAGATTTTATTTGGCGTAAATCACTGAATTTGACCAGAGAAAGGCTGTTAAATAACAGCAAGGTTCCTTTCGCATAGCTCCAGGATATTTTGAGGAAGATAACGAACACAGGGAAATCCAAACTTTTGTGACTCTGTACATTGAATCAGTCAATCCATGATTGCCCTAGGCCAGTCATCCCTCTTGCTGACATTTTGGTCCCAGTATATACCTGAAAGTTGGAATCCTGGATCTGTTTTGTCTAAATTTTAGGTTGGGAATTTTTGGTGCTTGATCTTTTGAGTCTGTAAAGCACAACTGCAGTGCTAGTACCAGTGTTTGCTCTTAATGAGCTTCTTGTTTTGGCTCTGGATTGGAGCTGGCAAACACTGCCATGCCTATTTTAGTTTGCACAGTTGAATAATCCCATCAAAGCCAACAGGCCTGGACATGCCAACCACTGGCAATGCTGCATTATTAATTCCCAATTTTACACATCCTGTCTCTTGATGTACTCCACAAAAGCTTACCTAACCAAAAATGGAGCCTGTGAGGTACAAAGATGGGACTGAGAGGTGTGAGGGTGTGAAACACTTCTGGCACTCTTCTGGAGCAGGGCCTACGTGATGGCCTTTGACACAGACTGAGGGGGTTTTGACTGAGGTGGGCTTTTGCATGATGAATCCCATCTGTGACTGAATTCCATCCTGGAATGTGAGAGTGGGGGTTGCTGGATACGTGGGAGGCTTAATGGAGCTCAGCTCAGAACCACTGTGCCCCTGGTTCCTGTGCATGAGCAAAACAGCAACTGTTGGAGAGCAGCATGAAAGCAAGGGAGAAATCTCCAAATGCAAACAGAAGGGACAGACAAGATTGGCCATTATCTTGAAAAATGATCCAAGTGCAAAATCCAGCAACAAAAAATATAATTGCAACCTCCCTGGCAGTCTGTCCAAGAGAGGCTGAACCCCTTCTATGGCAGTTGGCTTTCCCTCTTTGGAATATGCCATAGCAAGAGAGCATTCAAACATCAAAGAAAATATGTTCAAAATTCTGAAGCAAACTGAAGTCTGTTTTCAAATAAAAGCAAGGGAAATGACATTGATAAGAAATGATGGGAAAACTGAACTCGGTTTGGACAGGTTTAACTTGTATATTTAGTATATAAATGTTGCAGTATCAGGACAACTCACACTTCACACACCTGTAGCTCTCCTACTCTGTCAGCTCTGGCTGGGTTTGAGACACTATTGTGTTATTCAATAGCAAGTGGTGGCTGTCACATTTTCACTCAGTATTTCTATTTCTGAACACAGACTTCTACTACTAAAGAATACTTTTTCAATACTCCATTGAAAAACATGTCTTTTAGAGCTTTTCACACTAACTTTCAGATGCTGAGAAAGGAATATTCTTTAATAACTTGACTGTTAATTTTTCATTTAACAATAATGAACAAGTTACTAACATTTTATTTGATGAGTCTTCTATGCTGGTCATAATGTTTCTGAATAAGATATAAAAAGATAATGGCATGTAATTGGTATAATGGAACATAGAGTTCTGGAAATTATTTTGTTCAGAGAGATAAATATTAGAGATATTACTAGAATTAGTTTCCCTAGCAGTACATACCAGTAGCCTGGCACAGAATCAAAGGAGTTACTTCTTGGAAATTTGGATTGTGATTTCCCTGATCTTGAAAAAACACATGTTCCTAATCTTACCTTTGGATTAATCCCTGACTGTGGTGAGTACTAGAGGTATTTGGTGCACAATATTAAGTGTGAGGATACTCTCAGGAGTACAAAACTGGCACAAAACTGGGACACAAACCCAGCTGCCAAACTGATGCATTAGGAGTCACCTTTTCAGCACACCTGTGGGAATAGGATCTCAAAGTGTCACTGTCTTCATGACCAGCACATTTCTGCCATAGTTCATATCCCAATGCTGCATTTTTTGTCCTGGGCACAAACTGAAATTGTATCTGAGACATTTAATACATGTGAATTTGCAGAGGGGCTGCTGCCATGACACTGACAACAGTTCCATGATGTCAATGAACGTCAGCTGGATAATGCTGGCATTGCCAAAGCCCACTCTCACATGTGACCTTGTTCAGAAAAGATAAGGGTACTAAAACAGAAGTGCAGATATCAGTGAGAAAGTAAATGAAAAGGCAGAAATAAAAAAAGCTTAGATTGGAGTTGAACAAATGTTAGGGAAACAACCAAGGCAGTGAGAGCGGGGGAGGGAAGGGTGCAGTGCCAAAGTGGGGTTTTAGTGAACAGAAATTATGATGTAGAGGTATAAATATTTTATTCTTTTCAAGTCACTGTTCTTAAAAGTTGCTAATTCTGAGATGTTTCCCTGAAATAGTTGAGACAGATCATTCCTTAAGGATGCTACTGTTTCTCTCTTGCTGGATGAAGCCAAAAGATGCAATTACAAAATCTGGTCACAAATATCTTTTATAAATTTAGGTCAGTAGTTTTCCACCTTGGACCTGCTTTGTCTCCAGTATAGCTTTTTATTGAATTTAATGAGATATCACAGATCTTGGTTCTGTGGCTCTATTTCCATGTTTTCTGTTTCAGTTTATCAATGCCTGTCTCACTGGCATATGATAAACCTTAAGTGTTATTTGGAAAAGCAGTTGTTATTTTTTTCTGAAGGTCCTATACTAAACAATACTACTATTCTGTGTGAAAGGTGTGCATATACTTGTACTCTATATACACACTCTCTGTATCACGTGGGTAAGATAACTCTGTTTGGAAGTCTGCAACCAAGAAGCCCAGAAATTACTCCAGTCAAAACAAAATTAATTATAAAAGACTACAAGTGCCACCCCAAGCCTTCAGAGTTTTAATGAGATGACTGTTTCTTACCAGCATTAAATCTGTGGGGATAAGGAAATGTTCACTGAGTTAAGATGTGTTAAGAAAAGTGTAAAGAAGAGCATAAATGGCTCAGGAATTTCAGGAATCCCACTGGCTTAAACACTCTTTTATTTAAAGCAAATGTTCTCATAGTTGAATGACTTCCAAGAAGGGCCTCAAGTGATGAAAGTATTTCCATCTAATGTGAAAATACTTGAAAGATGCTTATTCCATGTGAAAATATTGCCACCTTTCAGAAATGCCTGAATACGAGACTCCTTTAATGAAGATACTCTCAGGCAAGGTATTAATTTTCAGTACATACAAAATATCCAGAATTCCTACTAATTTGATAATTAATAGATTTTAATGACTTTCATCTCCTATAGCAGCCAGGGAAAATATTTCAGAGTACTTTACAAAACAGATATTCAGTAACAGAGTGAAAAATCTTACATTCATCATCCTGACATTGCTCCTTTTTGCCTCAGGGCATGACTGACCTGGAAAGTACCACCCAGTTCTGCAGGGAAAAGCAATGAGGAAACAAAATCTGTAGACACCAGCAAGGCACTCAGAGCCTTTGTCCAATCAGACAACTCCAGTTTACAGCAGTGGCTTTTTAATTCCTATTTTACGATTTTTAGATTTTCGGTTATGCTGAATAAACTCCATTTAATTACTTCTAAATTGGCCACATTTGGAGAATAAACAGATAGTCAATGTTTTCATGAAAACAAGGTAACTTCCAATACAAAGCTTGATTCAAAAGTGGCAGGAAGGTGCCAGAGATTGTGACAGGGTGTGAAGGGATTTGTGGCCCAAGTATTGGAGCAGTTTGTATTGTGTAATAATTCATTGCACACATATTGGGAATTGGTTTGATTCTGGTTTCTGCATCTAAAAATTCAGATGTGCCTCAGTACTACACAACACCACCATGGGGATTATTGGAAGCTCCTAAAGCTTTTGAAAGATGCTCAGGAAGTGCAGACTTCCAGAAATCAAATCAACTGAGCTACTAAATTTGATTGGAAAGTGGAGGAAGATTTTTTATCTTGTTTTCTAAAGGCAAGAAATGTGCAAGTACATGACTAACCACCAAGGGTCAGTGTTCAGTGTTTTTACATTCTGACATCTTTGTTCCCAGGTGCTTGGAAAACCCCTTTTAGATGCACTCCTGTAATTAGGATTTTTCAACAGTATTTTTTAACTAGCAGTGAGATGCATATGTGCCATACTAAATATGGGAAATTTCAAGTGTCTGGATATGGGGCTTCTGTCAGCCAGCTACCAAGTTATGTCTGAACTGAGTGTTGTTCATATTCCTGGATGCAATTATGTAAGTACCATTGAAAATAATAAAAAAACACCCTAGGAACTGCATTTTATTTTTATGAATAGCAATTAAATTATTGTAGCAAATGCCATTCTTCTGTTTTTTTAAGAAAGTTAAGACAGCCTCGCTGAGAGATTGCCAGGTGCTTTGTCAAGATGGCAAGGGATGCACTGTCAAGAGGAGTGAACACATTTTAAATAAGTTCCTGTTGAGAGAAGTAATTGAGCCTGACTTTAGAATGTAGTAACAGTGGATATCAGACATCAGGAGATTAAGCTTCAGTCCTGGCCAGTTCCCAGCGAGGTGCAGGCCTGGCTGGCCTCCCCCGTTTCTGGGATGTTAATATAGGTCATCATCCTTGATTGGCACAAAGCCAGAATGTACTGACAGACATTCATATGAACGGCAGCTCCAACCAGGCTTAATAAATAAACCCAAGCCACCTTACTCTACATAAGGCACAGACATCCCTTTGTTTCCCTTCTGCCCCATGGCTGAGCTCCAGGCACAGCTGCCCAGTGCTGGGGAGTTTCTGATGTGCCCCCACTTAGCTGTGACTTGAAAGATGTAAAAACTGGGCAGATTCCTGTGTGGAGCTGATTTTATTTCCCTGTAGATGCAGCCAAACCCTTGCAGTGCTGACTCTGCTCTGTCTGGGTGAGCACTCAGTCTGACCTGGATGCAGCAGCCAGGAGCACACGGGTGAGCTGATCTGTCCTGACATAATCCCAGATTACTCGACCTGCACAGCCTGCCTTGTTTTCACACGGATTTCAGCCTCACTCCTTGCCCTAGCCAGTCTGGATCACCCTCCCCGCACTGCCATCCCTTAGGAATAATCATTTCTGGATGCTTCTGAATGAGGACCCTCAGGAAAGGAGGTAAAATTATGGAAACTACAAAGTAAAGAGGGATAAAATAAACAAAAGCTACTAGAAATTTTAAAAAGAGCAAAAAAACTAAAAAAATCTAAAATGAGCATGCTAAACAGTACAAATCCTAGCACAGAACTCTGGGGGATTCTACTGTAAAAACCTTTTATTCCTTATTCTATTTTTAATAAGGATTTATGTTAATCTTCCATGGCAACCAAATCTCTTTTAAGAACCTTTAAATAAACAGTTATAGGGTTTCCAGAAATCCAAGTCCACTCAAGTCTTTATCAGTTCTGGAGAACACTAGGAGTGGAAATATTTATGTAAGTACCATCCATACACTTCAATAAAAACAGGCAATATGAAAATGAAAATTTAAAAAAATTGAATCAGCTAAGAAATAAAATAATGGTTCAAATTAGTAAAAGAGGTTGGTGGAGGGAAAATTTAAGTGACTTCTTGTGCTGGAACAGGAAAGGGACAGAATGAACACATCTTCTTAGTGTAAGGTGCTGAGACTTTTCTGTGGAGTGTCTGAGGCAGCTGACAGCTGACAGGATCCTGGCTCAGGCATCCACAAGTTCTGATCAAATAAGGCTAACCTCTTCCTATGAAACAAATACAGTGTTTTCTGGAACAAAAAAAGATCAAACAAAAGTCCTCGTACGTTTTAGCTATCGTGTAGTGCACTAAGCAAGACGAAAAGAACGCGTCTGGAAGGTTTGATGAGCTGTGAAGGCAGAGCCTTGGATGCGAGCCCCGGGCTCTGCCGGGGGCAGGAAGGAGCAGCTCCGGTAACAGCGCACAGCTCGCTGCAGGTGAAGGCACTGCAGTCTGCTGGGCTTTGGGCAGGAGGAACTCTGAGCCTGGAAAGAAGAAATGACAATATTTATTGAGCATAGGTAAAACTGCCGCAAGCTTTCTCAATCCATCCTTTTGGAAAGGGAGCATATTCTCCCGCTTCCAGAAGAGTTAAAGCAGTTGCTCCTCACCCCCGTGCTTAAGAGCTTTCAATCAATCCCTCACCTCCCTCGGTAATTTAATTGGTATTTTCGCCTCATTTACCATTTTTTAAAAAATTAACTATTTTTTAAAGCAATTCTTTATCCTGCTGTGAGAGCAGTATTTGTGGCGGGTACAGGTACACTAACGTACGTACGTACACCTTAAGCACAGGTAATTCTGCACAACATGCACAACTCTTCACCCGCGACCTCCACGGCCCGTCCGTGCCCGAGGCAGCGCTGACAGCCGGAGCGGGCTACAAGAGGCAGCACCCGCCATGTTGGGATGGAACGGCACCTCCCGGGTCGTGCCGGGGGAATGCGGGGCCACTCTCAGCTCAGGAGCTCTCTCAGGGTGGGTGACACGTTCCCGTTCCGCCCACACGTCAGCCGGGGGCGGGTGACACAGCCCGGGGAGGATGGCACGATCCCGACTCGCCCCCTCACGGAAGCGGCGCGGCCATGGGGGCAGCCCCCGCCTCCAACGGGTCTCACCGTGATTGGTGCGAGCGCGCCCCTCCCCCGCTGTGATTGGTCAGCTGCGCTGTCACTCCCGGCCTCTGGGGGCAGAGGCGGGCGCTGAGTGGTCGGCGCTGGCGGCGGCCCCGCCCCCGCGGGGACGCGCGGGCGGAGCGGAGCCGCGGTCGTAGCCGCTGGAGCGGGGGTGGCTGAGGGCAGGGGGGACGCGGTCGCTGTCACCGCCATGGAGGCGAAGCCGGCGGACCCGCTGCTCTGCGACAGCCTCATCCTCTGGGTGAGTGGCGCGGGGGTTCTGCCGCCTCTGCCCCTCGAGGGCAGCGAGGAGGCGCCAACGGCGGGGGGCTTCTCCCTGCCTCCGTCCCTCCGTCCACCCCTCCCTCTGTCCCCGCCCGCGGGAGCAGGAGCTGCGGGTGGGTCGGGCACGGCCGCGGCTGCGGGGGCTGCCTGGGACACGCTGCTCACCGCCAGAAAAAGGGCCCCGCGGCACCCTCGAGGTGTGGATGTGGTGATTGGAATATCCCGTGGGCCCAAGTGCGGCTCTCAGCGGAAACTACACGGCAATTAACAGTATTAATAAATAAATGCAATTAATTTGAACTGACAGGCGCAGAAACCTCAGAGCATTTCACACCGGCTGGTTAAAGCGTTTATTAATCAGGCACGCCACACCTGGGTGTGTGTTCTTACCTGTACCAGAAGCACCAGTTTGGATCATTGAGGTTGGAAAATATTTTTAAGGTCATCGAGTACAAACATGTTAGTTAAATTCATCAATCACTCTTGCTTCCTCTTTATCTTTCTCTCCAAGCTTCTTCTATGACCCCGTCTGTAATTTTGGTCTTGCAGGTGCAGGGGTTTTCGTGACAGGCAGCTCTGTGAAATAGAACTTCTGCATGAAATCTTGGCAGGGAAAGGCACAATTACCTGTGTGAAGGGTTTCTCTAGAAATAGCAGATGTTTTGCCTCTCTGAAGTGTAAGTCATGGAGAGGAGGAAGTGTTGTAGAGGCACTGTAGAAATCCACGAAGGAAACTGGTAAAAGTAACAGGAACAGCAGCCTGAGTAGGTGTTCTTAATTTCTGCATGGCAGAACAGAAGTGTTGATGAGTTGAAGTCTGTAATAAATCACTGATAAGCAATTCCTTCATTTCTTCTTCTCCTTCCATTTTCCTTTTAATGATGTTGCATTCTCCCAAGGTTTTGTTGCTCTCTAGAATTTTGGTGGCCTTACGTTGAATATCTTTTGTTATTTAATCTTTCTTTTTTGGGGCTCTTTAATTTCCTATTTTCCCCTCAGTAGTCAGGTGAGAATAACTCCATCATGATTAAAAAAACCAAAAATCACTGCATTCCTGAACTCATTAACAAAATCTTGTTAGCAGTGCTGAACTCTTCTATTTTTCATAATTCCTGCTTTGAATATTTCTATCCTAATTGTCATTTATGGCATCCTCATAGTGTAATAGCTGTAATCACATCAGGAATCGTAATGGAACCTTAACTGGCCTTAAACTGAGCAATTGTGTCAGTGTAAAGGAACACCCAACCCTGGGTTTTCTATGCAGTACTCAGCAGATGCATGTTTTTAGATTTAGCACCCTATCTCTCAGGCCCAGTTTGCAACTTAGAAACTGGTTGTTAACACTTAAATGTGTTTGAAACATCCGTTCACAACTTGAACTTCAGTGTGAATAATAGGGAAGAAAGTGATGTGGGGAGAGGTAGGTGAAGTGCTCTGTGTTTGGAGAAAAAAGGGTTCTGTAACTCTCTGCTTCTAATGGTTTCTCAGTTTGTTTACTCATTAATTTAGCAAACAGATGCTTATGATTCTCTGTATTTTGCTGCCAGATCTGGCATTTTCCTATTTTTATTTTACCAAATGCGATATTAGAAAACATGCTGCAGCCAGAGAAGAAAGAGAAGATTCAAATAAAAATGCTACCTCTTGTTTCTGCAGCCCAGGTGTCATTGAATTTAAAGTTCTGAGGATTTTACAGGAAAAACCTAAAGCAGCTAAGCTGAATTATAGGGGTAATGTTTATGAGTAACCATGAAAAACTGACTTCGGTAATACAAGCTGCAGCAGAAACAATTTTCTAAGTTAGTTATTTTTCCTTTGTGTTGAGGAAAATTTAATTGGATATTTTTCAGTGCTGTACTGCCTTAGCCTCCAAGCTAGGGACTGGATGTATGGCAACATCTTAAACTGGAAGCATTTTCCACAATAAATGCACTGCTTGGCACCACTGGTAATGTTCATTCTGTCCCATGACTGACTTATTTTATTAATATACTTGGTTCCAGCATGGGAATGTTTATTTTTATTTAAAAATCTCTTTGGTTGCTCTGTAAAACCTCTGTCCCTCCTGTGTAAAATCTGGATGTGGAGTGGAGAAATGCAACCCCTCATTGTCAGGTGAAACTGAGGGCACACCTTCCCCAGTGGATGGGCTGATTCCTGCTGGGCACTCTCAACACTCTGTTTCATCTGCAAATGTTTGGTGGCACAGCTACAAAATTAATTTTTCAGCTGTATATTGGGAGTATAATAGCTCTGTGTCTGAGAGAAGAATTTCTGCTGTAGCTGCAAGTGGCAGAGTGCATTTGGGGTAGAATTCACAAAATGGTTTTCAGCATGAGTGGCAGCATATCCTTGCAGCTACATTTTGTAAAACTGAAAAAACAAGGGAGAAAAGAGCACTACTACAGTCTGTGTCTTCTTTTTCCAACCTCCTCCCCACACCTGCCACTTTTATTGGTTTTGCAAGAACAGTAAAAATCTGTTTTGATGAAACAATTGGGCTGATGTGAGGTTTGGAGAACCCATAATTAATACTTCTACTCTTTCATTATTTCTAGGTCCTTATGTGATTTTTAAATGCATAGAGAAACCTAGACCGTCAGTCGTGCTTTTTACTTAATTTTAATTAGCTGATTCTATTCTGGGAGATCATGCATAAAGCAGTGTTGTATGTCAGGGTTTTCTGAGGCTTTGTTTATCTGCTCTAACAGGCTCAGGTGAAAGGGTTGCACCTGTGCATAGCAATCTTTTTGCTTTGTGAGGGGCATCTCCAGATGGCAGCATCACAGGATTGTGCCATGAAACTCTGTATTTGGGAAGCACAGCCTGGAATGTAAACTTGCATGCCCATGCTTGTGCTGAGGCTGCTGGAGTAGTAGAAGCCAGTGCTGTCAGGCATAGCAGCTTTGGGCTGTGGTGTTCCACTTAATCTTTTATGTAACCTACGAGGGATTACTGACTTCTCACTTCCTGTAAGACAGGATTGAAACCCACTTTTTAAATTAAAAAAACAAATTAAAAGAAACCCCTTGCTCTGCATATTTTTCTCTTGGCTTGATTGGACTCTTTCTGAAGGAAGCAAACAATTATTCAGAATTATGGTCACTCTTTATAAACACAGAGTGGACAACAACTGCCTCAAATTCTCACAGCTGGAAACTGCTTTTCCATCACTCTGGTCCCAGTAGCTCGATTTCTAAAACACAAGGTCATTTACCAGGAGTTCTGAAGAAGCTTGTGTTGCACAGGACGTTTGGGAAAGCCCTCTTGCAGAGGGGCAGGTAATTTAGGACACTGTAAATGCAGTGGGTTTAAGACGTCAATTTCTACAGTGGACAGGGTTTATAAGGATTTGTATCTGTTCCCATTCTATTCTGTTTTCTACTAGTAGTAATAATAAACAATCATTCTGTTTATTGTGGTAAGGAAGGCTCTTATTTTCCTGAGTAACTGTGATGAACTGACATGTGTATGGAAATGGCTCTCTCATCTAGAATAATTAGTTCTGAGTTGTTTGGAGGAATAAAATAGTGTAATTCTAAATATAACAATATAATATATATAGTATAATTAATATAATTCTAAAAATAATATAATTCTGTCAAAATGTTAGCTATAAGCTTGGGGATAGTTTGAAAAAAAATCCTATGGTATTTAAAACAAAAGCATTTTAACATTGAGGTAATCCCATCCTATTTCTGTCACTAAGGGGTTGAAGTAAAAGACTGGAATTTTTTTTTTCCCCATCAACTTTCACACCTTATTCTGATGCTATTTTTTGTTTAAGTAGTTATGTCCAGAACTAAGCACTGCAACATTATTCAAAGGCTGGATAAATATGACTTTAGTCTCCCAAGTTATCATTCCATAATCTGCTTTACAATAGAAGGCCTAGCATGAAAAAACAGAGCGTGGGTGTTCATACCGACTCTTTAAGCCACCAGTCATAACAGTCACAAGTATGGAGATAATTGGGTTGGCTTAAAATCTGTGTGGTTCCAAAAGGATTCCAAGTAGAAAGACATCTTGCTAAATGTTTGTGCCTGAAAGGGGAGAAGGAAGATGGCAGTTAATTTATTGTCTGCTGAACTGAACCTCCGTGTTTTTCCCTGTTTTAGCTACAGACGTTCAATACAGCTGCACCCTGCAGAGATGTCCAGGACTTGACTAGCGGGGTTGCCATGGCTCAGGTGCTTCACCAAATGTAAGTTGATTCTTCAGCTGGAAGATGAGACATTCAATTGCCTGAGGTTTTTGTGTTTGACAGATGTAGTCGCTTTTAAAGTAGGCAAAAGTTCCAAGTGGACAGTTTATAACACAAGATAGGTTATGCCTTTGTGTTGCTTTTTTGGGGATGATAAAAGAGTTGGCATGGTGGAAAAGGTGATAAGGTATACAAATACTGCAGTGTTAAATTCATACTTAGGGATAATTGGACAAGGATGACGTTATCTTTTTCACTTTTCCCATTAGCACTATTTCAGTGCTTCAGGCAATATGTTCCTCTTTGGAATGAGAAACTAAAGATTCCAAAGGCATTGGTTTTGCATTATTTTCTTCCTGAGGTTGCTCATTTAATTTAGATTTAAGTTCTAAGTTTAAAATAACAACTTACTATTTGTGTGGAAGACAAGAATTGTAAAACTTCAAATGCAATTAGTAGTTAGAAATTATTTTACTTTTGATTAGCTGTTCTGTTGGTGTGATGAAGATTGCTAGTCTGAGTTTTGAGGTTTGCATAGAGGGTTGTAATGCAAGTCTTTTTTTGAAAGAGTATTATGCTACAAGTCATCACTGCAATTTTATTGTTACTGCTAGCCCAGATAATTGAAGAGGTTCAAAGTGTCATTTTGTAATCACTAAGAAATTATTTCAACACCATCCCAATCTAGCCCCCTCAAAAAATGAGCTCAGAAACTCTCCTGTTGGTAAAGATTTTAAATGTACTTGTTAAAGACAGAGCTTAACCTTTTTCTGTACGTGGCAAAAAATTATATCGGGTTTGCTGAGGGTTGCTTGCTGTGTATTTTGGGTATTAGGCAGCCACATGCTTTGGGAAAACTTCTTTACACCAAGTTTGTTGGTGTGCAAGTGGGGATAATGATTGTCCTTTATTGGGTGCTTTGAGACCAGTGAATAAACAGTGCACTGTCAAAGTTAAATATTGTTAAATATGTTGTGATTGTACTGCTTGGCAGTTGAGTGTGTGTAAAAACCTCCCTTAGCAATTCATCCTTGTTTATGCTGGCAAATTAAATCCCTTTCTGCCCAGGGGAACCAGAGACATACAAAATACACAAAATGCCACTAGTTTAAAGTGTTTTCTCAATATGTGCCTTTGACAAATTGGAATAAATATTAGTTAGTTAGTCTGCAGGAATAGGTATCAAACATAATGTCAGCACTGGTCAAAAAAAGGTGTTTCTTCACCTCATTATGGTTACCTTATCAGGTATAAAAATTCAGTATGACAAAGGCCTCCACATCCTTGTGCTCCATCCATTGTTAGCTCAGGCACACAGGGAAATTCTCCCAGCCCTGGAATGTGCCTTCATGCAGCCAGCCGGATGGAAATTCCCTGTGGCACAAGTTTACCTTGCAATCTCGAGGAATTCATGCCTCGTTAGACACTGGAGTTCAGCATCAGATGATTTAATGCTGGGAATTTTCTGTCTTATTTATTTAAGTCTGTGCTCATTGATTAATGGTATAATTTTGTTTCAGAGATGTTGCTTGGTTTGATGCATCTTGGCTTAATCGCATCAAAGAAGATGTTGGTGATAACTGGAGAATAAAGGTATTTAGGACTGAAGATAGTGAAGTTTGTGGGGTTGGAAGTTGTGGCTGTCCTGAGATCTGGCAGTCCAAAACTTACAGAATTAAGCTCAGGCTTTTCCAGAATGTTTTAAATGAGCTTGAATTGTCTGTTGATAGTTTAATTGCCTTCCAGCATTGTTGGATGGGGATTTTCTGCTGTGATATTTCTCTTCCTATGTCCTCCCATAGAGCTGCCTTGTACCATTTTATTAGAAATTATTATTTGATTTAATAAAAAGTAAAATTTTTAATAAAATTGTAACCTTGTCTTTCATGTACAACAACTAGTCCAGTAATTTGAAGAAGATACTGCAAGGAATTATGGACTACTATCATGAGGTATAGAAAAAAAAATTATTGTTGTTGTTCTCATTATTAAACATGATGATTATTGCTCCCTTTGACTTTGCCAAGTAGAAAAAAAAGCTTAATTTGTTTTGAGGACCTTTTTGGCAGAAGGTGTATGGTAATTATGTGTTAAGTGGGAGATCTGAATGAATATGAAATGAATTTGAGCAGGTTTGTTTTAGATAAGGCTCTTGGAGTATGAACTGGGAACCCTGTCTCTGCCCAGGTGAATGTTGAAAGGACTGAGCTCCAGAGTCCTGTTGACTTTTGTGTGGGTGTTCACATTTGCTCTTGTCTAAAGAAGTTTTAATCCCTTTGTACACAACAGAACAGACTCAACAGCCCCAGTGTAGGTTTTATGATGCTCAGCTGGAGTCTGGGAGCCAAGGTAGGAACTCTCCTGGACACAGAAAGTATTGATTTGTTCTGTCTCTTGAGGGGATGAATCCCATAGCCATAAAAGGCTGCTGTATTTTGAGTTTTAAAAAATGCTGAATTTTGTATTGATGTGATTACAGTTATATAATGGGTATGATCTAGAAAAACTTGCCAGATCTTGTTGTGACTTCCTGGTCTTGCCTGGGCTGAGCTGTGACACCAAGAGCCAGGCCCTGATGAGCTAGCAGGTCTGAGGATCTCTGGCAGGCCCAGAAGCAGAACTTCTTTAAGCTATGAGGAGCTTTTTGAAGGATTTGGAAGCAACTCCATCTGGAAATGTTATTAATTATTTATTTTATTGTGTTGGTAAAATAAGTGAATTCTCTCATATTTGAGCTGTTCCAATAACTTCTGCTATTTTACTGTTGTTACTTTTTCTTGTAGAACAGCTCAGTTAACTAAACTTGGTAACAAACTTCTAGGGCATTTTCTCTGCCTGGCTCACGGAGTCCAGATTTCCTTAATGATACTAGATTTTTACATTGTACAAAAGTGGGAGTTTACTTTTCCTTAAATTTTTGATTTTTTTTTTCAGTTCCTGGGTCAGCAGATTGCAGAAGAGCTTATTCCAGACTTGACCCGGATATCTGAGAACTCGGATCCCACGGAACTGGGCAGGCTCCTGCAACTCATTTTAGGTTGTGCAGTCAACTGCGAGAGGAAACAAGGTAGGCACTACCTTAACCTGCTCAGCAAACAGCAGACTGCCTCAGGTGATAGTTAAGGTGGAAAAGATAGAAACTTCTCTTTCTTATCCCTCAGCATTGTTAATTTGCTGAATGCCTGTTCTGAAACTGGGGTTCACTTAAAAGCAGAAATACCCTGGGAAAAGTCTGTGAATAAAACTCAAAACTTCATTCAGAGTAGGTTTAAAAATATAGTCTGAAGTGTGTATGGTTTATTCATATTGTTAAAATATGTACCAAGACCTAGAACTTACTATTCAAATACAAATATAGCAAAATTAAATTACATCTTTAAATTATAAACTGCTTTTCTGCCTGCAGAAGCTCAAGACTGATTTGGTTGGTTTTTCTCCTATAACCAGAACTAATCCTCCATGCTCTGATGCATCTCTCCTCAAGCAGAGTAGAAATTTGTCCAGTTAAGAGTTTATAATCTTTTGTTCTTATCTGCCATATTACTGGATAATAATGATGGTGACTAATGGTACTCTTGTGTATAAAGAGACAGCTTCTTTTTCTGAGGGTGCTTTATGGATAATAGTTTCCAGCAAACAGTTTGTCAAATTACTCAAAGTATTGAGATGAACATTGTCATTAGTCACTGCAAATCCTTTTTCACAGAACACATACAGAATATCATGACCCTTGAGGAGTCTGTTCAACACGTTGTCATGACAGCCATTCAAGAGGTAGGTAGCAGTTCATAGCCTGATGTTGTCAGTTGAGAAGTCCAAATACCTTTTTCTTGATCTTTGTGAATTCTTTCATCCAAGCAAAGGTCAGGGAAGAGTGTAAGTACTTTCCTAAATTATTTGGGAGGTTTGGGACCAAGACACCTTAAACTTGAGCCAAAGGGTTTTTTTTGGTTTTAGACTTGTGGTGCCCAAACATTCAACAAATGGTTAAGATTTTTTTGTTCCATACAAGAATGTAGACAGTTGCCAACCACTGATTATACTGGGAGTAGATTCTGAAATTCTCTCAGTGCTGTAGTTCTTGGTCCAGATTTAAGCTGATTGTGTTTGAGGTTGCATTGTTCTGACAGACCATTCCAGCCCCTGACTTACAAGCTTGCAGCTGCATCTCTTCTATTTTTGTCATGGTGTGCTCCTCCTCCTGTTTTAATTTGTTCCTTGTTGGATCATCTTAGTGATCCAGCTCAGAGCTTAGCTGTGCAGTCATTGGCTTTTGAGAGCTTCAGGACTGTGAAGCAGAGTGTGGAGAGAGGCAAAAACTAAATACTGACTGAAGAGAAGGTGATATGTAATTGCACCCTCCTCAAGGTAATAGCAGAGTTGGTAATAAGCCTTATAACTTAGATTTAAATCGACTGTAGAGTCTTTAAAGCTGTATGTGTCCTATTAGTAGAAATAAATTCATAAAGCTTGTGTTTATTGTCTTCTGACTAATTAAACTTTCTAGAAGAAGGTCTAGAAATAATCCAGTAATTTTTGAGTAAGGAGTAA
Organism: Sialia sialis; assembly: GCA_009812075.1. Lineage (NCBI taxonomy): Eukaryota > Metazoa > Chordata > Aves > Passeriformes > Turdidae > Sialia > Sialia sialis. The sequence continues at coordinate 9,192,920 of VRYO01002482.1, read as the reverse complement.
GCCCTTTAATTGTTGGTAAATACACACCTTACCTCTTTGTATCAGAGAAGTAATGTTCTCATTGTTTGTTTAGTGCAATTAATGGGATGCAAAGAAGTGTGATAAGTGTTACATTAATGGAGTGAAATCCTGTCTTTTGGTTCATTTCAGTTTGACTGACTAAGTGGTGATGATACCTTAAACATATCACACATCCATCCAGTACAATGTTACTGCAAACTTGATTAATTTTGAGAGGAGGGAGGTAAAAAAATCATCTTGCTGTAGATCAGTTTAAATCTTTTACCAGACATGAGATGAGGAGGAGCATTATTAGTCTGTTTTGGTGCATTGAAGGGATGCAATAACACAGTGGAAAATGCAGCTGGTACTCAGTAGAATTCACTCAGTGAATTTACAGATCTATAACCTATAGATCTATAACCTACAGATCTGTAACCTCTCATTTAACCTTTTTTTCCTGTGCCTCTTTCTGCAGCTCATGAGCAAGGAAGTAACGAGTCCTTCCCCATGTGATGCACCAAGTGAAGTGGAACAGCAGGTAACTGCCTGATCTGTGTTGCTGTTGTAGATCAAGCCTGAACAGTGAGTTGGTATCTGTAATTCCTTAAATGAAATAATGTTGGTTTTCAGTAGTAATTAACTGAAAACTTAAGTGTTATTCTACAGCTTCTTTAAAAACCCCACAGTGACTGCTGTGTCATCTTCCTGCATGGGGTGAAACTGGTCAGTGCAAACCTATATTGCAGGGATGGGTAGGGGTGCATCAAGGCTCAGCCTTGTCAGGCTGACTACTTCAGGTTACTTTTGAAGGGGTTGTGAAACCTGATAATCTAAAATGTGTACAAGATGTTGCACATAAAATGAACTTGTCTTTAAAGGGGTTTGGAAATGGTGACGGCACAGTCCTGTTTGGTTATGCCTTTAGCCTAAGTTGTGTTTCAATAATTTACTTTCTGAGTGTGCTGATCGTTTAGAAGGCAAGTGAAATGAGCAGGGATCCTGATCTAGCAGAGTATTTATAGGTTTGAGTCAATGTGTGCACCCAACAGCCAACTTAAACAATGGGTGTAAGCAATTGAGGCATTTTAGAAACTGCAACTGAATATTTTGGATATGGGCCATAGTGATTGACTGCCTTATTTTTGAAAGCTTAAAAAAGCCTTGGAAGACCTTCAGGAAGCACTAGCAGAAAAAGAGGAGCTGGCACAAAGATGTCAAGAGCTGGATTTGCAGGTGAGAAACAGTCAGTTTTTTATTTCTTTAATATGTAGTGGTGCTGCTATTAAGATGCAGAAATTTTGAAGGGCAGAGTGCATTTTGGATTGTTTGAATTTTTGTGAGAATTTGTAGCTGCTTGTGGGAGAAAAGCAATTTTCTGTGCTCCAAAATGCAATTACTGGAAAGATTTTCTGATGGAAGTATAAGCTGAGGTCCTGTGCCAGCTTATCTCAAAGGTTCTTTGTTTTAGCTTAATGTTTACCCTTAGCAGCAGGTAGTGTTAAAACAACTCTATCATGGTTTTTAAAATTGCCCTTTTCATTCTTAGTCCTCTAGTCTTTTGTACTGTGTCCAAAAAATCCAGTTCATGTCATAAACAGTAATTAAATTTAATCATAGGAAAATTATGCTGTTTCAATAGGACTTGATGAATGACAAAAATTTGTAATTTATCTAAAACTTGCTAACTTTTTCTCATACACAATTGCAACATGGAGGAGATTTCAGGATAAAAATAATGAAAACTAATAGATCCTTGCTGGCATTTTCAAACAACACTAATAATAGGCCTACTTTTGTTATTAATGGATATAGCAGTTAATCAAGTCACTCTTGAGAGAAAGGAGAGAGGATTTCATGACAATAAAGAGAAATTTGCATTTCAATCAACACTTTAAAGAAAAAAAATCACTTACTAGCTCCTCTCTTATAATCTGAGAATAGAGTTTTATCTGGGAAGGCAATTCATGTCAGATTTGGCTCTGCACAAAGAGAACATTTGGGTGGTATCTCCTTCTGGAAGCCAGAGGGTTGTACTGGCTGTGTGAGCCTCTGGAAATGAACACCCACAAAAGCAGAGGCCAGTTTTACATTTCTTACTGACAACTGAAATGACAACTGAAAAAGCAGAATACTTGTGTCTAAAGCAGCTCAGAGCTACTCGCCATGCCCAGGAAGCTACTGCTATAATTGAATGGATATTTAATTTCCCTTTTTTTCTTGAGGCAGTAGTAAAGCTTCCTAGTGAAAGCAGAGATCTAAAAATGCTTGTGAGAAGAATCTGCAGAAGTCCCAGGTGTTCTCCTGTTTTCCCTGGATTTTCTTCCAGGATTCTCTGTTAATTAATCCGAGGTTATGCAGAGCCAGTTGCTCATAACATGGCATGGGACAGGTGAAAGGTGTTCAAGGGACAGGTGCTGCTGAATAAACAGATGAGTTAATGACACCACTGCTCTGAAATACTGTGATGTGTCTTTAAAACCTCTCTTCATAATTTCTCATGACTGTGACACCACTTCTGCTACATTGAAATAATTAAAAAAGAAGAGAAGGCTACCAGAAAGCAGCTGAGAAAAGATGTAAAATTTGCTCTGAGTTGTGTTATAGTTTGATTTTTAGGTTTTTTTTAAAGTCTGAGATGAGTAATGTTTCAGGATTATTCTCAAAGTCTGAATGTTGTGTATGCTTAAGGAGTGGCTGACCCTTGAACAGGAGGTTGAGCAAGGCTCAGATGTGCTGTCTACTCACAGTGTTCATGTGCATGTAAACAGTAAATGACATTTGGTACATAAAAAGGGGTGAACCTAGAAAGCCAGCACCTAATGAAGTGGCAGATTAATTACTGTTTGACTTTCACATGTTTGACTGATGGATTTTTAAATCAAACAAATTGTTTCTTAATACTGCATACTGTAGGTTATATCTGTTTAATAATGTCATCATGATATGTTTTATTTTATTTATTTGAAGCCATAATATTGACTTGACGCTTCTCATTTAAACTAATTCTTAATAAATTCACTTGTAAGGTCTCAGTCTTCCTTGATATTTTCCAAGAGTGTAAGAAAGGTAGGTTTATTTTATAATTCAGGAAAACATAACCCAAAAAGCATATTGTCCCTGTTTCAATGCAGTCAACTAACACACGCTGTGTGCTCTTATGTTCGACAGGACGTTAAAATTAACACAGCAGCTTTCACTAGACCAACTTTAAAGGTTCTATCCTCTGAATCCTCCTGGCTGTGAAGCTGGCTGCTGTCAGTGAAGTGCTGTAGCCCCTGTGCTTAGCTGTGACACCGGGTAGCCGTGTGTGTGCTCCAGGGGTGCATGCTCCCCCTGAGGCTGGCCGGGCTGTCCGTGCGTGTGCGCTTCGGCCGACCCCGCTTCCCGCAGCCCTTCCCGCTGAGGCCGGGCTGCTGCCCGTGCCCTGCTGCTTCTGGTTGTCACTACAGGCAAGATGGACACTTCCTGCAGCAGCACTCAGGGGGTTTTGTACGGCGTCCATGGTGTTTTTTAATGGAAGTAGCAGTTTCTCTCCATATCACTTCGTCTGCCTTTTTACCGTGGTTTCAGTTACAGAAATTTGTCTTTTTATTTAGAGGGACTTTTCCTTTAGTGCTTCATAACTGTCATACACTAAAGCATCTGTATGCTCAAGTGTGCTCTGTAAACTACATTCTAAAACTTCTAAATGCTCAGCCTTTTTCATAAACTAATTTGGTGATGTATTGCTGTCTTGCTTCACTTCCTTGGGCAGGTCTTACAGTGTTCATGCTGTTCTGTCTGTGCTAGGTGGCTGCCCTCCAGGATGAGAAAAACAGCTTGATGTCAGAAAATGAGATTATGAATGATAGACTAGAGCAATTAGATGACTCCTTTGATGATCCAAATACTGTGGTTGCAAAAAAGTATTTTAGTGCACAGCTGCAGGTGGAACAATTGCAAGAAGAAAACTTCAGGTATGAAATTATTTCCCCCAAAAATCTCTCACTTGTCTAATATACTCTGAAAATTTCTGGTGCTCTTTGGGGCTTTTCCAGCTCAATTTCTTTTGCATTACAAGCTGTCTAGTGATGTATAAGCATGTTACAGACAGGCCTTATATTTAAAAAGAAAAATAATGTTACTTGTTGTAAAAAGTATCAGTTTGTAATTGGCATAGCCTCTACTGGTTTCAAAAAGGTGATGGAAGGTAGGAAAATGAGTGTTGATTTGTGTCAACAAATCAAACCCTAAACCCCCAATACCCCCATGTCTCTCTACTGAACTGAGTTCTTTCACGTATTAGTCTCTCTCAGTGATCTACATTGGGAAACAAAATCACTTTTCATGTGATTCCTTGATACTGATGGGATAAATTTGCAGTGTGCAATGTATTATGATTTAACAGGTAATTAAATCATCATTTCATTTAAGCTAAATCAAAAATTTCCATGTTTATTGTAACATTTTCCCAGCTACTTAAATCAGTTGTTTTATCTTATTTCTTTCTAGTAATTCTAGTACTAATTGGAACTGTGCAACAATGAGTTCCTAACGGTGGTACTGGTTTTGATCTGGTAGGCTTGAAGCTGCAAAAGATGATTATCGTGTCCATTGTGAAGATCTAGAAAAGCAACTGATTGAGCTGCAGCATAGAAACAATGAACTGACCTCTCTGGCAGAAGAATCGAGAGCCTTGAAGGATGAAAATGACATTCTTAGGTATGTAGCAGGGAAAGCTCCACACACACACAGACACACACACACATATATTAGGATTTAATGGCTAAATCCAAGGATTTGTATTTAACAAGATTTTTTTGAGGTGTTACTTCTGCAGATCTTACCTGAATGAGCTCTTAGGCAAAGCAGAGGTGAAGTACAGGCTTTCAGGGAAAGGATCCATTGTTTGACAAGAATAACACATGGAATTTGTCTGTGAAGCAGAATTAAAGACTACAGAACTTAAGCTTCTTCATGTGGGACAGAAAGTGGAAGTTCACATACAAGAAGCATATATACAGCTTGAATTTTTACCTAACTTTTGGTGTCAGCATTCTAGGCCAGATTTAGGTTAGTGAGATGATTAACAAAATGAAGATGAAACACACAGTGACCTTTGTGAGAATTTAGTGTAACATTCCAGCTTGTGTAAACTGTTTTAAATACCAGACCACCCAAGAAATATCCAAAATAAATTGTACTGTGAAAGCAGATCTGCTACTCATAAAATAATATGAATAAAACATGGAAAGAAAAGTGGTTTCAGGTGTTTAACTCTTAGTGGTTCTTAAATAACATCTGAAACAAATCCTAACTATAGATTTTTTCCATTATTTTCTTGTACCAGCTTCTGGTGAGATTTGAATGCAAATAATAATCACAGATATTAAAATTAACTTTAAAATTATGGTCCCAACGTTTTCTTACCTTGTAGAAATTTTTAAATGATGAGCTGACAATTCTTGATCATGTCTGCCAGTGATCATTTTCATAGAGCAGTTGTGTTCTGTCTAATCTCCCAGTGAGAACATACCAGGTACCAGTATTTTGAGGTGACTGTCTAGCACAGGATGTTGTAGTGCCACAGAATTCCTCAGGGATATTTGACCCACTAACCTCTGCTCATATTTCTGGCATGTGGCTGTCAGTCTCCCTTGAAGGCTGGCTGATTTCAGTTTTTATAAGCAGGTTTGTGTCAATTATACATTTAAAAATAAAGTGGTGCAATGTAACTGCTGCCAAGCGTGTCACATCTCTCTTTGAAAACAGTGTGTCAGCAGAGTCTGAGTTTTGTAATCTTTCCTTCTGATTGCTGTTTATACCTGAAGGGCTACTGCAGACAAAGCAAGCAAGCTGGAGTCCACGGTGGAGGTGTATCGGAAGAAGCTGCAGGACCTGAATGATTTCCGCAGGCAGGTCAAGTCCCTGCAGGAGACCAACATGATGTACATGCACAACACCGTCAGTCTGGAGGAGGAGCTCAAGAAAGCCAACGCAGCACGAGCCCAGCTGGAAACCTACAAAAGACAGGTAGTGCTGCCCTTGTGTTAGAAAGGTTCATTTTTCCCCAGGACCTTAACAACCCTGCATTGTTCTTTTAGCATTTCTGAGTTGTGGAAACGCCTTCATACCCTGCCATTCCCTTGCGAGTTTTCCCCTGTTTGTTAAGCTTGCAAGTTTGACTGTAGTTGCCCTCTCAACTGATGTGAGAATTCATAGTCTGCAGGCTTTTCTTCTTTTCTCTGACTGAGGTGGATTGGGTGCCTGGGAGAAGTTTTTCAGCTGTTACTGAGATCATTTATATGGAATCACAGAATGGTTTGCCTTGGAAAGGGACCTTGAAGATGATCTCATTCCACTGCCATGGGCAGGGACACCTTCCATTATCCCAGATTGCTCCAGGACCCATGCAACCTGAACTTGAGCACTTCCAGGGGTGAAACACCCATAACTTCCCTTGGCAATCTCTGCCAGGGCCTCACCACCCTCACAGTAAAGAATTTTTTTCCTAATACCTCATGTAAACCTGTTCTCTTTCAGTTTGAACCCATTCCCCCTGTCCTGTCACTGCATTCTTAAATTCTCATATTCATACCATTCTTCATGAAAATTAGAACTTTTATTTTAGTTTCTGTAGGAATTAGGAAAGAGTTAAATAAAAAGCCCTACAAAACCAACAAACCAAAAATCAATATAACTCCTCCAAAACACATAGACCCCCATCCCATCTCCACTTCCCTAAGCTTGAGGAACCAACTGCTTTATTTTGGCTGAATTGGCAGGAGGGACCGTTTTAAAGTAGCATCTTACAACATTCCTGTGCTAAATAATGCTTTTATGAAAAGGTCCAGGAGCTTCATAACAAACTGTCTGAAGAATCCAAAAGAGCTGATAAGCTGGCATTTGAAATGAAGCGACTCGAAGAAAAATATGAAGCTTTAATGAAAGAAAAAGAGGTAAGATCCTTCACAAGTTTGAGCACCTGAATGTCTCTCAGATCCTCTGCTTGAGGAGAGCCTTCCTCTAAGTAGTGCCACCATAAAAATGAAGCTTAGTGCCCTGTGTGTGTGCGTTCACATGTAAAACATAGTACAGAACCATCGAATCATGAAGGTTGGAAAAGGTCTCCAAGATCATCAAGACCAACGTAAAATGTGCATGTGTCATTATTACTTCTGATTAATGTTATTTGGGCTTAAAAGTGGTGCAGCCTGACCTAATTCCACCTCAAATGTGTCTTAGAGACTGATAGTGCAGTGTGATGCATTAAGAGAGACCAATGAGGAGCTCCGGTGTGCACAGATGCAGCAAGACCACCTGAGTCAAACAGGTACTGCTTTTATCTTCTGAGACTTTTCTTTGGATTAGAGCTTTCTTTAAGTGTCCTAAATTAAATCCCTTGTGTGATTTCAGGTGAATCTCGTTTTAAAAGCCATGAGAATCTTGCTGCTGAAATTCTGCCTGTGGAATATAGGTGAGACCCAAAAGTTCAGGTAGTTTGGTATGTTTATAGGTGGGGCACAACAATGCCTCTGTGAAAGTTCAGTATTTTCATCAGTGTAATTCTTTTTCCCACTCCTTGCTTTGCCCAGTATAGGTGTTAATAATTATTTCCCCATACTAAAATTACTTCGCTTTTTTTTCCTTAAAACCATATCAGGTTGCTGTACATAAATCTGCATTTGGAGTCACAATTTAAAAATCTGCTTCTATCTCCTAACGTTTTCAAGCATTTTAAGTTACCTTTTAATAACACATTACATTGTTACCCCAATTGCACCATTAAGTACAACGTGCTTGGCTCACTTTAAGGTTGGGGGAGTGAACAGGACTGTTACTTTCTCCTCCTTTAGTCACCTTCTTAATTAACAGTGACTTTTTTTGTTGCTGGTTTTGATCCAGAGAAATGTTTATTCGGCTGCAGCATGAGAATAAGATGCTCCTGCTGAAACAGGAAGGATCAGAAAATGAACGGATTGCAGAGCTCCAGGAACAGCTGGAGCAGAAGCACCGGGCAGTGAATGAGCTGGAAACCGAGAAAAGGTGATGGGTGAAACTGCATCTTAAAATACAGCAAAAAGTGATTTCTGGAATTTCAGGGTGACTTGTGCCTTGCATCTGTAGTGTAGGAACCTTTTCTTTCACCAGTGTAATGATAAGTGAAGGATTATGAACAAAGGAAGAAGGAACGTGGTTTAAATATGGTAGATCTGTGCGTACCATATCCTGAAGAAAGCATTGCTTCCAGGACATTATTCTTCACTCTCAGTGATCCATGGGAGAGCAAGAATGGATGTGACCTCTATTTCTAGGACTTCAGACTGTTAGACCATGAATTTTCTATCAATGAATGCTAAAACATTTTACTAGAATTGAAAAATTTTTGATAATTACATTTTCTCAAAACTTGAAATGACTATAGGAATTTCATTATAAAATTTTCAGTGAAGCTCCATGTGTTTGTTTCAGCAGAAGTTTCAGTCAAACTGAAAGCATTTGAAATCAGTTTATTTGTGGCTTAAGAATGGGTACTGCTGGATTGACCCTCTGAAAAAACAATGAAACAAAAATCAGTCTGTGAACTATTTAGATGGACAATAACTGTGTTTTCCTCCTAAAAGGCTCAATGAAGAGCGTATTGGAGGATTACAGCAACAGATTGAAGATCTGCAAAAGACTTTACAGGAGCAGGGATCCAAAAATGAAGGAGTAAGTGAAACATTTTGCCACTTTTGTTTAAAGTCTTCCAGTGTAGCATCAAGTCCTTTGTTTAGATGTGCGTCTTATTTTTCAGCGTATCTGAGAAATACTTCCATATCAACTGCAGTTCAGTTGAAAAGCTCATGTTTGATGTTATTCCTTCTATGGAACTGCAACCCTTCTGCTTTACTTTGAAAGTCTCTGTTTTTATCATTCAATTGATTTATTTGCTTTGGCTTATTTAGTTGTACTAAGTATTCTTGGCTGATTTGTAAGAGCACTTGAATGTTGCATGGTATGAAATACTAAAATCCAACTGAATTTTAACTCTCTCCTTTCACAGTCAAGCAACCTGAAGCAGAAACTGGCAGCACACATGTAAGTAAGGCACATGTATCCACAATAGCTTATTTATACTAAATAGAGCACAGAAACTGCTTAAATCTTGGTAGAAATGTTTTGTTTTTCTAAGCCACTGATTTGAAAATTATGCATAAAGTTAAATATTGGTGTTGTAGTTTTGTTTACTGTGACCATGATGATCTTGTAGTACCAGTACCACTTCACTCTCTCTTCATCATCACCAGCAATTTAACTGTTCTGATTCTACAACACACTGCTAAAACCATCACTCAGTGTATTCCACTCTTCTGAAATATTCAGTCTTTTCAGCAGATGTAGTTCTTGCTAAGATGATGCTGGAGGGACTTAATTGTTCATTTTCTTGGTTTTAACTAAAGGAGGAACAATTCAGCAGTCACAACTTTTATGACAGTAATATTTCTATTCAAACCCTGAAGAATTGCTAGAGCTTAAAATAGTTATTTAAATACTTCTGTCATGAAGTTTGCACTTCCAGCTGTTTAACCTGGAATTATTTGTGAGCTTAATCCTTAGCCCAACTTTTCATTCACAGGGAAAAGTTGAACGAGGTTCATGATGAGTTACAGAAGAAAGAGGCTGATCTTGCAGAGCTCCAGCCTGATGACAGTCAGAACCGTGAGTTGTTTTGTGGGGGTTGTTTTTGGTATTTTTTTTAATAAGACTATGTTAAGCTTCTTCTGAAATGCTTCTCATATCCACTGGACTATGGGATAGTTGTCTGGTTGAGGTTTTCTGCTGCAACTTAGCTTTAAAGTGAACTGGGGGATGTGGAGGGGTTTTGTGTGTGGTGGTGGGCAGGGAGAGAATCCTGAGGGCAATGAGGTTTGTTGAACAGTGCTCTGCAAAATAGGATTTCAGGGTAAGGTGGGACAGCTAAAACAAAAATAAGAACTTAAACCTTCTAAACTTAAACTTCTAGCTTCTACATCGTTTTCTATTTGAGGGATGGTGAAATCGAGAACACAGAAGCCCTGAAAGTACAATGTCTGTTTTTATTTTGCATGTCTTTGTTGATAATTTCTGTAAACAGCCCAGAAGATTGGAGAGCTGGAAGCAGCTTTACGAAAAAAAGATGAGGATATGAAAGCAATGGAAGAAAGATATAAAATGTACCTTGAAAAAGCAAGGAATGTGAGTGACATGTTTCTGAACATATGCCTTCCTCCCTCATAAATTTTTAAACAGATTGAGTGTGTGTATCCCCACCTCCCAATTAAAAGCAGTAGCTACAAGTTGCATTTTTAGTCAGATTGTTCAAGTGCAGTCAATTAAGTCTGAGAGAATAAATAGGGTTTAAGCTGAGCCTGAGGTGCAGTACCCTTTGCTCTGTGTTGTACAGTGTTACAGCCTGACCAGTCCCCAGCCTGTTCTCACATTCTTCCTTTGAGCAGATGAGATGCAGAACTGTTGAGAATCAAACTGACTTGTAATGCTCTTGTTTTGCCTTGTCCAGGTGATAAAAACCTTAGACCCTAAGCTAAATCCAGCATCAGCAGAAATTATGTTACTTAGGAAACAGATATTGGAAAAAGAAAAAAGAATTGAAGCACTAGAGGTAAAAAATTTACATATATTTGATAATAACTTCTAATATACTCTGTTTCTGATAGTAGGCATTAATGATATTGTTTCCTAGTGATTCAGTAAAATCTGCTTGGCTGAAATTCTGAAAGGATTGTTGACTGTAATCCAAATATAAAAAAATGGGGAAATGCATTGAGTTTCACAGCAATATTGATGGGACTAGTTGGAATAGTTGCCTGAGCAAATACAGAACTCCTCAGCATGATCCAGAAGGCTGATAGGTCTGACTGTCTAGATGCTGTGGCCTCATATTTCTTTTATGTAATGAGTAGTAGGGAAGTATATAATATAATAGCAATTAGTCAGTCACTGGAGGTACTTATTTTCAGGTGAAAAATTACTAAATTATTTATAAATTTTCTGATACATAGCAGATCTCTTGTGCATTTTCCCACACAAACCCTCAGAGTACATTTCCAAGTTTAATTTGTGTTCCTAACCACAACTTAGTAGTGTAGTTTAGCCTCTTCTTAAAGCAGACTGATATTTATCTCTCAGTTTTTTATGAAAGTATCTTTGTTTATACTTCTAGGCTTTGTAGTTATTTTGTGTATTGAAGCATTTCTGCTGCCTATGTTTATTTCATTCAGTGGACTGCAGCGAGTTTATGCAGATAAAATTTGTGTTTTAACTGAGATGTATTTCCTTGCAGAATGAAAACAAGATGGCCAAGCTACGTGACTATGAGGAAAAGCTGATTGTAACTGCATGGTACAACAAGGTGGGTCAAAAATCGGCTTATTGAACCATCTTTTGCTCCATGCCCCAGTTAAATCTTAGTTATCCTTAGAAACACAGTGGGAAAAATTCTGTGTGCATACTAAGAAAGCATGAGCAGTATGGGTGATTTTTTTTCCTTCTATTTTTGCTGTTGCTGAAGTTGTTGCTGAACTCTTGCAGAGCCTGAGTCTGCAGAAGCTGAGCATGGAATCCAGGCTGCTGGGCAGCAGTGGCAGCTGCGGGGCTGGGCCTGGCCGCTCCTTCCTGGCGCAGCAGCGTCACGTCACCAACACCAGGAGGAACCTCACTGTTAAAGTACCAGGTGCAACAGCCGATTAAACACGAGGACATGAGGAAAACTCACATGCTAAAAGTGTCCTTACACGTTTTCTACCCTTCCACTTTACCTACTTGATGAAAGAGGAGGTTAGAATGGTGGGCAGCTGCAAATTACAACATTAGAACCTGTCAGGAAGGGATTAAGGTGATCAGCCAGAAGGTAGCACGTAGCTTTTCCAAGTAGATTTAATAACTGCAGCATGTACAAGCACAGCTTAAAAGATTTCTATTTGCCTTCAGATTATATTGTAAATATGAAATTTGGCACTCTATATTTAAAACTTTATTTAAGTGGGTATGGGCTAGAAAGTTGACTTTTATAATGGGAAGATATTATGCAAAGGTGTACTTCAGGAAATGGGCAATATTGGGCATTTTTGCTGGGCTCTTCTGAAAATAAATCTAAAAAATTGGTAGCATCTTTAAAAAAAAGACTTCTTTAGAATAAAAAGTAAAATTTTAAAAGTGGTAAAGTACTTGCACTTACAGAAGAAGAAAATAAAGGTGTGGTACCAGTTGTTATGTAACAGAAGACAGGATTTGTTTTGTGAGAAGCAAAGCTTAAGTTGGTGCATATATACACTGAGGAAAGCCTGTCTTTAAGATGTTGAATTCACTTAAGCCAAAACTTGTCTTTTCCTGGGTAAGAAAAAAGCTATTACACTAACTCAGAAGTCTGGGCTGTATTTTAAAAGTCTGGCATACTGGTATACTGCATTTATTTGCAGAAAGGGGATTTAGGTGGGAAGGAGCCCCATTTATTTCAACCTGTTTATACAACCCTGTGCATGGAAATTGTATTTCCTCTTTTTTAATTGTAGTTTCACTCAGTTATTCTGAACTAACTGTGCTAGGCAGAGGAATGAGAGATGGCTTTGGCAGTTACTGGCAGCAGAGATTGTTTGTTGGCAGGGAGAAAAGTGCATAAACTGTAATAGTTTGTTAGAAGATGAAATGGGGGCTGATATCTGAAATATGTGTGCAGGAAGTTGCTGTCTTTCACAAAACTTGTGACTTTATTTCCCAAATGTCTAACTCTTATTTTGAATTGTATTTTTAGGATACCTGTTAATGTCTGTTCTTTGCAAACGGTCTAGAAAAAGTTCATTATACCAATAGTTAAATAAAATAAAATTGCAGCAGCCCTTAAAATGAAATTAATACACCTAAATCAAGTATTTGAGGGTGCTGTACCAGACCACCATCTAATATAAAGTTCAGCTTCCTGTGAGAATAAGAGTACAACTGTCTCACCATTGAGGCTATCTTTGATTTGAGAACAGGGTTCAGCTTTACAGAATTTTTAGGTCTTCAACTGTAACATTTGGATAGTGTGTCATTTTGCCTGCCCCTCACTATAGCTTGTGTTTTGATTTCTTCCTTCCCCAACATGTTAAATTTTTAATTGGGCATTGCATGTGATGCCAGAGAAAAGGCAAGCATTCATTTTTGATACTTAGGGTTGCTTCTTAGTTGTGGTGGTTGTTTTACAGTGCTGTATGTATGGATAGGCATTCAGCAGATTTCCTCCTTCAAAAGGCATTGTTTAAAAGCCAGTGTCATGCTGAGTGTGGCATGAGCCAGGCACGTGGCTGTTGGAGAGTTGTTTGTGGTGGTGTTCTTCAGGACTCTATGCTTCTTTGGACTACCTCGTGGGTTTTGAGGTCTTTTATTGCTGCAGTGGTGTTAGTGGAGTTGGTGTTTTTAAGGTTCAGTTGCATATTTAATCTGCCAGTGCTGTGGTTGGGAGGGAGGTGGTGGTGAGCAGTGGAGCAGGAGATTGTATTAGCAAGATGCTTCTGTTCCTCAAGTCTGGTATTTGGTGTGTTCTAGTGAAACGTGGAGCTGTCTCTGATGGTGTTGAGTGGGTCTCTTAACCCTTGTTCTTTGCAGCATGGAAACTTTCATGGATGTCCTTCAAATACTCATGTAGTTGGTAGGCTTGATTTGTTGTACTTCTCCCAGTAATGGAGCTGTGTCAGTAGTCTGTCAGGTGCTGAATAGTGGCAAACTTGGAGCAAATGTCTTTGAACCTACACTTCTCAAAACTGCAGACCCTGGGACCAAAAAATAACCAAGAACCTCCCTATCATTTAATTGGAAGTTTGTCTTCTGACTCGTGATGGAAGAATTTAAGTCCTGAACTACAGGCAGGGATCAGCCTTTTTCAGGGCACAGTTGTCCCCATTAATCATGTTGGGGTTGCCAAAATGAATCTGGTTTTCAGGGATTGGACAAAACGTTGCTTATTTGGGACTTCTCCAAACTGTTAAGAGTGAAGCCTGTGAAAATCACTCAAGGGTTTCTTTGGGACTGAGAACCTGTTTAAAAGCAGCTGTTCTACAACTGGTTAAACCTGGGTTCTGTCCTGTGAATGAGGAACTGATGTGTGGAAATAAATACTGGATTATAAGCCATGGTGTTGTATTCACTTCAGCTCATCTGCCTGTGCAGGAAGGACCATTAGATCAGGATCATTTTAATGTTTATTTCACTCATGTTAAACCAAAAAGCTGCTAAAAGCATTGCTGTGTTGCAGCTGAGCTGTGTCCAACACATGTTCTCTGAATCCATGTCCTTTGATGCACCTCTGCTGAGGCAGGAGGAACAGAGGGGCCCCTTGGCTCTCTGAAAGGTCAATTTTTACCATCCCATCAGCACAGTTCAGAGCAGACTCAAACATGGGGTGAAATCACTGAATACTGCTGAAGTTTAACAGCATTATTAGGAATTTAGCCAGTTTCCAGTAAAACGGGTAATGTAGATCCAAAGAAACAAAAAATATGTTCTGATTGACATATCATTTGTTAATTATTTTTTATATAAGAATAATTACTATGGAAGAGAAGTGTTTTATAGCAATAATACAAAGTATGGACTAATAGGTTCTTTTATTCAAGATGGGTCAGGCAGCAGTTTTGAGAAGATTCTTTTTTAACAACCTTATTATATAGTGGATTAAGAAACATTCACTGAAAATAAATTTTCACCTGATTTTTTGTTCATTAAAAAAGATATATATAGGTATTCTATTTTCTATGATATACATTTACTTGGAAATAAGTAATATAAGCAATACTGATGTTCTATTTAGGTAGCCATAAATAGTTTAGAAACTAGAAAATGAAAACAACTGTTTAGGAGTTATTAATGTCTAGTACAGTAATTTTCTTACTTGTTTCTTTTCCCCCCCTCCCCTAAAGCTGGAGTTAAGGTTTTCAGTGTACTGGTGTCTACATCTTCTGTTTAAAACAAATGTAAACACTGTGTTGCATAAAACTGGAAAAATTGCACTAATTTTTAAACTTTTGGTTTTATTTTTTTCTTTGGGAAAAATTCTTTTATATTCACATAAAGATTTTTAAAATTAATTCCTTGGTGTCTTTATTGCAAGCCATGTATTTAATGGTCCCTAGGTGGTGTTTCTGGGCAATGCACAACCTGGTTCTACATGTTGGTACATTTACATCATCCAAAATCTCCTGTTTCAGGATAGACTTGTATTATAATGAGGGTGTGGATGTCATGAGTTGTGCTGCTCTCCTCCGCTGTTTCCAGTTCATTCCTCCCACCCAAAGCTGGCTCCCTCTGCTCAGCCCACAGACAGTTCTCTCAGAGCTGGGCAAGGGGCCTTGTGAAGTGAAAAGATTCAACCCCTCTGCACATGAGCTGTGAAGTGACCTCAGTAATTATTGCTGCTGAGGTAGGTGAGAGTCTCTGCCTGTTCTCAGCCCCACCTGAGAGGACACAGAGGACAGGTACAGCTCTAAATCACTGTTCTTGCTTTATTCAGAGAAGAAAACTTCCTGCCATGTCCAGCCTGCTCTGCGCATGATTTATGTGCTCCATCCTTGCCCATTATCAGCTATCATTCCCTGAGGACCACCCCAGCCTGAAGTGCTGTTGGTGAAGAGCTGTCAGCCTTCAGCCCTCCAGAGTGAAGATCAGAGGATGAGGAGCTGTGTGGATTCCCCGGTGTGGAAGGGCCTGGCCCAGAGAGTGTGATGCCATTATTGAAGAACATAAAAGCAGTTTCAGACACGGAACACCAAAAGGTGCCTGTGTGTGAGGGAGCAGGGAAGAGGTGCTCAGCAGTGCAGGAAGCCTGAGCTGAGCTGCAGAATGTGTTCAGTCCTGACCCTGTTTGCTTCAGCTTTGTGGCAGCTCCTGAAGAGCCAAGGACTGCAGCAGGAGTTCTGGTGCAGTGAGGGGTGTCCCTGGAAGAGGAGTGCAGGATTAAAGCCCTGAGTGCAAAGGCAAGGAGGAGCTGAGGTCAGTCACGTGTGGGAGATGGTTTTAGGTGGAGGGGGCAAAATATTCAAGAAGCCTGTGAAATGCAGTCTTCATTTGGAATTTAACTAAGCCAGCAGAGACCTACAGAGGAAGCTCCTGGATACATCTTGGAAAAGGAAATGGGAATCTGAGCAAAGCACTGGGGGAAAAAGTACCACAAAATAGTCAGATGACAGCTGTGAACTAGAATTGTTTTGGGAGTAATGCTCACACAGCAGAAACTTCCTACTCTTCCCTTCCCCTGTTCCCAGTCAATTCCAGGCATCCAGCCCACTTACAGCTTTTCTCAGGGAAGGAAAAGAAAGGATATCATGTCTAGAAAGTCAAAGGGCTTTCTTGTTTCTGCTGGAAAGGGGAGGTTTGGGAGCCTGTGCCAGTAGCAGGTTGGAGGCAGCTGGCATGAGGAGGGGTTGAGGGGCTGGAGCTGACCAGGTTCTCCCATGGAGTGGGATGAGACAAGTGTGCCTTTAATAAATGGACTGGTTTGTGTGCCACCACATGTTCTCATTTCTCCCCTTAGGGGTCTGTGAAACAGCCTCAAGGAACAGTGTCTCAGTCCAAACTCTTGTTTCCACTGGCACAGAAAATCAGAGGAAGTGGCAGAACCCCTCACCCAGCAGGTGCTGAAGCAGCTGTTCCAGAAGCTGGGTTCACCTGGGAGAAATTTGCTTCCTCTAGGAAGAAGTGAGCTGTACTCCAGGGAAAACTGAAAAGAGGAAAAGATTGCTCTCTGCTCATTTCCTCAGCAGGAGCTGGAGCTGTGTGTTCCTGACGCTGTGCTGATTTCCTGAGGCAGCTCCATCCTGCTCCTGGGAGCTGCAGCTTCTGCCTGGAGGCCTTAACAGGCTCCTTGTGGTGCAGCTGTTTCCCAGTTCAGTGCATTTACTGGTGTTAACCATTGCTTGCCAATCTTGGGACTGTTTCATTGTGTAGATGATGGTTAAAAATAGTAATTTGTTGCTGTTATTTTCCAAGGGACCCTTTTCCTTGTTAGACTGGTGAGTGCAGCTTAACCACATTGTGTGTTGCTGGAGCTCACCCTGCTGCCCCTGGACACGCCAGCCACTCCATGAGGCTGGGCAGGTAAACAAGGAGGATTCTGCATATTGTAATTCCAGCTATGCTGTCAGGATCATTTTTGCCATCACTTCTGTAGGAATTGCCTTTGGTTTTACAGTGCCAACCTCCTGCAGTGCAGGGGCAGAGACACAGGGCATGGCCAAAAGCCCACAGCCTGTTCTGGACATGGCCTGTTGTTGTCTTCCTTTTGCAGAACACTTCATGACAAAAATGCTTTGATAAACATTTATTAATGTATGAGACAGGTGTTAGAGAGTGATTGTTTTTTAGAGAAGTACATATTAAGGAATTGTCAAATGAATACTTGTGTTAATGTTAAACAAAGACTGCTATTGCTCTCCCACTGTACTCAGCCACAACTTCTACAGTGCAGTCTCTGGTGTCCCTCATTTTGCCAAGGTGCACCAACCATGGCCATCCATCATAAAATTAGGAAAGCCCCAAGCCCCTCATTAATTTACAGTGCCATAGGGCAAGCCTAATAATGCCCTGGTAGCTCCCAGGCTGATCCCAGGATCACATCATGGGATACAGAGCGCAAGGTCTACTTGTAAAAGAAATGGTTTTGCAGTTACCTTGAAAGAACTAAACCACTGAGCCTCACCATGGAGCTGTCAAGGACTTGTTTTCAGCACCCCTGACAAAGGATTTTCCATAACAGGACAGTGGCCAAGGCTTCCCTACCGAGGCACAGCACAGATCTTGTAGGGCTGTGGGGCCATAGCGATGCCTATCATGGGCTGGAGGCTGAGCTTGGTGTCAGGGGGTGCCTGGAAGGTGAATTTCTGGAGCAGGGAGGTGAAGAAGAGGAAGAGCTCGGCACGGGCCAGCTGCTCGCCCAGGCAGGAACGCTTCCCTGTGGAGACAGTGACCCACAGCATCCTCAGACTGTGCTTGTGCTGCTGAAAATGCTTCTGCCTGCCCTTAGGACTGCAGTCCAGCTGTGTTACCCCATTCTTGGATGAGTTTTTCAACCTAAGCCCAATAATGACTTTGGCACTATAGCATGGTCTGCCCCTAAATTGCATGACTTGGTGAGGACAATTCACACACACACGACCTGGATGTGCCATGCTTGGAGAGCTCAGCTAAAAGAGCTACCAGAGGAGCTGTGTGGTGCTGGTGTGGGAAGCAGGTGCTAAAAGCAACTTCCCCAGGGAAGCTGCTGGCTGGGGAACCCTGTGGTGGCAAAAGGCCCCTGGTGAGCTCAGCCATGTGAGAGCAGGAGCATAGAGCAATGCTTTTGTCTTGGAAGCTGTTCCTAAGGTCTCTGGAGTGTACGTGCCTTTTCATTCATCCTCATTTCTCTTCTGTGCATGTGAAAAAAGAGAGAAAACGGCTCCAAGTGTGGTAGTGGTGCTTTGGGGAGGCCATAGGAGCATTTTGAGCAGCACCTCCCAGGGTGTATCTGCCCTTTCCACTGCTATTTTCCTCTGTCTCCACCCTGCATTTGGAAACCCAAACCCACATGTGCACCATAATTCAGCAAATCTTACCTATAGAAAATGGTATAAAATTCTCGTTTTTCCAGAACTTCCCATCCTTCAGAAAATGCTCGGGGTTAAATTGCTCAGGGGTTTTCCATTCATTCTTGTCAAACAGCAGAGAGGTTAAATTAGTCATTACAACCGTGCCCTAAGAGGAAAAAAGAAAAACAAATCACACTTTCTTTAGCACTGACAGCAGGAGGGGCAGTTTTATCTCCCAGTCTCCTCTCCATGAAGAACATGGAGAGGAGACTGGAAGAAGGATGAACATCCTTAGTCAAATTCTACTTGAATTATTTCTGCAACACCCCACTGCAGGCCCAGATTTTCTACTTCTTGTCTGTTTGGAGGTGCAGTTACATAACTCCATTTTTCCCTCATCAGCATAGTTTTTATCTGTTGTAATCTTGGGCCAAAGTCCTGTAAGAGCTGGGATCTGTGCCTCAAAGGCACATGTGGGGGTGTGGCACCATTCAGGGTGCTGGAGAACATTGGATGGCACAACTCCATGTTTGGCAGGAGTGAACTCTGGACAGGGCAGGGACAGTGTCTGCATAGGAGGGACCTGGTGTGGCACCGTGTCTGGGGAGCTGGGAGTGTTCCTGGAGTCCCAGCACTTCAGAATTTACCTTTGGGATGAAGTAGCCATCCACATAGGCATCCTCTGATGCCATTCTTGGCACATTGAAAGGGATGACATTGCCTTTCCTCTGCACTTCGTGGATGACAGCGTTGGTGTAGGGCAGGTTGTTCCTGTCCTCCAGGGCTGGTGGCCGTGCCTGGCCAATGACTGCATCGACCTCAGCTTGCACCCGGGCTGGGGGAAAGAGCAGGAATGAGCCCAGGGAAAAAACCCTTGGAGCAATACAAGGTTATTGCTGTAAGGGTTACCAAGGGGCCTGGACCACTGTTTACACCTCTTGTGTGAATGTGGGGACATTCCACACTGCTTTCTCACAAAGCTGTGAGGGATTAAAGCAAGGGAAAACCAACTTCTTGTGAACTATACCTTGAATTTCTGGATGTATGGCCATAAACAGCAAAGCCCAGCGGAGGGTTGAGGATGTGGTCTCAGTCCCAGCAAACATCAGGTCCAGTGTGCAGGCCATGAGATGTTCCTCCCGGAAGGTGTCACTGTCATGGTCCTTCATGAGAAGGTGTGTTAGTGCCACAGGAACAGTGAGGGTGTCCCAGCACCAGGCTTGGTCCAGACCACCCTAGGGATTTTGCTAGGAGCTGCTGACCCCCTGCATCCCCATCCTCCTTATGGGGGATAAACCTGCTGTATGTCCTGAGCTCATAAAAGGCCACATAGGCAGCTCAGATGGAGAATCTGGGCTCATATCTCATCCCTTCTGATTTCTGAGCCCCACTCCAGGAGAGTTTTCTCCCCATTGCTGACCTTGGAGATCTCCAGCAGGTAGCTGTCAATGTAGTCCCGGCTCTCTGAGGGGTTCCAGTCCTCTTTGTGTTTCTTGATCTGCTCTTGCATAAATTTTTTCAATAACCTCCAGTTTTTAAAAATGGTTTGGTGAGCTCCAGGTAAGTACTTCATTATAGATGGGAAATTGTTGTAGAGCTTTGAACACAAAAGGAGAAATACAAGTTGAATAAAAGACTTTAAAAACTCTTCTGACATCAGGACTTAAGCCTGCAATAGCACTTGCTGACTTTCTGAAGCTGGTGGAAACAGCTCAGCTCTAGAAGAAAATTCTCATTATGGGGTAACTTGTGTGTTACCCACTATTTCAGCAGGCAGGTTGGCAATCAGTGGGCAGGAAAAGTCATTTTTGGTGTGAGAGAGCAGTGTGAGCATGGCACAACTTAGAAAGAAGATGGAAATGACAGGCACATCTACCCCGTGCAAAGGAACAGGGAATGGCAGGTTTGGTGATGACAACACTGTGACTTTTGAGGTTGATCTCAGAGAAGAAACTATGGCCCTGGTGCAGGAGGGCTGTACCTGGCTTGTGATGGCTCCATGGAGGGCAGTCATTTCATACATCAGCTTCAGCAGTCTTTGGAAATCCTCATCATGGTATTCAAACCGATTGCCAAAGATGAGGGAGCAGATGACATTTGAAACAGCATTAGTCACTTTGAGCTGAGGGTCAAAAGGATTCTCTGGAGAAGAAAAAGATCAGTTCTCTTCCACTCTTCTCAGAAAAGAAGAAAATACATATCAGAAGTAAAATAGTCAAAAATATAAATTAAATGAGTGGCCCTTAATGGGCACAGTCCTGTCAATGCTTTCCTGGTGTGTCTGGCTGGCTCCATGAGCTGGCCAAGCTTGGCAGGGCAATCCCAACGGTCCCAGTTCAATCAGCTTATGGATATGTTTACTTTGGAAAGCAAGGTCTGCAGGATGACATTTGAACTCATTGGAAACATTAGTGTTTTTGCACGTATAGTATTTCCTAGAGAGGAGCAGGCTGAAGGTGGGCTGTGAATAATGCCGTGGGTGAAGTTCTCCAGCCAGCTGGAAGACAAAGCACCTCTAGGAAGGAGCAGGGATGCTAGCAGTGTTGTAGCATCCCTTGCAAGATGGGGTATTTTTCAGCATGCAGTGAAATGACAACAGGCCCTAGCAGTTGCTGCCCTCACAGCTGCTGAGGGCCATGGCACTCACCCTGTTCATCCCTGAACACATCCCCGAGGTAGCGGCATTCCTCCTGGATGCGCTCCTCCAGGCTCCTCTTCCCCAAGCCAAAGTTCCGGAGCGTGCTCAGGGTGAACCTCCTCTGTGCCTTCCACAGGTGCCCGGTGGAAGAGATCAGTCCTGGCAGGAACATCTCCCATCAGATACTGAGAAAAGCTCCGAGGCTCTGCCTTGTCTCCAGCTGTCTCAGACCTGTGCACGGTCAAGGCTTGGACCACCTTACAGCTGAGGGATAACTCACCGATCTTGCTGAAGACCTCCTCATCGAGGGGAATGTCAGGGCGGTCCATGAACTTGTCCCCTTGGTTTATGAGCACTTCCCTCACCAGTCGCATCCCATTTACCATCACAAACCTCATGCTGCCCATGTGCATGCCAAAGATGTCGCCATATCTTTTACTTAGCTGGGAGAGGACATAAATAGAAGGGGTTTTCATTTGCAATGAATGTTCCTGGGGAGACCAGGACAACCCTGTCTGGGGACATGGGAAACAATAAGGAAAGAATGGGAGGGGAGACAATGTGTGCACTCTGCCTGACGGCATAGTCTTTTTTCTGTCCTCTTTTCCTGAATCAGTGACTGGGAGATGGTGTTAATTTGCCATAAATCAAGTAAAACTCAGCAGGTTTGATTGTTCAGTCCTTTGTTTTTCCAGTTTTTGTTTCACCCCATTCCAGCCCCCACTCAGACCTGTAGGGTTTGTACATCTGTGACTGCACCTGTGGGATCGTGCTGTGACCTTTGCCCATGGAATCACTCCACACCTATCACCCTGCTTGTACTCAGGTAAATGTCACTGATAGGGCAAACCTCCTGCTTGCCTTCACGACCGGTGGAGTTTGGGTTATCCTTTTCCTGCATGGCCAGGAATATGTGGCTGCAATGCCTCCATCCCTTCCCCACACTGCTCACCACCAACATACCTTCTGCACTGCGCCCACGGGATCTTTGAAGTCCACGAGATGGATGTGCCCCAAAATGGGAAGGCGGAAGGGAGCGGGAGGGAAATTCTTTGGATTTCTGTTCTTCATGTAGTCTGCGATGAGCAGGAAGACGAAGAGAAAGATGAGGAATGTCTGGAGGGAGATGCTGTCCCAGAGGAAGTGCAGCATGGCTGGATGGTGGGGTTCTGCAGGGATGTGTCCTGCAGCAAGTCAGGCAGGTTGAGCTCACAGGGCACCACTGAAGCCCCCAGGGCCAGGGGGAGATGAGTGATGTGCTGGGACAGCTGTGGGTGCAAACACAAGACAGCAAGGAGTGGCTTTTTTGATGCCTGCTCTCTATATTCAGACTCCTGCTTTCCCAGCTTTCAGAAAGGATTAAACCCCTTCTTGATTAAACTGAAACATCTGATTTAAAAAAAAAAACAAAATACCACAAATCAAAACACCCCCAGCTTCCCCCTTCCCCCCTCCAGCTTCCCCTCAGTACTTTACTAAACCCTATCCTCTATGCTCTCGTTGAAAGGACAGAAATGAGCTTTGTGGATCAAGATTGAAACCTGGCAGTTTCAGTGTGCTGTTCCCACAAGCTCATCTCTCAGGATGACCCTGCTCTCTCCCTCCCAGGTGTCCTCACCGTGCTATGTCCCAGTTTCAGCTTCTCAGTGCCAGGGAGTCTCCAGCTGCTCCGAGAGCCTCGCAGTTTCCTTGTTTACAGCCGCTTGCTCCCTGGTATGAGGAGTCCCTGGCCAAGCCCCAGGTCTCAGGGGACATCTGAGATAAGGTTGCACAAAGCTTTCACAAACCATCTGACTCAGTTTCGTGTTTCCGTGTGTCTTGGTGACGTGGGCGGAAAGCAAACAGCTGTCCTGGAACTCAGCACCAAGCACCATCATTGTCTCATCTCCACCAGAGGAGCGCAGACAGAGCAGCTGCCTCCAGCCATCCCTTCCCACTTGCGTTGTCCTTTGGGTCACAGCTGCTCCCAAAGCCCCACAGAGCTCACGAAGGTGCTGAGAAGCCAATGCAGATGCCCAGCTCTGCAGGCTGGGGCCCTTTGGGGGCAGCTGGCAGCAGGATGTGCTGCATTTTCCCACGCAGGGGCAGCTCTGGGTCACGGAGGTGCTCATGGTGGAATTTTGATGTCTATGTAGTGTTTTATTGTGAAAGAAGCAGGGAGCAGCAGCACTTTGCCCTTTGCAGTCATCAGCTGCCCCCTCCTGCTCTAGGGGACGTTTTGGGTTCCCTTTCTCTCTTTTGGTGTCATCAGTGGCTGTTGGGACTGTCTAGTGCTGATGACAAGGCACAGAGGTGCAGCAGAGCTACTGGAGTGATGCCGTACACCGGTTCTCCACAACCCTTACACTTGGGAAGCTGGAGAAGTCAAATCTCTGTTTTATTGTGGAATTTAAAGGGGAGAGACCTCTTCTTGAGAATATCTCTTTTCACCTCTGGTTTTTAAGCACACTTAGGCATGAGCTCCTGGAGATGCACGTGTTCACCAGCAGTGACATGAGAGGATCCACTTGAAAATTAAACAAATTAATGTCTCCTGCCTTTAAGGTATTGCATCATTGCATAATTTAAAAAAAAAACAACAAAAAAACAAAAGAAGATGATTTCAAACATTTTTTCCCTCCAGGAATAGGGGAGGAAACCCCAAAGTAACAAAGAAACACAAGTTGGAAATGAAAGAGAGATCAGTATCTATTTGCTAAGCCAGTGCAAATAATACAAGCTGTAGCCACATGCCAGAGGTCAGACCTACAGCAGAATGAATACAAAAATGGAGAGAAATCAGTGCTAGTCCTGAGTGGTGTTGAAGACTTCATAGGTGAAAAAAAAAAAAAAGTCCCTGGATCTTTTATGTTTTCTCTTTTACAATGACAAAAACACAACTTGAGAGCCTATGAGTGTGAACGAATAATTAAAACGGCAAAAGGATTAAAGTGATCAGTCGGAAGGACAGCTCAGTGACAGAATCCCCGTGTGCCCGGCGTGGCGGGGATGTGATGTGCAGAGGACTCTCCCCTGTGGCATAAATCTGCCACTGCACAGGGATTGCTTTGTACTGCAGCAAAACCGTGATTGCCGGGGACAGAGGAGAAACCAGTGGAAATGAAACTCGATGTAATCCTCTTTTCCTGTTAACTATTCCATATCCTATGTGGGTACCCACAGAAAAGTCACTTATGAAAAGTGAGAAGAAGAAAAAAAACCAAAAACACTTAACAAAAACAAGAGGGAAAAGAATAATCTTTGCTGTGACTATAGTCCAAATTGAAGCACACAGAAGACAGCATTTCTAAGCATAAATGCTTGATCACACAAATGGAAAAATTCTCTACAATTTGCATATTTAATTAGCTCTTATCCAAAGAGACCTGGCAGAGGAAGAAGCTGTGTCCATGGTGCAGGGTGCCCTGTCCCCAGCCGCTTCCTCGGCCCCACGCTGTGTCCATGCTGGCCACACACACACAAATCTTTGCCAGAAACAGGGGAAGTGCTGAACTCGTGACTTCCCACCACAAAGCCACTGTTCCAACACTTCCTTCCTGAGGGCCAGCACTGAGCCCTCGCGGGCATGACCCCTCCAACATTCTCTGCTGTTCCCTTTTGCTGCTCTTCAGGTGAACTCCTCCTCAGCAACCTCAGGGGATTATTTTATTGCAGCTTTTCTGATTTGTATTTTACTAGTACAAACCTTTTGCTTTTCTAATATGAAATTGCTGTATCATATTTTTACAGCCCTTCCAGACCTGATGGAAGCACAGCTCCTTGTGCCATCCCACTTGGCATGGGCTTTGGTAGAAGCTGCTTCTACTTCCCTGTACCCTCATAATTAAAATTTCCATATATTCTTTGAGATCCAAAAAAATGCTTGCTGCTGCTGCAGAGATCTCTGCTTAGATCTTTTTTATGCCTGGAAGTGTCCAAGGCCAGGATGGATAGGGCATGGAGCAACCTGATTTCATGGAAGGTGTCCCTGCCCATGGCAGAGGAGTTGATCTTTAAGGTCCCTTTCAAGCCAAACTATTCCTTGATTCTGTGATTTCCATCACACAGCAGCAATGTGGTGCTGCAGGCAGTGTCCACCAACCTGAGCCCAAGCCCACCTGAGGCTCAGGATTGGCTGTGGCCACCTGAAAGTCCAAATTGATGCAGAGTGGTGAGTCCAGAGCTTGTCTCCAAGGCCAGCTGCTCCCTCTGAGCAAGGACACCTCAGGAGCCCTTGGCTATTTGGGTGCTGCAGCGTTAGGGGCTGCTGAGTGATAGGGAAAACCAACACCAAACCGTGCTTTTGCAGCTGGCAGACACCTTCCTGGGAACTGCTGACAGTGGAAATTGGGTAATAAGGCTTTTAAATCCTTGCATTTTGTCAGATTGATAGCGGGGAGCAGGAATGAGGTGAAGGGAAGAGGCACAAGGGTTGTGTTTGTTTCAGGATGTGGCCCTTGTGCCCTTCCCAGGCCACCCAGATACTGGCGGGTGCTGGACCTGCAGGGCCCTCATTTCAACCCAAAATCTGTGGTGTGGTCAGGAGAAGGGCATTTCCCAGTTTGTGAGGGTATCAGGGTGGTCAGAAGGGCATTTCCCAGTTTGTGAGGGTGTCAGGGTGGTCAGAAGGGCATTTCCCAGTTTGTGAGGGTGTCAGGGTGGTCAGAAGGGCATTTCCCAGTTTGTGAGGGTGTCAGGGTGGTCAGAAGGGCATTTCCCAGTTTGTGAGGCTGCAGTGCGGTCAGGAGAAGGGCATTTCCCAGTTTGTGAGGGTGTCAGGGTGGTCAGAAGGGCATTTCCCAGTTTGTAGCGGGCCCGGGCAGCCCCAGGCCCGCTCAGCCGCGGGGCAGGGCGCACAGCCGGAAGGGTTTGGGGCAGCGCGTCAGGCTCAGCGTGAAGGCGAAGGACAGCGCGGCCGCTGCCGGGGCCTGGAAGGTGAACTTCTGCAGCAGGGCTACGAAGAAAATGAAGAGCTCGGTTCTGGCGAGTTGCTCCCCCGGACAAGCCCTCTTGCCTGGAAAACGAGCACAAATAACCCGAAGGAGTGCCGAGCGAGCTGCAGCCACCTCCGCGGCTGCAGCGGCCGCGCCGCCGTGCACGGGCTGCGGCAGCTTTTCTTCCTGGAAAGGTTAGGTGGCAATGTTCACCCACACAATCTGCTCAAACCTTCCCCACAAGTTTACTGCTGAGCAAACTGCGCCTGTTCCGAGAGGCAAGAACGGAAACAGTCTGAACAACCCAGTTATGCAACTTGTGCAAGAACAATTTTTTTTTTCAATTTTTTTTTTTTTTTTTTTTCCTCCGAGCAGCCTCTATTAACCATGAGTGGGATTTTCGTTGCGGGGATGGGCTGGAAGCTGGACAGGAGCGGTACTCCCTTCTCTATAAGCAGTGTCTTGGGGAAGAAATCAAAAATAAAAGCTTTGCAAAAAGAAAAGCCACCTCCCCATCCATCATCCTACCTGCAGAGAAGGGCAGAAAAGCCTCCCGCCTCCTGTACTGGCCGTTTTCCAGGAAATGTCCGGGATTAAAGGTGTCCGGAGTCTCCCAGACGTTTTTGTCGAACATGATTGAGGTCAGGCTGGTCATTAGGGTGGTGCCCTACGAGAGGTGGAGAAAAGGGGCGAGTACGCGGCGAGTTGGGTTATTGTTAGCTCTGTGAGCTACAGTGTTTTAAGGGCAAAACAGGGGTTTTGTTCCCCCCTAAGCTGCGTAATTAAATGAGGGTGAAAGCCTGCAGGATTGTTCACTTGTGTGTGCCTTTATGTATCACCGATGTTGATCTGCACCCTGCGCTGCAGTAGCAGGTGATGTTAATGCAAACCAACTTTAAATTGGTTGCACTGCATTCCCATAGGAACTTGAAGCAATTTAATCAAGTAATTTTCAATCGATTTGTTTAAATGGGCTTTTTTAGAAAACAATAAAACTAATTTGATTTACCTCCACAGTCTCCATCAGCAAGAGAAATATTCTAATCAATATGGAGGAAAATGCCTGGATTTTTAAAATTTGCCTCGTTGCAACCAGTCATATAGAGGGAAGAGACCAGTTATATAAAAATCCCATATTTGCTTTTGTAATTGTAGAACAGTGTCTGTGAAACAATACTCATTACCTGCCTTTCATCAAGTGCTAATTTTAATAGATGATGATTATTATTGTGTAGAATTAACAAACCCAAACTGTTTGCTTTCCTATGCTTCCTTGCCCTCTTCCTGTAATGTGTCGAGGGTGTCTTTTACAAAATTTAAGGCATAAACCTTTTAAAACTGGAAATTAAAGCCAACACCATAAAGATCTTATGATTCTTCTCTGTAAGGAGGAGAACACAGCCCTGCAGAATCCATCAAG
The DNA here is from genome assembly GCA_009812075.1 of Sialia sialis. Taxonomy (NCBI): domain Eukaryota; kingdom Metazoa; phylum Chordata; class Aves; order Passeriformes; family Turdidae; genus Sialia; species Sialia sialis. The sequence goes on along the minus strand of VRYO01002482.1, from coordinate 9,165,395 downwards.
AGGGCTTGTATTTTCTATATAATTGTAGTATTTCTATAAGATTCTGCTGGTTGGCTGCCTTCCAGGTAAAATCTGGGGCTTGAGCATGAAGACCCTACTCTGGTGGGATGAAGGATGGTGGGATGAAGACTGGTGCAATGAAGGATGGTGGGATGAAGGATGGTGGGATGAAGGATGGTGAGATGAAGGATGGTGGGATGAAGCCCAGTGGCATGAAGGATGGTGGGGGATGAAGGATGGTGGGATGAAGGCCGGTGAGATGAAGCCCGGTGGTCCCCACACCTTGGGCAGGTGGAAGCCGGCCAGGGTGGTGTCGCTGGTGGCCATGCGGGGCACCCCCAGGGGCACCACGTTGCCCACGCGCAGCACCTCGCTCAGCACGGCGCTGGTGTACGGCATCTTCTCCTTGTCGGCCATCGAGGGCTGCCGGTACTGCCCAACCACAGCGTCAATCTCCTGCTGCACTTTCTCTGTGAGGCGCAAAACAAAATTCAAAATAGCCCTCTTCATAGGATTTTTAGGGTTGGAGAAGCTCTCTAAAATGATCAAGTAAAACCATTAAACCTGCACCTCCAGGCCACCACCAAACCACATTCCCAAGTGCCACATCCACCCTCCTTTTGAGCACTTACAGAGTGATTACACCACTCCCCTGGGAAGCCTGTTCTAGGGCTGGACAGCCTTTTCAGCGAAGAAATTTTCCCTAATATCCAACCTAAACCTCTTCTGGCACAACCTGAGGCCATTTCCCCTTGTCCTACCACTTGTTCCTTGGAAGAACGATGGATCTCCACCTGGCTGCACCCTCCTTTCAGGGAGTTGTAGAGCATGAGAAGGTCCGCCCGAGCCTCCTTTTTCCTGGGCTAAACACTCCCACTTCCCTCAACAGCTTCTCCTAAGACTTGTCTTCAAAAGGTTCCCAAGAGGATATATGGGCATATCCAAGATGTGGCAGAGCTGGGATAGCTCTGTTTCCTGAGATGCCCTTTCCTAATTTTGGGCTAAGCAAAGGGCCCCTCAGTGGCCCTACCCTGAATGTGGGGGTACGCAGCCATGTAGAGCAGAGCCCAGCGGATCGCAGTCGCCGTTGTCTCAGTCCCAGTTAAGAACAGGTCCAAGGTGGAGCACAGCAGGTTTTCCTCATGGAAATAGGAGGTGGTGTCACTCTTAAACTTGGAGGGAAAACATGGCAATGAAAACTCTTACTCTGGAGGGGATGCTTTTAAAACCCAATCCAAATTCACCCATGCATAACTGAAGTTCTGCTGCTCCTTTATTATCTACCCCTGGACTTGGAAATTTCCTGTCTTTACTTTCTCTGGATTTCAAGCCCTATGGACTGTTTTGAAAGACACCCTGGTTGCTGTAGAGTGGCTCTTGAAAGCAGGTAGTATTTTTAAATGTCAAGTTTCACAATAGCAAACACAGGCCTGCAAGTGCTCATAGAAACATGAACATGTTCCCTGAGAGTCCTCCTACGCCGTGTGACAGAACGAAAAAGGGAAGAAGACAAAGTGTAAATCCTTTCAAATGGGAAAAAAAATCTGTGTGTTTTCAAAGTGATCAGGCTGCTGCTGCTGCTAAAGTTTGATGTGGCAGAGGTAGGGAGGGGAAGGCAACGTTAGGCAAGAGCTCCCCTGACAAAACAGCCCCGCATCTTCTCTGCTCATTCTATGGGTTAATATTTAGGTGGTTTTAGTTATTTCCCTCCTACCTTTTCTATTTCCTTCAGGTAACAGTCAATATAATCTCCTGCCTCGGACTGGTCCAAATCCTCCTTGTGCTTTGCAATCACACTTTTCACAAAATATTGAAGTTTTTCCCAGTGCCTGAAGATTTTCCTGAAGGGTCCTGGCAACCATCTCATGATCAAAGGAAAAGCATTATAAAGCTGGTAAGAAATCAAACAGAGCAAAGAGCATTTCTTGAGTTAGAAGAGAGTAGGTATCATAGTTGAGAGGCTGGGAGTCTCAATTAATAGATTAAGTCTGCTTGCTACCATGAAAAAAATCATCCTTGCTGTAACAGTGCAATTTGTACAAATTTACTTACACAGGTGCAAACAAATACAAACAAGATAAAACTGGACAGATATTTTCTGCTGATAAAGTTCTCAAATACTAAGTGGCCAAAGCTGTCCCCTAATGTGAAGTGGCCACAGGTGATGTGGATGCAGATGTGTGTGTCCCCATGGAGGGGACAGAGATCAGACCATGTGTGTGGCCACACAGAAGATACATCACCAAATCCACCTGTTTTGTTTTTAAACCTGGAATCTCAATTCTATTTATAAATAGAAGTTATTTAAGAAACTGGTTGGGATATGGGTGTGGGAAAATATAGGAATTTTCAGTGTTATTAATTCTTCTTTTTGTAGAAACAGATTCTTTTAAGATTTTACCATTACCATCCTTTCATTATGTCAGGCATAAGATTGGTTTCACAACCCTGTAGTGGTTTTTTTCCATATGTCCCAATAATTTTAACTTATTTCCTTGCTTTCCTGATAGACTTTCAGTATAAATCAAATCTAACGTAAACCAATTCTCATGGTCATTTTCCTTTAAACGTGGCTCTTTTTCTACAGGAAAAGGCAGATTATATCAGTGCCTTAGAAACCCCACTTTCTGAGCTGTTACATGCAGCTGAAGGTGGAAAAACATCCAAGTGGCTTTACCTGGCCCCAGAAACTTCCAATGAGCAGCAGCGTTTCAGCCAGGGAGTGCAGCAGTTCCTGGAAACGGTTGTCATGGTAGTCAAAGCGGTTCCCAAAAGTTATGGAACAGATGATGTTCGAAACAGCACTGTTAATTTTGTAATGGGGGTCAAAGGGTTGTCCTGGAGGAGAGAAAAAGAAAGGTGACTGCCTAAAGGAAGGTTGTGGCTGGGTGGGGGTTGGTCTTTTCTCCCAAGGAGCAAGGGACAGGACAAGAGGAAACAGCCACAAGTTGTGCCAGAGAAGATTTTGATTGGATGTGAGGGAAAATATCGTCATTTGAAGGGCTGGCAGGCTTTGGAAGGAGCTGCCCAGGGCAGTGGTGGAGTCACCATTCCTGCAAATGTTTGAAAGGCGTGTGGATGTGGCACTTGGGGCTGTGGTTTAGAGGTGAATGTGGCAGTGCTGGGTTAATGTTTGGACTCAGTGAAGTCAAGGATCTTTTCCACATAAATCTCTCCATGATTCTATGATTCTAAAGACAGCTTTCATTCCTTTTTCCTGTTCAGTCTCAGTCAAAACCCCATTCTCTACCAGATCCACAGCTGTGAATCAAGGGGAGACCTGACCTGCTTCTCACCCATGGTGGTGCTCAGGTTTGACCCCATGTCCTGGGGTACCCACCCCCCCATCTCCTCCAGCATCCCCCTGGAGCTTGGGCACTATGGGCCAGGACATCCCATCCCATGTGCAGCCTGAGTTGCTGGCAGGCAGCGACATCAGCACTCACTGAGCTGCCCGAGCAGGGTCTGAAGCATTTTCCAGCTGCATGGCTTGCTATGGCTGTCAACTTTGGCCACTCCAACGTGTATTTGGTGCCAATTTTATATGCTGGGAGAGGATCCCTCAAAGCTTTGCCCAGGACAAGTAACCATTGCCTGGCCTTTAGTTATCCACCATAAAAATAATCAAGGGAGCTGGAGGAGAGAGGGGAGAGGGTTGCAGATCTCTGTTCCCACCTGCAAACCCCAGCAGCAGCTCATGTGGCCCCATAGAACACATTTATAAAGTGAAATGTGATATGATGCTTATCACATCTGTTTTCCTGGAGAGAGCTATTAAGCAGAGACCTTCATCTCCTCAGGTATATTTCAGCAGCCTGGAGAGCCACTTGCTGTGACAAGAGACTTATCTCAGTGACAAGCCCAGTCCAGCCCTGAGCTGCTGTTGAGCATCACTTTGAAATGCAAGGCACTCCTCACAGCACTGCTGATCTCTCCACTCTTCAAGAAAGTAATTAAACCAGGCTGGTGCTCAGATATTAGAGTGATGGACATGATCACTATTTGTCATTACTAATGGGAAGAAAGGCCCAAACCAGCAGCTTAATTAGTTTATTGATTAGGACTATAGAAGACTATAATCAATTGGCAACATGGAGTATTTGGCCTGTTCAGTGCAACAGCAATTAAAACGGAGCAAGTTTAGTATATAATTTCACAATTCCTTTTTAGATCTGTCTTGTTTACTATATATAGCTCCATAGAATTAGCTCAACCCCATCTGCTTCTATTTAAAGCTGAAGTGCAACATCACCCATGTACCAACATACAAATTATTCTTACTAATATCCCTCTGGCAGTTTTTAAAAGCTGGACCATAAAAGAGCAAGGCACACACTTCATCTGTGTGTGATACAAAAGGAAAGCCTGACTAAACAAGTTTTAAAATACTTTGCAAAACCAAGGACAAGCAGAGGTTAACAGAGCCTCTGAGTGGAAGTGCCTGATAGCCGGGAGAGCTGTGTTTATTCCTTCACAGAATGCACGAGACACTTCCTTAGCCATATAAACACTCACGTTTTAATAACCACCTAGTATGTATTTGCTTAATATTAATAATGAACAGCTAAAATAGGAGGCATGAGGTCTAAAATAAGTGCTAAAAGGCACAGTCTGGAAGTGTAAGATAGAGATTTGAGCTATTGAAGAAATGTTTTGCACGTTTGGAGCTGTGCTGGGGTAAGAGTTTTACTTCTCATCATTCATTTGGCTGGAAGCTCTGAGCACAGTGCCGTGCATTAACCCTCACCTTTCTCCTCCTCTATCGTCTCCACAAGGTACCGACTCTCCTCTTGCACTTTTTCCTCAAAATTTACAGCAAGGCTTTTCAGTGTTGCTAAAGCAAACTTTCTCTGCTGCCTCCATATGTGCCCATTGGATGATATGAGCCCTGTAGGTGGAAAATACAGGTGAGCAGTCCTCTCTCTGGGTCATTTGTGAGTGTTAGGAATCCAAAACAGCCATTCATCATGGACAGAAACCCCAAACCAAGGCAACCAAAGCTCGTGGATGTGGAAAAGGCTATGACTTTGCCTGGAAATTAAAATTCAAGAGTAATTGGCTTATGCTAAAGATCTAGCTTTATGGATTTGCTTTAATCTGCTACTTTGTCACTTTGTGTGGGAAAAAAAGGTGTAAGCCAAAATACTCTGAGTACTATCACGCTGTTGGCAGAGCTGCAGGCAGGAGCACCCCGTCTCTAGAGCTGTGTGCAGCCCAGGCAGGAAAAGTAAAGGGAAATTAAAAGCAAGGGGGAATGCTGCAAGTGTATCGATCTTCAGGCAGGTTTATTTCTCCTCTTTCATTAAAGTCTGGTTTTGAGCCCAGCCTCATCCTTGTCTCACAGAGATTATTAGTCTGAACTCAAACTTTTACAGGTGCAGTTCACAAGGGTTGAATTCAACCTGTTTTCTTTCCCTCTAACAGTTATCATTCCAAAGAGATGAAAGTTTTGTCCCAAAATCTTGTAGCTGTGCTTACCAAAGCCTCTAAATATTTCCTGAAGAAGTGGAATATTTGGCCGATCAGCAAATATTTCAGCCTGGTGGACGAGAGCTTCTCTCACCATCTGGTACCCATTGACCACCACAAATGTGAGACTTCCAAACTGCACGCTGAAGATGTTCCCATACCGACCTGTGAGCTGAAAGACAGTCCATTGTCCTCTGAGAACAAGAAGATGGGGATTTTCAAAACTCACCTGGAACAGGGAAATCTGACTTTGAATTTAACCCCTTGAAGCAAAGGGATTTTAGAGAAACCCAAACCCAAGCGTGCAGGTCCCATCCAATCTAAGCTACTCCATGATGGCTGGGGAAGGCATAAAAAGGGCTGGAGAGCTGTAGTGTGGGAGAGATGTTGGAGTTATATTTGTTATCTGGTGTTACCTGGGCTTTACCAGGTGTTTGCATCAGTTTGGCTTGTAACAAGGATGTAACTTGCTTTGTAACTGATGGGCATCTGCTCTGTCTCTTTCTGTCCCACCACCTGGGTCACCACACTCAGGCTCTTCCTGCTGAGGGCAAAGCATGACAAATTATCCCTTTCATCAACTTTGTGTCTAGAGTAGTGTGGTTTCTTCTCCAGCTCTCCCATTTACACAGGAGCTCTAACTGCTCATTGCTAGAAACGTCTTTCTAATTTTAAGCCTGACTGCATTTATGGCCAAATTGCAGCCATTTCCCTTGCATGGACTTTGCTGGCATTAGTGTCTCCTCTGAGATGTGAAAGAGTAAAGAGGGGATCATATCTTCTCTCTGTCAAAGAGCTCATCCTCTTCTTAGAATGAATCTACATGAAAGGACACACAGAGTCACCCCAAACTGCTGTGGTGACTGGTGAAACCAGCCTGGGACCAAATGGGTGTCTCAGTCATTGTGTGCTTGTAAATACATGGGATTAATTTTCTTAATAACTGTGTGTATTTACAAAATGTCCTAAACTTGCTGCCTCAGCCTTCCGTCAGGATTCCCTCAGGGACTACCCTGCTGCTGGCCTGAGAACACCCAGGGCAGAAAGGCTGGTGTCAGCCTGCTAAGCAAAAGCAAGAGACAAATAGTCATCAGAAAGGATTTTTACAACCAGCATGTCAGAACTTCTTCCACCTTTTCAGAGAGGAATACTCAGTATGTATAAAATCTCTCTCTTTTTGTCTCTGGTGGGAGCCAAAGCTATGGAAACCTTTCCAGAGAGATCTCTGCTTCTTTCTGCAACACAGAAGAAGCCACAGGACATAACTCAGGATTTTAAATGTTTCTTTCAGATGTGATGAGATGAATTGTTGGCCTCTGAGCAAAGATAATGACAGTACAATTTCCAGAGGTGATCTCCAGACACTTCAGCTTCTTCAACACTTCACACAGCACTTTTCACCTGCCCCTCAGCCTGGCCCAGCTCTTCCACGCCCTTTCTGGGGTCCAGAAGGAAATGGTCACAGTCAGATGGGAAGAAAAAGGAGGAACATGTAGATCTTCCTCTGTTATGGATTTCTTTCCCATGGGACCATCCTACTCCCCTGGAAGAGAGGGTGATAGTGAGAGATAAAACCAGGAAGGGTCCTCTATCTCACGTGGTTATTAAATACCCAGTTCTGCAGAGGCTGTCCTTGCTGCTTCACTGTGTGGTGATAAGAGTCATGGAAGGGTAAGATATTAGTAGAGAAAATGTCCTTGGAACTCTTACCTTCTGCAGTGCAAGATGGAGGGGCTGCTTAAAGTCCACAAAGGTTCCCACGAGAGGAAAGAGCTGTGGCCCTGGAGGGAAATTCCTGGGTCGTCTCTTTTTCACAAGGTCAATAATCAAAAGAGATATGACCAGAACCACCAAGAGCATCCAACCATTGAGCTTTTTCAAGAGAGACATCAAATCAGGCCAAAACAGAAGCTCCATCTTGGCTGATGAACTCGCAGGTTTTCATCCCAGGAAGGGACTTGATTCTGGTGTTACATTTGCTAAAAGAGGAGTAAGCAAGGACTGGAGAAGAAACAAAAAAATGCTAAAATGCTGATAGCTGGCTGGGGACAGAAGTTACTTTTCCACGTACAGCTGCTGCCAGGCCACCTGCTGAATATCTAACTTTAAACACCCGGATTTCCAAAAACAACCCCAAAATCTCACAAGGTTTGGCCAAACAAAAGCAATCTTGCAAGACTTGAGCTTTACATCTCTGTCAACTCCCTGATTTTCTCATGGAAGAGCATTCCTCCCTTTTGCCCTGAACAAGGGGCTCCTTTATAGAGACACCCCGCTGGGATTATCAGCAAACATTCGAGGTGAGGTGAAAGCAGCTTACGGAGCTGATCACATGTGGTGGGCGTCGCGTCGTTTCAGGGATGGTGAGGCATCTGAGGTGATGGACACCACACAAATGACTGAGGGGCTGATCCTGTTAAGTGCTAAGCACCATCTGCAAAGGGCTGGGTGCCTTCAGTACCCACCAAAGCCTTCCTGGCTTTGCCGGAGCCGTCACGGGAGGTTTAGACAAGGGAAGAGCTGCAGGGGCCCAGGGCTCTCCCAGCCACACAAATGAGAGTTAAAGGAGCTTAATTTCGAGAGTGAGAACATAGGCTCATGTGCTTGCCATGGGATTGGAACTTATGCATTTAAATCTCCTGGGTTTTCTGAAAATCTCCTTTGAATAAAGCTTCACGCTGTCCTGGGGGAAGGCTGCAGTGGACTGACAGTGACCTCTATGACTTAGAATCAATCTTGATGATATTTAGCTACAACTTGGTTCCAGCTCTCCCCTTCTTTTTCTTGTTTCCTTTTATGAAATTTACTTCTACAAATAATCTAAATTTATGGTAAACCAGAACTATAAATAATGAGTTTTCAGATTATTTGCCTAGAACTTAATGTGAGAAATTCTGAAGCATGGTCAGTTTTTACTGCCATAGAATCCTCTGATGGTTTGGATTGAACAGGAACTTAAAGATCCTCTAGTTCCAATCTCCTGCCATGAGCAGCGATGCTGTGTCTTCAGCTTTAAAGAAAGCTTTAAATTTTAGGGAAAAAATTGTAGCTTTTTATAGGAAACAATAACTGGGGAAAAAACATCTGGTATACTTCAGTCTTTCACCATTTTAAAAAGCTTTGCTGGCCATGTCTTTCATTATCTTAGAAGCACACACAGGCTATCTGATAGACCTGCACCTTGGCTATGGCAGAGGCAATAGTTATCTGCAACCCAACTCTTTTTGCTTTGAAATACTATTTACAGGTTCCTAGATAGGATAAGGCAGCAAACAGAGAACAGCAGTGGGAGAAACATCTCCCATCCCTCGTGTACAAAGCACATTTCACATGTCCCCATAGCACAGCTGTGAGCAGCAGTGGTTGGATATGCTTTGCTTCTTCTCATGCCGGCGCACCCACCTCCTGCATCCACGCACCTCTTCCAGCCTTCCTGGTGTGGCAAGCCAAGCCTGGCTTACCAGAGGCTAAATCAGGATAGCAGGCTCGTGCTCCTCATCCTGGCACCAAGGAGATGACTCGGTTGGTGGAGGTGTCAGCCTACAGCATGCTCAGAGGGACTGTGATGATAAGGCGTCAACTTCTGCTAGCCCAGTTTCACTCCTCTGTTCCTCGCTGTGCCATATGATTTGTCAGCATGCACAGAGTGCAGATCCCTCTACCACTTGTGGCTGCTGTGAATCGGGCTACGTGCAAAGCCAAGGTGTTAATGTGTTCTTCTGGGTGGTGTTGTGGGGGTGGGTGCATCGTGGTTGACAGGAGAGATGTTATTTTTAGCAGGAGGAGCACATTTTGCATGTACTCACATGTGTCTTGTCAGTCAGAAACCTCAAGTCTATTCCTTTGCCTTGAAGCTTCACATGTCCAAATGCATCTCCTCTCAAAGTTCTTAACACTCCAGATTTACGAAGAATTAGGGAAGAGCCTTCCAGTATTACCAGGGCTCTCCTAACCTTGACAGACAATAACACCAACATGTTACCAAACTGTGGTGATGCTATTTTGGGTCCCAGGCTTTAATCAACCCAGTTCTCTGCACGTGGTGATGTGCAAATCCCCAAAGCACTGAAGACGTCACGTCGCCGTGGCACGTGGGCAGTGCAAATGTTGTTGGACAACTCCAATCTCTGCAGGATCCTTATCTGTAAGATCCTGGTCACCTGCACCTGTTCCTCTGAATGCTGAAGCATTGGTCTTCAAATGGCATCAAATAACACAAATTTGAATTCAGAAGAAGATGTGCAACCACACATCTAGTAGGGAACAGGATGTAGACCCCCCCCCTTCTCCTTGAATACCTCCCCTGATCCCAGTACACAGCTTCTGACCACCTCACCTGAGCTCAAGGATACCATGTAGATAAATTGTGCCATATTGCATGGACACACACAAATCACTGTCTGAATATTAAGGCATCTTGAACAGCCAAGAGACAGAAATTGGCCCATATGCTTTGTACCTTCTTCCCTGGCTAGATGTCTAACTGTGTGCAGAAGGTTTTGAAACACAAAGAGAAACATTCTGTTAAAAATGCAATTACCATTTGTTTTTCAAGATATAGTATCCCATTATTTTTTCCAGAGAAGTGAAATTCAATAAGGTTACAACAGAATGTAGTCCAACAGTTACCGTACTTTCAGAGCATTATTTAAGCTACAGAATTTCTTAATGATTAGAAACATATGTAGGAAAAATCACATGCAAAATGAGAATGACTGGAGACAATTTTCCCCCAAAACACTTTTTTTCAGGCAAGTAACAGCTCATCCACCACTGTTGTTCCATCCATCACGTTGGAGGTGTGAGACTCCCTCCCACCTGGGGAGCCGCATGTTCAGGTCACGTCAACAAACAGGCTCCAGCAAAGTCCAAGGACCCATCCTGATTTCCAGCAAGAAATATTTTGCTGTTTCTCTCCTCTTTATGTCAGACCCAAGGATGTGAGGCCATTTTCACCACAGGCAAGCTCTTGAACAGCAGCCACCACCCTGATATCTGTCTTAATGCCATGTCCCAGAAGGTTTTCATGCAGGTGCAGCTGCTGTTTCATGGTCCAGCCCAGGTGAGTCTTCATGAACCTGGAGCCAATGACAGATTAGGATACTCACTTCCCTTTTAGTATTTACTTTACTGGATCAAATGAAATCTACAAGGGATTTTTAATTTCAGGAAGCAAGGAATGGACAGTACTGGGGCACACAAACCTCCTGGAGCAAATTCAGGAAAGACAGGGTTGAACTCACTTCTTAGGCTGAAGATCCCCTCTTGGGGTGATTTCACTGGGACATAAGGGCTCTCACATATACCAGGCTCTGGCTTCAAAGAATCAGGAAGCCATGTCCATATTTACTGCTCTGTGTGTGTGGTGAATACTAAAACACCTCCAGTTTTGCATCTTTTCTCTCTTCCCCCTCACCCAGACTAGGTGCAAATAATGTCTAGGTTCTTCTGGGAGCATAGACCTCTCACCTGTAACCTCCTGGCCACAACATTTCCAGTGCTCATTAGAGCTCTAAGTCAGGGAGCTGTCACCAGGAATGGGCAAACTGAGGCGTTATGAGCCTAAACCAAGTGGTGTGAGCAGACCTATGGTGTCCAGCTGTGCCATCTGGGAAGGATCCCAGAAGATGGGATGCTCAGTCCCCTTCTGTAACAGTCCAAAATGTCCCTTTTCTGCTGCAGAAGCCAGTTGTGAAGGGATTACATTCAGACTTCAGCCAAATAATTAAATGCAGGTAGCAGCCAGCGCTGCAGGGAGCTCTCCCTGTGCCCCCTGACCCTGGATCACCCTTTGCTTTTTGGTGCAAGACTTTATTCCCTTCGCACCTAGGAGCTGCGCCACCGCTGCCAGCTCTGTCCCACAGGCACATCCCGTCCGGCTGCACCGAGTCAGATTTGGGGGTGCCGGGTGCTTCCCCCGGGGGCAGCGCCCACCCTCCCCTGGCACGGCTCTCCCTCCGTCTGCTGCAACCTGGCTGCAACCCCGGCTGTTCCGCACCCTCCCTAAACCTCCGGAAAACTCTCCCGTCTGAGGCGCACCTTTTCAGTATTCACAGAGAAGAGTACAGTCACATATTCCTCTCAAAGCCACAAGGACTTGACTAGAGCTAAAATGTCATTTATGTACATATCACAAGCGTTTTTCTAGGCACAGATGTCTTTCTGGTGCCAATATGCTGTTTATGTACTTATCTGTCACAAGCACATGTCTACATACATATGCCCTGCTGGCAGAGGCACAGAGCATTTTGAAACTCTTATTAGACTGCTAATGAATAATACGCATACAAAGGAGAAAACAGAAGGTGGGTCTATCAGGAACAGCCTCTTTCTTAACTACCTTTTAATTGTAGGAGAGGAAGAAAAGAGATGAATTTTGATATGTTGGCATCTGTGAAGGCCTGCTTAGCAGCATCCAACGCCATCATTTTAAAAGTGGATTTTTCACAGGTTTGGGTATTTTGGGGGGAGGGGAAGATTTTTTTTTCCTCTTAAAAAAAAACCCACAAAATTTTGACACTGAGAGTATTGCAAATCCTGGTGCCAATGATGTATGATAGTGTGATTGTCACCATGGAATGCTGAAAAGCTCGAGCAGCTGTTTGGCATATTGACAGTGCGAATTTAGAGCGTTTTAAATGCAAATGACAGTATTCAATTGATCGCAGGAAAACAATGGGTCATAGCCTTACCTTTCCTTGGCTATGCTCTGAATAATCAGGCTGCAAATCCATGCACAATAGGGATATTGTACACGTTCTGGGGATTTTGTTCCCCGCATTCATGGGGGTTGATATGATGCTTCTTTTGGGCAGAGCTGAAATAGAGGCGCCGCTGAACCGTCCCAGGCACCTCGCGGGGGTGAGGTGGGGAAAAGGGCATAATTTGCTCCAAATCCACCACGTCCTAAGTGTCAGCCTGTTTTTCTTCACTTCTATCCTTTTCTGCTTGCTCTTTAATCATTCCCAAGGGTGGCTGGCTTTCTGCCTGACTTGTCTCCATTATACCCTGCTGCAATCAATATGGCAAGCAGAAATCAGCAGGAGAAGGCATGTTCTGCTCCCAGCGAGAGCCGGTGGGAGGGAAGGAGATCAGGCCAGCCAGCTGCAACCCCAGCCCGGCAGGCGAGCCGAAATGCAGCCCAAAAAAGCTGCCGCCAGACGGCTGGGTCCTGTTTCCTTCGTGGTGCCCCCTGCCTGGCAGCGAGCAGCAGGTAAAAATCTTCCTCCTTCCTCCAGCCCTGGGAGGGCAGGCAGGAAAACCTGGGCCTGGTAAAATTTACACTGAAAGCCCCTTTTTTTTGGCAGTGGTGGAAAGAAAAAGAAGGGTCTTTCCAAAGCAGAGAAGTCCAGGAATGGGGACCTACACTGTCACCTGAGCAGGTCTGTTACATATAGACAGTGGTGAGTGCTGGATGAGTTCACCCTGGCTCAGGTCTCTAAAGCTGGCCATGATAGATTGAAGGCAGCCACTGCCACTCTTGAGTAACTCTAGCAATAGATTTTTGGTTTTAAGACCCACATTTCTTTGAAAACAAGTTAAAAACACGTGCAGGAATGATGTGGATGCAGACATCAACAAGACAGTGTTCTGTGCTCATGGCTTTACCTTACCATGTACATATATGACATCTCCCTCCAAGAATTTTAACTTGGTGAATTTCTCCTCTTTCCCTAATTTGTAAGCCTGAAATGGCTATTAAGGATGCATTCCCTTTTTGCAATCCCCTGATTGTATCTAAATTACACCAGTGAGCAGAGCTTTTCTGTCTCCTGTGCTTCCCCCTACCCTTCTGGTGTTTTAATCTTAAGCACTTTGGGTCAAACACTGTTTTTTCAGTCTCCTTGATCCATGGGTTGTGTGCTCTGAGACATTTCTGATTGTTTCTGCAACACAACCACTGTGCAATCAGCATCAAGTTGCCAGAGCAGTTGCTGAGATATCTGTAAGACATCCATGACCAGATGTGCACCTGGGATCAGGAGGGCGAGTGGAACATCACAAATGGCTGATGCTCTTGTGCTGTCTACATGTGACATTCATGTTATTGGTTCCTTGCACCAGAAATTGGCTTCTCCAGGGAATCTGACAATTACAAAAAGTTATATTTTATAAAGGGGAGGTTCATGAGGAGCTGAGGTTGGAGGCAACACACTTAATGTAATCCATTTATGAAGCCTTGTTAGAAGGCTTTGCAAGTTTTTCAGGGTTGCCCAATCTTGCCCAGCAATCCCAGATGCCCATTCTGCCCAGATACAAAATCAAGGGACTGTATATCTGAATGACACCTATTTCAGCATCCAGCCCTTCAGTCTCCGATGGAAGGCAATGAATTAAAAAACCCCAGCATCATTATTACCTATACCTTCCTAAGATAAATCTGTTTACCTGTAAAACAGATGCATTAAAAACCAATCAGCCAATAGAAATAATTAGTTACAGCGCAGGCATGTGATTTGCTCAGTCTCTGGAACGGGGTAATGACTTGCTTAGCTTGAACTCCTTGCTGATGGATGCTTGGTGAAAGGTCTTGGAGACGATGTACTCAGCTAAACACTGGGGAGACAGAAAATGATTACTACAGAGAGACATTGCTCAAGTCATCTCTGCGAGAAATTCATCACCAGCAGCACTGGCACCACACATGAGCAGCAGCGTATGGAAACTGAACTGTAAAAAGTAACAAAATCAGTGAACTAAGAGAATGTTGCATACCGTGAACGTGAGGGAATGCATCGTTTCCCAGAGGGACAAACGTTCCTATTTAGCAGGCTTTTGTTTTGTTACAGGAAACACTTGGATGGGGGGATTTAGCTGTGAACACAGAGCCTTTGTTTTCCGGGAACAAAGGGACCCCAACCGACACAGGATAGTAATGGATAAACTTTCTATGCTGAGCTGGTAGGTAAATCCTTGGGCTTGCTATAAAACAAGCAGGACTGGCTTCTTGTGCCTAAAATCCAGTGGCCAAAACAGCAGCCCTTGGAGGTAAATTTATAGCTCATTTCTGCTTAGGAACCACAAGACCACCCTAAAATAAACCCACCACCAAGACCAAGAGGAGGGGCTGCTGCAAAAGGCTGCTCCCCCCTCCCCAACTTTAACAAGATGTTCTTGATAAAACTTTAAAGGACATCAATGCTGTCTTTAGTCTGGAAGGCCAGCACTGTGAGTCCTCCTGGGAAAATCCTCCTGCATGGAAAATGGAATTGGGGTCTCCTCTGCCCCAAAGGCTTCCTGTGAGCCCCTTTACCTGAAAGGTGAATTCTCAAAGGCTCAGGAGCACCCGACAATTTAACAAAGGCCCTCCTTGTTTACAAGCAGCTTAGCACATCTGGAACGAGAGAGAAGACGCCTTGTCTTCAGCTAAATGAAGGGACTGATCTCATCCTACCAGAAAAAGGATAACAATAAAACAATTCCACAAGCATCCCTTGCGATGACAGGACCAGTAGAATTTTTCCAATCCTGCTGGCAAACAGTAGAAGGCAAAAGTCTTGTGGAGACAGAAGGAATAAAAACAAAATGTCTTGCAAGAGGCTAGAAACTTTCCCAAAGCATTTTTCTTTAAACTTAACCACATGATTTACAAGCTTATTATTAGTTTCCCCCCCTTCCTTACATAAAAAGAGAAATTAAAAAAGTGTAGATTAACACATTTTTGGATATCTTCCAAGCTCTCAATTCCTCTGCTTAAAGGATTATTTTGACAAATCAAAAATCACTTTTTGGGTGGCCTGGAGAGACTCAGATTTGCTCTCTCTCTGTACCAGAAATGATCCCTTCTCAGAGGGTGCTTACTTGTGCCTCTCAGACAAATACAGAGAGAAATCCAGTCCAGCTTCTGATCTAACTATAATGCAGTATTGGATGCTGATTCCAGGGAATTTTTTCCAGATTGGTTAGGCTGGGGACTGTGTTAGGTACCTTAATCTCTACCTAGTCACTACTCAGGAGATACTAGAGGTTCTTCAGTGAAAGCAGAGCCTTGGGGGCTGCTACAAGACCACCTTCACCTGGGTCATGAGAGCAGAAAATGCTCCTGTGAGCTCCTGTCTTGACCTTGTGGTGGAGGGCGCAAGAGTTGGGCTGTGTGCGAGAACTGCCCTGGTGTCACCCATCTTCGTGGACACCAGAGTGCCACATCCATGGGATGTGCTGGCTTTCTCACTGGGATGTGGCTGCAGCTCGTGGTCTGGCCCTGCCACAGTGATCACATCTGCATCTGGCAAGATTTCCTGGTGGCGTCAAAGTATAGCAAGCACATCGAAGGATTACAGTGCATATTGGAAAGGTAAATGGATTAGCAAAAAGAGTGCCCAGAGAAGTTCAGAGAGGCGCTTGAAGAACAAACCAAACCACTGCAAAAGAAACAATTGTCCTGGAATAGAAAAAAGAGTAATACATATATATACACACACACACACACACACACACACACACATAATCACTTAAAGGCAGTCTTCATAAACAGGTTGAACAAGACTATGAGGCTGGAGGAACAGATGGGAAAATGGAACAAACAGATGGAAAAACTCTATTTCTGAAAAAAAAAATAATCTATTTGTAAAACTATAGCTACTTTGAATGAATGTTTCAAGGTTAAGAAGCTGAGGCATCAGGAAATTTATAACAGGCCATAAATTCATCCATGTGAGATCACTAGGATGGCAGGTCTTTTAGACAGGTGAGTGAGGTGCTTCCCAAACAGCCATGTACATTATTTATCCATATTTAATGCCACCATCCTCAGGGATACTTCACTCCCCTTTTAAGCTATATCATATTCACTCTACAGTTAAAAATTACCTTTCAGCTTTTCATTAACCACAGCTGGCTAATATATTAAAAGAAAAGGAGCAAGTTCACCTTGCTTTCTGCCATCTAATCACAGGGAAAAAACTGGCCTGAGCTCACCTGCAGTGTTAGAAAAGTTCTTCAGACAAGAAGGGGAGGAGGAGCGAGCACCATGGCTCAGTTCTCCAACCTGATGGGGAAGTAAAGGCATCTTCATTAAATGCCTCCTACCCACCCAGCTGTTCTCGAGCAGCTCTGTGAGCAGTTTTAGAAGGGATGATCAAGAGAAAAAGAGGGAGGAAAGGTTTGATGTTTCACTAACTCTAGGGCAGGGAAACCTCTCTTGCAGCAACCAAGATGCAATGCTTGGGGTGAGAAGGCCTTGCAGGAAAATGTGGGTCTTGTGTTTTAGTCAAAGAACCGCCACCTGCAGTCAAAAATTCAGCCCAAGCTTCACACAATGTTCCTCGGTGAAGAAGGGTGAGATACTTACAGAAAAAAAATTTCCAGCCATGGGCCAGGTGTCCAGAAACTCTCCCCAGAGTAAAGGAGTTCAGTGACCTCTGAGTAGTGCTGGGATAAGCAACAAAAATTGCATTATAAAAAAAGGCTAAGTTGCTCCAAGGACTGGGGATATGGTGCTTTGGGCTGGACAGTGTTAATAGGTGCTGGTTTATGCTGTTGGCTTCAATCCCTCCAAATAACAGCTTCACAGCGAGAAGGGACAGTAGAAGTACTCCAGCTCACTGGGGAGATGCAAAGATTGAATTTTCAACTGAGTGCATTCAGCAGCATGGAGGTAAAAAAGGATGTTGGCTTTCAGCACAGGGTCTGGGATAGGGATACGGTGGTGGGGACCCAGCTGCCAAGTGTGTTTTGTTGTCTCCCTTATTTCAGGTCATTTCTTATAAGTCGGTGCAGGGCTTTTAAGGACTGTGTCCCATATCTGGGTCTTAGCAGATTTGCCCACATGTTTTCCTGTGTGTGTCTCTGGGACTCATAAAAGCGTCTTTAGTGCTCAAGTAAGTTCCCCTTTGAGAAAGGACTGTCAAAGACAGGCACTAATGTCATTAGGAGGTTACAAGGGGGAAACAAGAGAGAATTTGCTACAGATCCTCATTTCCATAATCTTGCCTCGGCTTCCTCGTTTGTCAGTTCTTAACCTCAATTCCTTAACCTCCAAATCTGTGGAGTTGTTGACCTTGGAGATTTGTCTTCAAACTGATTTCAAGTTTTAGGCAATCTAAATTAGGCTCCCCGTGACAGAAGACAAAACTTGGTCTTTGCACCCAAATGTGAAAGACAGGCCCAGAGTGCAAGTGAAATCTTGCAGTCGTTTTTTCAAACCATCTGCCCATCTGCAGTCCCAAAACAATATCAGTTTGGTGCTGCCTTCCCTCTCTCTCTCTCAGGAATAAAGAAATTACCATAAACAAAGCAGATCAAGGGTCTTTTTAAGCCAAATGCAGCCAAGATACATTGCTTCAGAAAGGAGCAGGAGAGGAGAAAGGGCTGCAGGGGAAGTTTCTTCCTAATTCTCATTAACTCCAGTTTGGCCAGTGATCCTGGACACTGCAGTGTAATTTGGAGTGGATGGTGCTGTGTCCCTCTCCACGGGCACTCAATTTCCAACGTATTTCTGTGGCAAACAAAAGTGATCACCACAGAAAAAAAAAAGGGGAAAAAGACTGCAGAACTGCTCCTTAAAACTGCTCCTTAATTGTGCAGAGGAGGGAGAATACAAGAAAACAGGGAAATTAGTCTGGATACAAAGAGCCTTTTGGTCTCTGAGACCATTTCTGCATTGCACATGGCAGTCAAGCCCTGCCTGAATCATGCTCTTTATTTCAGGGAGCGAAGCCATTGTGAGAAGATGCATTTATTTCCAAGAGTGTGCTCAGAGTTAGAGAGGCTGCGGCAAACTGGCAGGGCAGCTTGGCACGAGGATTTTCTGGAGCAGCAGGTAGAGATGAACAACGGGAGCTGGACCAGTCCCTGCATGAAGGGGAAACAGGGGAGGCAGAGAGATTAAATAATTCAGTGTGTGTTTTTGTGATGCATGGAAAAATACTGCCAGAAGTCACAAAGCTAAATGCCTGGGTACCTCTCCAACGGATCAGAGAGCAGGTTTGGGGAGTAAAGAGAGGGAAACAGGCACATCCGTGCTGGGGAGCAGCTTGTGCAGTGGTGGCTACAGAGAGGCTGCCCCCGAGGTGCCGAGAGGGGGAAGGAGATCTGCGGGAGCCTCAGCCTCATTATTTTTATGTTCAGCTGCCTAATTACTACGTGTCAGCTGTCTGTTGGAAGGAACGATGTACTGCAGCCTCTCGTTTGGGAATTTATAGTGATTAATGGGCCTGGAGGGAATGACTAACGAGGAAATGTTAGAATTAGTAAATATGCATCACCGTGCAATGAGTAAAGCCAGGGACATGACAAATGAGGCTAAGTATGTGAAAGATGTAAATGTTGTAGAGGGACAACCTTTGGGATGTCCCAGGGACCCACAGAAACTGAGAGGAACAGGAGGGTGGGAGCAACACAGGTGTGATCCCATGGGGTGACAACAAACCAAGTAAGAAGGGCCCTCCAAAGTCCTCCAAACAGTCTTAGGCAGACTTGGAGGAACCAATTCGCTCTGACAGGCACTGCAGAAGGATGGAAAGCTGTTCCCTGTGTGCTGTGTCCTGTGGAGCACAGCAGGAGCAGCAGCATCACGGCTGCGTGTTGGGCGATCACCACAATCTGTCCTACACCAGGACCTGGGTCTTTGGAGATATTTAGGTACTGCAAGACCCAAACCACTTAGTTGATCCATTTCATGTGCAGAAATTGCTTTCAGTTTGACTGTTTCAGAAGAATTTGTTTACCAAATAACCGCTTTGCTGCGTGCCAGGGACCTGTAGCTGGTCCAACATCCATGCAAAGTAACACCTGCAGGCTCAGCCTTACAGGCAAGGACAGCACAGAACAGCATCATGGAGGGGCCTGGGTTTTGGGGCTACTTTCCTTCTATTCCTATGTAAGAGAGATGTATTAACCCCCAGAATTACAGCTTGCAGGTGTTCTTGAATGGCAGGCATTTTAAAAACCTCTAACTTTAGGAAAAATTTTACTAATTTCAGTAAATTTATTTGTAGCTGAAAAATGAACTGGATTAAGGAAGAAAAGCAGCTGTCTTAATTTCTTCATCTCATATCTCACTGAGGTAATATGACAATCACTGGTCTGTACACCTGCCCACTGCCAGCATCTGCTGGTGAGAACATTCCTTGAGCAGTGAAAGGTAAACTTTGTACCAGTGTTGCAGACTTTATATGAAACTAGAACCCAGATTAAAATTGTGAGGTTTGGGCCACAGAAAATCTAGAACTAGATCTGCTACAAAACCCTGAAATTTGGTCTTATTTGCACCTAGCAGATGAAACCCCTCACTCCGTGTGGCTTTTCCATTTTATTTCTAGCACAGCAACATTATTCAAATTTCACTCAATTGAAAGATGCAGCTGTTTCTATTTTTGGTGCATCCCTGTTAGAGAATAGGACTCAAACAACAATTCTGCACTGTTTGGTGATCAGCAATATTCTGTCTGTAAGATAATTTTCATTCATTGGAAACAGAAGTCAGGGGAGCAATAGCTTAGGTGCTTCTGCCCTTTAAAGACTGCAAAACAGCTGTAATGTTGTGTTTTCTCTGTAATAGACATTTCTGAAAGCTGAGGCAATTTTCAGAGGACATAACTAGATCATAGGCAAGCCTGTAGCAATGGAATAGATAATTTTCCTTTTCCAGCATGCCTAGATGAAAAAAGAAAATTATTTATAGGAGGGAAAAAAATCAACAAAACAAACACCCTTATACCAATCAACTAATCTCCTTAGTGAAAATTAAATAATCTAAATAACTCCTGCCTTGGAGGATAACTGAGAACTCCTGCAGGTAGAAGCAGGATCACTCTGTATTTCAAAGTGCTTTAGGGCTCTGAAGGCAAAGTAGAATCACCAGTGTGTCCTCCAGCTGCTGACTAGACAGCAATGATTTCTATAATTACATTTTAAGAGAACAAGTACTTCCCTTGCTTTTTTTTGGAGATCAATACAAACTGAGACCAGACATGTACCCAACAACTTCTTTGTCAACAGTTAAACCCTGACAGTGGAAGTCATCCAAAGTCACTTCTTTAGTCCCTCCTAAAGCAGAAAATGACAATTCCCCCCTCTAAAGAAACACAAAGGCTCTTTTGGCAAACCAAAGACCACCTTCAGTGCTCCCACAGGCAATGGGAAGTATCTCATGGACCCAAACCCTCAGGAGCAGCCCAGAACCGCCTCTTTCTCTGGCAGCAATGATGTAAAACACCGAATCCCAGTCTCAAAATCAGGACTTTTTCCTTTCCCATAGGTCTGTGGCCTCAGCCAAATGCCACTTCCATCACTCCTAATGGTGCGATGACCACTGCAGCCCATGTGAAGGGAGAGTTTATCTCCCTTGGGGAAGTTCAGGGCTGAACCAGGGCTCTCACTTTCCCTGGTTTCACCACTGGCAAGAGCAGTTCAACATTTGGTTGAAATGATGAAAAAGAATATATTTAGCTGAAACATCATATATACTCTAATTACAACCAATCCATCACCAAACGAAATATTTAATTTCAACTTTCCTTATGATGGTTTTACTTGGGGGCTGTAGATCCAGGGGGAAAGGATTTCTATTTTTCAACATCAAAACATGATGTTTTCGAATGTACTTTTTCAGTTGGAAAATGACAGGATGGAAAATCCACAGCTATCTCTACTTATAACACATCATGGTTAGGTGTGTGTGCATAGCACTTAGCACAGCATAAAACATAACATAGCACATAACACATCCAGGTGGGTGTGCATATGGCATGGGCACAAAAAGTAAGTTTTAGAGACAAAGTTTGAGAACACAGAAACTATTGGAAAAGGAGGGTTAAATACCAGTCAGATCAGATGGTACAAAGCAAGCTGTGCTTTCTTCATTTCAAGGAAAGTTAAAATACAAAAAACCTGTTTGCAGGTGACACTGAAAACACTTTGGAGGTCCCTCCATTTATTGTGTACAGAGAGACCTGGTGCAAGAAATATCTGAAATACAGAGTCATTTGTACTGGGGAAACAATATGCAAAACTCAGAAGAGAGAAAGTCAAAACCCAGCTGATGTTTCTGAGTCAGAGGAAAGTGCAATTGGTCAGATGTGCCACACACTTCTCCCCCTCCAGCTGAAAATAACACTGCTTCCAGATTTTCTGGGAGCATGAAGATTTCAACAACAGCCTCAAAAGAGCTGGCCTATGCTGTGTTGCTTACTTTTGAGGGAAAATTGTTGACTGCTTTTCATTTTGCCACATGTGAGACAAAACAATCCACCATCCTTTTATTCAATATAATTGTTTAATATTCCAAGTTTCTCGCATGATTCAGAAGGGAACTGTTTCCCAGTGCCAACCTCTCCTGCTGGGGGTGGAAAATGCCTGCTCCTGGCTTGGTTTAGCAGCAGGATTGGCCTTTCCAAAGCAGGGGACCTTGGGCAGCGACAGAGAGACGTGCCCAGCCATCAGCCAAAAATATCACCCAGACCCAGGGGAGGAAACATTTTTAATAGCTCACCTAAAAAGGCAAAATCATTTGCCAGAGGTTCCGGCAGTATCACAGTTAACACAGACACTGCTCCTGGTAAACAGGGAGAATTGCTTGGATTGCCTGAAACGGGTCAGTTATCACCCTGGGAGCTGCTGGCCAAGTCTGACCTCTCCACCTCACACCTGGGTGCAATTTCCAGCAGCCCAGCCACTGCTTCCAGTGAAATCAAAGCTGATGCAGCCGTTGACTTCTAAGATCTCCAATAGGGAGATCTCAGCTGTGGTTACCAGCTGGGCTGCGCAAGTGTCATTTTCCAAAAAACCCATCTGCCACACTGAGGCTTCAGTAGCCAAGAATCTGCTACTTACTACTACAAAACTGCTCCAGATTTTCACAGGGGTAACTACTAGCATTTACATTTTGGGAGGGACAGAGAAGGTGGATTTTCAAAACTGTTACTTTCAGTGTTGAAAGGAAATTTTTCTCCTCCTGCGCTGGTCCAAGTTTGCCTTTTTCTCTGCTGCTTTCTTGTTTTGCTACTTCATTTTCAGATGGGTGCGCTTGGCTTCCCAGGACCATGGGCCATCTCATGGCCTTTATCTTTCTTGACATTGTGCATCTGTTTTATGTCTCTAACTGCCTTTGATTTTAGCCTGGCTTCCCTTTTCTCATATTCAAGCTTAGAGGCAGAGGCAGCCCAGCTGAGATTCACATCTCCAGGGATGTTAGATGCCTCCAGGGTTGATGTCTACATTGGAGCTGGTGCTCTAGATTCCCTTTAGCATCAATGGAGAAAAATGAGTGACTAAACCATGATTTATCTGAGCTACTTAAGGCATCTGAACTTAGTGAGGGTGATTCCTGCATCATCAGCATCTTTCGCTCAGTTAGCAACTAATGGAGAAGTCAGTGTCGGGAGACACGACTTCTATCCTGTTTCACAAAAAAAAAAATAATGTGAAAGTGCTCAGAATGTGCCTTTCCTTTGGGAGAATCCTGTCCCTTCACAGGTGCCTTTCTACACCCCTTGGCTCAAACAATTCACAGGCACCTGCTTTCCCAGGTGATACCACTAAGGTTCATGTACCTGGTCACGGATTTCTGCAAGGTCTGGCTGATCCACCCCACTTATTGCCAGGGTATCTGGTGTGAGTTTTCCCCAAGAGGCCACCTGAAACCTAAAATACCATCAACAGCCCTGTTTGAAGAGTATGGCCATTTACATACAGGGAGGCAGGCTACAAAATGAAGGTTATTTAGTAGAAAAGGGGATTTATCATGATGGATGAAGGGCATTTTTAGCTCAAGAGGCAGCTGGTTTCCCTGCAACCAGATGGCCACAGGGTCCAGGCCAAACTTTGCATCTTGACCGTGCTCCAGTGTGATGATTACGACTGACTGAACTCGGAGTTTGGCCACCGTGCAAATATTAAACACCCCAGAATGATTTCTAAAGATTACTAGATCAGTGCAGCACCCAGGTCAACATCTCACCACTGAGCTTGTGGAAAAATGAGAGGCTGGAATCAAGTTTTAAATCACCAGCATCAGTAAAAAGCACTCTCCAAGAATGAGACACTAAACCATTAAAACTGGGCCAGGATGGCCAGGAGATGCTGGAGCTCACCTAACATTCAAGGAAATTGAAATATGCACCAAATCTGAGCTCAGAAGTCGATTTTACAAACATGCATTTTGTCAGTAAAAAAATTGGCTGTTCACAGCAACAAATATCTCAGCACTTCCTGGTTGTCAAAATTTGGCCTGGGACGGAAATTCAGATGTGTGAGGCACCTCTACTACTTCTTCATAGGGATGGCATATGATTATCCAGAATTACATACTGAACCACAGCCATAAAATCCAGCTTGCGTTGCCCTTATGCTAAATTATTCCAACACAGATGTGTGAAAACTTGCTAATAGTAATCTTTAGGTTACTTTCATAAGACAGCTGAATGTGGTGGCATCTTGAGAACTTGCTGTCAAGTGAATTCCTGCTTTGGGGAGCAGCAGGAGCAAGAGGGAAAGGGTCTGGTACCTATCTGCTCTGGTCATATGGAGTTAATCTGCAGCCAGACATCTGTTAAAGCTTCAAATTCTTTGGGTATCCTAGAGACAGCTGAGGGAGATAGTGCATGCAAAGGAGTCCACCCTGGAAATCAGTTCTGTGCACACAAGGCAGCCTGAGCACCCAAAACCAGCACCAACAGAAACCACTCATGTTCTCACAGAAAGACAGATGCTATGCCCAGGTATAACATACATTTGAAGATTTATACACAGGGACCTGATCAACCATTTAGCAAAGAAAAAAGGGAGGCAATAGGAAGATAAATAAAACTAAGACTACTCTCTCTACAATGCCTGCAAGTGGCCCACAGCTCCTCGGCGCTTCCCGATCCAGGGTTCATCCGTGGAGGGAAGATCTTCCCCTGTGCATCTGCACTTCATTAGGAGTTTGTAGACTGCTAAATGAGCAACAGACCTCAGCATGAATGCACATTGTCTGAGCTGGGCTGATCACACTGTGTGATACAAGGGAGTGTTAAAAAAAACTGCTGTTCTTCAGTAAACATTGGAAGAGAAGACTGAAGATTAATTCAAACAGCTTGGAAAACTGAAACAAGAGAAATGAGCTGAATATTTCCAAATATGGGCTACCTTACTTCAGTGTCAAGCCAGAAGAACCTTGGGGCATGCAAGCCAACCAAGCTGCAACTCCCTGGATAACAAGGCCTTAATTAAAAGCTAAATTGCACATACATAAAAAACCCCACAGGGCTCACTTCAGCCACAGAGGTCATGAAATCACAGGCAATCATATGACAAACGTTAATCCAAAAGTCCAGGGAACAACTGCTCTGCACACACTCACTCAACACAAGCCACAGAAACACTTACAAAAATGCCATAACGAGCTTAAGGCTTTTAGTACAAATAAATAAAGCCACAAATAGTAACACCAAAGGAAGAAAGAAAAGGAACCACCAAGGGCTCTGGTCTTCTGTAGCAGAGAGTTGTTTAGCAGAGAGTTGTTCAGTGAAAATGCCAAATTAACTCCAAGAGACAAATTCTATCCAGTGTTCCCCCAACTCCCTGCTTCACTCCCCCAACAACTCCTGCTAATCTGATGGGGAGGAAAGTCTTCCCTGCTCCAAATCTGGCACTCATTTTACCCTCATATACAATCAAAACATGCCAACCAGCACCTGAGATGTTTTTCTTTAATACCATTAGGAGCAATAACACACCATGTTCAACATCCCATCTCCAGCTGCTTTGGAGAAAAGCAAAAAACCCCAGCTCAGACACCAAACTATGCACAGGGGGCTCAGGAAGAGGAATAATTAGCTGATTTATGTAATTCCCACATCCAGCCCTGGGTTTTACTCAGCACCCTGTGTTGGATGGTCCTGACTCCCATCACCTCCAGCAGCAAATCTCCCCGCACAGATCTCCCTGTGGCACAAGAGATGAGCACAGATGGTCCCACCTTGAGGCTGCATCCAGGAGGTCAGTGCAGGGTGATTTATGTCGCAGAGCACAGCAGAGCCTGGGACTCAGCTGCTGCAATTTGGGGCAGCTCAGCTACTGCCATGGATATCTGCTGAGGATCTGCTCCTCTGTTTCAGCACTGTTTTTTGCCATTAAAGACCAGCAGCTTGCAAGAAGTAAGAAAACCTGTAAAAGAGGAAAAATTATGTAGGGCAAACCAGGTGCATTGTCTCTGTTGGCAGTGCTAACCCACCACCAGCACATCATGATGCACAACCTACCCTTGCTGACTCTGTATTACTAATTTTGTCTAAAGTCACCATTTAATAAACTTTCTTTTAATTTTCCTTTCAACTGGAGGCTTCCAAGACCATTTCTTTTGGAAGACACACCAACCCAAAGCTCAGCATGCTTTGGGGATGGTGGGGCTGCCCACAACAGACTCCTTAAAAGAAGGTTGTCTGTACCTGTAGGTCTTTCCCCAGGCCTTCCCCGATGCTCATTGCCTCTCCCAGGCGTGACATGGAGTCACAAGCCCTTGCCACATGGGACAGGCAAATGGGGAGTTTCCTGGGAATTATTATTATTATTACTACTACTAAAAATCTGGCTTCACTGATGGAAGACCAGAACCTTGCCAAGAGCAGGGAATGAGCATGTGGGTGTACTCTTGAAAAAAAACCAATGTCCTCCCAATTACACCACAGAACAAGACAATTAAACACAGTCTGCCTGCAGAAATACACTTGGGACAATGCTTCTCAAACCATCCCTCTGCACCCACCACCAGCACATTGTGGATGTGGGTTTTGCTGTGCTGGCTGAGATAGGAAGAGAGCAGCATCGCTCTTAGGGCTGGATGCAGAGGCAGCACAGAGCTGGATTTTCCTCCGAGGGTCCAGCCGGTGGGGATGTGGCCACACAGCTGTCAGGGAAGAAGCTGTAGCTATAAATGAGTGTTGTTCTCCATCTCCTGACGTCAAGGGAAGCTTTGCTGGCGAGCCCTGCCAAGCTCCAAGCTCCAGAGAAGCTCTCGCACCCCACACAGCCCCCACGTGAGATCTCAGCCGGGTGCAGGCACCGCCTCCACCCCCAGCCATGGGGGGACCTGCTGCCAAAAGCTGCTTGCCCAAAAAGCCACTTTCTGTCAGCAGCACCTTGTGCTGGACCCCAGACTGATGGAGGAATGGTGGTTTGTGTCCAGGAGGCCCCGGGCTGGGAGTGGTGTGAGTCCCCAGTTCATGGATGGAGAGAAACCATCTCACCAGCAACTTCATCCTCTGATGCTCCTCAATCAACACCTGGGCTTGAGCTGTGGCTCTTTATTTTCATTACTGACAGGGGATATCTCGTTGCATTGCTGCATTTATAGGGAGAGGGAAGAGATCTCTGTGCCAAAAGAGAAATAAATAAAATGATACAGCCATTTCCTTCTGCAAATAGTCAGGACTGAGCTGGGGAACAGGTGAGGCCAGGAACAGGTAACTCTTTATAGCTGTGATGCAGGATTACAGCAACATTCCCAGCATATCCTTAAACAAACCCATGGGAGAAGCCAAAGCCACCCCAAACTTTCCTCTTCAGCCTGTAATTTTCAGACAACAAACCAATCCTTTCACTTTTCTAAAGGAGTGAAGAGAGAGACAGAGAACTGGAAAAACCCTTTATAGAAATATCAGCTGTTCCTCCTCGTTCCCACCCCCAGTTCTGTTTTTTGACAAGTTAAAGTGAGGCCATAACTTATTCTGCTTTGTTCGACAGGGCTAATCACACGTGACTCTAATCACTCATGATGTTTTATTGATTTTAAGCACATTTAATCAGAAATTGGCTCTGAGTTAGATTCCTGCTAATTACTGAGAAGCAGCATTTTGAATGACTTCACAATTGGACTGCAGATTAGAATGGACAATATGTACTAAAATAATGATTCATGCATTCAGCTCCCTGGATTTATTTTGTTTATATTGGATTTTTTAATCTTTAAAGACATAATTCTGCATATGGGCAAGCAGCATTTAAATCCCTTAACAAAATGGGTTTAATTTAACAGGCCAGGCTTTCACCAGAGATGGGATATGTGGGGAGCAGTTTATCCCCAACTAATGCAGTTATTTCTTTGAAGGTCACTGGATGTGCCTTGCCTATGGTGACACCACACAAAGGTGGTGGTGGCACTGCCAGGAAGGGAGAGGCCACTGCTGGGGGCTCCTTTAGCATCCCCACCAAATACATCAGTTCTGCTCTGAAGTCAGGGTGAGCTTTTCTCAGTAAGTCCCTATTTCCAACCCCAAACCCCAAATGCAAATGGCTCATTAAGGCAAAGGCACCCAGCTCTGAGAGATGCCCATGGTGAGCTGGGTTCTGCCACCACATCACCCCTTCTGCTGCTCAAATCTCTCTACAACACAGGGTTAAACAGTTCACATTTCCATATTTCTCGACCTCAAAGCCACCTTCTCATGGAAAATCAGATTGTTGCTGATCACAGCCTGGAAACAGATTTTTATTTTTCAACAGCTGCAGGTGTCTCATCTCCATCCGTGTCCAGGAGATCCCTGGCAATGTGGCTGCAAATGCTCCAATGACATTGTCCATGCTCAGAAAAGCTGTGGCCAAGCACAGACCTTTCTCAGCTCTGCAAAGCTTCCTCTGCCTCCTGGGAAACACTGATCCATGAGCAACAGGGAAGCTGGAGGCTGGCACAGAGGCTAGACTAGAGACTACCAGCTATTTGAACTGGTAGGAAAGGAAAATTTCCTTCTGATTGAAAACAGAAACTTTCCACTTCCATCTCTGCTATTTTATTTTTGTTGGAAAACAAGAAGTCACACTGGGAAAGGCTCTCACAGTTTTCAGCTAAAATTTGCAAGTTTTCAGTTATAAACTCAACATTTTCCATTAAGAAAAGGAATCTTTTTTCCCTCAACACAACTCCACTGGGAATACTTACAGCAATCTTGCCAGGCCATTGCTTTCATACAAAAAGAAGCCTAAATTGAGAATGATGCACAGAATACAGATACACAATAATACTCTGCAATGGCCTGTGTCTAAAAAGCAATAGCTCCAATGTCTCCTGTTCTGCTCCCGCTCCTTTCCACAGGTCTGTGACATCCCAATTCAGTGGGTGAAACTTGCTCATGAATGATGTGAAACCTCAGTTTTACAGAAAGCTGGGACATCCACCCCAGAATCACCACTGGCCTCCCAATTCCAGAAATCAGCCTGCAAATCTCTGCTGATTCATCCTACATGGAGAAGTGCTGGGATTTTCACTCTTCAAGTGCTGTTACACTCTGTAACGTGGCAAGACTCCAGCCTTCATGTAGGACTCAAACTGTATTAAGTCCAGAGTGTAACTCTGACTCCTGCATCCTTCCTTTCATCCTCACAACCCTCCACATTCCCCACTGTGCTGTTTCATTGTCACTGCAGAGCAAGATTTAGAGGCAAAAGGAACTCTTATCCTGGTGTAACTTCACAAGTTATAAAAAGAAAATCTCTTTGAGTTGGACTCCTTTAATATTTTTTCTTTCCTTTTTTTTTTCATTTTTTTTTTTCATTTCTTCATTCATTCTTTCTTCTTCTCTTTCAGCTGTCCTTTATTCTTTCTTTCCTTTTTACTTTCCCAGGAGTTGGACTCCTAGAATCCTGTGAGTCCTTTCTAATCAGGGTATTCTAGAACTCTATAAAACTCACTGCATCCAGCACTACTGGGTGTAGGTGTTCACAGCCCTGAGGAGTGTTGTTTCAGTAGTTTTCTGAATGGTCATGAGTGACAAAACAGCAAATCTGTGTTCTTCCACTCACTGGCTGACTCCAACTGCAGAGCCTTCAGTGAGAAGCACAGGCCTGAAATTATTCTGAAGTTACAGCACCTACAAGAATTTTACCAGATGGAAACCTGAAAAAAATTGCTGATTACTTCTCAGATGCATTGCTCATTTGTTCAGAATAATTACTAGATGCAAAACCAAAAATAGACCCTTTTCCTTTGATCCTTTCCAGTTGGAGTCTGCACATGACAACCCAGAGCTTGTATCTGGATATTCTATACTGAAGCTGCCACAGTTTTCATTCAAAACCCAACCAGTTTCTCATCTCACCTATGAAAATGCAAATGAAGATAAAACCTGTCAAAGGACACTGGCAAGCATCAACCTGTCCCAACTCCTCACAGTTTGTATCCTCCTTGGGGGGAAGAAATCACTTACAGAATGTGGAGCGGCTCAGTGATGACACTGTGCTGTTCTCCTCTGGTTAATCATTTGTTAAAAAATCCATTCTGAAGCTGGCAGCTAAGGTCTTTGTAGGTCCAGCTTTGGGATTAGCCCTTTATATATAGACTAAGGCAAAGGGTGAGGAAGAGGAGTGATTTCCAGGAGGTGTGGACAAAGGGCAGAGAAGTTGGGGCTGGGGCAGAGCTTGGCATCCCTCTGTGTGTATGAGAGCCAGGGGAGAGCTGGCAGAAGGAGCTCAGGGGTGCTGGGGATGCTCAGAATACTCAATGCCACCAGAGTGACCCAAGAGACATGGGCCAGTGGATTGCTGCAAAGAAGGAGGCGATCCTCTTACAGTGCAAAGCTGGCTGAGCGCACGCATGCTGACCATCCTGCTCCAACATTCCTGAGCAGGAGCTGCCTCACTTCCCTCTGAGGAGCTCCAGCACCTTGACATGGGCACCTGACTCCCAGGGAGGGGCTGAGAGGGGGTAACCAGTGCCTGAAATTTTCTCTGCAGGTTTTCAAGCAAAGCTGTATTAAAGGAAGATTAGATGGATCAGTTGCTCATCAATGCCTGCAGAGACTTGTCCTCTTTGGATGGCTTTGGTAATGTAGCACCAAGAGCTGGACTGGCCACATTTCCAGGAGTGAAATGGAGGGTGGAGAAACTGGAACTCAACTGCTGTAGCATTCTTTTGGCTTGTAGCAAAGCTTCAGTGCAATAATACAGTCCCAAATTCAACCACCAGCAAATTATTCCTCTCCTCCAGCAGCAGCACTGAGGCCACTCAGTGGATGGCACTGGACCGGTGGGATTGCGGTCAATTTTCCAGCTGTACATTCAACAAACCTCATTCTATATGCTGAGCATTAGCATTGATATCCTGAATTAGAGATTAGGCAATACTGTACATTATTTCAGGCCAGGGATTAATTAAATCTCAACATTTCTGAGAGGCAGCTGGTATAAAGGAAGCCATTCATTTCAGCAAGGTCCAAGTGAACAAGCTCCTCATTTGTTTCTAGGCTTGCTCCATGGTGGAGTGAAAAGAAAGCTGAGAACTACCTCTTGCAAATGCTTTTAAATGCCTGATAATAATGCAGATTAGGTATCCTCCAGAGGTTCTATGTGCCAGCCACTGCTCCTTCCTCTTCAGGTCCTGAAACTGCCTTTTCTCTGCCCTAAGAGTAGGTCCTAAATGTGGCAGCAATGTACCTTTCAGTACACTGCCCAAATGAGCTCTACAGTGCTTTGTTCCTGATGCTCCTTGGGCTGGAGGGAAGCAGCACAAAGCCCATGGCACCATGCTGGAAAAGAAGGAAAACCCTGTTTGTGTCTTAACACAGTGAGGGGAGGCAAGGGGGAACAGAACTGTGTGTTTTGCTCCAGCTAGCTGCAAACAGGATGTGAAGGAGACCCAGCAGGGATGAAGATGGGGCAGCAGAGACCATGTACCCTGGAGATGTGAAGTGGGAGTCCACCAGCCAATGTCTTCAGTGGGATTCTTCCCAGAAAAATGGGAAATCTGCCATCAAAAAGCCCCAAAGCTGAGTAAAACACTGACTTCACTAGAACTCTTCATTGACAAAACTGATCACAGATATACTCATTGTCCTCCCTTGCCCATGGTGCTCATACCTACATGTACATGGCTACAGAGGGGATGTCCCTGCCATTCACCACAACAGGGAATTTTTCATGGTTTCTTGGCTTTTTCTGGGGCAGTGAAACAGCTAGGGCTGCCCACAGCTGCTCACTTTGCTTTCTCAAAATCTGCTGTTACTTGTTTGGGCTCATTTAAACTTGCTTTTTTCCTATTCACTTCATTCTGCTTTTCTTCATCAAAGTCCTGCTTGGGCTGAGGAGGGATTTTGAGACCTGGAGGGTTTCCACGGGTCTGGCTTGTATTAGAGGGGGGCAATTTCCCAACCACCGGCTGAGTTTCAACATTCCCTCTCTCCTTGCCTTGCTGAGGAAAACCAGGGGCACACATGCAGCCTCCTGCAAAGACTCTTCCAGCGGGATGAAATCAAGGTGAGGGAGTTTTGACAAGATCAACAGAGTGGGCTGGGCTGGACAGCTGCTGCTGGCGTGCTTAGAGTTGAGATTTTTCAGACTGATGTTAATTTCTGCAGCTTTCTCCATCTTCCCTCTCTGCAATCACAAGCCCATGATCACAGCAATCCCATTTGCAAACAGGGGGCTCTTGCTCAGGTTTAAGTAAGTGACATTCCCAAAACAGTGCTGGTGCCACGATAATAATATAAAAAACACAATAAATCTGGGGTTTCCCCTATATTGTTTCAGTGCAGTTCAAACTAGCCAAAGAAGTACCATGTTGTAAAAAATCAATGAAATTTTAAAAAAAGGATTTTATGGACATAAGATACCCCAGCAGCCAGGTCTAATTAAAAATGTCTCTGTTTACTGCAGGGGGTTGGACTAGATGATCCTTGAAAAGTCCCTTCCAAAACAAACTTTCTATGATAAGCATGCCAGATATTCCACTCTAAATTTAACAGCTTTGGTGTCTTTCATCATTTGGAGGAGAGTTTCCTCCTGGTCCTTCTGATGGATTAGGATCCATCCCATACCCATGAAGAAAACCCCAAATCCACTGGGCAATGATCTCTGTGTAATGTGGGATAGTGAGTGGCTGTGAAAGGCAGAGCTGAGTTCCTGGGAATTGGAATTGAGGTCCCCCATTTTCCCCTCCTAACTCTCCCACTGCAGTCCCAGCTACACGATACTAATGTTAGTCCCCCATGTGTCTCATGTCCAGTGGGTGTTGCATTTTGAAATGTGCCTTCGTGCAATTCAGCAGCAGCAATGCGAGACGTTCTGCAGAGCCAGCAGTTTTTACAGAGAACCACGAGATGGCGATGGAATAGAAATTTCCATCCAGAGGAAAAGCAGTTCTGGGTTACAGGGAAAGGACTGATCCCCCTGCATGCTGAGCCCTCTGCCAGAAAGTAAAAAGCAGGGAGATGTTGAATTTTTACATTATTTTCCTTTTTTTTTTTTTTTTTTTTTTTTTGGTGGGGGCAGAGCATGTAGTGGTTCTGTATTTTATAGATGATCAAATATCTGATGCATAGCCCAGTTTTCCTTTTTTTTTTCTTTCTTTCTTTTTAACATTAGTATATGCTTTAAAATCTCCTGGATTAGAGCAGAAACTTAATCCTGCTATGATCAAGCAAGTCAGCACAGAGGGGCAGTAAACTGCAGACTTATAGAGTTTATTGCATAAGAATAATTAAAGGTATCTTTCCTTTCTGTAGTTCCATTTCCCAAGAGATATGTCCATCATTGATCACCTCATTGAAGGGAATTTTGACACAAAGTGAAAGTTAATTAATTAAGATTTTTAATTAAAACATAGAGAGGCATGGGAAATGGGGAGCAGGTAGTTGCAATCCCTTTACCCTCTGAGCTCACCCCTTCCCACAAGATGGTGTGACTGGGATTTGGAAGGTGGGAGGAATAAGTGTGACTGAGCTTACAGTCTGGATGTTAAGAAGGGTCTGAATATTTCTGCTTAAACCCCTCCAACTTTATCACTTTATTTTTGCTTATAGTCTTTCCCCGTTAGTGGAAACATATCCATAGGCAAAGGTGAAGTGAATTTAATTTGAATAAGTGATTTAATAAGTGAATATTCATAGAATTATTGCGGTGGGAGGAGACCTTAAAGCTCCTTCAGTTCCACCACTGGCATGGGCAGGGACTTCCATTGTCCCAGGTTGTTCCAAGCTCTGTCCAGCCTGGCCTTGGACACTTCCACAGATCCAGGGGCCACCACAGCTTTTCAGGGCAATGCTTCCCAGCCTGTGACCACCCTCACAAGGCCCCGTGGTCATTCCTGTGATTATTCTCAGCACTAAGAAGTAATGTTGGCAGTTTTATACAAGGCAAACCAAATCAACAAAAATGGAACTGTTTTCAAATGCTTGCAAAGCAGGAAAAAAAATCCATGTCCAGCATCTCCATCCTCCCTCTAAAAACACTCAGTGAATGAATATTTAAATCCTAGAGCCATCAAACTTTTTTTTTTTCTTAATATGACTTTTTAAGGTAATCCTATTAAAAAACTGTGTGTCTCTTCTCTGGGTCTCTGTCCCTCCAGTTGCCACAGTACAGGGCATGGGAAAAGCACCCAATTCCCAACAGCCCCTTCAGCACCACACAGTGAGAGGGTGGCAGTTTTCACCTTCTTTCTCCAGGGTAACAATTATTTCTACTGCCAAGCCCAAAGCTGGGGACCTGTTAAATGAAATGAGGATGAAGGTCCGAATTTTGAGCCCATAATTCAATTAGGCCTTGCACAAATGCAGCTTCAAAGTGCCCTCATGAAGATTTGCCCTGTAAATTTAAACCACCCTTTGCAAATCTGCCCTTTAGGTTCCTGCTTGAGAAGGAGATGTGAGACAGCTTGAGGAGATTCATTTTTCCTCTAGTTTATATATAACTTGCTAAGCTTTTTATTTTTTTAAATGAGCTTACTATGTCCAATTTAAGTCAAAATTTAATGATCCCTGCAGTAATTCATTTAAGGATACAGCTTCCATAAACGGCATAGCATAAGTCAGGGAATAACTGTCCTTGTCCGCAGTGCAATCATTAATCAACTTTATTAAAATCAGGATTGGTTGAGGAGGTTTGCATAATAAAAGAAGACTCAGAGCCTTTTCCACGACCAAACAGACCTGAGACCAAACTTTGGGTATTTCCTCCCCACTTCCCCAGGACTTTGCTCCATGTAACTTGGGAGCATCCAAGTCCAGAGTTGGGCACACGTGGGGAGTTGGATGGTGTGGTCCTAAAAATATTAAAAAAGACTAATGGTCCCTAACACAGACAGGCATTTTGCTTTGCACTTAGGGCAGGAAGGAGGTGTGGGAAACATCCTATTTCTGGCATATTTAGTGATGTTTCTCAATGCTTTGGTATAGGCATGCTTTCTGGATGAGGCATTAACCTCGGAGCAATCACCTATTTTACATTATTTTATGTTAAGTTATTTTATATTATTATATTATTATATTATATTTTACATCTTCATCTCCCCCTCAAGTTGGGCAAGGACCTGAATGCCTGCTTTACTTAGTGAGTGACCCAATGCCCTGAGTGGCTGAGCCCCTTGGCAGGTCAGGGGAGGCAGGAGCAGCCCAGGGTGCCACCATGAGGGACCAATTAGATCTCTGGATCCAATTAGCAGCAGCTGTGATTTGTGTGCATCCCCTCTGTGCATATGGCTATGCTGAACTTTCCCTCTGTTTCAAATGTCCTCACAGAGCATGGGTGAAACAACGGGGAGGAACATTTGTCTGGGGTTTTTTTGAAAGCCTTTATCATGATGGACGAGGAACCTTGTACATCATTCTCCAACTTGCAAACAAATTAGGTACCTTCATCACCTTCCCCTGATAGTGGAGCTGGCAAGCAACAGCTGATGAGCTGCTGGGGCGAGGGTAAGGGGTGTGCAAGTGCTTCATTGGACATCATCAACCAAGTTTGCTGGAAATAAAATATAAGTGAAGTCAGATGCTGAGGGCTTAAGTGACCATGCATTAACCAAGATGGTTTCCATCTTGTGGAGCAATTTGGGCTCTGGCCATTTAGGGCAGGACAGGAATTGTTATTCATTTTAATGGATGTTGGGCATCCAAATCCCTTCGGTGGCATTGAAGCATCTCATCCCTAATTTCTATGTTTCAGTCTCTCATATGCAGCCAACTCCTGCAGGGCACTCAGGAAGCCTGATGAAAGTGTTGCTAGTATTACCCATAATGATCTTCAGTTTTATTGAAGAGATCAGACCAAAAAGAAGAGAAGGAAAGGTCCAGGTCTGTTGATGAAGTGTCAGGGAGATGAATAGAGCTGGATCCTTCTTCCCCATCAGTGGTTCCAGCCCAGAAATAGAAGATCTCATCACCTGCAGCCCACCTACAGCCCTGAGGTGTGTTTCACAGGCAATGAGGCAGCAGCAGGGCAGGTCCTGCTGCTAACCATCCTGGTGAGGGATGCTGCTAGCACTGGGGAGCAAGGCTGTGAGGAATGACTGGAAGTTCTGCAGCACAGCCAGGGGTTCAGGTCTGCTCCTTTCTCCTCCATCCAGAGGGATTTTAATGGCAGGATGTGCTTCCTAGCAGGTGGTGCTGATAATGGAGTGCATCACCAGCTCCAGCCCAAACATAAGAGATAAAATCATTTTAGAGGATGCTTTAAAAGAAAATTGCTTAGCTGGAAAGTTTCTTTACACAAACAAGTCAGTGTTGGAGAAGAAAGCCCAGCAGACATTCATAACCTTGACAGAATTTTTTAGGATAGAAGGTCCCAGATTATTTTATTGCTCAGCAAACAACTCAGTGTCTCTTTGCTGGCAGTGCTTGGAAATCACAGAGTCCTATAGGTTGGTAATGACCTTTGAGATCATCAAGTACAACTGTGTCACCAAATGGTGTCCTCAAGTACCACATCCATACACCTTTTGAACACTTCCAGGGAAGTGATTCCATCACTTCCCTGAGAAGCCTGTTCCAATGCCTGACCACCATTTAAGATAATAATTTTTTCCAAATGAGTCCTTTGCACAGCAGCCAGCTGGCAGTTGGCTCCTAGAGACGAGTGTGGAGAGAGGTTGTAAGTAAGTTAGGGGAGCAGCAAAGGGGCTGAAGGTTGCATGCCATCACTTCAGGTCAGAGTGTTTGAAAAAATCCAAAATAGTTTCTCCTTGTTTGGCTGAAAAGTGAAAGGGGCAATTCCCCATCCCTTCTCTTACAGATGGTTCAATTTGTCTCTCCTTGATGGAAAGCCAGTAAAGTTGGGCAACCTTATCTGTAGAGGGGAAGGATAAAGTGGGTGATGTTTTCCAGAAGTGGAAAATCCAGCAGAATTAAATTTGATCCTTGGAAAAAGATAAACATCTTCAAATGCCCAGCCCAAATGCTGAAGTCACCGTAGCTGACCCACAGAGAGGAAGAATGGTTTTGTGGTTAAGACACTTCACTGCAATCTGAAAAATCTGGGTTTAATTCCATTAGCCACAACCTCCCTGTGTGCTCACAGACAAATCACTTCCTATATTTTTGCCCAGACCTCTATATGTAAAATGAGGGTTATAGCTTTTCTTTTCTTAACAGATAGTCCTGGCCATGAAGAGTTTGCAGCCGTGATGAAGTCCGTCCATTGTGGATTGAAGCAACAAGTTTCAGGAATGTGTCTCCTTGATAATGATTTTATTTATTCTCCTTCATGGAAGGAGCTAAATTCCCCACTTGGAAGCAGAATAATATAGCCACAATCCACTCCTATTAATGGGTCAGAATTTGAAACCAATTCTTGTATTAAAAAAGATGAATCACAGCACAAAAATGACTTAATTAGCTGTGTAGACAGCCAGTGTGAGCACAGAATACCCCGAGCGAGGGTCCTCTCCAGCCAAACATCGTCCTTTAGGGAACTTGGCATTCCTTCCAGGCTGTGTGTCAAGGAGACTGAGCAACTTTACATCAACACAACATGGATTTTCCTTCTACCAAACTACTCTGCAATCTGTAATTTTTAACCTCACAAGTTTGAGATTGTACCTTAACATTTGCAGGAAGCAGATGGCTTCTGCATACTGCCAACCTGTTGTTACAAAAGCATCTTCCAAGAATTGTTTTCTACCCACAGTCGCTAACCATAATTAACCTTTCATATGATTTAATAAACAGCAAAAAATATTTGCCATCTC
Source organism: Sialia sialis (assembly GCA_009812075.1). Classification (NCBI taxonomy): domain Eukaryota; kingdom Metazoa; phylum Chordata; class Aves; order Passeriformes; family Turdidae; genus Sialia; species Sialia sialis. Next base: position 9,128,059 of record VRYO01002482.1, on the reverse strand, counting down.
ATATTAATAAAGAGAGCTTTTCAGGACATTTTTCCCCCCTCTTCAAGAACATAGAAGCTGCGGTAATTTTTGTGTGTACTTGTTTTTATTGCCTTTCAAATTATTTAGGGGTGCAGTTTACCTATGCTGATTAAAGCTGAGAAGGACAGCAGAGCATCTTCTGTCATGGCACAAAGTGACTTTTTATTTCAGTAAAAAAAGGAAGTTTGGGTGAGAAGCACAACTGCTAAGTATGGGGCAGAGAGGGAGAGCAGAACCCACTAGCAGCCACAGTGATATCAAATTGTGTTTTCCAGCTTTCCCACACTCATGATTTTAATGCTTCATGGAATTTTAAGTGATGATAATAGAGTCTTGTAGTACTTTGACCTTTTTTATATTGAGAAACTTCACTGAGTGGTCATTTTTGGGCAGAGTGCTCTCTCTCTCTATATATACACACATATACACATGGTAACAGACACCTCCAAAGTGCCTGGGAGACAGCTAAGTGAAAAGTGGGATATTACCATGATTTCATTAATGAAGGAAAATGAAGATGTTGGCTAAGACTTACCCCCATATCACCGGGGAAATGAAATGCACATAAGTAAAAAGCTGGCATGGGGGACCAAAGTACATCTCTCTGTTTCTGATGGGTAGTTGCTTTGGCTTGGTATATCAAAGGCTTTCTGAAGAGCTGAAACTATAAAGGAAATATTCTCTTGGTTTAACCAATTTCCATAATGGGCGTTAGGGAACACTGTCCCTGCTAGGACAGGAGACCTTCTTTAATTAATATTTCTTGTGACTGTTGAGTGCTCATCATCCATTAGAATGATAACGTACCTTTGAAATTACAAATACAATTATGATGATAACTGCTTGGCTATAAAAAATAAAATCATATACATACGAAGACTGAACTGTAGCCCAGGAACTGATTCCAGGAGATGGCCCCAGGTTTTCTGCTTTCTCCTTGATTTTGCTGGTAGATTGGAATTTGCCAAATGGTGTTTGGTTCCTGTTTATTGTCAATGTGCTGCCAAGACTGAAATGGATCAGCTTCAATTAAGACGGATGCACATCAAATTAATTCAAGTCCAAAGAGTCTGACTTGCAGCTGAAAATAAAATATAGTAAAATAATTAAAAAAGAACTTCTTTCTGAATCTAGAAATTAGCAAGAGAAATCAAAGATCTCAAAGAGACAATGCTTTTTTTAAAATTAAGGATAAAATTTCTGGTTTTATAAATATAATGTGCACCTGAAACCAACCAAGCAGTTGCAATGTTTTCTCTGCATCACATTTCAGATTCGACTCATATATTTGCTTGCCTGTAATCAGCAGAAAACCATTTTGTTAAATATGCCATTTCTTTAAGTATTTCTGGTAGCCTTTTCCAGTGAGTGCTTCAGTTATGCCAGACTGTGGGTACACTCCTTATTCTGCTCCATTTTGTGATAATTTTGTCCTACTCTTGCCCTAGATATTTTTTAAGTGTTAGATTTTTTCTAGTTTAGAACAACTTTAAAAAAAATTATTCCCTTAAAAATTATTTTCCTGTGAAGACTGTGAACACAAAACATTTATCACGATATTCACAAGTTTGAAATATGCAAATACAGCTTTTACTTTTGTAGAGCTCAGTGAGATAAAGGATAGAAGAAAGACAGGATCAGTAATGCTTTTTACAATAATTTTCCTCTTTGCCTGGTACCTCAAGGTACCCTCTGTGACTGAAAATTCAGAGTTTGGTGTTGCTGTTGTCCTTGGAAACCTTTTTTAAAGCCCAGTTTGCAAGGTCCAACCAATTGAATTAAATTTTCTTTCCTTTCTAATTCAATTTAAAAATCAGTTGGAGGTTTAGGCTATGATCTTCTGAATTTTATTTTCCCTCTCCAATCTCCCATTATTATTATTATTATTATTATTATTATTATTATTATTATTATTATTGAATTATTGTTATTATTGTTATTATTACTATTATTATTATATATAGGTGTTTTTTCACTGTTGTTTCTTGTTTTGCTTTTTTTGGTATATCCTGTCTTTTTTCCCCCCTCTTTTTTTCCTTCGGGACGTTTTAAACAGTCACTCCCACCACTTTTTGGATTCATTGGATCCAGCTCAAATCCACGGGACAAACATTTTGTTGCCACAGGAGCCCCAAGGATCTATAATCTGCAGTTCCTTTCAGTCCCCTGGCAGCCGTTTCCAGCCAGGACGTGTTTGATGGGTTTTTTGGAAGAACACGTTTTCATTCAAGGGATGTTACAGCAAAATTTGAGCAAGGTCTGCAGTGGTCTGTGTCCGAAGGCAACAAAGCCAGCTTTCTCCTCGGGTTTGGGTTTCTTTTCAGCACTCACCAACTTTGTCTCACAACACCCTTGAGGAGGCAAAAGCACTTTTTGTTCCTTTATTAACAGGCGAGGGAAGTGGGACATTAAAATCCCGGTGGTGCAGCAGGAGGCAGCCCTGGGGACGCCTTGTCGGAACAAAGCGGGGAGTTTAGGGTGATGCTTTGGGTGCCCCCGGCCCCTGCTCATCTTACCCTTCCTAACCTCCTCTCACAAATTTATTCCCTCAAAATTCAGAGCCACAAAGCTCTGGGAGAGCTGCTTTGGTGGGAGTGCAGAGGATTTATTTGCTACTAACCTCTTTTGGGAATTATTTTTTGTCCCTCTCCAGCCTGCACATGGCCCTGCCATCGCTGCCCCCCTTGCCAGTTTTAAGGCATTTTTACACAGATCCCTGTGGAGGAAATGGGCTCTTTTTGTCCCGTATTGCAGATGGCAGCTAGGAGAGAGGAAGATTTATGTACCTTGCCCAATTTCGCCCTGGAAGTCTTTGGCAGAGATTTGCACCCTGGTCTCCAACCTCACGCTACAATTTGTGACCACCGCTCCTGGCTCCACTTCAGCCTCTCCTCTCTCAAAGCTGGGATAAGGACAATTGCCATCTTTTACCCTTTTATAGCAAATCTCATGATAATTTATTAATATTTTTTAAAAAAACCTCTCTTTCAAGTGGTTTGAGACTGTAGAAAACTCCACTTTCATTAACAGGAAAATCAAAGTTATGGACAAAAAGGCTGAAGCAGAAAGACTAGAAACTGTAATACTAACAGAAAATATTCAACATTAAAACAACAATCTGCTGCTCCAAGGGTCATCCCGTGATTTACATGAAGTAATTCATGATTTTTCCAGCACAGTTGCCGGGCAGACCTTAAAGATCGATGCCTCTGAGGGAATACTAATTTTAAAAAGTATTCAGCTCCTCATCAGATGTTGAGGAGTATGGCATGCTTTCATTTCTCCCTGCACATTAGCCAAATTAAATCAAAATAAATATCAATGAAAATATTGCACAGGACATAAAACCCCATCCATTTGTGCTCTATCCATATGCTGCTTTCCGAGACGCTGCGTTTCGCTCCTGCTCCGCTCTCCGCTGCCAGCCCCGAGCGCGCAGCAAGGCGCGGAGTCCCCGATGTGCTTTAGGCATTCATCCCTCCAATACTGCACCCTGGGGCCTGCCTGCAGTTTTGTTCTCTCCCTGTATCTTCGCCAGGCTTGTTTGTGCCCACAGGCAGCAGCCGTGGCCTGGCCAATGCCTGCCAGGCCGGCTCCAGTCCCGGCCACCAGCTCAGGCTGCGCTGCCGCCACTGCGGGACCAGCCGCAAGGTGCATTCCTGCCAGCAAAAAGTACAGTTGCTAAAAGGTGCTTTGTTCATTAATTATCTTAGGGGGATTTGGACAAAGCAAACATTTCCATGTCCAGAAAGTTTTTTCTGAGGGATACTGGGGCGTTTGCACCCTGCGGAGTCCCTCGCTGTGCATCTGCATCCGAGGCGCTGCGCAACCGGCAAAGCACGGAGTGCCGGCGACAGAAATCATCAACCACAACTCAGGGCTTGAAACTGCAACCAATTTGTGCCAGCTCAGGAGCAAGAGCAGAGATTTCTGCTTCTAAAACCGGTGCAGTTTTTAGGGTAATGTGATTAGAGATTCAACATTGCCCCTTCTCATTATTATTTAGCTCCCTCATTTGAATGCTCAGGTTTGAGGGAAGGGGGATTGCTTGGAAATTACAGACGCAGCCAAATTTCTTCCTTCCCCTTTGACAGGGCAGCACTGATGGTTATTGTTCTTTTCTAGCTGCATTACGCTGTCCTTGATTTTTGTTTCAAGCAGTCTAATGGCATGATGTCAAATCCTGCTAATTGGTTTAGGATTAAAATGCAGGGCCACATCACTCTCTTGATTAACCAGCAGCAAAACTGCTTTTGTCTAACAATCGTTTCAGAGGAGAAAGAAAATAAAGCATATAAAGGAAGCGTCAGGCTTTTGTCAGTAAAAATACATAGGAAACTGCTTTTTTTTTTAAGGAAAAAAATTTGCCACTGTGAAGCCTACTAAGTTTTGACTTGTAGCAGTTCTAAAGCAGCCCTGCAGGGAAAGATCGCTTCCTGAGGAGCAGGGACTGTGCTTTTATTCAGCATCCAGCCGCTCGCTGCGCTGCACCAGCGCATCCATGGCTGGCCCTGCTCATATTTAACACACCAAAAAATCAACACAGCCCCATTTCTGGCCTCTCTGACACCCAAACAATTCCAGACCCAGCTGAGTCTGTACTGGGATAAATAAACCAGGACTGAGCAAAAGCTGTGGTGGGCAGTGCAGCACCAGGAAGATGCTGGGATCTGCAGGTTCTAGCAGGGACCTGAGCAGGATGTGGGATGCCTGGGGCCATGGGAAAGAGCCCTGCATCTGCAGCATCCCCCTCCACTCACCCCAAGGACTCAGAAATTAATCCTGCATCCTGAAACAGGGTTGTGCTGGCTGGGACAGAGCTCACCTGTTGGGTAATTAGCATAACGAGGTAGTTTTTCATGGGGATTATTGGGAGAGGAAGAGGGGAATTCATGGTTCAAATTAAAATAGTGGAAGCAACACTAAACTACTACTTTTCTATTAAAAAAAATATTCCAACAAACCCACAAGAACACTCCTAACAACCCTCAAAGACTCTCCCTACTGCACTGTTTAATCTCTTTGTCTCCTATTTTCCCTGACCAGCTGAGGGATTTAATTTCCAGGGAATTAGATGTCCAAATCAGGGTATTGTTTTGGGAAATGTGCACACGATTTACCACACACAGTCCTGAAAGTCACCATCAGACCAAGCGCTCCCAGTTCTCCCAGCACGCTCCAGTCCCATCCCTGCTCTGCCGGGAGGTGGAAGGGGCTTTATTGGGAAGGTCTTGATGCATTTGGCATGTCTTTGAACCTGGCTCCCCCAAAGGGAGAGAATGAACTCAGGCGGAGAAAGAAAAAAGGAAATGAAAGGGCCCTTCCCATCTGCCCGACTGCATTCAATGGGGAGCTTTCTAAAAGGTATAATAGAGGTTTGTGTGTTCCTGCTGAGATTTGTTCTGGTCAACTTCTCCAGGGCACTCAGACAGGGCGGTGCGGTGTGCTCGCCCTCCCCCAGAACCCTTAGAAAGAAATTACAGTTGGTTTTCTTTTTTTTTTTAACTCATTTTTTTTCTGCTGCAAAAAGTGTCTGCCCTGCACACACACTGCTCTTGCACAAAAGCAACTCGAGCCAATCCCGCCAAAAACTAATGTGGGTGCTTCTCTAGGTTTTTACCAGCAATTCAGTAAAGCCTGGTGTTTCTAAGCACAGCATTGAGGCATCCAACCCCCAAATATCCCTACAGGATCCATCCCGGGTATTCCTAGGCAGCATCCCTGGGACAGTGGGGCTGGAGACCATCCTAGGGCTCAGCCCAGTTTTCCAGCATCCCGTTGTGGAGGTAAATCAACAGCACGTTGGCTGTACTCCAGAAGTTGTCCTGCTTTTATTGTGCTCTGTGACTTGTTGGTGTGATTATTAAAAGCCAGGTCGGCTGCAAAGCTGATTTTTTTAATGCACTCCTGGCCCCAGAGCAGACGAGATGACATTTAACAACACCAAACGCTCAAGAAGGGGCCCCGTGTCAGCACCCAACAGGTACAGAAACGCCTGAGAAGTTCTTGGCTGTCATGAGCAGCTTTCTGCTTTGCAAACTATGATAGAAAGAGTGGAAATACGCTTTGTCTGCTTTTCCCTGACTCTGGGACTCCAAAGCAGGAAGATGAGAACATCCTGCACACATGTTAATTAGTCATTCCTTAAAACCAAATGTCACAGCGCTCATATTTAATTCCAAGAACAGACTGATGAATATGTACGTATAGTTATATTTCATTTACATACTCTGGGATTTGTTAAGAGACGCCTAATAAAACTATCTAAAATGAATTAGATGTTCTCCTAACAACATTTATTTCAAATTCATGTATATCAGAGGAACATGCCCAATACTGTAATAGGGAATTTTCACAGATATAAAATACATATATTGCGTTTCATAAATGAGGGTAGGGAGTTAAAGCAACCACCCTCTAAATGAGATTCGATTCTTGAAGTAGCAAACAGAAAATGGGGCTTGAGGGTCGGGGGAGTCAGTGATTGGGTTTGTAGGACCCCAAAGAGGATGAAATTCAGCACCCAGAACACAGTAAGAAAGAGTCCACATAAGGAAAATATTAAAGGAACTGAATTAGCTCCTCAAAGCCAGCAAGAAGAGAAAATCCCCTTGATACATTAGCATCCTCTTATTTTCAGTTTACCAGTTCTATATCTAACACTTTTTGAATTTTTTTTTTTCCTTTACTCAGAGATCCTGCCCTTGGAATGGGCTCCATCCAGGTAGCTGCACTCGAAAAAGCCATTCAAGCCCAAGAGGCCCTTCAGGGATTTTTTTCCCCCCTTTTCAAACTACAGCAGTTTATAGAATAACCCCTGTGGGTTTTGGTTTTGTGTTTTGTTCTTCCCCCTCTAAGTGCCCTGCACCCTGTGAGCTCCCGGGCAGCACAAAAGTGTGGCCGTGAGTCCTGGCGGGCACAGCATTGGCTCGACAGGTCCTCCGAGGGAATTCAGCTCGCACTCCCACCGATGTGTGAGTCTGGAACAAATCTGGCTCACTCGCCTGCCTTGGCCAGCCTCAGTAGGGCTAAGAGGGGTGGAAGGCAGTAAAATCTCCTTTCAGTCTATAAAAATCTGCAGAGATATTTGGAATGTGCAGAGGGAGCAGATCTCCAGGGTAAAGCAGAGCAATGATTAAAATAGTCGCTTTTCTGACCGTAATCGCAATTTAAATACTGCAGCTTTTGTTTGCAGAATGGCTTTGGTTTATATTGTAGTGACAGTCACACAACTCCAGGGGTTGTTTTTGGAGTTAGTGGCAAAAACATGTGGTTTGAATTTAAAGTCTTAAAGTTAGAGGATCAACATTTCTCCAGCAAAGATATTGCCAGTGCCTCTCTGCCAGTGAGTCATAATTTTCAATCATCAGGAACCTGAACACTCCTCATTAAATGATTAAAGAGAGCAGTAATGAAAAAGCTAAAAGAAAGGATAAATATACAGCCATAGAAACAGGAACATCTATTTTCAAAGCAGAAAAAAATACTACCATCCTGACAAAGGGCAATAAACTTATCAAACTAACTCACTTCCTTTTTTTTTTTTTTTTTAGTCGAGAATGTAATCTTAATAAAGCAATGAATTTCAGATGGTAGGCTAAGATTACAACTCTTCTAGATTAGGACTAGAGTTCTCCCATAAACAGGTTATTGCTGTGGGTTCTGGTCATAATTAACTCTGTATTTATGCCCCATTTTCTGAGAATAAAATGATCCCTGAGACCAAGTGCTTGATGGTGAAGTTTCCTGCTGGGTATCAAGGTTGTTTCTCTCTATGAACTCCACGTTCACGTGTTTCCCAATAATCGTGGCCTCAACTCAGCTCTCCAATACCTGATCTCGTTCCCTTCTCCCCTCCCAAAACAGAGAGAGGGGCATGCAGATCAGAGCAGGGGTGGGTATTGCAGACCAGCATCTGTACACAAGACAGAGAGAAAAGATAACCCCCCTCTGTGTAAAAACATACCTCAGGTGAGCTGCTTTTTCCTTCCTCAGAAAGATTAGAGAATGTCCAGCTCTCCAAAACCATTCTGACCAGTTTCAGTAAGGCCTGGGATGGGAATGATTGTGATTACCAGAGATGATATTTGTTGGAAATCTTGGCACATTGTGTTTACAAGAATTGCATTGGGTGGGTTGCAGTTTTGCTCCTTCAGCGCCTGTTTTGAAGAAAATACGTGAAAAAAACAAATAAACAAAATATAAAAAAAATAAGTAAGTGTATTGACTGAGGCATTACGTAGCATAAATAAATATAAATACTTGAGGCTAGCTGCCTGACTGTATCGATACATTGGCAAGAATTCAAGGGTTATATTTGAAATGCAGAAAATAATCCAGTGAGTCATCTTCCCCACGCTTTGGCTTGCCATCCTCTCCCATTTTCGCTTTGACCCAGGAGGGCACAGCACACAGCCTGAAATAGGCAGTGGGATGATGTGGAGTGGCTGCACTGCTCTGCTCCGCGCAGGAAGTGCTCAATCCCATCCCCAGGCAAACGGGAGGGATGCTCAGGAAAAGTCTGAAAAATATAGGCATTCTCATGCTTTTATTTGAACAGCATTCCACCAGCTAAGAGAAATGAGCACTTAAGAAGAATCCCCCCAAAATAGGTGATAATAATAATAGTGACGATGACGACGGTGATAATAATAAAATAATGACATATAGAAACACAACACCCAAAGTCACTCCATTTTTAGTCCACAGGTCCATGGACTGAAAATTGAATCACAAACAAAAAAAAATCCGAACAGGAAACTGGAGGCACATAGTTTAAATATGAAAAAGAAGTTTTGGATTGAAACATTTGCAAATGTAAAAATAGGATTCAGCCTTAGGCTCCATTACAGATGACTCCACCACGACAGCTTGGCACATGGAATCAGTGGCTTAGCTCCCCAAAACAGCTCTTTTTCTAGTAGATTTCCAGGACCAGGCAAGTGGTTGTGGTCTGGCTGAAAGTGTCTTAATGCAAATGGCCAAGGTGGGCACCTGAGAGCAGAGAGGTTGCTCCAACACCTGAGTCACCAAACTTTCCTGATGATTTTCCAGGGCTTTGCTCTCCCATTTGCATTAGATGCTGCCCTTAGAAGGGACAGGACTTTTCCACAGCATGCCCCTGGTCACTGAGGGGTGTGGCAGGTGCTGCACCAATCCCTAAATCTGGTCCTGGGCACTGCACCTCTGCAGTGACCTTGTGCAACCCAGATGGAGACACACTCCCCTCCCTCATGTCCCTAAACATGGAATGCAATTCCCAGGAGAGAGCCTCTGCTCATGTTTTTGTATTAATCTGCTGCTTTCCTGGAGAAGGAATCTGATTCACCCTGCTCTTTTCCTCCACTACTGAGCACCAAATCCTGACTCACATGAGCTGCTGGTCATGTTAAAGGAATGCTGAACTTACATATATAAAACTATAATAACAAATATATACATGTACATACATATACTATATGGACACAGATGCACAAGATTGTAAGCAAAAGTTACCTAAACCTCAGTGATTCCAATCATGGTAGTACACAGTAATAGTAATGCATTGATATTTCATTTCTAAGGACTCAAGGCGTAATTTAGAGAAAGAATTCTTAAGACTACTGGCCTATAAACAGGTAATTTCCTTTCATCCCACCATTTTCTTGTCCTTACACAAGCCTTCCTACTTCATATAAGCCATAGGACCGTTCACAAACTACCAACATACTGTGTTCCTATTTAGGATACTGGCTATACTCAGTTTTTATGTGGCTTTTGATCCCCAATCCTAAAGCATCCATATGAGGGGCCTTAAAAACAGGTGGGTATGTTTGCAGGAGCAAGCTTTCTGCCCCATCTTGCCATCTCTCATCTTGCTATCTTTCATCTTGCATCATGGATTTTTCCATTAAAAGAATCGAGCATTTAAAAAAAAATGATTGAAGTCTTAAGACCTATGTATTAAGATTTTTTTTTTTTTCTTTTTCTTTTGCACATTGAAGGAGATTTTCTCAGAGATGCATCAAATGTGGCTGTTTCTTATTTTATCTTCTCAATCCAACAGCCGGGCAGAGTCACACACAGGACACAGTGACCAAGGGCTTGGTTAAGGGTGTAGGAGAACGTTCCCTTTGCTCTCTGCATCCACACACAAATCATATGTACAACATGGGTGCCTGCTAAGCACTGGATTCAACACATTCTCTAAAGAGATTGTTATCTTAATAATTCCTCCAAGTATGGGAAAACAATAGAGTGCTCGGTTCAGAGGCATCCCCAGGGCTAATGTGGTTTTGTTCTGTCCTGTCCTTGGAATATTTGTGCTTTGCAAGTCCCTGGAAAGAAGGATGCTCGTACAGCAGCATAAACCCCTTTGGTGTGCTACCACGTGCCTCCCTTGGACAATTTGTATTACAGAGGAGCTACAAAGAGGCAATATGTTTGGAATGGCTGATAGAGGAATATTGCTCATATAGGCAAAACATAACATTTTTAATCCCATCCTCATTTAATTTTTTAAGAAAAATAAATGATCCCTGTATCTTGGCATATGTATCACATTGAAATGGAGCCATTACTCTGGGCAGCTTTTTCACGATGTCTTGCATAATGTTGTATGAAAATCATGTACTACTCCTGCATTTGTATCTCAGAAGGAAAATAAAAGGCAGTTAAATTACAATGCAAGAACTAAACTATGAATGGATGTTGCATTCAAGAAATCTAATGCTTAAGAGGGGGAAATGACAAGATTTTTTTTTTCTCTTCTAGATATTTTATCCTTGCAACAAGCTCAACCGTCGAATGTTTTCAGAGAGGTCAAAACTAGTCTATCTGTCTTTTTTATGTGAGTTTGTGAAAGGAATCTCTCTGTGTGGAGTTGTACAGGAATTGACACGATAAACCTAAATGGCTCCTTTACAACTGTTAGGGTTTTCTGTAAACACATGCTGTCCTGCCAGCCAACCAGCTTCAAACCCGGGTGCTGAGCACAGCAGATGGTCTATCCTGCCGATACACACGCTACTAATTCATATTTCAATACACAGTTTTGCTGCCTAAACGAAGCCACTGCCTCTTGAAAAGTTTTAAAACTTCCCATAACTGGTCATCTTGAGGAAGTTAATTGTGATGGGAGGGGAAGGCTGCAAAAAGGAGGCCTGTGGCTGTCACAGGAATGGACATTTTGGAGGTGCTCATTGCACCATTATGAGTTGCAGACATGAGTCCTGCCATGCAGTGCCTCCTGACAAAAGGAAACCATGACATGGCTGTGCTGCATTAATAGAGGAATAAATAAACACAGAGAAATCAGTCCTGCAGAACAGAAAAGGTAAGGGTCAATGAAATATAGGGCTACTGGTAGTATAGTGGTCACAACGCCTTGCCATTGGCATGGCCATGTCAGGGGAGGATTTTTAAAGGAAGACAGGTTTTTGGCAGGGATGCAGGATAATGAAGCAATTTAAACAGCTGCCTTGACCCTTACTGCACCAGCTCTGCTACTGCTGCTATGTGCAGGAACATGTTTTTGGCATCAACACTTGATTAAAAACCCTTGACTGAATCAGTTTCTTTTCTCATCTCCTGCAACAACCAGCTAACACCTCACAAGTTGGGTACGATGGTTGCAGCACAAGATCATTGTCTTTCCATTGGGCTGCCAGAGCAGGATGTGAAGGGAAAATTGTTATTTCACCTTGACAAAGAAAGGAGCAGGGGAAAATGCAGTTTCTTGGGGGTTTTATGAATTTATAATGCAGGGTAGCAGGTTTATGAAGCGGAAGATACCCTGGACATCATAGCGTGCAGAACCTTGAGCACATCAGCCCAAGGACTGTCACCATGTCCTGTGGCCAGGGCACTCTGGTGTCACCAACCAGTGACTCTGAGGGTGAACTGGATACATCCACTGGAGCATGGACCACTACTGCTTCTGATGGGGGAGGATACAGGAGACACATCCTAAACATTTCCACAAGCAGATGTTCTATGCATTTGGTCTGGAGCCCTCACACTGTTGTATTAACTTCTCTCCATTGCTGACAACTGCTTACACTAGAAAGAAAAACTAAAGCTAAACCCCCGAAGGAGCAGTGATCCTTAGCATTAATAACTCCTCTCCTTGCAAGCGGATTGCCGCTTCAATTCCCTTTGCTGTGATTTTATCGAATGCTGCGCCTCCTCCACTGAGCTGTGATCAGTTGGGTGACTTCATCAAGTTCAACACTAAGTAGGAGCAGAACCTCCTTCTCAAATTCATTTAATCTTTCTCCCAAAGGAGAAATGCAGATGAATATTAATTTTCTTTTTTTATTTCAATTTACCTACTTCTCTTCCAGAGACTAAACCGTAGAGGTGTTTCCAAATCCACAGTTTTTTTCTCTGGCTGTAACAGAGAATGAACAGTTCTGATAAATTTGTTGGAGGGGAAAACAGAATAAAAGTGTACCTAAGGGAGGGAGAACAACAATTGTTTTCATACATATTCATATATATTATATATATATATTCATACTATTTTGGCTTTCATTGGTTAAAGAGTCTCAGATGTACAATTGTATTTATTCTTAAAACAATCCCCCCTAAACAATCCAATTTTGAAATCCTGTGTATTGTTAAAGAATAGAAAACTAAAATCAGGAATTGCTGTGGAAGTCACTCACACTGTAAATATGGAGAACATAAATCAGCAGAGAGACAGTGTCTTACAACTTAATGACTAATTAAAAAAACACTAGCATGCAATTAAGGAGTGTCCTTTGATAAACGTGCTCTACAACTTGAATTAGCTCCATGCAGACACAGAGCATTGCAATAATTCCTTATTTTTATATTCTAGGCATAAATGCATGGCATGTGCATGTGTATTGATGCAAGATAATGCACAAGGCTCTGTGTGTTGCCATTTGAAATGAAAAATCTGCTTACAATAAATCAGAAAACTCCCTTCCATTTAGATTTAAACCTTCTCCTTAGCACACATACTGCCAAGCTGTGGGCAAAAAGCACAGGAAGCATTTCCAGAGGGAAAAGTGTAAGCTAATGAGAAACAGTCACATGTCTGCACCTTTTCGTGAGGTTCTGCAGGGCTCTTGGCCCATGGGATAGGAGTCATTGCAAAGGGCAGTGGCATTACTTCTGGTGGATCAGGGCTCTTGCCTTTCCAACTTTCTTTTGGTCAGCTGAACCACTTTCCAAGTCTTCTCAATGAGACTTATTCCCATCACACACATCCAACTGCAAACCAAACCCTGTCACTTGCAGCTCCAAAAGCCTTTCCTCACATCCAACTGCTTCTCTCTGTGCCTCAACTGAAGGCAGTCTTTGACAGACACAGCACTACTCACAGACCAGGACACTCAACCCTATGGATGGCATGAACCATGTTGCTGAAGAAGACCTAGAACAGAGCAGGTGGATGATAATAAGATGAATTCACCAGACAAAAGACGAGCAGCAAAGCAACACAAGCTCAACATGCCATCCCTCAAAGCTTATCTCATTTCATCTGCAGCCAGGCTGTTTAGATCAGGAATACATTTTCTAAAATTCTCCTCCTTTCTTACTTTCTGGAAGATCCTCCCAGAAATTCTTGGCTCGCTGCAAGCCATGGGGGGGTCTCAGGGTGCTGCTCGGGTGGACAAGTGGCTGCGCTCCCGCCTGGAGGCAGAAACCACAGCAGCAAAAAAACAGATTTCACGAGAAGAGCAGGGGAGGGAGGGGATGAACAAAAAAAAAAAAAGGGAATGTGTTAGTTAACTTCGTGTGGTTGTTCGAGCCACTTCCTGACACCCGAGCGAGTCATCTGAATTTAACACATTTCTCTTTTGCATTTTGCAGCTCACCTTTAAGAGAGCACAAGGCGGAGGAGGTGGGAATATATGGACTTCAGCCCTTCCCATCCGTTTCCCCCTGTTACTTTCAAAGATTTTCTATTTAGAAAGGAAGGCTTTTTTTTTTTTCCTGCTGTTCATACATTACACATACTTCCCAGCCAAAATATCTTGCTTGTATATTTTTTTAATTTAACCTACATTACTCAAAATTGCTCTAAGAATAATTAAAGAGAATTACTTTCCCCATCTCTTTGATTTACCTGAGATTTGATTTCTGAAGAGTGTTTCAAAAAAAGAATTTTAAAAAAATGGAGAGATTAACAATTACAGAAAAAAACAATCCCACATCCTCCTTCTTGTCTGAATCTAATGAAAATGTTTAAACTGCATGGCTATTTATCCTTATGAGAAACATATGAACAAAACAAAACCCCCAGTATTCTGGTGAGATTCTGTAAACAGGACAAAATGCTAACTGCGGAAATATATCATTTAAGACCTTTATTTCCTTCTAGCTCTTTCCAGGCACCAAACGAGCTTTGCATGCAGATTTCGTTTCAGCTGGGTGGAATCATTCTCATAACTATTCTCCAAAGCCCAAGCTCTGAGGTCAGCCCTGCTCTTTCTGCAATGGGATAAATATTAACAAGTGTGACTAACCCATTCCTTGCGCCCTTCTTAAATTTTCCAGAGTGTGTCAGCAAGCATGAAAGCCAGAGATCAAAAAAGGCAAGGGTTTTATTGTTGGAGCCGGATGGGAACGGGGATGCAATATAGGCAAAGTCCCAGCACTTCGGAGAATTTGGTTTATAACAACACCAATAAAAAATGAGGGAATTACTGGGCTACAAGAAAATGACCTTGTTCTCCTGCTCAAAAATGAGTCAGTTTTCACTTGACCCCTACAATAATGTTTTACAAGGGCTGGACCAGTGCCCCAGGAGCAAACCTGACCTTTCCCTGTGGGTCCCGAAGGACCCAGGACAGCACAGAGGTTGTGGGGAAGGTGTAATACAGCTCAGTGCCTCCTGAGCAGAGGTGACAGGGCTGTGGTGGCCTCAAGGGCTCAGGCTTGCTCCTGTTTTCTCTGGACAGCTTCTGCTTAGGAAGTTTCATGGATAATCTTCCTCCCTCTCATTCAATGCATCCTGCTGTAACCCAACCTGCCCCCCATGATGGAGTTTGTGAGACCAACACACGTCTGGTTATATCACCCAGATGTTTCTAGGGGGGAAACTCTTAGTTTAACAAATCTGGTGTTCAATAAAGCATCTTGAGATGCTTATTATAAGTCGAGTTTGATCTGTGCAACAGCAATGCAGAACCCAGTTTGGAGAGGACTTGGGACACGGGAGCCAAGCAGCTTTGTACATAATCAGTTAAGTGATAAGAAAGATGTGGTTTGCACTTCTGGTGAGCAGAGCATTGGGAAGGGAGGGAAAGAAACCAGAGAGGGTTGGGAATTTAAAGGCATCTATCGCATAGCTTCCTAAAACTGGACAAATCCTATAGACATGGGGAGAGAATGAGGCCTCTGTATACACTGCTCATACCAAAAATTTGTCAAAACCAGATTACAGCCTTGAGAATATCCCTGCTCAAAGTCAGGTCTAGTCCTGACAAAGCCAAGGAAAATTAAAAGCCAACTGAAAAAACCCAAACCACTAGAAATGATGAGCAGAGGTATTAAATCCTGAAAGAGGTTTTATTCACCTGATCAACCAAAACCTAAACCCATGTGATTCAGAGTTGTTCCCTCATAATGCACAGGCCTCTTGCTTTTCAGAACATGTTTAATTCTCCTACACATTCCCTCAAATGAAAGGTATGCCCCACATTTCAGCACCTCTGTTACATCTACTCCACTGACCTTGCAAGAAATCGTCTCACTCACTTGATTTCCAGACCTGGCTTTCTTCTCCTCCAGGATGTCAAATTGCAGAGCAAAACACCCAAGAACATACAATTTTTCTGTCTCCATCTCTTGAAGCACTTTAGCTCAAAAACCAGCAATTTTTGAGATTACTGGGTTCACAGATTATAAGAAGAAAATGAAGACACCTGAATTGTGGTCATGATTTAGATAGTTCCTGTTCCACAGTCTCGCTCATCCAGGTGCAGTGACAGCCAGAGCATGCAAGGGCATGAAGGGAGCCTGAAAAGAAAGGAGGAAAAGGCAACATTTAGTGACCCCTTATCTCATAGATATCACAGATATCTGTGATATCTGCCATGGCTTGACAGAATATGTGAAAACCTCCTGCAGACATTGTACAGGAGAGCTGGACCTGTCCAGAGGTGACACTAATGAAAGCAAGCCTCATACCCAAACCCCAGATCGAAAGAAAGCCCTTATGTTTTTCCAGCACAAGAAATAATTTGATTTGGGTTTTTTTTTTTACTCAGTGGCTCCTGATGTCCTAAAAATTCCTGTGCGTAAATGCCAGACACCCAGCTGAGTCCAAGGAGAGTCAAGAAGGAGCCACCTGCAAATCAGTGCCCAATGATCTGCCGAGGTCACCATCTCCATGGCTCAGCAGCGACATTCCCTGCAGCAACGCCAACGGAGCCATGTGGGAGCGGCGGTAAGGAAAGTCCCAGGAAACTTTGTAACTTGCATAACTTCTAAACTTCTCCCAATTAAACTGTGGTTCCATTAAACTTTCTTTGAGCTGGCAAACGACTGGCTGAGTTATTATGGGGAACAGCCCCAGGCAATTAAAAGCAAGAGCAACATTACAAATCTACAATTTGGTAGACAAAAAAGTCTCTTGCAAAAGACACAGCCTTACAGAGTTATAGCTTACCCAAATGGGGAGAACCAAATTAAATGAAAAAACATATTGTATATTATCTTAATTTATATATGAGATTTTAGACAGTTCCAGATTTCTGGATTAAATACAATACCATGTGGCTCCATTAAGCCTCACTGGCCTTTTAGAATATTATTGAAAGAAATAATATATAACAGTTTGAAAGGTTTTTGGATGCTTGGTGGCATCATTATGCAATTTATTAATATGTGGGCAGAGTGACTAATGCCTCTGAGGATGTATTTTTAGTTTAAAAAATAAAATATATAAAAAAGAAAAGTGTGCTGAGGGGCCAAGAAGGAAAAGCAGCTACAACTGGGTTTGTGCCGGAGGCATTTGATGGCATCCCTCATTCTGTCCCTCCACACACCCAGCACCCAGAATAGCCCTTCTCCTTTCACTTATGCCATTCCTAAAGGGGCCCAGAGGCTCTAGCTATTGCAATTTAGAAGAATTTGGATATTTAGCTTCTTTTCTGGCATCATTCCTCGGTTTTTAAGGCTGAAAGGGACAATTCAGATCATCTAGTTTAATGCTCAATATAAATCCCCAAGAAAATAATTTCACACATTCACTCGCTAATTGAGCCTACTACTATATGTTTCACCAGTCATCTGGGCTGGCCTCCAGTTCTGATTTCAAGATGTAAAAGGATGACAAATCCCCTGCCCCCTTCAACAGTCTGCCCCCTCTCCCCTCCCAATCTCTCAATTTTGCCTGTCTTAAATTCCCAGTCATTGCATCTCGTTATGTTTTTCCCCCGTTAGACTATAAAGCCCTTTTGTATGTGGCATTTTTTCCTCCAAAAGCATTTACTGCCCAAAGTCAGGGCACTGCCTGATCTGCTTTTTTTGCTAAGTTCACCAAATGGAGCGCCTTAAGCCTCTCTCCACAAGATTTCCTTTTCCAACCCTCAAATCATCCCTGTAAAACTGAACCATAGGCTGAGAGTTTACAGCCTCCATCATGAAGCTGAGTCCCTGAATCTCAGGTTAATAAACTCTCTATTTTTTAATAAGGCTTCTGTGAAATGACCAGAAATAGTCCCACAGGATGTGTTATTTGGAGGTAACTATTTCCACATGGGCTGGAGGTACAGCCCTGGGAGCAAAGCCTGGGGAGAGCACTAGGAGAGTTCTTTATCCTTTTCTGCAGCCATTTTTAGCACTCTCCCAAGCTGCATTTCAAAAAACAGGGTTTTTCTTGAAGAGCCCATCCTAATGGACATTCCCTAGACCACTAGGAAGAAGCTGAATGATTTTACCTTCCCATGCACACACAGAAACCAGCTCCTGAGAAAGCTGCTTCTCCCAGCACAAAAGCTTCCCTATGCTCAACAGCACTGAAGCCCCGTCTCCATCAGGAGCAGAGGCACTGCCAGGCCTTGGCACATCTCACTTCCCAAACCACTCCTTCCTCCAGCCCAAAGAGATACCTAGAAAATCTCTGAGAAATCTCCTTCCCCCAGAATTAATAGGATTAAGAATAAACCCTGGTTTTTTCCTTTCCCCTCTTTTTCCAGTGTTGGTGTCAATGCTTTGGAGCTTCTTCCCATTATTGGTTTACTTGCTGCTTGTTAAATGACAGTGGAGTTCCACAGGAAGCTTGCCTCTAGATATTTGGAGAAAACTTCCCACTATTGCCAAAAATGCAGTGGAATGACAAGACATGGTGAGTTCTAGACAGTCTCCTCAGGCGCCAGAGCTCCAGCTCACTGTTCCACAATTCTGGATGACATAATGCTCCACTTTTTCATCCGTCCTGTTTGATTTGGATGTGAGATTACACACCAAATGAGGAGTTTGGAAGAAGTGCCATTTGGCTTGGCCTTTATATACCCCACCGGGACAAACTTGCTGTTCTGAACTGAGACCAAAAATTTCAGAGTCAATCATAAGTGATAAAGTATCTGAGCAAGGTCAGTGCCACTTTTAAACTTGTTTTCCTCACTTGATTTTTTTGACTCTGTTGCTCAGCTTTACTCCCAATGCTAGTGATTAAAATCCTTCAAGACAGGGCACTCACTTAACTTCAGGCCAATTTCTATTTCCCAAAGTTGCCTACACATGCTATGAAATCTTTCTATGACTTAAGAGTTCCCCTAACCTACCTTCACTATTTGATTTCAAACAAACCTTTTGTTCCCCTCTCTGATGAAAGACCAGCAGTTTAAATCCAAATGTGAGTAGGCATTACTAGAGCAAACCAGCTAATAAACCCTCCAAACCAGCTAATAAGACCCTCCTTTCCAGCTGTGAATTGTCCACAAAGAACATATGGAACATCTGGATTAGAAAAACATGCCACTGATTAGTGACTCGGCATCCCAGGACTGGTACACCCAAAAAGTAATGCAGGTTTGTGCAAGCAGCCTGAAAAATCTATTAGATTTACAGGAGATATTGAATTCTGGTTTAAAATTTCCACATGGCAAGCAGAATTGCTCAATTATTCTCAAAAATATCTGTGCTAGGCAAAGCCTAAAAGCTTGGTTTTATGATGGAAGCAGGCAGGAATGGGTCAAGAATGCAAATAGGCTTGCATGCAAAGCAAATAAAAATAATCATTGAAAGGAGAGAACATTAGTGGATGTTTCCTAATGGTCACCATTCACCCTGGTCGTTCTTTGCACTCCACTTGCCAAGGGCATAAGGTTTTAATTCATAGTCAATGTAATGTTTGGAGTTTCATCTACTTGAATGATTCTTTGGGGACTGGTTGCAATAGCTATATTCTGGGTTTAAATTGCATTTATTTTTTTAAAAACTAGAACAGAATCTTACCAAGGAGTGAAACTGGAAAGGATAAAATTAGATTCCTGAACCTTCATCTCATTTTAGAACCAGACATGAAAAAAACTGCATCCAGTTTTGTTAAATATTTTTTCCACATCTGGTGTTCAGTCAAAACCATAAGAAAAGTGCTGGAAATCTCACAAGAAGACTCGTACTCTTGTGATTTCCAGTCCAATTTTTGCAGCCACAGGAGATCTGTACAGTTCAGATAAGAATCTGAAGCAGAAGCCAAACCCAAACTGTGAACCTCCTGAGGCTCACCCCACCCACAACAGCTTATGTCTTTACCCATCATTTGCAGCAGATGTTCTCCCAAATTCTCCAGTGAGATAAATTCCATTAAAAGTTTCAGGAGAAAGATTATAAGATACATACAATACCAAATAAAAGTGTCCAGAGAAGCTCATCATAGCCCATTAAACTATTGTTAAAGACCTTCATCCAGCAACATCTATTGATTAGAGCAGTTTGCTTCTCCTTAGGACTCATTTTTCCATGCTGAGCTTGAGGGGGCTTTTTGATCTAAAGGCCACTGACGTCAATGAGAGCATTTCCATTGTCTTCAGCGGGCTCCAGATCAAGCCCTTGACAAGCTGGTTCCCCCATAGGTCAGTCTGGAGAGTGGGTTTCTGCCAGCAGATTGTCCCTAGAACATTTCACTGCAGATTTACAATCTTTATAAAATTTTTAAATGAAGTTCTATAGTTAGATTCATATGGTAAATCATAAATTACAGCAGACTCTGCAAGCTTGGGTTTGAGGGTTGGGATTTTTTTTCATTTGGCTCTTGGGAAACATATAGCTTTTTTCCATAGGAACTTTTCTCAAAATGCTAATTTTACCTGTTTTCTTCCTTTTTTTTTTTTTTTTTTTTTTCTCAACAGAACATGTGCATTTTCACTGCCAAACTCCTCTGAGGAAGGTTGTGCCTGTGGCAGTGTTGGTGATGTGGGCAGGCAGGGACTCACCATTCTCTGTCTTGATGTTTGTTGGAAGGGCAGGAGGTGTTTTTGGGCTCTGCCTGGTACCAGACTAGTGAAAAAGGAAAGCAAGCCAAGAGCTTCAGAGTACTTTTCTTCTTTAAGGTGTATTTAAAGTTGGAGAAGCATCTTGGAGAGTCCAACTCTTCCATCAAACCCTCGAGGGAATAAATCCCTGGAGCAAGGGACACATGAACAGCAGTGCTAACTGGGACGTCAAGGATCTCAACATTTCTTACAGTGCCCAGGCCATGTGAGACAGTCCTTGGACGCTTGAGTCCTAATTCAGATTCCCTGTCGCCAGAACCTAAATTTAAGAATTCAAGCAGCATTACCAGGCCCATCTGCAAAGTGAGAGCAATAATCCCACAATACCTTCTCAGAAACGCTGTGAGGCCACGAACTCTCTCTACACAGAGTAGTACTGTTCAGTAGTAAATGAAATCTGTTTTCACTTCCAAGGCTATGGCATAAATTACTATAGGCAGAAATCCAGCCTAGCAGGCAATGAACTGGATGGGGCCCACTCAGTTCCTTCCATCTTTAGCTTTGATTTTCATTGTTCTCTTTCATTAATAGAATTTCCTTTTTTTTCCTCTCTTTTTTCCCTCCCCCCACTGTAATTTTTCTAAGCTGTTAATTTGCCAGCAGAAAGAACAGCCTCAAAATTGTATACCAGCTCCTCCAAAGCACCCACAAGAATCTGAACAGTTTTTAGCAGACTCAGCGTTTTCCTCTTTACTTCACAGCCCTGGTATATATAGAAAAAGAGGCTGAAGAAAGTCTGTTGTTGTGTTTGCACTGGGGGACCATAATCTGTCCACTTGTTTTCTGCTTAAAATACATTGCATTCTGCAGAGATTGTCCTTAAAATCAGGGTTATCCTCCCAAGTCAGTGGAGATATGGCAATTGGCACCACAGGTTTTGAAGGACATAAATATCACCCCAAACCAGGCGTCAGCTGAGAATGTCTTAATTAATTCCATTGTCTAATTTATTCCTTTTATTTTTAAAGAAGGATATTCTGCTCAGTTCATCTCTGCAGAAAGGAGAATGGGAATGCTCAGAAAAACTGTAAGGAAAAACAAAATTGTTCAGAGATTTTTCCAACTTTTCCATTTGCTTTCCCATGTTTCCAGCCCTTAAATCCTACCAGGGACCAGCTCCAGGGCTGGCCCCTTCTCTGATCATTGGTGTCAAAGGCTGTGGATGAACAGGCATTTCATCACCTCTAGCTGCCCCTTCTGATTCATGATGTCTATGAAAGGAATTAGCAGCAATAAATCTGATTCAAATCTCATTTTTTCCCCAATAGCAGAGTTTGTGAGTGCATACAAGTGCTCCCTCTGGAAAGAGAACTGGAAAGCTAAAAATAAATAAGATGAATGTGGGATTACAGGATAAAGTGATGGCCACTTACAGCCAAACAGGATTCAGGGCTGGAGGCTGATAAGTCTTTTCTGATGTTGAGAGCAGTAGAAAATGTAGTCCATAATTTTTGTTCAACCAAACTGTTCTAGAGAGCGGTATGAAAGTACCACCTGACCATCTACTATTTCCTTGTGTCCCTGGCAGGGAGGATTTTTGATGTCAACCTCTGCAGGAGGGGCATATCCTGACTCATGAGCTCAGTCAGACTGCTGGGGTCTCTAGGGTTGGATGACCCAGGTTTTAGGGACTGAGGTGAGAAGGGTGATGTGGAAACCATCACCTAATGAATCTCTTGACAAACTTACCCTCCTAGACGTGATTAAATCCTCACCAAGGAGGTTTCTGCAGGCGATTAGGAGAGGGCAGATAGCAGGGCATTATCTGCCCATATCTGAACTTGGGATTTCCATTGCAGTTTGGCTCTGCCTATCAAAAAGACCTTGCTTTAGCTCCACTTTTGGGATACAAACTCTTAGGCACAGAAAGGTTAAGAAATGAGCCCAAGTCTCAGAGCCAGAAATAAAACTCATTAGTTCTTCATCCACAGGGAACCCTTTGCTTCCGTCTCATCTGAACTGCTGTACAAGCACCACTGTCTAAGGCATCTCAAAAGAGGAGATCAATTTTATAGTGGTTTTACTCTTTGAAAGCATGAACAGGCTCTCCATTAGGAGCTATAATTTATCTGTCTGTGACCACTGACTGCAGGTCTATGAAATGCATCTAAATGGATTGCACGGAGCCAGAAAACTCAACCCAAGTATGTATAGCACACATATAACAAAGCCCTGCAAGGCTGAAAGTGCAGAATATCAGCAAGTGCTCTGGTTTGTGGACTGATTTGGGAGGTAGGTAGGCTTAGCTGAGGGCTGTGGTTTCTAAATTGGACATGGTTACCTAAAACTATTGGAAATTTGAATTGCATGTCAGATGTCTGGAATAAATGGACTCAAGAGACATAAGAAAAAACATGTGGCCCAGTATTTTTCTCTGTTTTTAATGTCTTTTGGAAACTGTTTAAATCTCATCTGGGGCTTGTATAGTTTCTTTGTTTAGTAATTCAGAATTGAAATTCTTTATAAAGCTTTGCTAATCAAAAGGTAAAAACTTGATTGTTGCACACAGAGCCCTTCATCCTGAAAGATGCCTGTACGCTTTCCAAAAAAATACTCTCATTTCCAGAAAAGTAAATGATCCTTTGCAAACTAGGCAGTGCAGTTATTTTATTTACCTCAAGTAGACTGAATTTAAATTCCAAGCTGGGCTCTCATGGCCTGACCCTGTTTCTAACTCTGCCAAGAGCTGTTGTAGCTGGGCTGTTCCCCCCAGGTTTCTGGTGAGAGGCAGACTTTGGGCTGCACATCTTTAGCAAACCCATCCAATACGATGATGGACATTTCAAGCCATAAATTTCCTGTGAACAGAGGTGAACTTCCTGAACTCTGGGGTGAATTCAATCACCTCATCCATGTCAATGGCTGTATTGTCTCCCATGACACTGAAAGGGATACAAGAAGACACCTTTCTGTTGGCAGAGTGGCCTAACCTGTACCAAGGAAGCCGAATTTGGGATAAAATGGTTCCCACCAAGGTGTGGCTTTGGCCTTACCACATCTTGGAGATGGCACATAGCTTCCTGTGCTCACTTGGGAGTCTCTAAGCTCTGTTTTACCCAACCTTCATTGTTTGCTTGGTCAATCAACCAACCTACTCTTCTGCTTCTTTTCCCACATTCTTTACCTGGTGGATCTTCCCACTTCTGATATTGACTAGGAAGTTCCCAGAGCAGTGCAGATTTTTAAAAAGATTTCTACTTTTTATTTCTTACAGCATGTGCAAGCTGGGCAAGAGATCTGATCTTTTTCTTTTCACCTGTAAAAGATGAAAATGCTCAGGCCTAGAAAATGCTAGGAATGGCATAAGAGCATAAAAATACCACTTTTTATTCTAGGATACCTCTTCCTCTCCAGGATTTTGAATACAACGAAAAATGGCAGAGAATCTGTGTAGGATTCCAGGCAATACTTGAGCTCCTCTCAGCAGAAACATACAATAGTTGTTTCAGCTGAAGTAATGTTTTCTAAAAGCCCTAAACCACACCAGCTAAAGCAGAGTTAATGGCAGCATATAAATGTCATTGGAAAGAATTACTGCTGTTTTATTTGCTGCTTTTGTGGACATTCAGGAATCTCCATCCAGGCTCTGTTTTGGAATATGGATATTCTGGTCTGTGTAGTCTTGGCAGGGTTACACTGCTGGGGGTAAGAAAGGACATAAGCTCTTAGAAGGATTTGACACCCCTCTCTTTCCCACTCCCAGCATTCAGGTGTGCCAAGGCATCATGGTGTCTTTTAGAGCCACATAATTAAATGAGTGATGAGGAATTTCTCACCAATATAAAACTAAATTATTTATTGCTTAAAATAGAGTTGTACCCTCTCCAGGTTGTCAGCTGGTGTCAATCAGCCTGTTCGGGGACACTTCTTAGCAATAACACCACGAAAATCAGGACTGCACAGTGCAAGCCCAGCAGGTCCAGGATTGGGAAGGGAGCATTAGAGTGACCAAAAGAGAAGCAGTTCTTGAAACACTCTCTTTTTTTCTTTTTTTTTCGGAGATGTTTTAATGTTCGGGCAGGAATCCTCACTTCGGGGGGCGGCTTGTGCAGCTGTGGAGGACACGGAGGGTTGCTGAGGGGAAGCCCACGCGGTTTTTCTCCCGGTTTAACAGACAGCCCGGGTCCATAGTTGCCAAATTTTGCTAGCGGGCAGGAGATTTACGAGCCCCGGGAGCGCACCCGGCTCCGGCTGCGGAGCTGAGCGGCCGCGGAGCCGGGGGACCGTGATGGGCCAGGAGCCGCAGCCCCTCGCTAAGCCGCAGGGTCGAAACCCAGTAAAAATGGGGTAAAACAACTATAAAAAGGGGAGAAAGCAAAGAAGAACAAAAGGGAAGGGGGGATTTCGGTCTCATCCCCTTAGCGCGCACTTTTAAGGGGATGAGAACCGCCGGTCCCTGAGCATCGCGGGGCTCGCAGTGGCAACACCTGCATTGGGAAAGGAGGAGAGCTGGGAAAAGAAAACTCTGGGGAGAGGGCATGAAGACGCAGACGAAAAGCATCAGGCGAGAAATCCTGTAAGGTTACGAAAAAGAGTAACTTGTCCACAGGGTGTCACTCTTGACCCACATTTGGGCCAGCACCCCGCCTGCTCTATGGCCCCAGGAAATTGGGGATTTTTAGCTCTCCAGGAAGATTCCAAAGAGGCAAAAGTCTCAAAAAAGGGCAGACTGGCACCTCTGGGTGTTCTGGCCTGGACAGTCACCTGCCTGGCTGCTCCTGACCCTGCCTGCCCACCTGGCTGCTCTCCTAGCCCGTGTTGCACCTTGCCTTGCCCTGTCCACAGAGCACAGTTTGAACTGCGGCTTCCTTAGGCCAGGCTCACAGCCTACCGTGGAAAAGGGGATGAAGAGCGGAAGAAACCACTCTTCCACATAGTCAAACTCTTTCTCACCATTCTTGTACAAACTCCTGCCATTCCCCTTCAATTTCAGGAGTGTTTTAGCTTTGCATGAAATTCCCCTACTATCCTGTACTTTTAGTCTGCTCCTTCCTAGTGGGAAACCTGTTTCTCAGGCACTTCCTCATGGAAGGTGCTGCATTACAGCTTCATGGTGAACCCCTAACCAGGATAAATCAAGTGCTGATAATCCTTTGCTTTTGGTAGTTGTAACTCAGCAGAGATTAAAGGAGTTCTTAGGCTAAGGAGAAGACCCACGAGGTCCCACCTTGTTTTCTGCACTGAGCTGTAGGCTTCTGCAGACATGAGAGCAAAGCTGGGGGTTGCCTGAAAGCAAAGAGAGCCCTGACCTTTGGTGGGATGTGATGCTGATGCCAGGCAAGACAGGACTGCCTGCCTTCCCAGGACAGGCACAGGGAACTGTGATCATCCACCAGACAAGGAGGGGCTGGAGGCTGACATGGATGCTGGGGTCAGCATCACAGCAGCCAAAGTAAAGGCTGCAACTTTTATAAAGCATCAGCAGAGCATGAATTATGGTGTGTCCTGCTGGCAAGATTCCTGGAGCAGAGGACACACCAGCAAGAGTGCTATCTCCTTTTCCCGGGCTGCTTGGGACAGGATTTGTGTGTAGTGTGTATAGCACATAATTCATCAGGCTATCACTTACATAGCATGAGCTCAGCACTGCAGCACTCTCTGACATTTTGAAATATTCTGCTGGGGGCCCAGCAGTTTACTGAGGAGCATTGCACAAGATACATCCCAAAAGGGATGCTGTCCTCTTGCACAGCTCAACCCTCTGTAGGGAGGTGTGCTCCTGAAAAGCCCACATCCATTAATCCTACCTGTCTATGCTCCCTCATTTATGCAGTGACTTCACTCTTTTGCCCCAGGATGATATTTGTAAGTGTGCTCAGTAACATTTTAAACACTTTTCAGTTCTCTTTCAGGCCACCCTGAATGTGTCTACCCCAAGCTTTTATGGAAACACCTGCAATATGTAAACGCAAATGTATAAATCTCTGTAATGTGAAAAAACAGCTTCATGAAGCTGTACGAGAATGCAGCCATGTGACTGCAAAACTTCATTTATAAGTATCTAAATATAGATCATAGCAAGTAGCAAACCCAGGCTTCAATTTTAAAAGCGAGGGCACAGGGGAGAGCGCAGAGTCAGCACTTCTTAAATAAGAAGTTCTTCTTGTACTAATTCATTTACAGCGGCATCTTCCTTTGACACAGCAAATTTGCATCGCCGAATCCTGATCACAGAGACATAAAGATTTTTATGGGAGCTGGAAATAGCCTCCATGCAGGCACTGCTGTGGAAGCACTGCACCACTGCCGACCTCTGCGCCCAGACAAGGGCATGCTGCAGTTTTTGCACCAAGTGCTGCGCAGGCTTTGCTGCTCTGAGTGCTTTGATCACATCCCATTTCTATTCCCTGGTTCCAGTTTGCTCAAGTTATTTCCCATCACCAAGGGCTGTGATTGCTCCTGATCCCATGCACAGAATGTGCAGGCTGAGCACACACATCCTCTGTTCCACCTGTCTACACCTGCAGCTCAAATGTTTAGGATGATGGGGATATCATAGTCTGGATATTCCTTTATAAGAAACTATAGCAACAGGACAAGGGGGAATGGCTTCAAACTGAAAGAGGGAAGGTTTAGGTGAGATGTCAGGAAAAAATTCTTCCCTGTGAGGGTGGTGAGGCCCTCACACAGGTAGCCCAGAGAAGCTGGGGATGACACATCCCTGAAAGTGTCCAAGGATTGGGCTTGGAGCAACCAGGTCTCGTGAAAGGTTCCCCCCAGAAGATCTTTAGGGTCCCTTCCAACCCAAACCATATGAGGATCCTGTGATTCTATATCCCACACATTGTGTGGCTGTCTATTGCCATAATCTGGGCTGCCATTAGGCATGAAACTTTCTCAAATCATTCTTCTAGCCTTGCAGTTTCCATAGAAATACATTTTAAATTTAGAAAAAGTCAACTGTCCTTTGAAAATCACTGAAAACTCTGCCAAGAGACAGTGGCAAGCGTCCTAAACAACTTCCCCTGATCAAACAGTGGGGCAGTTTTGCAGGATTCAAAGATTCTCCATGTTTGTACAAGGAGTAACCTCACAAACCCACCTGCGAGGGTTTGAGCAGAGAGAGGAACTAAGGCTTTGAGAGCCAAAACTGTAATAACCTGAAATTAGCCTTGTTCTGGGTTTATAGGAACTGCTTCCTAAACCGTGAGGACTGTGTCCAACTCACAGCCAAGACTGGATCCAGCTGCAGGGAACAGGAGATGTTTGGGGAAATTACTCCTTCCCCCTGGACATCTACCCCAGTGCAGGAGTGGTGGTGAGAAAAGCTTGAAGCAGACCCAACAAGGAAGCACTTTTCCAACTTGAATCCTCACCTGGGAAAGCACTGCTGTTTAGGTATGGGATTTAGGTCTTACAGCATTAACAGAACCTAAGCAGATGCTTGAATGAATCCCTACATCTAAATCACCACAGAGACTGCTCTGCAAATTCCTAAATATTTTCCACTGGAATAATCAGAAGATCACACATTTTCTAAATATTGCATAAGCTGGCTAGTTGCTTGAATTTAAAATTTTGGGGCAAGGATCTGTGTCATTATCAACAAAATCTGAAATTATTATAGAACATTTTTCACACTCTCTTTCTTATTCACTGATTTCCTATTTAATAAACATAAAGAACATTAACTAGTGTTTGTTTTCAGCCAAATGTTGAAGCACTGAGGCTTTCTTACAGAAGAAGAATCAAGTCACAACTGTTTATATTGGATGAGACGTACAATGGGACACTGTGATGTTCTCAGATCAGGACATCCAGCTGAAGCTGCTGGACTTTGGCACATTGGTGTGGTCCCAGAACACAGTGCTGCATTTTGATCCCATCAGATTTTTCCTTAGTGAACTTGAGATTTTAATGTGTAAACTTCTTCTTTCTTCAAATAAAAAACGCCAAACAGCCAGAAATCTGCTTGACACATCATGCACTAGGCAGTAGAGTCAGTGCATGACCAAAGAACACCCACCAGAACCACTTTGCATTTTGTCTATAAAAAAACCCCATCTGTATTAGCAGAAGTTTTCTGTGCTCATACCTGTTCTCACTAGTGCTGCCTAATGTGTTAAAGATCACTTTCTGCCATGGTGTTTGGCCAAAATTCCAGCAGGACAACAACAACTGCTTCACTCTCACACTCATGGGGCAGGCAAGAAGCAAAGGTGCCATCAGATGGGAGGAGATGACAGAGGTCTGCCAAGAACTGGCCAGGCAACGTGACTCAAAGATAGGGGGCAAAGCAGCTCTTCCTCCCAACCAAAAAGTGTGGGCAGAGGCTGTTACACCTCCTGAACTGCAGCTATGGAGGAGGCTGCAGCTCCTTCATGCTCCAAAGCCCAGCTTCTCACAGCCATCCAGTACACAGATGCAATACATTAATTATAAACATATCTATATCTCCAAAAATGACCTAGTAACTGTAAAAAATACCTACATTATGATACTTTACTACTGCTTTTGTTGGACTCACTCTGCAATTACAAAGTGGTTGCTAAGGAAAACCAATCTCTTAGTTCTGCCATGAGCAATTTAACTCAGGTTACCAACACGATGGCTGGGCAGGGCCAAGGCTAACACCGGCACCCAACCATATTATCCATCTCTCAGTTGTGGCTCCCCAGTAATGAATGCTCTGCCTCATATTACATATCCACAAGCAAGGGGAACAAATAGCACCAGAAACCCAACTGTGCTAGAGGAAGGAAAACACCAGGAGCAGATACCTAGTGTGGGTTGTGGTTCCTTTCATGTGATTTTTGGTTTTGATAAAAAGGCAGAGCTGGCTCCCCTCTTGCTCCATGGGGAAGGTTTATGGGTAAGTACCTTTGCCACCCATAGGTTTTGTGTAGACCTTGCTTTTCTCACCCCTCAGATTTTGTTTTCATATGGCTGTTCCATGCCTTGATTGCAGCTCTACAACAGTCTTGGGTACCATAAAATCTGGAGCAAGAATCCACTGGGAACTTTGGAATCACTTTTTAGGCAACAGGATTTAATCCATAGTACACAGAGGATCTCCTCGCCATGGGACTGTGTTCAATGCTCTCTGCCATTTGACCCGCTCATCTCTGACACACAGAAAACACAAACTGTGGTTATTTACAACACTAGAAATGATGGGCCAGATCATGAGCTGCTTGCTCCTCATCTGAGAAAACACAGGCAAAAGCTTGTTAGTGTTCACATCTGTCCCACTACTGCACGTTAAAAACACTGTCAGGAAACCATACTAAACACTGTTCAGTTTTCTCAGAGTAGGAGAAAGAGAAAGAGAAAAACAATTACAAGGGTTTTGGAACATTTAAACCACATCTAAAACAAGGTAAGAAATAACAGCAGGAGAATCTGCCATTTCCATTCTTTCCCAGCACACTCAGCCTAGGGATTCCCATCTCCTCCCACTAGGGAAATCACCAAGACTTTCCAGTCATGAGGCCAGCACAAAGAGGGAGGTGAGTACAAGAGTTTCAGTGCCAGTGGCGGTCACCTAGGAACTGGTTTAAAATGGTAAGAAACAGAAATAAATCTGTGGTCTGTGTCAGCTCAGAACACAAGGAAATGGTTTTTTCAGGTTCTTCTTCCTGCTCAGGGACATAGGAAGAGGAGCAGTATTTGCATGTTATTGCCTATCCTGGGTTACAAAAGCACAACTAAGGACTTCAAAATTGCAGGCTGCTTCTTAAAATTGCAGCCTGCATGGCACCAGTGTTAGAAATGGTTGTCCATTGTCCTTGCCTGGAAAAGGGGCCACACTCCCTTGCCTCTTCCTGCTTTCCTCATGGTAGGAGGTGCCTACACTTATCGGTATAGAGATGCTTACCTAAAAATCTCAACAAGGCTGGATGCCAATGGGAAACAGTGGGTAAATGGTAGTGGTGGCTCATCTTCCTTGTCTTACCCTGGAAGGAACAACAATTTATTGCCCTCCAGGTGAAAACCTTAGCCAGCTCCAGACAAACCTTCTTGGCCCTTGAAAACAAAACAAGTCTCATTAGTCTAAATTAGAGCCATCAACCAGACACTTAGACTTGAGATCATTAAGAGGTGCTAATGGCAGCCTGCAGGCATCCTGTGCCCAAACCTCTTTCATATCCTACCTTGATGCTGGTGTGAATGGCGGCTCCACACTCTCACCTGTCTTTGCCACCTGCTACGACACTTTCACAAGCGTGATCAAAAGTTCTGTGCAAATTAGTTCCAGACTGTTTTGTTTCAAGTTTAAAAAAAATCAAAACAAAAGCGATCTTCGATATTAAAATAACAGTTTTTTTGCTACAGCTGAGGCAGCTCCTGGCCATTGATGCCTTCTGCAATGTCAGAGATGTCCCATCCTCTGGGCAAGCAGAGAGAACCTACCCCAAAGCTCCCCCACAACCATAAGAATGCACCACAGCTGTGCTCCTCCATTTCAGGTTAAAATTACAGATTTAACTGTATCACAATTTACCACACTTGATTCTTCAGCGTTTTCAACATCCCCACATTTTTCATTTTCTTTCCCCATCACATATTCATTGGATGCTGTACAAACAAGTGTAGATTTAAAGTGTCCCTGTAACATTTTACTTATTCCGTGACTTAATAATAAAAAGAGCACTGAATAGAAAGGCTAGAGTTCAATTTCTGGGCTCTATTGCCACTTGCAAGCTGCATTCTCCCACTGCTCCTTGCTTGAAATACAGCCACCCATTCAGCTTTATGCTGTCTCTGGAGCAATAAAACTGCACTTTGCTGGAAGAATTTTAAATTGTTCTACACCAATGCAGAGATCTTTAAAAAAGAAATCTAAAAATTTAAAAAGTGAGGATCAAAGCAAAACTTCTGGATTTTACCAAGTGGGTAAATTTTCCAAGAAAATTTTCCTTTCCTTTCAGAAGTGAAAAGGGACTTTTTTTTCTTTTAATGAAGATTTTTATTTTAAAAATCCCCAAAAATATAAAACCTGTAGAATGAGAATTAAAGAAAAAAAAAATCTACCTTATGTGAAAATCTCCATCATATTGATGTATTTAGCAATTTAGACTGCAAGAGCCTATAACCCAGACTCTGCTCCTGGGGTTGGGTCCATGTGGGATGTGTGGGCAGTCCTTGAGAGCATTAATGTGGCTGATGTGCAGCAGGATGTGACCCCCTGCTCCAAACCAAGGGAACAACATCAGGTCTGTGCATCTCGCCAGGTGCAAGAGGTTCATTATTTGAAAAGTGTCACAGTGCAATGAGCAGGGCAGGGAGGGAACATTCTCATGTCCTGTTGCCTGTGGCTTGGCACTTCTCTGCCAGGTGCTTGTTTTTTTCCATGTTTTCTTTGTCTGCTTTGGATTGAGTGTCCCTGGAGGAGAGCTCACTTCTGCGCAGTGCAGAGCGCTGCAGAGGCCTGGCTGCACCTGGCTTTCTAGGAGGGAAATTGAGCAATTGCAAATTGTTACTCTTATTTTTTGGCAATTTCTATGCCAAAGTTCTGTTTTTCTTCAAAGCTAAAGGTCAATGATTAATTGGAAACTTGTATTTTTCCCAAAATTATGGACTAGGGAAATAATACAGAGGCAGTGAGCCCAATTCCATTCTCCTTTATACCTTTGTAAAGCTGAAATAGCTCACTCTGTTTGCACCAAGTCTCTGTGTTCTGATTTCTTCTGGCTTGTTCCAGAGCTGTTCTGGGGGTGCATATGCAACACTGACTTTCTATGGATCCAGGTCTTCCCATGACCCATGCATGCATTGTCCTCATACTTGGACCAGCTGAGCTGGACACCAACACTCACAGCCCTGGAATAATCTTATCTGGGGTTCAAAAGTCTTTTCAATGCAGGGGTTGATGATGTACGTGGTGACAGATGGTGTGATTCTTGGGGATGTCCTATGTAGGGTCAGGACTTGGACTTGATGATCCTTGTGGGCACTTCCAAATCAGGATATTCTATGATTCCATGTATGAGATGATGTGCTGATTTAAACCTTCCTGGATGAAGGTGTTCAACCTGTAAGAGATCACAAAAATTTTAGCAGAGTTTAGATTTTACAGTCCATTATGGACACTGGTGTGTTTTCATTATTAATGTGTCTTGAAAAATAAGATGTTTAGCTAAGCTTACTAATTCCTTGAAACTCAAATCATTTAAGCTGTCTAACCTTGTTCGGGATAATTATTTCTATCCATTATCCATCATGTTAAAAATGACAGCTCTGGGACAAGGAAGCTTTTCAAGCAAATGTTTTAAGACAGTGTTTTAGGTTGCAGGCACTAGCAAATGTTAATTAAATTAGATAAACAATGACTCAGAGTAGCTGTGCAACACTAGAAAGAAAGATGGGAGGTAATGGGGGAAGGAATTTGGTAGCTCAAAGGTCAAAGCAGCTTTTTTGGAACCAAGAATCTGTCCCTCAAGTAAGTACCTTGCCTGAATTCAACAGGATGGAAGGAACTAGTGTCTTTTTACTTTCACAGCTCCAGACAGCATTTGTGTGAGCTTGCTGAATGTGTTTCTGCCAGGGTGTGTGATACACATTACCTGTGCAAGGCAACCTCCAGGTCTGTCTGCCAGCCTTGGTGACATGACCATATTGTCCTCCAACAGCATGCTTTCCCCTGGGTTTGGTCAGTCCTGAAACTGTGGGTCCAGGCTCAGCACTGGATTGTCACTTTTGGTAGTAGTCTAATGCACTGAATCAAGCCCTTGCAAGAGTAAGGCTCAAAAGTGACCTCTAAGTCTGGAAATCTGCTGATAATTCCTGTGACATGGCCATCCTTAATCTGTACAGCAAGACAGCTAAATATTACTAACTACATCAGTCTTGTGTGACTCTTCTTGCAGTGTGCAATAACATTTTGAAAATCAAACCACCAAAAGATTTTCTCCTGAGGATTTGTTGCACTAAAAATCTCAAATCAAACGCTTGAGTTTCAGCTTCACAAAGAGAAGAGGCTGAACTAGAGATCCTCATTTTTGCTGAGTAAGTGAGTGACTTGCTGATGTGAGGGGCCTGTGGCATCCCAGGTCCTGCTGGATGGTGGGATCATCCTTTGGAGGAGTTCTGGAGAGATTTTGTTCCACTGCTGCACCTGTGGAGTTTGAATAGGGAGACAGAATTCCATGAGTGTAGCAGGGGTACACCTGTATTGGGGCAGAATGAAGAGAAAAGGGAAGAAAGTCACACAGCACTTTTAATACTATTAGTATTAAAGGAGTATATGGGACACTTCTAAGTGTTAAAGTCTTTTACATCTTTTAGTCCACAAGAGAGGTTCTTATGTTTGTTCCCGAGGCCTTTTGCCCCTGCTGCATCAGGAGGCAATGGTTCCTGTGCTCTGCTGGCTCAATCACCATCACCTGCCTGTGAAGGGAGGCCTGCCTGGTGCCCACAGAGAATGACCAACGCTGACTCCCGCAGTGACCGGGAAGCAAAGGCTTTGGGAATGAGTTATAAGCCATTGGCTAATAAGCCAGAGAGCTACAGCTCTCCTGAATGAAACCAGAAACTGCTCAACTATTCTAATCCCTGCACATCTCAGGTCATGCTCCTCCAAGCGTTCAGCTGACTTGCCTTTCTTTCTACTGCAGTCCCCCACCATGCACGTCCCCGAGGAGGAGCCGTGGTGGCCTCACCCTCGGCATCCCTGTGAATGCAGCCAAGTGTTGGGTTTTGTACCACAGAGATACTGATCTGTCCAAACTTTCTTCACCTGCTCTGATCATTTCAGCTCCTTGGGGACACACACCTCCATGCCACTGCCCAACTAATTAGCTGCTTCACTGGCTGCATTCTACAATTCTTCAGTGATGGGTCCCCATCTGACATCTTATGACAACTGATTAGTAAAGTAGGCCACGAGTTTAAGAAATATGTAATTTGGGCACTACTTGCTATTAACTGTTTGCATGCTCTTTTGTGTTTGCTTGCTTTTAAGAAATTGTTACCCTTCAATGCAAATATCAAGGGAGGAAAAGAAGAAGTTTGTGGCCTGGCAATTTTACAAAACAAGAAGCAGTGAATCTTAAGATTGTTTCAATAACAAGCCCTGCAGAGGCAATAAGGAAATACAGATCCTTAGCGCAACACTATATATTATAGAAGTCTAGATACCAATGCAAGATCAAAAATTGCTGTCTGTCCTGTAGTCTTGGGCCAGAACAAGATGCAAGCTAATTAATTAACTAGAATTAAGTGAAAACATCCTGTCTTCACCCTAAGTTCCCCCTGCAAACAAAGCAGAAAAGAAACAATAAATAAAATTGAAGGTTTAAATGCACTGAACACTCCTCTCCAGGTTAAAAAGATGTCAGCAAGCTGCAGCATCACAGCGGTTAAATGTTGTTGAAGATTTGACTGCCTTTGGTCTGGGATTTGCTCTCGCTTGAGAGCTGGTCAAACCAATCTTTCCAAAACACTGACTTCTGAACTTTTGCCAGAGGTGCCTCTCTCCGGTGACCAGGCAAACGACATGTTAAACCTGTCAGTTCAGAATAAGCAGAAAAGTGTGCACCCACCATGGGGAGGGCATTTAAAGGCACAGGGCTTCCTTTGCTGGGTGGAGGCCTTGCTTATGTACCTGGAGGCTTAGGAACATTTGGGGAGAGCAGTGAGACTCCATTACCAGTAGGCTTTCTCCATCCCAGTAGGGTGGAGAGAGCTATGCCAATTTTAAAATCCATCTTTTCTAAAAGACAAAGCCCTGCTCTTGCAGGATGATGCACAATCTGATTACAGGGAAGCCCAAAAGATAAAGGGTGGGAAAGAATAAAAAAACAAGCTGCTGCCAAAAAGAAATGAGAGGCAAAAATCTTACAGGTTTTATTTTGTTCACACACAGGCTACTCCTAGCTAAGGATCTCAACTAATTCCTGGTCTAAGCTACTCTTGATAACATGTTCAGCCTTCCTGATAATTTTGAGGGAACTGCAACCACAGGTAACACAGGGTGTGATTGCATTGCCACAGTGTTTAGTCCAGAGTTTATAAGATACAAGCAGTCAATAGAAATCAACAGCAATCCTGGTTTTAGCACCATGGTTTGGAGGAAGAATCACAGACAACTTGTGCTCCTCTTATACATTAGTAAACAAATGTCTACATGAACCACTGGTGTCAGATCAGGGTAGTTGGACTGTTCTAGCTGGGAAGCTGAATATCTGTTTTGCTGCGACCTGTGGTCCAGTCTAGCACAAACTGCACTCACAGCAGACTGTGAAATGGTTCTACTTCCACCAAACTTAGGTCTCATCCCATTCATGGAGAAGATGATCCATTCCCATCCATCCATCCATCCATCCATCCATCCATCCATCCATCCATCCATCCTCTCTGTATTTCTACAAAGTCACTTAGATGGGTACTGCCATCTCACCTGCAAGGAGCAACATGGGTCTGAGCTTGTGCCTTTACCCTGGGGCATAAAATCAGCCAAGATGTATCTCCAGCTCTATCAATATTTATATACAACTGGAGGTAAGTGGTCTTAGTGCTGGCAAGGCACAGAAAACAAACATCTCTATTTTTCACCCTACACAATCATGCCAGTACCAGGATGAGGTTCCAATGCTGAGTCTAGACATACTGAGAGGTTCACCACAGGTAGGAGAAGTTGAATTCAAGTAGACATGAGATGCCAGTATGCAGAGGAGAGAATTTGGAGTAGGTGGCCAAAGCACGTAATCATGTTTGAGCTTCTATAAAAAAAACTAAAAAAACCCCAAACAAACAAACAAAGAGAGAAGAATCCACAAGTAAATTCAGCTCTCTCATAGCAGCAATTATCACTTCCAATCATCCCCATTTGGCTGGGAGACTGCATCCCATCCTGGCAGATACTGACCTGGCCTTAGTTTTTCACACCTTGGTCACTTGGCTGGATTACAGCAAACCGATATACCTGGGCATGAAGCCTGCAACACTTAGGAAACTCCAAACAGTACAAAATGTTACAGAAAACCTCTTTAGTGACACTCTCTGCCACAAATACATCACAGCTATTCTCAACTGTCTACAATAGCTTCACAATTTTAATTTGGAGACATGTTCAAGTTTTTAAACCTTTTCTTTCTGATGCTCCTTGGCCTGAAGTTAGGATATATGAAAAACTATGTGGAACTATTGGAAAAAACCACGGACAAGAAACACACTTTGTTGCAGTGGAAACCTTTACAGTGGGTGTAAAGCTTGTCTAAGTGGGAGACTGAGCTTTTGCATGAGCATGATATGAACTTGCTTATTCATAGGTGATTGTGTGTGCTCTAAACAGGAGTCATCCCCCTCTCTCAGCCAAGAACACTTGTAATTGCTTGATGAATATGTAGTATAAAAATAAATAAATCAGAAAAGCTCTGGAGGAAGGCACCGAGCTCTCCTCCAGGTATTTCTCTTATTGTTCCTGGCTCATGCAGACCCTCCCCTCACTCAAAACAGATACAAGTAAGCAAATAAATGAGTTGCAGGCTGCAGAGACAGCAAGATGCTGTCAAAGGGAGTTCCCAAATGATCTCTTTTCTGCATCTCTCACTTGTAACCAGAATCTTCAGTGGAGTCAATTTTTAGTTATTTGACATGAATAACAACTAGACTGCTACAATTGTTTAAACCCATTACGGGTGGTTACATCTCATCACATTCACATCTCTCTCCTCCCAGATCTGAAGAGTTTGAGCAAAAATCAAATAATCCAGGGTGTAATGTCAGGAAAACTATGGATATTAGCAGGATGTAGGTGACTCATAAAAAAACACCCTTGTGTTTACATTTGAGTTCTTCATTTGTCTGAATTATGCCAATAAAAAAGAGAAGACTTCACCTTAGATTTCCAAGACCTGGCTGACACAAAGAGGAGGTGAATACTTTTTTACCAGTACATTTGGCACACTTTTAAAGAGGAAGTGCCATTTTTCTGAGAAAGTTGCTTTTGTTCAGTGGTAAATGTATGTTTCGTCAGAGTTTTGGCAAACAACTCCTGCTACTTTTTGTCCTATGTAAGCCTTTTAAGTCATGCCCTAGAAGAAACAACAGCTGTTAATTATTTATCAGCTGATGAGCACTGGCCTGTTAATTGCAAAACATTATAAAATAGATTAGGCAGAAAAGCTTTATATGTATGCAAGCAGGAAATTTTGTTCTGCTTTTTATGTGACTTGATTAAATAAGCAATTTTATGACTCGGCTTAGTTTACAGGAAATACCTTCATCAGTGACTTGATCTCAGAAACTCTAGCTGGCCCACAATCTTCAGGTAAGTTTACTAAAAACTAGAAGATTTTTCAGACTTCTAGCTCTTTGTACCCCTATCACAACTCTAATCTATATGAAAGATGAGATCTCTCCAATCTCCAGCATAAGTTGCTTTGACCCAAAAGAATTAGAGTTCCTTAGAAGAGGAAGTGCTAATGAGCAAGGAGAAGACCACAGGATCCAATCTTCTGCATGCTAAGTCTTAGTCTCAACATCATATTCTTCTCATTTAATACTATTTAGTGTTACATCAGGGGAGCACTGTATACAGGTCCCACTGCATTACAGGTCCTACTGGCTTCTTTTTTTGGTCTGCTGAAAAGAAAACCTCAATTGACTTTGTACCAATGGAATAAAAGTTTCCAATTTTCCTCCGCATCTCTTGTGCCAATGGAGTGTTTCATCCTATTAAATTGGCCCCAATGTACAACAGTGTCTTTCATATACAAATGACTATACCAGGGCAAGGAGAAAATATAAACAAAAGGGTTTTTGAGAGGCTGTGCCAGGTGAAGGACCTCTTGGAAGGATTCCCATGCTATTGTTCAGTGCAGTGCAGTGCACTTGGATATGTGTGAGCATTGAAATAATCTGTTTCAGTTGCCATCACTGCTTCATACCCATCTCTTGGCCCCATCCTGTTGGTGGTCTTCAAAAATCACAGATTTGGGGGGTGACAAAGAGAATCCTGGGTTTTTTCCACTCTGATCTCTGATGCATTGTCTCCTTCCCTTTTTAAGAAGGAAGGTGATTTTCTGTGACAAACTCAGACATCCCAAGAGGCCAGCACTCATGACACATGAGGTGGATCTTAAACCAGTGCACATTTGAGTAAGTTAACTGGATTAAACAGAACCTAACTGATTCACACCAGCTGAGAAGAGGAATAGAGGAGGGGTTTGAGAGGATTTACGAGCCGTCCTAACTGTGAAATTCAAAGTTTGGTTCATAGACCTGCAAAGCAGAGAACAGACTGGCACTATGTGCATCAAGATTAAAAACAGCCCCAAAGATGATGAGACATTTCCACCAGGATTTTGTCCAATTTTCTGGGCTTCTTGGGCCATCTACAAACCACTCCATATTCCAGCATTCAAACTACTGGAAAGAGCAAGAAATCTCATGCTCTGACCAGCTTCTTGCAGTGCTCACTAAAGAAATGTCTCTCACTTCCATTGCATTTTGGTACTACAACATTTTGAGTCAGCAGCTTCTGAAGAAAAACTTTTAAGCTTTTCTGAAAGTCATACCAAGCCATACCCAACTCCAAAGAAAACAAGAAAAACCCAAACCAGATGCATGCAAGCTTGGTCTTAAGAAAAAGGGAAGGGTGGGGACAGTGTGATTGTTGCTTTTTACTCTAAATAGCAACAGGAAGCCCTGCAAATCCTGAATTAAAAAGGAAATAAACTCTCAGTGCAGGCTGTGGGACCAACAGTTTACACAGGAAGGCAATATTCATGTTTAACAGTCTGAAAATGAGACAGGTTTGCACCACACAGAAAATAAACTAAACCTTTGGAACAACCATCCTGGAAGGTTTCAGCTCCAAGTCAGACCAACATTTCAGTGTGCAATGAAGGTGTGACTGCAGGGAGGCCAAAGATCCTCCAGCTGGGACCTAAGGGCTGGGAAACAGGGGCCAAGTCCATCCCTCTCACCATGAAGCCAAGGTCAGCCTTGACTGAACAAAGGATGCTGGAAGGGGGCCATAATTCACAAAATCATGTAAATGGTTAAATGGGCTACACATGTGGCAGAGTGCTCCTGGAGTGACAAATTTAGAGTGTTGTATGCTGTTTAAATAATAAATGATGTCTTTTTTTCCTTTTCTTTTTTTTCACAGGACTTGTAAAGCCTATAAAGTGTCTTCAAGTATAGAAAACTCCCAATTGCTTTAAGTCTCAAATCACCCTGACCACTGGGCTTTGGCCAGCTAAACCAGAGCAGAACTGGGACAAAAATGAAAATGTATTTACAAAAATATCAGCCATCTTCACCAATATCCACAATTTAGATCCCCCAAAATCTTTCCTAACGGCATCTGATGTAAGAGGGGCTTGAACTCTGGTTTCATAGGTACTGCTTGGATCTCTGAATGCTCCTCATGTTCTTAATCACGTCTGCTCCAGAGATGAGGCTATGAATAATTAACTATGCCTCCAACATTACAGTCATAGATTATGGTGGTGGTGACTTGTGGACTGCCATGCGCAGCATAAACCATTTAGGAAACTCTGTTATCCACTTTCCCTTTATATTTGTCTTGCAATCACTTACCGCTTAAAAGGGTAAATCTTTCATAGCTTTAATTAAAGCATTTAAAATAATTTACACTGAAATTGTATGTGCTTGGGTCTGTCAAAATTGATGCTTTAATAACATGTCATCCCTTTTTTCGATTGCCCTGAAATCTGTTAAAATTACCACTAATCTAATTGGGAACAAAGTTGTCAAATGCATGCAGCTCTGACAGTTTGTCTTTCTGCAAACTGCCGACAGATTGCAAGTTACGCATGTGTTGAGCAGATGGGTAAGTTAAAAGGAACACAAAAAAAAGCAATTTATTAAATCACCTGGAACCAGCAGCTCCATTCCAAAAATAGTGAGAATGAAATATAGCAAGAGCTAGGAGAGTTGGCACTGGAATATGCCAGAAGGTACCAGTTACAAAACAAGATAAACATTTTGAGAAGCCTCAGCTGTGTTGCAGAATAATGAGGCGTTATTTAACCCGATATAGATTACCAGCAGAAATTAATTTAGGGTGCAGGGTTTTGTGAGAGTGTGTGAGTGTGTGAGTGTGTGAGTGTGTGTGAGGATTTTTTTTTAATCCCTGTGTTTTAACTCCTTCATGGCTGAAAGACAAATCCCCCATCTCTTTTCCTGAATCCCAGTCTTCCTGCTGAGCTGTTGGACCCACTGTACACTCCTGTAGTGGAGGCAGCCAGTGAGTGCCATCTCTTTTGGCTTCATCTTACATCCTCCCTTTCACAGGCATCTCCCTCATATCTGAGAGAGGCCAAGATTGCATGATCCTTGGACACAGCTTGGCCACTGACACCCTTGGGCTATGCAGTCCCTTACCTGCCCATAGATTCCATTTTTGGGAAGGAACTGTGAAGAGGAGAGAGGCAGAGATGGCACCCTGCAGGGACAACTGGCCCATCCACTCAAGTTCTACCCTTCACAATCCATTCCTTGGTGCTGCGGCTGCTCCTCTGCTCTCTGCCCATTCCCCATGCCCCCAGCTCTCTGCCCTCACAAGCAGCAGGAAATGGAGACACACTCTGTGGCCATTGCATGGGTCCAGTCCTCCCCGCACATGTCCCTCTGCCTTGGGACACACACTGGGCTGTGTTTATACAGAAAAAAACAGACTTCATTCTTGGCTGCTCTGTAAGCACTACTCTGTTCAGCAGCATTTATTATTAAAGAATAAGATCAAGATTAAAACCAGTGCAGAAGCACTGGATAAGCACGATTCACCCACTGAGACCACCACGAAGGACACTGGGATGAAGATGCTTGTGTGTTTCCCCTGGTTCAGTGCCAACTCAGAGGGAGGGATGAGGGCACAACGCTTCCTTGGCTCACATTGATTTTTGGTGGAAATCCTGTGATTGGGGATGTTGTGAATAGGGAGAGATTGCTGTGTCTTGGGGCCCTGTGGTCCCATGAATAACTTTGCCAAAAGACCTGGACCAAATCCTGCCCACAGCAGACAGGTGGGCAAAAGAGAGAGAGGACAAACAAGTTCTGAGACACAACATCAGCTTGAATCAACAGAATATTCCCCAGTGTCACAAAAAGAGATGAGTCCTCATGGCCATAAAGCACATAAGCCACAGTTTAAATAGCTACGGCATCATTTCAGCAAATAAACATATCCTGATTTAAACCAGCTGACAAGCCAGCCAATAACACAAGGCAATAGGTACCCCTTCCCAGTGAGCAGGGAGCTGGAGCCATTTCATAATGTGTTCAGGGAGGAGAGAAGATCATAAAAAGAATTGCAAATGGGAAGTTACAAGCAGAATTGCTTCTCCTTCCTTTTTTATTTTTTCCTTTTAACTATGGAATAAGCATTTTGACCCCTTCTTTCTCATAGAAAACTCAAGGAGGAAAGTCTGCCCAATATCTACAGTTTAAAGATGTCCTAACATATTGGTGTGAAGATGGATAAGACACTTTTCTGCAAAAGAGATGGCATTCCTTGTATAAAATTCAAATTTTTAAGTCTCAATGAGCAAGAAAGATGGAAATCTAGCCCTAGGTAACATTCCTGCACTCAACATGACACCAGGCAAAGTATGATCCTTAATGCAAGATTAAAAGGATGTAACATAAACCAGCTAAGAAGTATGATTGGCCTGGTGCTGGAATGGTCTCCAAGTAGTTTAAATTGTCACTAACCCTATGAAGACAAATGAAAGAAATAAAATATCAAAGTAGAATGAAAATATTTGAGATATTTTGACCATGGCTGGGTCAGCCCCTGCATTCCTGAGCTCCCTTCACAGAGCAGGGGTGGAGGCAGAAGGTGCTATTAAACAACATTTCTTCCAAAACATCCAAAAAACAGAGCTTTTCTGATCCTTGCTTGGCTGCCTCCCCAAAGCTGGTCTGTGGAAACCACCACAGGGAAGCCACATCTCTTTCTTGTCCCAGGGTCCTTCCCTGGAGCTCCTTCTCTCTCCTGCGCCTGCCTCCTTGTGCAGTGTGTGGAGGCCACAGATGTGGCCCCTACTCTCCTTTTTCCTTTCACTGCAATTTAAATGGACATTTTTCCCCCCCTCATATCCAAGTGGGTCATCATTTAGAGTCTGTGATTTATTTAATGGTGTTTTTAACCCCACTTAGAAATAGGCTGCTTTCATGATTTATTGATTCCTTCTTCCCCTTGTTAATTTGACTCATTCCTTAGGAAATTATTCATAGTTAATCATGGTAAGAATAAAATTAGTTATAGTGCCCACTTTGCTGCAAAAGGAGCGTAAATAACTTTTGAAGCAAATCAGAAAGAAAAACATGTTGGAGAAAAAAAGAAGAAGAAAAAAGAAGAAGCCAGAAGAATCTAAAAAATGATGATCATCTGAAGGGGGCAGTAAATTAAACCTCTCCACAGTTACTGGTTGGAGGAAGGCACAAATTTACATTCCACAGGAGCACAGCTTTTACAGCAGGCTCTTCTCAATTGAATTTGCCATGTCTTCTGGGAAACACTCTATTTGGAAGATAAAATCTCCCACCACTCCACCACCACTGCCACCATTCAGAAGATTAAAAAACCCCGCCAACTCTGTTGTGTGCCTTTTGTGCCCACTAGAGGAATGTAAAACCATTATATTTAAGTATCATAATGGCCAACATATGCTTTTTCTTAGAAATGACACCACCATCTGGGTTAAGTTCTCCTGATCATTTCAGACAATGTTACAATTATTATTTTTTTTTCCCCTTCAGGAGAATGAACTGCCCAGAAAGCAACAACAGTTGCAGATAGGGAATTTTTGCTTTTCCACTGCTGGCGTCTTTGAGAAACATGGTAAATTCTTCATGTGTACTTAAATTGTTTGATTTCACTTGCTAATTGGTAGGAAAGCCTACCTAGTTACACCCCAAACCTAAGCCTTTGAGACTCCTATTGCCTTTGGCCATACAACTTCACCATTGCAGTTAATAAAGTATGTAATTGCTGTAATGATAAAATTACATCGTGTTAGTGTTTGCTGCAGCCTCTTCCCCACAACCACATCAGTCATTAAATATTGCACCAACTGGTACGGGGAGAAGGAGAGGCAGACTTAACCCTTCCCTGGATGAGGGATTTCAGCACACTGGTGTGCAAAGGGGAGGTGTTCTCACCTGAGTGCCTCCTTACCGGCCCCATGGCTATTGTCATGGACGTCGGAGACCTTCTGGGCCACCACATCCAACTGGCTGTAACTGGAAATGGGCACGCCGGGATAATTGATGTGCTCAATCTGACCATGCACAGGTGGCAGGGAGACGGCATACAGCAGCTTCTCGGGTTTGCTAGTGCCATCTGTTGCCACAGGAACATCTGTCGTCAAGGTCACCCTGTCACCCTCTGTTAAAGTTACAGGTTTGGCGAGTAGAACAATGTCACCTAAAAAATTGAAACGAGTAAAAGGGGAAACCAACACAAGAGAAATTGAAAAGGGGAATATTCCTTTTTTATATCCCAGACCAGGAGAGCATAGGGTAAAAGTGAGTCTGTCTGTTCAGGGCAAGGAGAAGAACATTATCAAAATAGACTGGGAAAATATTTTTGCTTCAGGTTTTAGAGGCAGACAGGACATTTAGAACAGAAAAAAACTGCAGAGCCATCTTGTTTGTTTTCAAATCCGCCCCACGGAGAGTCTCACTTTAAGGCTGATGCTAAATGGAATGACAAGAATTTAATCTAACCTCAGTCTGGGTTAGTTTATAGAGAAGCCTATGTTTCTATCTGGCAGTGTGATTTGTCCAAAATATCGAAGCCAGCTTTGATTTTCTG
Source organism: Sialia sialis (assembly GCA_009812075.1). NCBI lineage: Eukaryota > Metazoa > Chordata > Aves > Passeriformes > Turdidae > Sialia > Sialia sialis. The sequence goes on along the minus strand of VRYO01002482.1, from coordinate 9,083,845 downwards.
TTTGGGCAGAGAGAATGACCCAGTTGTTTAGAAAGAACAATTATGTTAATAGATCCAAACAAGCCAATGGACAGGGCGCGTTAATGAACTAAGCGTTAAGCACAAATGCTGTGTTTTAAGCTGACAGTGGTGCTGTAACCTCAGCAACAGAGGTTCTGGCTCCATTAGATTTATTTATGAGGAGCTCCACTGCATCGGCCAAGGGCCAGGGCAATTTTCACTTGTACAAAGGAGTAGCCCCAGAAAATCAAGGTTGCTGGAAAGATGAACTGGTCTTCTCAGAAGAGGAGTAGCAGTGATTTACCCCATCACATCCACTTCATCCTTTTCTATCATAGCCCTACTTGTTTTTAAAAACATATCTAAATCAGTGTGGCAGCACAACAGTTGATCTGCCAAAGGCAGAAGCAGAGACAAGTTTTTATCAGAGGATGTTGTAAGAGCAAGAGAATAATGTCAATCAGTTTCCATTGCTGTCAGTCAACCTGCTGATGACAATATACAATAGTGGCATTTCTAGCCTGGGCTCCACTGGAGCTTTTTTTCTGTTTCTTGTCTATTATGTTGCCAACTGAGTTTTAAAAACAACAGGTTCCTTATTAAGTGGAGAAGGCTGCCAGCAACATTTGAGTATAGTGGTTGTCAGGGCTTGAGGGGATTTAAAATTTTATTTCCACAACAAAATGTGCATCAATTTCCATGCTTTTGGCCCCATTTGATGGCTCATCTTTGTTATTAACTCATTTAACTCCACTTCTCCCATGCAGATAGCAGGGAAAATGAAAAGTGTGGCTGACACTTGACACATTCAAGAAGTGACTGTTATCTGAGGAAATTAGTCTAAGACATCTTAGTCATTCAAAATATAAATACAATTAGCTAGCTTACCTTCATATAAGAAAAATTGTAATTCAGTTTGAGAAAAAGCAGCAAAAGGGAAAATAACCAACCCCTTCCCCAGCACAAGCAACATCATCAGAACTCACAAGTCTTGGAGCATTTAGACAAATTGTGCTGTGTTGGAAAAGAAAGAAAAAATGAGGTGTTTTTTACTTTTTAGTTGCACCTTTGAACTACCCTAAATTTGTATGAAATCTCACTGAATAGGGACTCCTTTTCAGACTGTTTCCAAAAGTAATCTGAGATCAAGGAGTGCAGAGAAAGGACTTGAGAAGGCAGAGGACAGGACAACACTGCAGGAAGCAGCCAGAAATGCAGGACATTGACCTGCTGTGCAATCTGCTCAAGAGTTACAGAAGTCCACAGTCAAGCCCAGACTGATTAAGTAGATGCAGTGCTCATGCTGACTCATTTTCTTTACAAGAAATACAAACAAATAAAAGAAAAATAGAGGCAACAGTGAAATAGGCAAGTGCAGGTGATAAAAATTATCTTTGCCCACATGGGAAAAAAGGCCAGGTTTCCCATAGCAGCTTGAAAATCTTTTTGTCCCAAGTCCCATGATATACAGAAGACCCTCCTGGATGAGTCCTTTGACCAGTCAGTAATACACTCCCCTTGCTTAACACTGTGGGAAGAATCAGGTTCCTTATGAGCCCAAGGATGAAGCTTTCAAGCCCTTTCTTAAGTCACAGTGATCCAAGTACAAACCTGTGCTGGGATGTCAGCCATCAACCAGTACAGTTGGCTACCATGGAGTAGATATTATTTAAAATAATCACAGGTCCTAGAGTGCTTTGGGTTGGAAGGGACTTTAAAGACCATCTTGTTCCATGGGCAGGGACACCTTTCATTATCCCAAGTTGCTCCATGCCCTGTCCAACCTGGCCGTGGACACTTCCAGGGATGGGTCATCCACAACTTCTCTGGGCATCCTGAGGCAGGGACTCACCACTCCCACAGGGAAGGATTTCTTCCTAATACCTAACCCCGCCCTTTGTCCATGTGAAGCCATTCCCCCTTAAGCTGTCACTCCATGCCTTTGTCAAAATTCCCTCTCCAGCTCTACTGCAGCACCTTTAGGTATTGGAAGGCTGCTATAAATAACTTAACAAAAAAGTTTCCCAGTTTATGTCACTCATTCAAATAATAAATAAATGCTCATCTGATCCTCAGGTAGCCTGACTTTCTTTTTTCTTTCTTTCTTCAACCCAATGCCCATCATGGTCAGGTTAAACCCCTCTAAGCCTATGTGATGCATGACAAGAAGACATGTACATCTTAAGTTGTTCATCTAGAAGTAACATTTGGCCTTAATATGTTCATTTTTTAATAGATTCTATGAAAAAAACAAGAAGCATTTTCACACATAAAGGAAAAAAAAACCAGATTCCAGCTGCTAGGAAGGGTGAAACCCCATGACCTCTGCAGCTCGAGCGGTCAGCAGCATCCCCCGCGTGCTCCTCGGGGCCATGCCAGCTCCCTGCCTTGCAAGGCTGGTGAAGCCACTCAGGTTTTTTTTTGATTCACTTGCTTAAATGTCGTAGGCTTGAAAGTTTGACTTGAAATATAACATTAGTGGGTTTGTGGTAAAAGCAGCAGAGAGGATAGGATGACAGGCGGGGCAGAGGGGACTGATTGAAAGCAGGTGTGGAGGAGGAAGATGGGAGGAGGAGAAAGAGGAAAACATGACTGAGTAAGTAAATTCAATGTTATACATATTGAAAAAGAGCACCCATATATAGAGCACCCACCTGTGCTTGCTTCTTTTGAACATTGTTTTTTTGACATAAAACAAGAGATAGGCTTGCAAACTGAGCGACCGAAACAAGGCAGAGCGTGGCACGCGCTGCTCTCACACAGGTGGCCGTGGCAGGAGTGCAGGGCAGGTGCTCTCCACGATGTTGAACTCCCCACTGGAATGTTCTGGGATCTTACAGGAAGAAGAGCCCATACAGACTTGAAGGTGGGCTTGGTTTCTTGCTACAGGGGGCATCTTGTATTTATGTCTGTAGACACTCATGCAGGGAGAATAAAATATAGTGGAGATCAATCATAGAATTTTCTGAGCTGGAAGGGACTCACCTCATCCAACTCCTGGCCTCTCACAGGACAGCCCTAAGATTTTCCTGAAAGCATTGTGTAAATGTTTCTTGAGCTCTGGCAGGCCTGATGCTGTGACCACTGTCCTGGGGAGCCTATCCCAGTCCCAACCACCCTCTGAGTGAAAAACATTTCCCTAATACCCAGCCTAAACCTTCCCTGGCCCAGCTTCATGCCCTGGGGTCCTGTCACTGAGCACCAGAGAGAAGAGATCAGTGCCTGTGCCTGTGCTTCCCCTCTTGAGGAAGTTGTAGACAGCTATAAGGTCTTCCCTCTATGTTTCACCTAGTTTGGCCTCTTGAGTATCCTCTTCATGTTCATTTGACCATTACACACAGTACAGCCTTCTTCCCTGAACTAAACACATCCTCAAGCAAAAAAAAAAAAAAA